>JAKLWY010000001.1:0-600000 GCA_023512815.1 Cercospora zeae-maydis | reverse complement strand
TTCTAGCTATTATAGAAGTATTTAAAGCGTAGTAGCTATACCTTAAAGGCTTCTTGCATTTAGTTACTATACTTATCGACTATACTAACCTTAAAGCCTTTATAATAATAAAGTAACTTATAGGCAGATAGGCTCGTTAGGCCGTGTTTCTAGCCCTATTCGATTTTATAATTAAGCATTAACTAGGGAAAACGAACCTAGCTAATACGCCGTCGAGACGTAGTAACTATATACGCGAATAGGCGTATATATCGAACCTGCTACTAATACTATAGAAGAAGCTCTAGGTATATAGTATAAGAGCTAAGTACGGCGATTAGGCGCTCCTCTAGCGTATCGTAATTACGATATAAGAGCAACTTATAAGCATAACCTTAGGGCAGCTTCTAGAAGAGTGCGTATAAGACTACTTCTCGAGTAGCGTGCGTGTCGCACGCGTAGCGGTTGCTATAGAAGGACTATATCTAAATGTCTTAGACTTAGTTCTTAACTTTACTAAATCGCTAATACTATAGAAGCCTAATATAAAGGAACTCTTTAAGAAAGCGTAGTATAGTAGAGGCGAATATAATAGGTATTATATTAGGGAAGGAGTACTATATTATAGTAATTAGCTATATCTTCCTAAGAACTACGTACTATAGACGTAGGTAATTCGCATATACTACGATAATCTACTTGCTAGTTACTTTAGTAAAAATAAAACTACCGAGTTAGTATAGTAGAAGTATTACTAGCCGGAGATATCTATAGATATTAGCTAGTACGTCTAATTCTATTAGGAGTGCTAAGTATCGAAGGCGAGACGCTATCGACTATATAGCGAGCTATTAGCATTGCCGTAGCCGGAGCTTCTATAGAAGGAGCTAACTATAGACTTTATTATAGATCTGCCGCCTAGTAAGCGGGACGTATACGTATATAATGCGGTCCTAGTAATTATCGACTAGTACTTAAAGATAAACCTCTTTATACTAACTACTAAGAAATATATAAGCGTAGATCTCGTATAGATCCTAATTAATAGAGTAATTTGCCGATTCGGAATACTATATAGAATTATAAGTAATAGAGGCACTATCTTTACTAGCTAGTTTTAGTCGGACTTCTACTTCGAGTCGTACGTAAATTATAAGCTATCTATAGCCTTCTATCCGTAGACTAATAGGTAGACGAAATATACTAACTAGACGCTAAAATAGTACTTATATATCTTCTATAACGATAAGTAGGACAACTAGGCGACGTTACTACCTTAGGTAGAATTAGCTTATAATAACACGGTATATCTAACGTTTAAGATAAGTCTATTTAGGTAGTATATAGCTACGACGCGGAGATTACGATAAGTACGCAAGTTGCTCGGGACAAGCTCTCTAGAAGAGAGATACTAGTAGTAATCGACGCTACGAAGCGACTATAAGAAATATATAAGAACCTTATAAAACGCTAGCGATATATAGCTAAAGCGCAAGCTAGATACTTTAATACTAGGTATAAGCTAATAGAGTTTAAAGTTAGCGATATAGTATTATTATCCTCGAAGAACCTCTACTTAAAGATGCCTATAAAGAAGTTAGCACTAAAGTTCGTAGGTCTATTTAAGGTAATTAACGCGATTAGGAAGTAGGCGTACTACCTAGCCTTACTAAGCGTATAGCGCGTCTATAACGTATTCTACGTATCTTTGCTAGAGCCTTAGAAAAGCGCTATAGGCGACGCGGATACGAAAGGCATACTACTCGTAGAAGAAGACTTAAGCAAGTAGCAAGTTAAAGAGATTCTAGACACGCGAGTTAGATATAAGAAACGCTAGTAGTTAGTTAAGTAGATAGGCTAGCTAGAAGAATATAATACGTAGGAACTAGCCGAGTATATTAGAGAGTATAAGGCACTAGACAAATTTAAGGCGACGCGTAAAGTAAATAAGTATAGCCTAAAGGCAACGCGACGGCGCGTTATATAGAATACGTAGGTATAAAAGATAGAATAAATAGCTTTTTATTCTATAGATAAGCTTTGCATTATTTATAGAGAGCTAACTAAATATTTATCGTAGCGTATCGTACGCAGTACGCGTAAGTAGCGTATATATAGAAGTATAGAGAAGCGTAAGGAGCGCTAGCTTAGGCACTACCTTTAGCTAGCTTATCCTTAGAGGCCTCCTCCTCTAAGGAGGCCTCCCTAGCCTTATTCTCCTCCTCTAAGGATAGATAGAGGCTAATAGCGGCGTTAATAGCGTCTCGCTCTACTAAGACGCTACTATACTTAGCGATCTGCGAGTGCGGTTAGCATACGATATAAAAGCAATAAGCTACTAGATATACTTAAGTAAGTAGCTCTATTATACCCTAAAGAGTACCGTTAAGCTAGGCGGCCTTATAGACGAGCGCGCGAGACCTCTATAGGCCTCCGCCGCCGCTCTCCTTCTTAGTAGGCTTACTACTAGCTAGCTTACTATAAGGACGCCCTATATAGATATAGATAGGATATGCTAGCTCGGCCTAGCTCGGCCTATCTTCGGATAGCTACGGTAAGGACGAGCCGAGCCTATCTAGCTTAGTAAGGAGATACTCTTCGCTACTACTATCGCACCTAGGATAATAAGGTAGATATTCGTATAGTTATAATCTAGAGCCTATTATTCTCGTACTAGCCTATAGTATATACCTAATAACTCTAATACGCGAATATCTCTTTAAACTATATAATAGCTTAAGGGATATTAGGTAGAAGGACGCGCTCCGCGCTAGACGACGCTACTATAGACTAGAATAGCGCCGTAGAAGGCACTCTATCCGAAACGCTACGTAGGATAGGCGACGACGCCGCTATAGAAGACCTAGAATATTAATCTAATAACGGAGATAGATAGAGGCGTAAGCCTACTCTAGACGCGCCTATAGAAGATAGGGAGATTGCAGATAAGAAAAGGAGACTACGCCTTATAGAGCTATAATAATAAACACTCTAAGTTAAGGCCGATATTAGGCGACTTAAAGTAGAAGCTACCTAATAGAGGCTTGCCTTAGCTAGGCTAGACTAGAATAGGTTAGTTAGCAGCAACTACCTCCTAAAGGCTAAAGAACCCTCTATATTCGAAGGGAAGAGCCGGGCTTAGTACGATAACTAGACCTATACTATAAAACGACTATTTCGTAGACATTTAGATTTTAATAGTTACGAGGACCGAAAAACAGATTATGCCGCAGATTATATAGGCAAGCTCTAGTAAGACTACTAGAAGCGATATATAGATTAGCTAGCGCTAGGGACTACTCTATCCTAGCCTATAATAAAGGAGGTTATAATTAACTCTATAGGTTCGCTATTTAAGCGACGCTAGAGAGTCTATAATACGTTAAAAACGGTTAAATAAGGCAGGCGCACTCCTATAGAGCTCCTAAAAGAGATAAAGGAGCTCTAGAAGAAAGTCTAGGAGGATCGAGAAAGCTATAAGATCCTAGTATTCTACTCTGCCTTATCGCCGCTACTACGATATCGCGTATAGTTATACCTAGTACTAGCTAAGTCGCTAAAGAAAGCGGAAGAGTAGGCGAACTAGGCTTACTATCTTATTAGCGATATAGCGGATAAGAACGAGCAGCGTAAGAATAAGCAGGCGGCGTAGAACTATAAGCGCACTAGTACGAAGATAGCTACCTCTCTACTAAAGAGCAAGTACGTAAATAAGTAGCGTTTGCCTAAGCTATCCTAAGGTAGGGACGGGCTAGAACGGCCTAGATCGCCTCCTATATACTACGATTATAAGTAGGTAGGCTATAAGAAAAGAGAATACCCTAACCCTAACCTCTAGGACTATAACTCGGAAAAAGAGAGGGCCTACTTCTAGAAGCTATAGCGGTTATAGGCTACGTCTAATATAGCGAGAAATAGAGGAGGGCAGTAGAGCTAAGTAGGCCTAGAGGCTACTACTACTTCGAGCTTATTGCTATTATAGCTACGATCGTAGGGCTAGATAGGCCTAGAGAGGTTATAGAGTTAATTAACTTAGGCGCGGCAGCAAACTTTATAGACGCTATACTCGCGAAGAAGATAGAATAGAATACTACCTTCGATAGTAGCACGCAGTTCGTAGCACTTAATAGCTAGAGTCTATAGATTATAGGCAGCATAAAGAGCCTATTATTAGTTCGCGATAGCCTAGGCTAGGTCCGTAGGTATAAGGCCTAAATATAGGTAGGCTATATCTACGAGTTCTAGATTATCCTAGGAATACTATAGTTAGAGGCGCTAAACCTATCCGTCGACTTCGCGATAAAGATACTAATCTAGAGGCGCAAGCTAAGGAAGAGGCAAACTATAGCAGTTATAGGCGCGATATAATTCTAGTAAGACTATAGGTCGTTTTAAAGCGATATAGTTTACGTCTTATCGGTCTAGGAAGTACTAGGTAAGGATATAAAGAAATAGGAGGAGGTCCCTATTGCCTTCTAGAAGTATACCGCTATATTTTTAGAATAGAGCGCCGGAGAGCTGCCTAACTACGGCCTAAATAATATAGCTATTATTAGCTTGCTAATATATAATAGGTATAGGCTTAGTTCGGTACGAGCTCTAGTATCTACCTCCCTCTTATAAACTCGGCACTTAGGTATAGGGCTACGTAGTTTAGTATAGGGGGGATTAGTTAGAAGAGTATATTTTAGTTCGAATTATAGCTAAGAGTCTTTTAAGAAGAGAAGTCCGAATAAGCGTTATAGTATAGAAGTCTTTAGTAGAGGTGCAAGTCCTCTATTATTAAGATAGATACAAATACGGATAAGGACAGAGATACTAACGCTTAGTTATAACGACAACTAATTATTCCCCCCCCCTAGTATATCCTTCGTTTCTATCTTAGTTTTCTACTATAATAGAGTCCGATATATATATTACCGGTCTAGGAGCTACCTCTAGTATACTAACGAGCCTCTACCTACGTAAGGCATTCTAATCCCTCTCCGCCTTACGACCTACTCCTTCCGCCTCCTAGGCCTACTTAGCCTACGGGAGGGTTTAGAGTTATATTCTAAAGCCGAAGGTAGGGCTAGACTCGGAACGACTGCTAAAGAGTAGCATCGAAGAGAACTGCACGGAAAGGAGAAACGATATTTTAGGACGTAGGCGACGGTAAGTTAGCTACTTGCCTTCCCTACGAATCTATACGGTTACGGAATAGTACGTATTAAGAAGTTGCGGCTACTACTATATCTATAGAAGCACGGTTACGGAATAGCACGTATTAAGAAGTTGCGGCCTCTATCTATACTATATATAGAACATCTACTACCTATAGAATATCTATATAATATAGGGATAGAAGAAAATACGGAATAGCACGCATTAAGGAGTTGCAGCCTCTATCTATACTATATATAGAACATCTACTACCTATAGAATATCTATATAATATAGGGATAGAAGAAAATATAGAATAGTACGCATTAAGAAGTTGCGGCCTCTATCTATACTATATATAGAATATCTACTACCTATAGAATATCTATATAACGTAGGGATAGAAGAAAATACGGAATAGTATATATTAAGGAGTTGCGGCTAATACTAGAAACTATTAGATCGAAGTAGGCATCGATAAGACTCTAAGAATTGCTAAGGCCTGCTACGGAAGCTATAGGAACAATATATAGGTAGAGAGTTGCCTACCTTTAAGAAACTTAAGAAGAGAACCTTAAAGGACCTATAAAGATATCGAGTTAATAAAAAAAAAAGAGGGGAAAATAAGAACCTACTAGTCTATACCGCTTCTTATACGTACTATATAGGGAAACCGGACGCGGAAACTCTATTAGAAGTATGCAAAAGCGAGGGTATAGGACTAGTCGGTATATAGTCGAACCCTACCTTAGTTAGAGCCCCGGGGCCCCGACTTAAGTAGGCACTAGAATATAAGGATAAGGAGCTACTATACCTCCTTCTAGGGATGCGAGACTATAGCAACGATTATTAAATTATAGTAATGTCCGATAACTACGAGTAGGGCAATCTAGCGACTAATAGTCTATTCGTTAAAAATTAAGCTAAATAGCCCGAGTTTATAGTTAATACGAGGAACGTCCTAGTTAACCTAAATCCTCTAAGAGAACCTAAACCTGCGAACGCTACGCAATCGAGTACTATCTAGAACACCTAGAGCGCTAGCAACTATATAGGTATAGATATAACTTAGATGCTTAATATAACAACTCTCGAGCGTATACTAGAATCGGTTCTCTCCTAATATAAGCTAAAACCGCTATTGCTAGGAACCGAGGGAAACCTATTTTTTAGGGGATAGAACGCTACTAAATTCCTAGAAAGGTTTAATAACTTAGAAAAGTAGTATAGGCTAGAAGGGCGCTCTACTAGGGATAAGATCGACGCTTTAATTGCTAACTGCAAGATTATCCTATATCCTAAGATTAAGCGTCTTAGGAGCGTAGCTAGATCTAACTAGAAGGAGTTTAGAAAGAGTTTATTAGAATATTTCTCTAAAGCGGATACTTACTATATAATATAGTTAGCCGAGTATCTTACTTTCTTCTATAGCTACTAGCGTACTAATAACGACGATTTAAACGAGTTCCTTAGATAGTTTCGTCTTACCTCTAATAATATTAATATCTAAGATATAAGTAATCGAGAACGCAGTCTTCTTCTACTTAAAGCCTTGCCTAATTCTATTACTTAGCAAGTATATAGAAGGCATAGATTATATCCGTAGCGACTAGAATCCTTTTAGCCGTTTAATACTATCTTAGAAACTATCGAGGAAATTATCTAAGGCTCTAAAGGTTTTAGACTATTTAAGGCTAGAGATAAGAAACAAATGCAGTTATTATAGAAGTTAGTCTCGGCAAGCCGTCTAGAATAGGCTTTAGCTATACCGGATTCTAATATAGACGTAGATAAGAACTTCCTTAAGCGGTTTAAAAAGATGCAGATTGCTTAGAATCTTATCTAAAGCAGGTAGCAATAGGGAGTTATGCGTCCTATAAACCCTCCTAGGGTTAGTACCTCCTTAACTCTACCTCCTATCCTACTACCTGCAGCCCTATAAGTCCTATTACCTAATTATTTAGACGATAGACTTTACGCTATAGCGATAGCCTTTAATAGCAAAGCGAATCGAGTAGAGGTCTATAAGAGTATATAAGGTAGATGCTACTAGTACTAGGATTTAGGTTATTTTGCCTAAGAATGCGAGTATCTAGATAGTCTCGTATCCGTCGGAGTTATAGGGAAAGATAGTAGGGGGCGATACTACTATAATAGCACGCCTATTTATCTTTTAAAATAGGATAGTATTACTCCTAGAATAGCTTAGATCTAGGCTGCTATTAAGAGACACTATCCTACCCTTACGATTCTATAGCTAGATTATTTACGGAATCGCGTAGTAAAGCTATTAGTCCTCTAGAACCGTAGGGATATATCCGAAGTTGTTCCTAGAAGTATTCGACCTCCTATAGATTAACTGCTAAGAGGCATACTAAACTACTTTCTATAAGAGATAAGTTAGAGCCCTAGGGCCCTAACTACTTCTCTAGTCGGCAAACCTTCTATAGTATCCCTACCCGCTGCAATACCTATAACGTCTACTATACTACCTATTAGAGGCACTATTTAACTTTATATAGCCCGACGTACGCAGCCTTACTTCTATAAGAACCCTATAGTAGAGAAGGAGAAGAAATATAAGGCAACTAGTTTAGGGAACTCTAGTAGGTTCGAGAATGTTACGGACCGGCCTTATAGTATTACTAGCCTACTAGCTATAGTATCTAGCGTTAATAAGGGTAAGGCTAAGGCTCCTAGTCGGGTAATTCTAGAATAGGACTAAGCTAAGCAACTTAAGAAGGTTGTTAAGAACTATATCGAGAAGTAGAAGAGAGCTACGAAAACAAGATAGCCTCGGAATAAGAATAGAGAGGCAGCCCTAATATAGTACCTTAGCGATAGGCAAGTCTCTAGTCCGACTATATAAGAAACCCTTAAGAGAAAAGAGAATATTAAAGACGAGGATATAGAGGATGCTCCTAAATAGTCGTCCGGTCCTAGTCCCGTAAACCTACTAATTAAGAAGGCTAAGAAGGTACTAGAGAGGCAGCGCTTTAATAACTACTACCGTACTAAGGGTTTAAAGGCAGAGAAGTAGCAACCTACTAAAAACAAACTTAAGGTCCGGTTGCTAAAGTATCTAATTAACTAGTAGTTTCCTATTAGTTTTAGCGAGTTTATCCTTCTTAGTAAGTCGAAGCCCGCCTTTAAACTTCTTTAAGATAGAGTTTGCGTAGACGACAATAAGTTATTCTAAGTACTGCAAATATAGGCTATTAATATAAACGTCCTAGGCTAAATAATAGCTAAATGCTACTAGAAGGACCTATAGGACGATATAGCTAGCCCTAAATAATGCGAGGAATTTATAAAAGCTACTATCGAATATCTTATAGAGAGGGAGCATAGTAATAACAGGTTTAACGACTCTATTTCTTAGGAATTCCGCGGACCGGTAGCACTACGGTCCTAGGTTATTACTAGAAAGGACCGAAGGCTAGCTAAGAACTTATACGAAGTTGCCGGAGGCGTAGATTTATCTAGAGTAATAGGCAAGTACCTTACTACCTCTACTATCTAGGTACTATACGTAGTTAGAATAGGGGACAACCGCGGAGAAGTTAAGGCTATAATCGATAAAGAAGCTAATTCCTATATTATCTCTCTTAGTAACGTTTAACGATTTAGAATCCCTATAACCTACGATATTCTAGAAATCCGGATAAGTACTATAGAAGGAGATATTATAGTAGCAGGCATCTATAAGAAGGTTACTACGGCTATATTTAGGGTATTTACTAGTCTACCGATATTCGTAGCTAAGAAGGTTAAGAATATAATACTAATACCTCTGCTTCTAGGCCGAACTTAAACTCGGAAGGTGCGTCTTATTAGGAAGAACTATAATAATAGATCGTAGGAAGGCACTATTAGCAATTCCGAAGGAGAATCTATTATATTTATAGCTATAGTTAGAAATCGCAATTGCGCTATAGTAGATAACTAAATCTAGTTAGGAAACTAGGTAGTAGACTCGATACTACTGCGATAACCGCTTATTATCTAAAACTAGCAGTACGATAGAGTAGTATAAAAAATTTAGAGTTAGGGCCCTAGGGCCCTAACTTACCTAAGGCGTTAGATTTATATATATAGTTTCGAGATAATATTAAGAATAGTAGCGATAATATTTAGGACTAGACTATTCTTTCGGCGTCGGCGTTAATCTAAAGAAAACAAAAATATCGAAAATTTAGGACCCTAATAGGTCCTAAGGTATATACTATATATAAGAGGAAGGCTAATAAGGTATTGCCTATATTAGCAGGCGTTTACGAGACATCTAAAGAAGGGCCTAGGGGGATAGTTAAGTAGAAGGAGCTATATTTAAAGAGAGAAGCCGAGATGCTACTAGGTTCTAGTTTATAGAATTAGAAGTATCTAATTAAGAAGTTCTCGGATTTAGAGAGAGGAAGTAGGTTAATACTAAAGTTGCTCGAAAAGATAATAGCTAAAGTAGGGATTAAGTTGCTGCCTTTAGAGAAGGAGTTAGTAACCTAGATATTCTATAATCGAAAAGCGGTCCTAGCTATCTTCTTTAAGTACTTAGGAAGGATATAGGAGACTATTGCTCCTACCTAGGAGATTTATATAAAGTAGTATATACCTTAGTAGTATAGAGGGTTTCGGATTAACCTAGCTTAGAAGTAGGACGTTATTAATATTCTAAAGAGTCGTATAGATACGAGCATACTAAAGTTTAGTTATAGCGCCTATCGAAATCCGTACTTCCTAGTAGCTAAGAAGACGGAGCTAAGAGAGAAGAAGAGGCACCGCTTAATTAACGTAGCTATAGAGATTAACCGTATTACTATTAAGGATGCTTATCTTCCTCCGGATACGGACTCGTTCTTAGAATACTTTAGTAGTTATATAGTAGCTAGTTTATTAGATATCTTCTTAGGATACGACTAGATACTACTAGCTATTAAGAGTCGAGACCTTACTAAGTTCGATATACCTCTTAGGTTATTATAGATAACGACTATACCTTAGGGTACTATAAACTCGGTTGCGTAGTTTGCGCGTATTATTAATATAGTCCTATACAATTACCTATATATACGAGCTCTGCCTTTTATCGATAACTTTAGTATCTTAGGCCTAAAGACTACGTACGATAACGAGGAGATTAAGCCTAGCCTTAGACGCTACGTTATTAAGCATATCTAGAACCTAGACTAGGTTCTCGCTAATATTAAATATACTAGATTAACGGTCGCTATAAAGAAACTGCAAATCCTTAAGACCTATATTAAAGTTATAGGGTATATATCTAGTAAGGATAGAAGGCATCCTAATACTATCCGTATCTCTAAGCTCGTCTAATAGCTAACCCTAAAGAACTAGAAGGAGGTCCGCATCTTTATCGGCATAGTCGTATATTTCCGTATCTAAATCCCCTAATTCTCTCTTATCGCTAGCCTATTATATAAGCTCTTACGGAAGGATATAGTCTTCGTATAGCTTAAGGTTTATAAGGCCGCTAAGCGTAAGTATATCGAGTGCCTTATTAATACTCCGGCTCTTATTATAATCGCGTACTCGGAAGGCATAGGATCTATTATTATAGTAGCGGATACTAGCCTTAATAGCTAGGGAGCTATTTTAATATAGATAGTAGTAGGTAAGCGGTGCCCTTTATAGTTCGAGAGTAGGTTATAGAATAAAGCGCAGCGCAAATACGATATAGGAAAGCAGGAGTGTCTTAGAGTCTTACGTGCGCTAAAGAAATTTAAGCCGTAGCTATATAGCGTATCTTTTATTTTAGAGGTAGATGCGAATATACTAGTTTACTAGCTAAATAAGGCAGCAACTAATCTTCCGAATGCAATAGTAATAAGATAGATTGCATAGATCTAGTTATTTACCTTTAAGGTACGGCACGTCCTAGGCTCTAAATATACCGGTCCGGATGCGTTATTACGACGACCTCGTATACTACTATATAATAACGGCGACGACGACGACGATAACTACCGCGATAAGTTAGAGACTACTCTAGATAGCGAGAATAACGCTATAGTAGATGCAGCCTTCTTCTAAGCCTTCTATATTAATATAGTTAAGTTAGGGCTCTAGGGCCCTAACTCTAACCCTATCGATTCTATCTTCCCCGAGGAACTAGAAGGCGACCCTAAAGACTATAAGTATACTTCTAAGGCTATTGCGTTCGTCTTGCTTAAGCAGAGAAGGTTTAAGGATATAAGCATATTAGAGTATCGCTATATCTATAAACTATCTATAAAGTTCCTAGTTAAGGACCGTATTCTCTTCTAGCAGAGATATATCGACGCCCTACTATAGAGGGTTATTAACTAAGACGAAGCTCGAGCCGATATTATTTCTAATTTGCACGATAACTATAGTTATTATAGTATAGAAAATATATACTAGACTATACGGCACTTATACTAGTAGGACGGGTTATACTTAGACTACGCTAAGTACTGCAGGAGTTATACTATCTGCAACTTCCGGAATAGAGTACGAAAACTAGCTCCGTTACGGGAAGTTTAAGTCTTAACCGTAGGGGAAAGATAGTATATCGATCCCCTTTATATTAATAAGCGAGGATCTTTAATCGTAGCTAGAGAATCCCTATCTAGATAGATCGAGGCTAGAGTTATATCTAAACCTACTAAAGAGATTACTTCTAAGCAGATTGCTAAGTTTATTTACGAGGATATCTTCTATAGATAGGGTGCCCCTTACGAGATCGTACTAGATAATATAAAGTCTAATCTTAAGGAGGTGTCTACTACGCTTGCTAGTTAGGGAATTCGGAGGCTAAGGATATCGCCGTACTACCCTAAGAGTGCTAGAATAATCGAAGTAGGCTATAAGCCTATCCTCGCTGCTTTATCTAAACTATCTAAAGGTAGCTTCTAAATATAGACTACGTATGTCCCTACTATACTATAAGCAGAGCGTACTACTATAGTTAGTTCTACTAGTTAAACTCCTGCAGCTATTATAATTAGTAGAGAAGCTATATTGCCTATTAAGCTAGAATATAAGTTATACGGTATAATTAACTAGAGTTCTGTCCGTATATATAAGGATCTTCTCTTTGCAAGAGCTCGTGCACTCGAGAATATATAGGCGCTAATCGAGAAGGCGCTGGCTCGGAATAAACGACTACGAGAATAGGCTAAGGATTACTTCGATATAACGAAAAATATTAACTAGCAGGAACTAAAAGTTAGCGATATCGTTATAATATACTATATAGAACTATAATATTTATAATTAGACAAACTAGCCTTCCGCTAGTAGGGACTATACCGTATCGCTATATATGCCGCTAAGGCTTTATAGTACGTACTCGAAGAACTAGACGGTATTAGGCTCTAAGGTATATAGAATAAGTTAAGTTTAAAACGCGTATAGCCGCACTTTTATATACTAAACTAAGTAAGAAAGCGTATTAATAGACGCTTCTAATTGCAGCTAAAGGCTTATAATAGCAGCTAGCTACCTTCTAGTTACTATAACTAACGATTTACTTTAAACAGTAACTACTAGGGGCGGACGCATAAAACTAGCTAACTTCCTCTATAGATCCTTCCCTTTTATCCCTACTACTAATAGTCTTTAGCCCTAAGCGACTACTAGTACTAGCTAGTAACTGCACTATATACCTTCTCTTCTCCTTCCGCCTACTTATTTACTTACCCCGTACTACTATAACTAATATTTACTATATCCTCTATAGCGCTTATTAAGGTACTAGCTAGCAAGTTTAGTACTCGCGCGTAAGCTTGCTATAATAGCTCTTATAACATTTAGGAACTATACGCCGCCCTTAACGCTATCTCTAACTAGGCACTGCGCTATACTATTAAGCTTAAATTTGTCGCTATTTTTAATAGTATTATCGAGTCGACGAATAATATAGCCTTCGAGTTTATAGATAGTCTAAGCTAGGCTAACTAGAAGGCCTTAATTCCTTTTATCCCGCAATATAGCACCTACTATACGGCCTATAAGTAAGGCAAGGACTAGCGTAATTGTCGCTAGATAGCTCGCAATGCTATTAGTTCGTACTAGGGAGGCGATATACTAGCCTATCCTCTTCTTAAGCCTGCGCTCGATACTACTAGCAATGCTAAGAAGTTATCTGCGTACTACGGCAAGGTTCTATACTAAATAGATGCTAGACCTTAACTATATAAGGCTATCCTATAGCGCCTCCTAAACCTAGCACCGAACCGATTAGCCTAGCCCTTAGTTACTAAGAGTAATATAGTTAAGATTAAGAAGGATAATGCCCTACTTAAAGCACTCGACTTAGACTCTTAACTAGTTAAGGACGTAATGCGTTAGTATAAGCTTATACTAACGAAGAACTTTATAACCTATAAGAACTATGCCCCTCCTCTATCTAGTACTTCTTCTGCCTAGACTACTATAGGGCTATTAGGCACTTAGCCTAGTATAAAGCAACTATAGTTAGTGCCTAGACGCTTAGTTACTCGTAGCGCTATAAGTAGGCAATAGGTTCTTAACGCAGCAGCTTAGGCTATAGCTATCCTAAACATCGGCAATACGAGTTAGAGCCCCGAGGCCCCGACTCTCTCTACTAGGCAATAAGGCTACCTATTACTAGGAACAGCTGCCCCTACTACTATATAAGCTATTAAAGTGCCTCGTAGATAGTCTACTAGTAATAGCCCCGGACCTAATAGTCGTCGTTAGTCTCTAAGCGGTATTCTATATCGTAGTAGGACTAATAGTACTAGTTCTAATATCTCCGGAGGTAGCGCTACGCTACGCGTAACTAGCCCTCCTCCTCTACTCTGCCCTAAGTGCAAGAAGGGTATAGACGATAAACTAATTAGTATAGCTAATATAATCGTCTCTAGCGCAGTAACCCCTCCTATAGAGCTTATTATTCTTATTAAGCAGCGATATAATACGCTCCTTAACGCCCCGAATATAGATGCGAAGATCTTCTGCTAGAACTACTTGCGACGCCTATTTAGTAGGCTATTTAGGTTATATAGCAATAAGGCAAATCCTATCCTATACGCGCGTTTCGATAAGTATATATAGAAGGACCTCGATACTATCTAGCAGGCATAGCCTACTTAGTTCTAGGCTACTTGTCGTCCTCGGATCCCTACTAATGCCCTTAGAATCTACCGCTATTCTACTCTTCCTAATATAGCGTTCTTTCTTAGATATCTAACGAAGAATAAGGTTAGTAGATGCCTTAAACCTAAGAAGATTATCGGGGATGCTATAGCGGAGTTTAAGAGGACCGGTTCTATCGTTGCCTAGATCTTTAGTTAGGTCTAGGAGATTAAGTTAATAATTACTCGTAAGTTCGATATATACGACTAGCACCTACGATAGGCTAATAGTCGTAATAACCTCGGCTAGTATAGAAATATATACTATAGCCTAATTTAGTAGCTTATCCGTTAGGACCCTCTCTACTAGATGCTATATACTGCTCTTCGCCCTAACTACGCTACTAACCTAATCTCCTACCCCTACTATACTAAGTTCTCTTATATAGCTAAGGCTCTAGGTTTAGAGAATAATATAGCTTACGACTTTAAGCATATTAATATTAGCCTTAAGAAACTTAATAAGGAAGAGAGCATCTAGATAATCTAAGGCACTATCTCCCTTACTAATAAGGACCGAGATACGTCTACTATTCTCGTTAAGGGCCTATATAAGAAGGACAAATTCTAAGCGTAGTTTTAGCGTCTCTATAACCGTAGGTTAATTAAGTCTAATAATAGCAAGGACAGCTATATCGATGCTATCGATACTTAGCACCTCTAGGAAGAGGATTTCTAGGATATTAAGTTCCGCTAGGAAATATAACTATGCCCTAAGTTTAACGTCCGCATATCCTCTCCGTATCTTTCCTATAGTGCTAAGAAGTTAGATAAGAAGCGCAAGACTATCTTACCGTAGTTTATTAGGTATAATACTAACGATAATAGCCTCGAAGGTAGCCCTAGTAGTAGTACGTATACGGAACTCCGTAATGCTTATTAGGATTTCGTTCCTAGTGTTTCCTCTCCTTCTAGATACTCTAATAAGTACGGTATAGTACTATATCGCTTCCTAGCTACTACTCGCCTCCGTTACTCCTACCCTATCTCTATAGCACTTATAGGTAAACTCCGCTAGAACGACCTAAAAGTTATAGTTAACGCTATAGCATAGTTGCAATCTAGTCTAGAGGCTTTCTAAGCTAAACTCGCTAGCTACTATATAGCTACTCTTGCGGAGTATAGGAAGAGCTACGCTAAGGTCGAGGCGATAGAGATTAAGCTTTTCGGCTAGGGGAATAGCTACTTTGCTAATAAGGAAGACTTTAGTAAGCGCAAGGCTCTAGAGGACAATAGCGCCGCAGACAAAGGAGATCTTTCCGAGATCTATAGCGAGGTAGCTATAGAAGTCTAAGTACGGAGTTAAAGAGTCGGGGCCTCGGGGCCCTAACTATATAAGGCGACTATATAGAAAGAAGCATAAGCTCGGTAGAGGCTAAGAACACTCTTTTAATATATTTCTTTAAGTTTTTCCTTTATTTATATTAGGTTAGGTTTAAAGTAAGAGTAGAGTATATTAGCTTACTAATATATAATAGGCATAGGCTTAGTTTAGTACGAGCCCTAGTATCTACCTCCCCTCTATAAACTTAGCACTTAGGTACGGGGCTACGTAGTTTAGTGCAGGGGGGATTAGTTAGAAGAGTGTATTTTAGTTCGGATTATAGCTAAGAGTCTTTTAAGAAGAGAAGTCCGAATAAGCGTTATAGTATAGAAGTCTTTAGTAGAGGTGCAAGTCCTCTATTATTAAGATAGATACAAACACGGATAAGGATAGAGACACCGACGCTTAGTTATAACGACAACTAATTATTTCCCCTCTCTAGTATATCCTTCGTTTCTACCTTAGTTTTCTACTATAATAGAGTCTAACGTATATATTACCGGCCTAGGAGCTACCTCTAGCATACTAACGAGCCTCTACCTACGTAAGGCATTCTAATCCCTCTCCGCCTTACGACCTACTCCTTCCGCCTTCTAGGCCCGCTTAGCCTACGAGAGGGTTTAGGGTTATACTATCGACCTAGTAGAAGGCAGTTAAGTGCCTTAGAGCCTAGTTTACCTAATATCCGAAGCAGAACTAGCATATACGCGCGACTACGTAGAGAGTAACCTAAAGTCGGGCTTTATATAATATTCTACGTCGCCGGTAGGTATACTAATTCTATTTATACGCAAGAAGGATAGCACGCTATAGCTCTACGTAGACTATAGAGAGCTAAACGCTATTATAGTTAAGAACTACTACCCGCTGCTACTAATTATCGAATCCTTAGACTAGCTAGTAGGAGCTGCTATATTCTCTAAGCTAGATATTAGAAATACGTATTAAGAAGTATAGTCTAGTTAGTACTGCCTAAGAACCGAACTAAACTACCTAGTTTAGTTCTAGTATTATATAATATAGGTTATATAATATTAGGTTATATAACCTACTAAGGAATATATCTTAGGAGAAGGTGCAACCTATAACTAATATAATTAACTCGGTTAGTTCCTACCTATTATCTCTACTTCTACTACGCGATATACCTATCTTATCCTTCCCTTCCGAGATATTATTCGATAGGTTCTAAGCCCGGAAGGTTTATTTAATAGGTTATAAGCCCGGGTTTATAGAGAGGCCCTAGGTAGTAAGAGTTAGCCTTCTTATCCTTAAAGTAATACGTTTTACCTCTTATAGGACCTGCAGTATCGACTAGATAGAGAAGTAGGAAAAGAGCATAAGGGAGACTAGAGGCATATCCTATCTGCACTACTAAGAAGCTCTAGGAGATTCTAGTTACAAACTAGAAGTTCCTAGAGGGTAGGTAAGATAGAGAAAAGCCTAGTAAGGCATATACCTTATTAGGAGTATAAAGAGAAAAGGATAAGCCTTAGGTTATAGCACCTAAAAGGATAAGACTAGGCCTAAGCACCGAGTACTACTAATACCTTAGAACTAGCCGGAGTGCCCTTCTAAGAAGGTAGATCTTCTAGAAGTTCCCTACCTAAGAACCTAACTAACTCCCTTAAGAGAGAAGAGTCCTTAGATATCTTAGCTAAAAGAGAAGAGTCTTAGTAACAAAGAAAAGCAGCTATCTAGAAACTGCTATTAGATTAAAAGAGCTTATGTTTTCTAGAGTTAGGTTTGTTTGTTTAATTTTGCATAAATAGATTTAGCAAGTAGAATTAGTAAGAGAAGGGCTGCACTAGTACTATATAAAGAGAACTAAAGACAATAGTTTAGCCTACTATAGGACTACCTTAAATTAAAGAATATATTTTAGATTATCTTAGAGACTATGCCGAAGTCTTCTATAGAGTTATTACTATTAGTGCTTAGCCTAAGGCACTTAAGAAGTAACCTAGAATAAATTAAGGCTAATACTACTACTAGGTATAAGATAATAATCTGCCTATTAGAAGATAACTAAGAGGAGATTATTAAGGAGAGACAAGCCTTAAAGATATAGGAAAAGATAAGAGCTAAGTATAGCAAGGTATATACTATATATGCAATAGCATATAACTAGGAGTTTATAAACTTCTAGATAATAGAGGACATAATAATTAGAAAGGCATAGGTCTAACTAGCTAGCATAGCTAGAAGGATTGCAGAGGTAGACCCTTAGGAAGCATACTATAAGGAGCTAGAGAGGAGACTTAAGCATCTCCTTAATAGCTTGCCTAAGGCGTACTAAAGTATAAAGGATACTATCCTTACCTAGCAGTCTATATTATATAAAAGTGCACTGCAGTTGCTAGAATTATATAAAGCCTAACTAAACTAGTTCTAAGAAATAGCAATGTTTGCTAAGGGGAAAGGGATCTAAGGCACGAAACTAAAATGCTACCTCTATAATTAAGAGCATTTTAGAGGCGTCGCTAAATGCCTATACCTTAATAAAGCTAAGAGAACTATTAACCTAAGATAGAGCTATAGGGTAGAAAAGAGAAGAACACTACCTAGAGAGAGCAGCTTTAGAAGGAGATCCTTACTAGATAAGGAAACGTTAAAAGAAATAGTAAAGAAACTTAACCTAAAAATCTAATCCCTTAAGAAAAGACAAAGCTTAAAGAAGTTTTCTAAGAAGGCTTATACTACCTAAGAAGATGCAGAACCTTTAGCAATATCTAAGGTATCTTAATCTCTATTAGAGGATAATAATATAGATAAGGTCGCATACTTAACTATAGAAGCAAAAGGCAAGTATATGCTATTAAGATAGCTGCTTAACTCTTGCGCTTTATTATATATAACTAACTAGGAACTACTTTTTAGAGAACTAAAACCTCTCTAGAGGAAAAAGTAAATTAAGGTCGATAGTAGTTATTTAATAGCTATATATATAGGAGATATAGTAATAGGTAGGAGAAGAGAAAAACAGATTATACTTAAGGATGTCCTCTTTATGCCTAGCTTAGGAGTTAATCTTGTTTCTTAGAGCTAATTTAGTTAGTAGTATAGTATTTAGCTACTAAAGTTTATACTTGTTTTATTGTCTAGGAAACTAGTTATCTAGACAAAACTACTAGAAGGAGTGCTATTTATTAAGGAGATTAATAAGGCCTTGCAGAAACTTGTAATACTATGCCTTAATTAGAACTAAGAGAATAAAGCCTACGCCTTTAAGGCCTAAGAGAAGTCCTAAGAATAGTAGGAGCTTTAGCATAGGAGACTTATATATTTTAGAGAGGGTCTTCTTAGAAACCTGCATAAGGTCTCTAACTTAAAGGCTTAGATTCCTATTCTAAAGGAATACTAGCTATATAGGGTATGTTCCTTAGCAAAGATAAAGAAACATAGAGGGAGAGAAACTAAGAGAAAACCCTAAAGGCTATCTCTAGTTTCTATTAATATCTATAGCCCTTTGCCTATCTTAAGACTAGGATACAAATAGTAGCTTAAGATTATTAATAACTTCTTAAGAAAGAAGTAGACTTTCCTAATAAAGTCTAGGGAAGATGTACTAAATATCCTTAGAGACTAGAAGGTAAAAGCTAAGCTGCAATTAGGAAATCCCCTCTAGATTATAAGGAGTAATAGAGCAAGAGAGCTTCTTACTATACTAAAGCAGTAGAAGAAGGAATATAGAATTTCCTTTTATATAACTAAGGCATATAACTCTATTTAGAATAGAGTAGTTAAGAGGTTAATCTAAACCTCTAAAGATTATATAAGAGCAATGCTAGAAGATGCTTATATGCCTATTAAATTCTAGCTAGAAGCCTTAGTAGCGTATATAGTTATTAGGAATTCTCTCCCTAATAGCCTAGAAATTAATAGTTTTAAGGTTTTACTAGAGGAGGCCTTTTTAGGCATCTAACCCTTAGTATTATACTTTAGAGTTTAGGGTTGCAAAGTAGTAGTCTATATAGACCCTAAGTCCTAACTAGCTAGGATAAGGTTAGATAAACTAATAAATAGAGGCAAGGATACTATATTTATTAGGTATATTCCTAATACTACTAAAATATAGCTCTTCTAGGAGCCTAATATAAAGGCTATTAAAGCCTATAGTACTATAACTTAGTTTAAGTATAAGAAAGGAGGAGATATAGAGCTAAATGTTTCTAAGCTTAACTAAGTAAGCAATATACCTATTAGAAACCTAGTTAGCAGACCTCTAAAGAAGCTAATAGCAGTTATACTACCTACAACTACTATACCTATAGGTATAGCAACTAAACCTATAGATCCTAGCTAGATACTCTTTATATAGTTGCTACCTCTACCTAAGGATAAGGAGGAGTACTAGAGAATAAAGGATCTAGAAGAAGAAAACCTTAGGCACGCGAATGCTAAGATTAGGAAGGGACCGTAGGTAGCAACTAAACTACCTAGTTTAGTTCGGCAGTTACGTAATCTAACCGAACTAGCTAGTTTAGTTCGCCTATTACGTAACGTAGGCAGCGCACCTATACTTGCCTTAAGTGCCGTAGAGCAGAACCTAAGAGAGGAAAATAAGGACTAGGAGGGAGACTAGGACTAGACTTACGGCTAAAAGAGAAGGAGATCTATCTTAGATAAAGGACTAGTCCTAGAGCTAAAAGCTTATAGTAAAGTTATAAGATAAGTGCTTTAGAAGAGATAGAGAGAATATAGATAAGAGGAAGAGCTAAGTGCTAAGCATTATAAGGCATTCCTTAGCTAAGTCTAAGGCTAAGATTAGGAATAGATCTAGGAAGCCCTATTAGAGGTCTAAGAGTCTGCATTTGCAGCACTTACCCCTTAAGTCTCTATATAGAGATAAGAGGTGCCTATTCTAAAGTCCTATAAAGAGGCAATTTAGGACCCTAAGTAGGGATATATATAGGAGGATGCAGTCTAGAAGGAGCTAACTATATTAAGAAGCAACAATACCTAGATAGAGGTTATTCCCCTAAAGGGAGCAAACCTTATAATATCTAAATAGGTATTTAATATAAAGAGATTAATTAGTAGAGCTATTAAAAAGTTTAAAGCAAGACTAGTTGCAAGAGGTTTCTCTTAGAAATTTAGAGTTAACTTTTAGGAAACCTTTATACTAATAGTTAGGTATAATACCCTAAGGGTATTTATAGCTATAGTTTATAAAAAGGACCTAGAACTTTACTAAGTAGATATAAACAATGCATTTACTAAGAGCAAACTCTAAGAAGAAATCTTTATAATTCTACTACTAGGAGTTAAGATTCTATCTAATATAGTTCTGCAAATTCTAAGAAGCTTATATAGACTTAAGTAAGCAGCGAGAGACTAGAACAAACTCTATATCTTAAAGTTAAAATAGATTAGGTTTATATAATTAGAAGTAGACCTATACCTTCTTATCTACTAGGAAAGGAATATTCTAGTTCTAACCTATATAGATAATATTCCAATTGCAGCACTAAAGCTAAAAGATATACTATAGTTTAAGGAACAGCTAGGCAAGGTGTTTAAGATTAAAGATCTTAGAGAACTAGAGAAAATCCTTAGGATAAGGTTAATAAGAGATAGACAAGCTAGTACCTTAAAGCTTAATTAAGAACACTTTATCTAGGAGAGCCTTGCAAAGCTAGGAATAACTAAAGAGATAGCTAACCTAACCCTCTTACTAATAGACAGTTATAATAGCCTAAAACTAATAGGCTTATATAATAAGAGAGGCAACGAGATAGAGTACTAAAGCTAAACTAGTACCTAGATATAGCCTATAGTTATAATAAGACTAGACATTGCTTTCTCTCTTAGCAGGCTAAGCTTATATGTTTTAGACCTAGCTAGGAGACACCTGCAAGCTCTAAAGAAACTAGCAAGGTACCTAAGATTATCCTAAGACTTAGGGTTAATGTTTAGAAGAGGAGGGGGAAAGCTAATAGGATATTTAGACTCTAACTATGCAATAGACAAGGCAGACAGAGTCTTAATCCTTAGAAGCATCTTCTTCCTTTATAGAGCCCTAGTTTCTTAGATAAGCAGAAAGCAAAAGTCTATTATAATATTAATAATAGAAGCTAAGTATATAGCTATAAATGCATATGCAAAGCAGTCTTAATTCTTAGTAGCACTCTTAAGAGAGATAGACTATGCAAGGTTAGTAGGAGAATACCTATTCTAGCCGACTATTAAAGCCTACCCTAATATAGTAAAAGAGCTAAGGCTAGTGCAAATTATAGGGGACAATTAGGCAGCTTTAATACTCGTTAAAGATGCATATACCTATAAGAGATTAAAACATATTAATATTATATATAACTATATTAGGCATCTTTAGTAGTAGAGGAAGATTGCAGTAGAATATATTCTAATAAAAGAGATAGTAGCTAATAGCCTAACTAAACTAAAGAATAGGCTATAGTTTTAGGAGTTTATAAGATAGCTCTAACTTATATAAGGAAAGGTAGAAGATTCCTACCTTAACTATAGATTATAGTTAGGGATAGGTTTTAGATATAGGAACGCAGGCAGAAGACTATCTAGCCTAAGTAGGAGTGTTAAGAAGTGCAGTCTAGTTAGTACTACCTAAGAACCGAACTAAACTACCTAGTTTAGTTCTAGTATTATATAATATAGGTTATATAACATTAGGTTATATAACCTACTAAGGAATATATCTTAGGAGAAGGTGCAACCTATAACTAATATAATTAACTCGGTTAGTTCCTACCTATTGTCTCTACTTCTACTGCGCGATATACCTATCTTATCCTTCCCTTCCGAGATATTATTCGATAGGTTCTAAGCCCGGAAGGTTTATTTAACAATACGTACTATAGAATCTAGATCCGTAAGAGAGACGAGTAGAAGACGGCATTTAGAACTAGATACGGCTACTACGAGTATACCGTAATACTATTTAAGCTATCGAATGCGCCTAGCGTATTCTAGGGGTATATTAACTAGGCTCTTATAGGTCTTATTAATATATTCTGCGTAGTATACCTCGACGATATTCTAGTCTACTTAAAGGATAAGGTAGAATATAATAGCTATATTTAGCAGGTGCTAGCATAACTATAATAATATAGGCTCTACGCTAAGTTAAGCAAGTACGAGTTCTATAAGAACTAGGTCGAGTTCCTTAAGTACGTCGTAGGATATAAGAGAGTCTAGATTAACCTAGAAAGGGTTAAAGCAGTATAGGAGTAGCCTATCTCTAACTTAATTAGAGACATTAGAGTATTCCTAGAATTTGCTAATTACTACCGAAGATTCGTAAGAAGGTTCTCTAGGCTTATAGTACTGCTAAATTAGTACCTTAAAGGAAAGAAGAGGCCGGCTCGGCAGAAAGAAGAGTCTAGACCCCTATAGCTTAATACTAGCGCTCTTATAGCTTTTACTAAACTAAAAAAGGCGTTTATAGCCGCGCCTATCCTATGCTATTTCGACCTAGCCTTACCTATTCGAGTAGAGACTAATATATCTAGGTTAGCTATTTTAGATATTATAACCTAATAGTATAATTTTAGGGATAAAAAGAAATAGTAGTTTCTAGTAGTATACTTCTTACGGAAGATAGTAGCTATAAAGAGAAACTATAGGACGGAAGATAGCGAGCTACTAGCTATAGTAGCGTTCTTTAAGCACTTCTACTACTACCTCGAGGGCGCGCGATACTAGGTCGAACTTCTAATAGATTATACTAACCTCTAGACATTAATAATAATAAAGACGCTCTTAAGGCATTAAGTACGGTAGGCTAAGTAGCTATCCGCAATCGATTTCCGCACGATCTACTATCCCGGCTCTATAAATAGAGAGGCTAATATACTAAGCTATAGACCCGACTATAAGAAAGCTAATTATTTAGGGAAATAGGCTATAAAAGAGAAGGCTAGGGCAAGCTAGCAGTTCCTACGCGCGGCATTAATACTAGTAGAGCAATCTAGCCTAATCTACCTTATAGCCGTAGCGGTTATAGCTACTACTAGCGCAACCTAGAAGTAGGACTATATAGCGGCAAGAGTAAGAGAGGTACTAACCTATACTAACGTACTTATATAGGCTTAGCAATAGGCAACCGAGGAGAGTAAGCTATATTACGAGAGTAGGATATACGTCTAGGAAGAACTAGAACGCTTAAGGTTGCTCTAGAAGTGCTACGACGATCCCCTAAGCGGATATTTTAGGTTTGCTAGGACCTTAGAATTATTGCAGCGTAGGTTTTACTAGCCTAAGATACGCTAGTATATTAAGGACTTCGTACGTATATATAAAGCGTATACTAGGGCTAAGCCCTAGCGATACCTACCCTACGGCCTTCTCTACGTAGAAGAGCTATTATTAGGCCTATAGGAGAATCTAACGATAGATTTTATTATAGACCTTCTACCTAGTTGCTTATAGGACTAGGTATATAACTCGATCCTAGTAGTAGTCGATAGATTTACTAAGATAGCCTATTATATCCTATACCGCAAGGATATTATAGCAGAAGGGCTAGGCGAGCTACTATTTAGGGAAATTATACGCCTTTATAGCATCCCCTGCTCTATTATATCTAATAGAGGACCTATTCTAACCTCGAATTATTAGAGTATACTATGCTACTACCTTAGGGTACGCCGAAAACTTAGTACTGCCTTCTATCTATAGATAGATAGACAAACGGAACGCTAGAACTAGACGCTCGAATAGTACCTATATATATACTATAACTTTAAATAGGACAACTAGGCTATACTACTATCTATAGCAGAATTTGCTTATAACGATAGCCGCTACGCCTCTATAGAGTATATGCCGTTCTAAGCAAACTACGTTCGCGACCTATAGCGGCTAAACTAGCCTAGAATGCGCTAGAAGGCAGGAGAGGCACCTAAGGCGGTTATACTAGCGGACTAGGTCCTCGTAGTATAGAAGCAGTTAAGAACGAGGCTAGCTATAGTACGCAAATAATAGGCATTAGTATATAACTAATACTATAAGGATATAATATTCCGCGTAGGTAAACGGGTCTACCTTTCTATAAGAAATATTAAGTTACTGCGGCCCTCTAAGAAGCTAAATTATAAGTATATAGGACCCTTTCCGATAGAGAGGGTTATAAATAGTGTAATATACTACTTAAAGCTTCTATCGAACCTTAAGATATACCCGATCTTCTACGTCTCGCTGCTAGAATAGGCTATCTTAGACTAGAATAGCTAGAGATAGGCCCTAATATAGAGGTTCGATATAGACGAAGGCGAGGTATACGAGGTAAAGGCTATTAAGGAATAATATATAGACGACTTAGGAAACTAGGAATATTTAGTATCCTAGAAGGAGTATAGGTCGGAAGACAATTTATAGGAGCTAGTAGTATATATTAGCAAATCTATAATAGACGCATATAGGAAAAGAATAGGAAAGGAGGGACTAATATATAGGAGTCGTAGATAATAGCAACCCGCTAGGATAATAAGGTCTAGCCTAGGCTAGAATCGGCTAGATTAGACTAGAAGACCTAAGGAAGGGTTATCGTAACTAACCCCGCGTCTAGGCGACGCAAACGGACCTATAATAGGCTAGCAGAGGATAGACTAGACCCCTAGGGACTAGTATAGAATAATAGGCACTAGAGGGAATATAATAAGATATAGCGGAATTTCGATAGAATTTAAAAATTAGAATAAGAGGAAAAAGAGGATTTTAAAAATTATTAAAGAGAAATTAGGTAGCTCTAATTTCTATAAGCTAGAATATTATATAAGGAAGTAGGACCTACCTAGCCTAGAATAGCGTAGACTAGCGCTTTCTAACCCCTATAGGGTAGTTAAGTCCTTATCTAGCTCTACCCGGCCCTCTAGGTTAGCCTCTATTAGAGAAGGGAGCATAGCGCCTATAGCAGCTTTAGTTAGGCGCTTACTAGCACTATTTAGGCGCCGCGCCTCCTAGATAGCACTAGCTATAATCTTTAGGTAGGTAGATAGGGCTATATTCTCCTTCTCTAGGGCAGCGCGGGACTTAGTACTAGACTCTAAGAACTTCGTGCGCTTCTTAGGCGTAGGAGTATTCTAGCTAGGTTAGTAGGCGCTAGAATAGTCTAGACTAATTCGACTTACTATATTCTTAAGGAGCGCGGTAGCAGAGCGATCTCTTTTAGCGATCTTAGAGCTAGACTTATTCTATACGTCTGCACTAAGGTACGCGCTAAGGCTATCCTTACTACGAATGCTACTACCGAGGCTACTAGAAAAGCAGATAGAGTTAGCAAGGGCTAGAATAGTATAGGAAGGGATAATATATAGTATAATGCTACTAGCTTAGATCTCGATATAATCTTTAAGATTCTTTATAGCAGCTCGGTCGAGGAAGAGGCTATTCGTATATATACGGTCGATCTTGCTCTTAAATACGTCCTACTTAGCCTTATATTTAGGCGGGAGCTATAAGATTAGCATATCTAGTATAAACTAAGATAATCTAGACCTACCTAGAGGCAATCGGCATTTTTATTGCCTTAATAGAATAAGCAGTTATAGGTAAGGCCCGGAGGGGCCTTCTCGCCGACGATCTAGTAGAAGTTGCGGAGATTAAGGTACTTAGAAGCCTAGCTAATATAGGCGAAGTAGGGGTTAGTATTCTTAGGCCTAGTTTAGGCCTTATCTAGGTAGCTCTTGCAGAATTTAGTAGCAGCCGACGACATCTTATACGAGCTAGGCTAAGTTAGCATAGTTCTGCTCTATTCTAGCGCTACCTAGCGTAGAAAGGACATACCGAAATCTAGGCGAATATAGATATAAGAATAGCGGAAGAGGTTTAGAATAGAATAGCTAAACCCTAATAGTAGCATTAGCTAGAACGCTCTATAATTAGCCGATAGTTTTTTATAGCCCGTCCCTCCTGCTACCTCTAATTAGTTAGAATAACGAACCTCTAGAATTCGCGACATATAGTAACGAAACTCTAATACGCGATAGTACTATCGTACTACGAGAAATACGCGCTGCGAATAGCGGCCCTAGGAGAGGGGAGGGGATAATATAAGGACGCCCTATATAGATACGGATAGGATATACTAGCTCGGCCTAGCTCGGCCTATCTTCGGATAGCTACGGTAAGGACGGGCCGAGCCTATCTAGCTTAGCAAGGAGATACTCTTCGCTACTACTATTATACCTAGGATAACGAGGTAGATATTTATATAGTTATAATCTAGAGCCTATTATCCTCGTGCTAGCTTATAGTATATACCTAATAACCCTAATACTTACTATCGTTAGTTTAGAGGCGCTTTATAACCGTCTTAGTTTCTACGCGCGTAGTTAGCAGATATAGAACGTAAGTAACGTATACGTAACGCGTAATATTAAAGGAAGAACTTACTAGCGTAGGTAGCGTCTAGCTAGGTCTAGGCATCTACTACCGCTTACTAGCTATTAGCTCGTACTATATCGGTTCTATAGTAGCCGAGCTCGGCCTAGCGACGTACTAGCGCGTCGCGTACGTCGTATATACGATATATAACGGACTTAATAGCTTTATAATAGGTCTACTTATAAGCGTGCTTACTACGTATATAATATATATACTTCTTAGTATTAATATTCTTAAGTAGCTTACTAGAGTAAGCAGCCTAGCCTATACTATAATTAGTATATAAATAGAATATAACGAGATAGCAAGTAGGAAGAAACTTATAGTTACGTCTACTTAGATTATAGTCGTTACGAATGCAACGATTATACTACTTAAGGTACTTAGTCTTAGCTATACTAATATAAGAAGTAGCTAGAGCCGAGCTAAGTACGGTGCTAGGGCGTAGTATAGTAGAGACGCCTACGAGCCGTAGGCGCTTCGTAGCTAGTATGCGATTAGGAGGGCCTATAGATCTATTAGTAATAAGGTCTAGCAAGGAGCTCGGCTCTAATAATAGGCTACGAGTGCGCTTTATAGGCGTACCGCTACTAAGTAGAAGTTAGGCTAATAGCGACCTATCTAGCGTAGGCTTACCTAGGCCTCTATCTATTACTAGGCTAGAGCTAATATAGCTGCTACTATAACTATCTCCTTTAAGACAACTAGCAGTATTAGAGGCTAGGGATAGGCTTAGCTACGGACTACTACTAGAGGTATTAGAGCTTGCCTAAGGCGAGCGCGCGCTATATATACTACCTAACTAGCTATTCTTACCTAGGGCAATACTACTTAGACGTAAGAGGGGGGATTAGCTACTAGCTAAACTTAGGGCGCAGCTACTAGAAGTACTAGTATTTCTACCGGAGCGCTCTAGGCCTACCTACGAGCTGCTTAATAGGGAGGCTATAGTAGCCTCTTTGCCTTTAGATAGCTTCTTAGTCTTCTTAGGACCTATCTTATAGTAGTTCTTAAGTACGTGTAGAAAGCGTATATAGAGAGTATAAGGAGTATATATATATATAGCGATATAAGGGCAGAGCGCGTCTAAAAGAAACTAAATAACTAAGTATTAGTATTATAGAAGAAGTTTAGAAGCGCGTAAGCAAGAATTTATAATACTATTACTATAATAAATATAATAACGCGCGTTGCTATTAATAATAATATATAGTAACGACTTACTTACGTTACGTACGCGAATCGTAATAGTAATATATAATAGAACTTAATAGAAGGCCTACGAGTAATAAGAGATACGCGGACGTAATAGAGACGTCGCATATACGAGAAGACTACTATCCGCCTATCGAGCTAGAACAGCTCGATAGAGGAAGGAAGGCAGTTATAAGAGCGAAGTAAAGCTAGAAGTTAGGGGCCTTAGGCCTTACTAGTACTTAGCAAGCGGCTGCTACTGCATTGCTTAGCGTATAGTATTCGTATACGCGGAGTATGCGATATATAATAACTCTATAAGAATTAGCGCTATCTTCGAATAGAGGTCTAAGGTAGTCTATACGTTGCTATATACCCTCTTATATCTAGCTTATCTAGCTTCTATAGGGATAGCTAGGAAAGGTACGACCGATCTCCGAGTATACGCTAGCTATTAAACTCGCGATACTCTTTAAGAAGGTTGCCTTTAAATAGTCTATAGTTACGACTTTTATACCCTTCGACCTTCTTAACTATAGGACGCTAATATTAATAAATATAGCTAACTAGCTTCTTAACTTTAGTAGATTTATCGTCCTAGTTGCATCTATAAGTTCGGTATAGGTCTTTAAAACACTTAACGAACTTAGTAACGTCTAACTCTTTAAAGTATCCTATCTCCTTAGAACTAGGCAAAGGTATAGAAGGTCGGCTCGTAGAAATTAAGGCTTAAAACTACTTAACGCTTAAGCTAATAGTAGTATTAATAGGGAGTTATAGTCCTATAGCTCCTCGTCGACGAGAATAAGTATTACCTATTTCTATCGTTCCGTTAGGACGAGCTAAAAGGTTAGCAGAGCCTAGAGAGCTCCTGCCTAGTCGTTTAACTCCTCTATTAGGTCCGATAAACTAGGCAGGTTAGTAATAGAACTCTTAATTGCAATCCTCTATACTAATATTATCCGAGATACTGCTAGAGTTAATAGTAGTATCCGGGTTATTAGTACCGGCAGAGAAATTATTATTTTAATTATTCGGTATATTTTCGGCCGAAGGTTAGTAATAACGAACTAAACTAGCTAGTTTAGTTAGTATTAGGTAAAGTTAGTAGTAATAGTAGCACTAGTTTATTACGTAACGAAAGGAATATTCTCGCTAAATTAAGAACAAAATAAGAAATAGAAACTCTAGATCTAGATATAGCAAAAGGAAATTCGTAACTTCGCAAATTGCGAGTAAGGGTAGCTAGTAATACCTAGTAGTTACCTATAAACTTTCCTAGGGGTCGGTTTCTTAGTCTATCTAGCTCGTAATACTTCCGACCTATATTATTTTAAACGTCCGGCCTATTATTAATTTCTCTATACTATACGTCTATAGCCTTTTAGCAATCTCCGATAGGGAAGTATAGGGGCCGTTCTAAGCCTATACTAAATATAGGAAGAGCTAATTAAACTCTTTCGAAACTAGGGGTAGCTAGTAATACCTAGTAGTTACCCGTAATTCTTTCTAGAGGTCGGTTTCTTAGTCTATCCGGCTTATAATACTCCTAACTGTTAAGAAGTGCAGTCTAGTTAGTACTGCCTAAGAACCGATCCGAACCACCTAGTTTAGCTCTAGGGTTATGTAACATAGGTTATATAATACTAGCCGAACTGAACCACCTAGTTCAGTTCTAGGGTTAGGTAATATAGGTTATGTAATATTAGGTCATATAACCTACCGAGGAATATATCTTAGGAGAAGGTGCAACCTATAACTAACTAACACAATTAACTCGGTTAGTTCCTACCTACTATCTCTACTTCTACTGCGCATTATACCCTCTCGCCCCCCTTTTGTCTTTCGATAGGTTATAAGCCCGGGTTTGCAGAGAGGCCCTAGGTAGTAAGAGTTAGCCTTCTCCTCCTTAAAGTAACACTAGTTACCGCTTGCAGGACCTGCAGTATCGATTCGGCTAAGAAGCAGGAAAAGAGCATACGGGAGACTAGAGGCATATCCTATCTATACTGCCGAGAAGCTCTAGAAGATCCTAGTTGCGAACTAGAAGTTCCTAGAGGGCAGGTAAGACAGAGAAAAGCCTAGTAAGGCACATACCTAAAAGGTATATAAAGAGGAACGGGTTAGCCTTAGATCGCAGCACCTAAAGGGATAAGACTAGGCCTAAGCACCTAGTACTGCCAATACCTTAGAACTAGTCGGCAGTGCCCTTCTAAGAAGGTGGATCTTTTAGAGGTTCTCTACCTAAGAACCTAACTAACTCCCCTAAGAGAGAAGAGTCCTTAAACACCTTAGCTAAGAGAGAAGAGTCTTAGTAATAAGGGAAAGCAGCTATCTAGAAACTGCTATTAGATTAAAAGAGCTTGTGTTTTCTAGAGTTGGGTTATTTGTTTAATTTTGCGAAATAGATTTAGCAAGTAGAATTAGCAAGAGAAGGGCTGCACTAGTACTATGCAAGGAAAACTAGAGACAATAGTTCAACCTGCTATAGGACTACCTTAAATTAAAGGATATATTTTGGATTATCTTAGAGACCTTGCCCGAGTCTTCTATAGAATTATTACTATTAGTGCTTAGCCTAAGGCACTTAAGAAGTAACCTAGAATAGGTTAAGGCCAATGCTACTGCTAGGTATAAGATAACAATCTGCCTATTAGAAGATAATTAGGAGGAGACTATTAAGGAGAGACAAGCCTTAAAGATATAGGAGAAGATAAGAGCTAAGTATAGCAAGGTATACACTGCATATGCAATAGCATATGTCTAGGAGTTCGTAAACTTCTAGATAACAGAGGACATAACAATTAGAAAGGCATAGGTACAACTAGCTAGCATAGCTAGAAGGATTGCAGAGGTAGACCCTTAGGAGGCATACTATAAGGAGCTAGAGAGGAGACTTAAGCATCTCCTTAATAGCTTGCCTAAGGCATACTAAAGCATAAAGGATACTATCCTTGCCTAGCAGTCTATATTATATAAGAGTGTACTGCAGCTGCTAGAATTACATAAAGCTAGACTAAACTAGTCCTAAGAAACAGCAATGTTTGCTAAGGGGAAAGGGATCTAAGGCACGAAACTAAAATGTTACCTATATAACTAGGAACATTTTAGAGGTATTGCTAAGTGTTTACACCTTAACAAAGCTAAGAGAACTATTAACCCGAGACAGAGCTATAGGGTAGAAAAGAGAAGAATACTACCTAGAGAGAGCAGCTTTAGGAGGAGATCCTTACTAGACAAAGAAGCATTAAAAGATATAGTAAAGAAACTTAACCTAAAAGTCTAATCCCTTAAGAAAAGACAAAGCTTAAGGAAGTTTTCTAAGAAGGCTTATGCTGCCTAAGAAGATGCAGAACCTTTAGCAACATCTAAAGCATCTTAATCCCTATTAGAGGATAATAATATAGATAAGGTTGCATACTTAACTATAGAGGCAAAAGGCAAGTATATGCTATCGAGATAGCTGCTTAACTCTTGCGCCTTATCATATATAACTAACTAAGAATCACTTTTTAGAGAGCTGAAACCTCTTTAGAGGAAAAAGTAGATTAAGGTTAGGGGCGGCTATCTAATAGCTATATATATAGGGAATGTAGTAATAGGTAGAAAGAGAGGAAAGCAGATTATGCTAAAGAATGTTCTCTTTATGCCTGGCTTAGGAGTTAATCTTGTTTCTTAGAGTCAATTTAGCGTGCAGTATAGTGTTTAACTACTAAAATTTACACTTGTTTTATTATCTAGGAAACCGGTTGTCTAGACAAAACTGTTAGGAGGAGTGCCATTTATTAAGGAGATTAATAATACATTGCAGGAGCTTGCAATATTATACTTTAATTAGAATTAAGAGAATAAAGCCTATGCCTTTGAAGCCTAGGAGAAACCCTAAGAATAGTAGGAGCTTTAGCATAGGAGACTTACACACTTTAGAGAGGGTCTTCTTAGAAACCTGCATAAGGTATCTAACTTAAAGGCCTAGATTCCTATTCTAAAGGAACACTAGCCCTATAGGGTATGTTCCTTAGCAAAGATAAAGAAACACAGAGGGAAAGAAACTAAGAGAAAACCCTAAAGGTTATCTCTAGTTTCTATTAATGTCTATAGCCCTTTGCCTATCTTAAGACTAGGATACAAATAGTAGCTTAAGATTGTTAACAACTTCTTAAGAAAGAAATAGACCTACCCTATAAAGTTTAGGGAAGATGCACTAAGTATCCTTAGAGACTAGAAGGTAAAGGCTAAGCTGCAATTAGGAAATCCCCTCTAGATTATAAGGAGTAATAGAGCAAGAGAGCTTCTTACTATGCTAAAGCAGTAGGAGAAGGAATATAGAATTTCCTTCTATACGACTAAGGCATATAACTCTATCTAGAATAGAGTAGTTAAGAGGTCAATCCAAACCTCTAAAGATTATATAAGAGCAATGCTAGAAGATGCTTATATGCCTATTAAATTCTAGCTAGAAGCCTTAGCAGCCTGCATAGTTATTAGAAATTCTCTTCCTAATAGCCTAGAAATTAATAGATTTAAGGTGTTACCTAAGGAAGCCTTTTTAGGCATTTAACCCTCTATGTTATACTTTAGAGTTTAGGGTTGCAAAGCAGTAGTCTATATAGATCTAAAGTCCTAGCTAGCTAGGATAAGATTAGATAAGCTAATAAACAGAGGCAAAGATGCTATATTTATTAAGTATATTCCTAATACTGCCAAAATGTAGCTCTTCTAGGAACCTAATATAAGGGCTATTAAAGCCTATAGCACTGCTACTTAGTTTAAGCATAAGAAAGGAGGAGATATAAAGCTAAATGTTCCTAAGCTTAACTAAGCAAGCAACGCACCTATTAGAAACCTAGTTAGCAGACCTTTAAAGAAGCTAATAGCAGTTGCACTACCTGCAACTGCTGCACCTGCAGCAATAGCAACTAAACCTGCAGGTCCTAGCTAGATACTCTTTATGCAGTTGCTACCTCTACTAAAGGACAAGGAGGAGTACTAGAGGATAGAGGATCTAGAAGAAGAAAACCTTAGGCATGCGAATGCTAAGATTAGGGATAGACCGCAGGCAGCAACTAAACCACCTAGTTTAGTTCGGCGGTTACGTAATCTAACCGAACTAGCTAGTTTAGTTCGCCTATTACGTAACGCAGGCAGCGCACCTATACTCGCCCCGAGTACCGCAGAGCAGAACCTAAGGGAGGAAAATAAGGACTAGAAGGGAGACTAGGACTAGACTTACGGCTAAAAGAGAAGGAGATCTGTCTTAGATAAAGGACTAGTCCTAGAGCTAAAAGCTTATAGTATAGTTACAAGACAAGTGCTTTAGAAGAGATAGAGAGAACATAGACAAGAGGAAGAGCTAAGTGCTAAGCATTATAAGGCATTCCTTAGTTAAGTCTAAGGCTAAGGTTAGGAGTAGATCTAGGAAGCCCTATTAGAGGTCTAAGAGTCTGCATTTGCAGCACTTGCCCCTTAAGTCTCTGCATAGAGATAAGAGGTGCCTATTCCAAAGTCCTATAAAGAGGCAATTTAGGACCCTAAATAGGGACATATATAGGAGGATGCAGTCTAGAAAGAGCTAACTGCATTAAGAAGCAACAACACCTAGATAGAGGTTGTTCCCCTAAAGGGAGCAAACCTTATAATATCTAAATAGGTATTTAATATAAAGAGATTAATTAGTAGAGCTATTAAAAAGTTCAAAGCAAGACTAGTTACAAGAGGTTTCTCTTAGAAATTTAGAGTTAACTTCTAGGAGACCTTTGCACTAACAGTTAGGCATAATACCCTAAGGGTATTTATAGCTATAGTTTGTAAAAAGGACCTAGAACTTTACTAAGTAGATATAAACAATGCATTTACTAAGAGCAAACTCTAAGAAGAAATCTTTATAATTCTACTACTAGGAGTTAAGATTCCACCTAACATAGTCCTGCAAATCCTAAGAAGCTTGTATAGACTAAAGCAAGCAGCAAGAGACTAGAACAAACTCTGTATCTTAAAGTTAAAATAGATTAGGTTTATACAATTAGAAGTAGACCTATACCTTCTTATCTACTAGGAAAGGAACATTCTAATCCTAACCTATATAGATAATATTCCAATTACAGCACTAAAGCTAGAAGATATGCTTTAGTTTAAGGAACAGCTAAGCAAGGTGTTTAAGATTAAAGATCTTAGAGAACTAGAGAAGATCCTTAGAATAAGGTTAATAAGAGACAGACAAGCTAGAACTTTAAAGCTTAATTAGGAACACTTCATCTAGGAGAACCTTATAAAGCTAGGAATAACTAAGGAGATAGCTAATCTAACTCTCTTACTAATAGACAGTTATAAAAGCCTAAAACCAATAGGCCTATATAATAAGAGAGGAAACAGGACCGAGTACTAGAGCTAAACCGGTACCTAGATATAGCCTATAGTTATAATAAGACTAGACATTGCTTTCTCTCTTAGGAGGCTAAGCTTATACGTCTTAGACCTAACTAAGAGACACATGCAAGCTCTAAAGAAACTGGCAAGATACCTAAGGTTATCCTAAGACCTAGGATTAATGTTTAGGAAAGGCAGTAGGAGACTAATAGGATACTTAGACTCTAACTACGCAATAGACAAAGCAGACAGAGTCTTAATCCTTAGAAGCATCTTCTTCCTCTGCGGAGCCCTAGTTTCTTAGATAAGTAGGAAGCAAAAGTCTATTGCAACATTAACAATAGAAGCTAAGTATATAGCTATAAATGCATATGCAAAGCAATCTTAATTCCTAGCAGCTCTCTTAAGAGAGATAGACTATGCAGAGCTAGTAGGAGAATGCCTATTTTAGCCAACTGTTAAAGCCTATCCTAACATAGTAAGAGAGCTAATGCTAGTGCAGATTATAGGGGACAACTAAGCAGCCTTAACACTCGTTAAAGATGCGCACACCTATAAGAGATCTAAGCACATTAATGTTGCATATAACTATGTTAGGCATCTCTAGTAGTAGAGAAAGATTGCAGTAGAATATGTTCTAATAAAGGAGATAGTCGCTAATAGCCTAACTAAACTAAAGAATAGGCTACAGTTTTAGGAGTTTGTAAGACAGCTTTAGCTTGCATAAGGAAGGGGCAGGAAGGTTCTATCCCTATATTATAACGGATTATTAGGTGCTAGGGAAGAACTAGAAAACAAATGCGAGGTGCAGGCAGAAGACTACCTAGCCTAAGTAGGAGTGTTAAGAAGTGCAGTCTAGTTAGTACTACCTAAGAACCGATCCGAACTACCTAGTTTAGCTCTAGGGTTATATAACATAGGTTATATAACACTAGCCGAACTAAACTACCTAGTTTAGTTCTAGGGTTAGGTAATATAGGTTATATAACATTAGGTTACATAACCTACCGAGGAATATATCTTAGGAGAAGGTGCAACCTGTAACTAACTAACACAATCAACTCGGTTGGTTCCTACCTACTGTCTCTACTTCTACTGCGCATTATACCCTCTCGCCCCCCTTTTGTCTTTCGACACTAACCTATATTATTTTAAACGTTCGGCCTATTATTAATCCCTCCGTACTATATATTCCTATAGCCTTTTAGTAACCTTCGATAGGGAAGTATAGGAGCCGTTCTAAGCCTATACTAAATATAGGAAGAGTTATTAATTCTTCCGAAAATAGGGCAACCGAAGTTGCGAAACGTAGCCTTATAGCGAAACTAGGAAGTGCAAGTAGTAATACGATCCTATATTCTTTTCTTAGCTCGATAAACTCCGTATAGCTTATAATATCGTATTTCTTAGGCTATCCTAGCTATAATAACCCCTCTGCATAAGCATAGTAACCCTAAGCGAATCCTCGGAAAGCTATAGATAGGCTAAATTATTAACCTTCTATAACTAATTATCGGCGTCTTATAATACTATCGACTCTAAGCCGTAATAGAACTAAGGGTTTATAACTTTTCTTAGGGTTAGAGACTATCCCTATATAGAAGGTAGCCTTAATACTTTTAAGTCCTTCCGAGTTGTCTAGTTCCGCCTAGGCTTATATATAATAAAGTGCGTTCTAGCAGCTTATCGTAATTAATCGTTTGCTTCTTATATCGTAGTTCGTACTATTAGACTATAAGTAACTTCTTCCTTCTTTTTATATTTTCGGTAATTCTTATCCGTAGAAGATATTATATAGCCCTACCTTCGGCTCTATTTTAATGCGAGAATCCTATACTACTCTAACTAGCTTATAGCTAGCTAGGCGTATATATCTATATCGCTAAGGCCTAATAGCCCTAGAATTAGGTATATAGTAGTCGTACGTAGCGTAATAACGCGCAGTTCTCGTCTCTCGTCTCTAGGTAGCTAGGCTTAGGAATCCTTATAAGCACTATAGTTTAGATTAAGCAACGGCTATGCTCGCAGTTACGCTTCTACGTTTAGCTCGCGAACCCTCGTATTAGCTATATCGTCTCTCGTAATAGCTAGTAGGGCGGGTACGTATAGAACGTATATATATAATAATACTAGAACTATAAATAAGAAACGTAGGGTAGATAATTAATTGCTATAGAGGAGAGCCTAAGCTCGCGCTTTTATAGGCACCCGAGCTGCTAAGGATATGCAGTTTCCGCCTATTACTATATATAAGGATATTATCTAGGTATACTATATAGCATATATCTATAAGGCCTAAAAGGGCTCTATTAATATACTCCTAAAAAGTAGCTAGTATATTAGTTAACTTAAAAGGCATTACCTTATACTAGAAGTATCTATACTACGTGCGAAATATAGTCTTCTAGCAGTTAGTTAGCCTTATATAGATATAATAGTACGTATCTATAAGGTCTAGCAATATAAGCTATATAGCTCTTATAAGCCTATTAAGCGTCTTGCTAATAAGTAGTAGAGGATAGCAATTCTTTACTATAATCTTCTTTAATCTATAGTAATCTACGTATAACTATAAAGTACTATTCTTCTTTAGAATAAATAGAATAGGCGCACCTACCTTACTTTCGCTTCGCTTAATCTAATTATGCTCTAATACTTCTTAGAGATAATAACTTAACTTACTAAGCTCGCGGCTAGACTAATAATATAGTAGCTTAAATAGTAGCTTAGTACTAGGTAGCAGGTTAATCGCATGCTTAGTACCTTCGACTAGTATGCTCCTTATCTCCTCTATAGAGTTAAAGAGGTCTATAAAGTTCTAGAACTCTATAGGCAGTAGCTCTTAGCTAGCATCTATCTTCTAGAGTAATATAGTAAAGATATATAGGGCCTTTTAAAGGTCCTTATAAAACTTATACGCTTCGCGTACTTATACTATATATATCTCGCCTCCGGACCTAAAGGTCTATTTATTAGTACTAGCATCCTCTATTACTCTATAGGCTATATACTATAGCTAGCCTAGTAAGACGTAAGAAGTAAGCATATTATATATATAAAAGATGCCTCTATATATGCGAGTCGCTCCTCTAGAGTTAGTAGCTTATAGGCGTATATAATACGTACTATAGTAGTATCCTAGCTACTTAGTAAAGGACGTAGCTAGTAGCAAAGCAGCATTCTCCCTTACTAGGAGGTTATACTATAGAGCGTAGGATCTAGAGACTATATTAATATCGGCGCTTCTATTAAGTACGCACTTAGCTCGTATATAGCCTATATTTATCTTAACCTCGGCTATAATAGGAATTGCTAGCCTACTCTATATAGGCAGGTAATCTATCCTACTTATTATAGTATCTAGAGCTTATAGGTCTTTCCTAATACCTTGCCTTTTAATAGCCTACCTATAGCTACCCTATATATAGTAGGCAGCTCCTATAGGTCTAGCTAGGGATATTCCGACCGGATATATCTCTTTTGCTTATATCTATAGCATTTAGCTTTAAGTTTCTAGTCTAGGTCGTCTTTATCTCTCTTAGATTAACGCTACCTACTAAGGTAGGATCTTTCTTTCCTAAATTATACTATAGTATTATCGCTGCCCTTATGCTTATAGTTTGCCTATATCTCGCGTCTAATATGCTTACCTAGCCTACTTTTGCTTAATAAACCTCTATAGTTGCTTTATAAGGATATAGCCCTCTTAGCCTATTCTAAATATATTATAAGCGCTACGAGGTTAGCTCTCTTAAATCCTATTATATTATAGTTCTTAATAATATCCCTTTATAAGGGAGCTCTTAACTTCGCAAGTAGCTAGCGAACTAGCTATAGCTCGTAGTAGTTGCTAAGTTATACCTTAAGATAGACTAACTTATTTATAAACTATCGTACGCTCTGCCCTTTACGCTAATAGGCCTTCTTATACTCGATAGTAGTAAGGAGCGTATAGTTTGCTTAATCCCTAACTACGTTATATATAAACTACTAGAAGTCTTCCTAGCTATACTTAGCTAGAAGATTTTTAGCGTTATACTAGTTATACTATATATCTTTCGCCTCGCCTATAAGCTATATAATAGTATATAGCGCCTTCTTACGAGGGCTATAGTATATTATTAGGTTATTAACGAAGATTATCTTAAGGTAGCAGATAAACTCCTAAGCCTTATCTTTGCTTTTACTCTTAAATAGCTTTAGGTCGCGTATCTTTGCGCTCTTTACTAATAAGCTTCCTAATAGCGTATTACGTACGCTCTATATATTAGCTATACTAGTATTGCTAGCTTCTTCTTCTTCCTCTCTAGCGTTCCCTTCTATACTACTCTATATATAGTAGGCTTCGGATCTGCTAGAAGAAGAGTTATTACCTTCTAGTATTATAGCAAGCTCGCGCTTAAGACGCTTATGCTTCTCTTAGAGTATATATACTACGAGTTGCCTATAAAGCTCTTCTATCTTATATTCGAGTTACCTATACTCTACGTTAACGTTATTATCTACTATTATCTCCTTAAGGTTTAGTATCTCTTCGCTTAGTTCCTATATTAGTAGAGCTCGTAGTATAGAGCCTACGTTCTTAGTATAATATACTTGCGATTCTCGTTTATCTAATATTAGTATCTATAGGCCGCTACTCTATATAGAGTTAAAGAATTAGAACTATAAGAGGGTATATAGTAATATATAGACTACCTTAGACCTCCGTCTAAAGATAGCGCTAATTCTTATAAAGTTATTATATATCGTATGCTCTATATATGCGAATACTATATGCTAAGCAATGCGGCAGCAACTGCTTACTAAGTACTAGTAAGGCCTAAGGCCCCTAACTTCTAGCTTTACTTTGCTCTTATAGGCATCTTTTATATATATAATATACTAACTCCTTATATCTTGCTAAGCTAGCTATAGCGTATAGCTTATAGAGTAATAGAGAATACTAGCACTAATAAATAGACCTTTAGGTCCGGAGGCGAGACGTATATAGTATAAGTATATAAAGCGTATAAGTTTTATAAGGACCTTTAAAAGGCCCTGCATATCTTTGCTAAATTACTCTAGAAAGTAGATGCTAGCTAAGAGCTACTACCTATAGAGTTCTAGGATTTTATAGACCTCTTTAACTCTATAGAGGAGATAAGAAGCATACTAGTTAAAGGTGCTAAGTATACGATTAACCTGCTACCTAGTACTAAGCTACTATTTAAGCTACTATATTATTAGTCTAGCTATAAGCTTAGTAAGTTAAGTCGTTACCTCTAAGAAGCGTTAGAGTACGATTAGATTAAGCAGAGCGAAAGCAAGGCGAGTATACCTATTCTATTTATTCTAAAGAAGAATAGTACCTTATAGTTATACGTAGATTACTATAGATTAAATAAGATTATAGTAAAGAATTACTATCTCTTACTACTTATTAGCAAGATACTTAATAGGCTTATAGGAGCTATATAGTTTATATCGCTAGACCTCGCAGATATATACTATCGCATCTATATAAGGCTAACTAACTACTAGAAGACTACGTCTCGTATATAGTATAGATACTTCTAGTATAAGGTAATGCTTTTTAGGTTAACTAACGCACTAGCTACCTTTTAGGAGTATATTAATAGAGCCCTCTTAGGCCTTATAGATATATGCTATATAGTATACCTAGATAATATTCTTATATATAGCGCCTTACGTAAGGCCTACGTATAAGACGTACGTACTATACTAGAGAGACTCCGAAAGTTTAGATTATATACTTAGCGCATAAAATACTACTTCTTTAAGAAGGAGGTTAAGTTCCTTAGGTTTATTATACACTTTAAAGGTATAATAATAGATTCTTATAGAGTCGATGCAATTGCGGCGTAGCTAACGCCTACTATGCTTACTAAGGTATAGTTATTTCTTAGATTCGCTAACTTCTATTAGCAGTTTATATATAGGTACTCTAGGATTATCGCTACTTTAATAGTACTATTAAAGGAGGCTAAAGCAGGTAAGAAGCTAGGGCGTATTAGCTAGGGCGAAAGCGAGGAGCTTGCATTCTATAGGATTAAAGACATATTCTAAGCTACTCTATTGCTAAGGTACTATAACCCTATAGCATATATATAAGTCGAAACTAATATATTAGACTTTGTAATTATAGGTATTCTAAGCTAGCTATTTAAGGATAGAAACTAGTATCTAGTAGTATTCTTCTTATAAAAGATAATTCTAGTAGAATATAACGACGAGACCTATAATAAAGAGCTTCTAGCTATTATAGAAGCATTTAAGGCATAGTAGCTATATCTCGAAGGCACCTTGCATTTAGTTACTATACTTATTAACTACGCTAACCTTAAAGCCTTTATAATAATAAAGCAACTTATAAGTAGATAGGCTCGTTAGGTCGTGTTTCTAGCTCTATTTAATTTCGTAATTAAGCATCTACTAGGGAAAACAAACCTAGCTAATATGCTATTAAGACGTAGTAACTATATATATAAATAGGCGTATATATCGAACCTACTACTAATATTGCAAAAGAAGCTCTAGATATATAGTATAAGAGCTAAGTGCGGTAATTAGGCGTTCCTCTAGTATATTGCAATTATAATATAAGAGCAACTCGTAAGTATAGTCTTAGAGCAGCCTCTAGAAGGGTGCGTATAAGACTACTTCTTAAGCAGCATATATATTGCATATATAGTAGTTGCTATAGAAGGACTATACCTAAATATCTTAGACTTAGTTCTTAACTTTACTAAATCGCTAACGCTATAGAAGCCTAATATAAAGGAACTCTTTAAGAAGGCGTAGCGTAGTAGAGGCAAATGCGATAGGTATTATATTAGGGGAGGAGTACTATATTATAGTAATTAGCTATATCTTCCTAAGAACTATATACTATAGACGTAGGTAATCCGTATATACTACGATAATCTACTTACTAGTTACTTTAGTAAGGACAAAACTACTAAGTTAGTATAGTAGAAGTATTACTAGCTAGGGATATCTATAGATATTAGCTAGTACTAATAGGCGGAAACCGCATATCCTTAGCAGCTCGGGTGCCTACTTAAGCGCGAGCTTAGGCTCTCCTCTATATTAATTAATTATCTACCCTACGTTTCTTATTTACAGTTCTAGTATTATTATACGTTCTATACGTACCCGCCTTACTAGCTATTACGAGAGACGATGTAGCTAATACGAGGGTTCGCGAGCTAAACGTAGAAGCGTAACTACGAGCGTAGCCGTTACTTAATCTAAACTGCAGTGCTTACGAGGATTCCTAAGCCTAGCTACCTAGAGACGAGAGACGAGAACTGCGCGTTATTACGCTATATACGACTGCTATATACCTAATTCTAGGGCTATTAGGCCTTAGCGATATAGATATGCACGCCTAGTCGGCTATAAGTTAGTTAGAGTAGTATAGGATTTACGCATTAAAATAGAGCCGAAGGTAGGGCTATATAATATCTTCTACGGACAAGAACTACTAAAAATACGAAAAGAAGGAAGAAGTTACTTATAGTCTAATAGCACGAACTACGATACGAGAAGCAAGCGATTAATTACGATAAGCCGCTAGAACGCACTTTATTATATATAAGCCTAGGCGGAACTAGAAAACTCGGAAGGACTTAAGAGTATTAAGGCTACCTTCTATATAGGGATAGTCTTTAACTCTAAGAAAGTTATAAACCCTTAGTCCTATTACGACTTAGAATCGACGGTGTTCTAAGACGCCGATAATTAGTTATAGAAGGCTAACGGTATAGCTTATCTATTACTTTCCGAGGATTCGCTTAGGGTTACTATGCCTATGCAGAGGGGTCGTTATAGCTAGGATAGCTAGAAATACGATATTACGAGCTATACGGAGTTTAGTAAGCTAGAGAAAGGATATAGGATCGTATTACTACTCGCACTCCCCGGTTTCGCCGCAAGGCTACGTTTCGCAACTTCGGTTGCCCTGTTTTTAGAAGGGTTTAATAACTCTTCCTATATTTAGTATAGGCTTAGAACGGCCCCTATACTTCCCTATCGAAGATTTCCGAAAGGCTCTAGGAAAACATAGTATAGAGGGATTACCGATAGGCCGGACGTTTAAAATAATATAGGTCGGAAGTATTACGAGCCGGATAGACTAAGAAACCGACCTCTAGGAAAGTCTATAGGTAACTACTAGGTATTACTAGCTACCCCTAGTTTCGGAAGAATTAATAACTCTTCCTATATTTAGTATAGGCTTAGAACGGCCCCTATACTTTCCTATCGGAGATTGCCTAAAGGCTCTAAGAAGATATAGTACGAAGGGATTACTAATAGGCCGGACGTTTAAAATAATATAGGTCGGGATTATTATAAGCCGGATAGACTAAGAAACCGACCCCTAGGAAAGTTTATAGGTAACTACTAGGTATTACTAGCTACCCTTACTCGTAATTTACGAAGTTACGAATTTCCTTTTGCTATATCTAGATCTAGAGTTTCTATTTCTTATTTAGTTTTTAATTTAGCGAGAATATTCCTTTTGTTATATAACAAACTAGTACTACTATTACTACTAACTTTACCTAACGCTAACTAAACTAGCTAGTTTAGTTCGTTATTACCGACCTTCGGCTAAAAATATGCCGAACGAACCGAATAACGATTCCTCTGCTAGTACTAACAACCCGGATACTGCTATTAACTCTAGTAGTGTCTCGGATAATATTAGTATAGAGGATCGCAATTAAGAGTTCCGTTACTAACCTGCCTAGTTTGTCGGACCTAATAGAGGAGTTAAACGACCGGTTAGGAGCTCTCTAGGCTCTGCTAACCTTTTAGCTTATCCTAATAGAACGATAGGAACGGGTAACACTTATTCTCGTCGATAAGGAGCTATAGGACTATAACTCCCTATTAATACTACTATTAGCTTAAGCGTCGAGTAGTTTTAAGCCTTAATTTCTATAAGCTAACCTCCTATACCTTTGCCTAGTTCTAAGGAGATAGGATACTTCGAAGGGTTAGATATTACTAAGTTTGTTAAGTGTTTTAAAGACCTATACCGAACTTATAGAGGCGACTAGGGCGATAAAGCTACTAAAGTCGAGAAGCTAGTTAGCTACGTTTATCGATATTAGCGTCCTATAGTTAAGAAGCTTAAAGGGTATAAAAGTCGTAACTATAGGCTATTTAAAAGCAGCCTTCTTAAAGAGTATCGCGAGTTTAATAGCTAGCGCATACTCGGAGATCGGTCGTACCTTTCCTAGCTATCCCTATAGAAGCTAGATAAGCTAAAGGAGATTTCTAAGTATATTCGGAACTTTAAGATCTCTTCTGCTATAATTCCTCTAGAAGATCTAGACAACTTTAGCCGTACCTAGATGTTTTTAAAGCCTCTGTCTAAGACTATGCGGAAAAAGATTTAGAATAAAGCGAACCTAGATATAGATCGCCTCTATATATTTCGTAACTTTGCGAGAGTAATTTTAGCTATAAAAGCCGAGTTACGAAAGGATAAAACTAATAAAGCCTTATATAAGGATAATCGTTCTATTCTAGTAGGAAAGCTAGTTAAAGCAATAAGGAATACTACTCCTCGCCTAAATCCGGTCTTCGTAGCGATAAGCGCTATATCTAGGGTAAGCCCTAACGTTAAGAAGCTAACTAAATAGCTAGCTGCCCTTGCCCTTGCTCTTTTAAAGAACTAGGAACCTGCGTATAGACCCCTACGTAGTAGCTAAAAGGATAAGGAAGTACTAGAGATCTAAGCTATAGTTATAGCCTATACTACCTTAGAAATTAAGATAGGTACCGCTTGCTAGAAGTATAGTTTAAAGGGATACTATAGTAGAGACTATCCCTACTTTAATTAGCTCCTAGATTAAGACTTTCTCTATAAGGACAAGACTCGCCGAATGTGTCCTAGCCGAGCTAGCGGAGAAATAAGACCTCTCGGGTATAGCTAGGATAAGAAGTCTCCTTAATTAAAGGTTGTTCTCCTAGCTCTTAAATAAGCTATCGGTCTAATTAACGTTAGCAAATATATTAGCTTTAATACTCTACGAGCCTTATAGGAATCTAACTAGCGTAAACGTCCTATCTCGATCGACGCTAGTATAGCTAGATTTAGAACTATAGAGTATATAGAGGAATGCGAGCCTATAGGATCTCTCTTTGTTCTAGGAGAAGAAGAGGAAGAAGAGGATTATAACGCTACCTATACGGCTATATAGTCCTCTTAGAAAACCGTCTAGAATCCCTCTCGCCCGACTGCGTCTCTAATAAAAGCTGCAAAGGCGAATATAGAGAAGTAGAAGCAAGCTACTAAAATAGGAACGAGCAACTCTTATAGAGAGTAGGCACTACTAGAAATAATAGAGTATTATCGTAGGAGTAAACTAAGCTCGTCTTAAGGAGCGGCTTCGTCTTAGATATAGGGAAGATCCTAGACTCTAGCGGTTCCGAATTTCTAGAATATAGAGATATAGGATGCCTAATTCGGTCCTATAGTCCCTTTTAGAGGCAAAGCGAAAGAGACGTAGAGGACTAAGCCGAAAATATAGAGATTAGACAACCTGCTTAAGAAGGCTATTCCTATAGATAAATAGGAAGCATTCTAGTCTAATAGGCTCCTTAGAGCACCTCTAGTTATAGAACTCGGAGAACTATAGCTATTCGGGTAGCAAGCTCTTAGTCGGTTTCTATATAGAAGAAAGCCTGCAGATCTATCCTATAGCGCTGCATTTAAGCGCTATTATATATTAAAGCGGAGGCTAGATAGTACGGCTACCTCCGTAGTTAACTTCGCTTAGATCTATAATAGGATATAGGAGTACAATTCTACTAGCTATTCCGACGAAGATAGCGAAGTATCTAGAAAGGAGGAGAGCGAGAATAATAATAAGGGCGATATAGGTCTTTATCGGTACGGAGAGCTAGAGATTAATACTTTCCTAATAGATTCTTTCGACTCTTTTAAGCAGCCCGAGGAAGAGTAGGTATCCTTAGTCGATAACTAGGAGGAGCTAAGTAATAATAAAGTCTAGTTCGACGCGAAGGAGTAGAATAATACCGAAACATAGCTCTTGTCTATTTATCTTAATCCTAATTAGAAGGAAGCGGACGAGGAGATCGTTTGCTAAGATACGCTAGAGATTACTATTATAATAGCAGTAGATCTCTCGGTTCGGCTAGCCTCTAGTATAGAGGCGTTGCTATATATTCCTACTTCTAAGCTATATACGGACCCGAATAGTATCCTCCTAGACTTCTATAAGGACTACCTACTTATTCTAAGCATCTACGTTTATGCGACTCTTAGAGAGGCTCGATAGGTATATAATATCCTAATTAATAAGGGAGTAGAGAGCATAATTATAAGCTACGAAAGGGCTCGTAGCTTAAGGCTTCCTATTTCGACTAATATTACTACTACTATACGTAGTATCTTAGGCAAGGTTACCTTTATTAGGATATATCGTAACATCTGCGTAGAGGTATACGGAGTTATTATCTTTATAACTTTCTTTATTACTAGCAATCCTAAGATACTAACTTTTTTAAAAAGGCCGTAGACTCGTAGAACTCGCCTTTCTTCTAGGAACTATAATAATAGCTCTTAGGAAGGTACGATTGCTAACGACCGTAGAAACCTAGTTTATTTTACTAGTATAGTAGGTAATAACGGGTATAGAACGGTCGACGACGTTCTTTATAGGATAGGAAAAGATTAGGTGCTAAGGTCCGCTTTAGCCCGATCTTAAGTACGAATGCAAGGAGGGCTAAAACGCGCTAAACTAAGCTAATAAGTATCCTTAAGAGAATAGCTAAACTAGTGCCTAGGGCGAATATAGCGCTAGATTATAGGATGCTTAAGAAACTAGCGGGAAAGCTTACTAAAGAAGAGAAGAACCGGTTTAATAAGCCTATCTGCGAGCATCCTCGTAGCAAAACTATCTTCTTTAGAAATAAAGGCGAGTATAACTATCTTAGCTACTAGCACCGTTCCTACTTTAGAGATCCTAAATTTAAAGGACTAGTCTTTAACTATATAGCCTAGTATAAGTTCCTTATAGAGTTATATACGGATCCCGAAGGCTTAGGGACTTATAACGAGATAAGAGAATTTATTAGAAAACAAGTTCGGAACATCCCTTCGTTATCCCCGCTAATTCGTCCTAGCTAGAAGTCCGATAACACTCTCTGCTAGGGCCTCTAGTATAAGTTTATATAGAACCTAGACCTCTAGGAAAGGCTTTTATCTACTATACTATATAAATTAGTATACTCTAAGACTAAAGACCGCTCTTATAGTATAGGGTTCTCTTATAATAAAGCTCCTACGAAGCGTCGAAGCAAATAGGGGCGGAATAAGCTTAGGAAGCGCCTTATAGAGCTAAGGGAGTATCTATTTAGATAGCTAGATCTTACTAGTAGAAGTCCTAGGCTACTTCCGGGAGCCTCTAGGGCTAGTTCTAGGACTGCTAGGACAGCTTCGGACGCTAGTAGGGGCATTCTTAGGAGCTCTAGGATACCTACGAGTACTAGTAGAGGGAGCTCTAGGACACCTACGGGTACTAGTAGGGAGAGCTTTAGAATAGCTACGGGACTAAGTAGGGAGCTAAGTAAGTAGCTTCGGGCGCTAACGGGGAGCTAGCTAGGAACGATTAAGGATACTAATATTATAGGAAGGGCGCTAAGTAAAGTCTTAACTAATCTACGTACGGACTAGTAGCTCTTACCGAGTAAACTAGCTAGTTTAGTTCGATTATTACGTAAGGACTAGCGGAACTTGCTAAGTAAACTAGCTAGTTTAGTTCGATTATTACGTAACGCATATAATAATCTTATATTCTTACTCTTCCCGGAACTAGTCGGGCAGCGTTTAGGAAGCTTAGAGCTCTATTCCTAGGAGGATCCTTCTAGTAACCTGCTCTTTCCTAACTGCTTTAGGAACCTCTTTTCCCTATAGGACTTAGAACTTAAGGTTCTCCTCCTAGATAAGTATTCTTACGACTCTAAAGATAGATACGAATCTAAGAGCGACTATAAACGAGCTATAGTTGCTAACGTTATTTACGAGGAAATCTGCCGGAATTATAAGGTTCGCTATAGTAAACTACTACTAAACGTACTCTTAGACCCGGATATATAAGCTAAATTCTCTCTAGAAATTAAGGCGTTTACGATATATAAGCGAGTTATAGATAAGGTTAGATCTATTAACGCGGACGTGTCTATAACGAATAGATCGAATCCTAGTAGTAATCTATATTAGAGAAAGAAAGCACTTGCTGCGAAGGAAGCTATGCTACCTAAAATAGGCCCCTTTAACGGGAAATACTTAATTAAAAAGTTTTCTAGCATTCCGAAAGGTTTAAGGCTTATACTAGAATAGCTCGCTTAAATTAAGCCTACTATTTTACTATTAGATCGGGAGCTATATCTTCTAACTAAGATGCTATATAATCGGGAAGCTGCACTTACTTAGGATTTCGAGCATCTTAGTTATATTAAGCCTACTATTACTCCTCCTTAGGTTATTTATACGATCCCGTATAAGCTATAGCAGCATCCTAGTTTCCGACTCTAGAGCTTTCTTAAGGGGGAAGTCGTAAAAATGCTCTATAAGCATATAGACGTAGGCTCTCTTAAGCCGTACTATAGTGCCTATCGGAATCCGTACTTTCTCGTAAAGAAAAAGACTAACCTAGGAGAACTAAAGAAGTATCGACTAATTAACGCTATATAGAAGTTTAATACTATAACTATTCGCGATACTAACCTTCCTCCTAATACGGATAGGTTTTCTAAAGCTTTTACGGGTTATATAATCTCGTCCTTAGTTAATATCTTCTCTAGCTACGATTAGATTCTACTAGATATAAGAAGTCGGGACCTTATAGGTTTCGATACTCCTCTTAGCCTGCTACGCTAGACGACGCTACTATAGGGAGCTACGAACTCTATTACTTAATTTATCCGAATTATAGTACTTATCCTTACTGCTTAAATACCTTACGCTACTAAACCTTTCCTCGATAATATAGCTATTTGCGGTCTAAAAACAAAATATAGCAATAAGAAGGTTAAGCCTAGACTCCGCCGATTTATAGTAGAATATATTAAGAACTTAGACGAGGTGCTTACTAACCTAGAAAGAGTAGGACTAACGGTTTATAGGGAAAAGCTGCAGCTATACTATAAATAGATTAAGATAGTAGGTTACGTTACGGACGAATATAGTAGATACCTAGATGCGGAACAAGTAGCTAAGCTCGTTAAATAGCCTACTCCTACGGATTAGAGAGAAGTTCGTGTTCTTATAGGAATGTTCGTATACTATAAGATCTAGCTTAAGGACTTCGCCTAGTTACTAAGGCCGCTCTTCTCTCTCCTAAAGAAGGACGTTAAGTTCGTATAGATAAGAGAGCATTAGCGATCTAAGGATGCGATTACGGAGCTTCTTATCTCTACGCTAGCGCTAATAGTACTAGACTATAAACTAGAGGAAGGACTAATTATAGTAGGCGTTAATTCTAGTCTTTACTCGTAGGGATGCTATATATCTTAATATAACTAGAAAGACAGCAGGATTCGATACTCTTCTCGATTTAAGTTAGGATTGTTCTTCGCTTCTAAGTAACGCTACGACGCTAGGAAGCGCGAGTATCTCGGTATTCTTAAAGCACTAAGGAAGTGTCGTCCGTAGTTATTTAGTATTTTCTTCTAGCTAGAGGTAGATGCTAATACGCTAGTGCATTAACTTAATAAGGCTACTACGGACCTCCTAAACGCAGCTATTATAAGATAGCTAGTATAGATTAGGTTATTCGACTTTAATATAGTATATATACCTAGGAAGAAGCATACGGCTGCCGATAGACTATCTCGCAAGCCTCCGATAGAGCGGGACACCCGAGAACTAGCGGAGGAGGGCGATATCGATAAGATAATCGACGACTAGTTTTTCGCCTACTTTGCCTATAACCTCGTTACCTAAGTATTCCCTACTCGAGCGGAATTAGAGGAGGAAGTGCTAAACGGTACCTACTTTTAGGACTCGAGGAATATCGCATTCTTCCTTACTTACCTACGTTATCTACTAGACCTGTCCCTAATAGAATATAGGTCTCTACGGAAATATATACTTAAGTTCTATATAAGTAAGGAGGGTTAGCTTATAAGATAGGATCGTACTAGCGGTATTTCTTAGAGAGTTATTAACGATAATAACTATCGTAAAAGGATTCTTACTACCTATTATAATTACTATAGACACCTAGGCCCGGAACGAATATATAAGATAGTTACTAAACGATAGTAGTAGGACAGTATTTATACCGTAGTAGTTCGTTTCTATAAGAGTTGCTAGCAATATGCGCTTAGAAACAGTTACTAGCGTCCTAGCCTACTCTATACTTCCGAGAAATAGTATCTTAGGGAGCAATAGTACCTAGACGTAGTATTTATTAGCACCGGACTTTACCTCGTTATTATAAGAGAGGCTGTTTCTCGATAGCTAGAGGCCTAATTAATACGGATAACGGACAATCGTAAGGTTAATACTAGATATATTACGAAGTTTATCTACGAGAACTTAATTTGCTACTAGAGAGCTATAGCCGAGATCTATATAGATAGGGGCGGAGAGAACGTTTAAGAAGCGCTTCTTACTAGCTATAGAATTAAGCAGGTTACGATCTCCCCCTACTATCTATAGGCTAACGGGATTATCGAACAAAGATACTATCTAATTCTAGCGGCCCTCTCTAAGCTTATAGGCGAAGGAGTAAGCGCTGCAGCTAAGCATATTCCCTCGGTCCTTTAGGCGGAACGTACTACGACAAACTAGATAATAGGGCTAACTCTAGCGGAGATAATAATAGGCAGGGATGCTATACTGCTAGTAGAGCTTAAATTCCGTACTTACCGAGTAGCTAAGTAGAGAATAGTCCGTAACTATCCTTTCTTATTAGCGATGCGAGCTGCTGCTATAGAACAGATATATACGACGCTTAAGGAAGCTCGTGCCCGATAGGATTAGCTACGGAAGCATAATATTAAGTACTTTAATAACTATAAGAATGCTAATTAGTAGGAGCTTCGTCCTAGGCAGATAGTAGTTATTTACTAGTCGGAACTAAAAACGAGTTTCTTAAATAAGCTACGGTACTAATAGCGCGGTCCGTTTCTTATATATACTATTATTCGTAAAGGAAAGGCGTATAAGATTAAGAAGCTTAGCGGGGAGGTCCTTTACTATACGTTTCCTAGGTTTAACTTAAAGCTAGTGCCGTACTAGAGGGATCCGGAGGCTATAGTTCCTTAAGAGGATAACTTTAATCTAGAATAGCTAGGTCCTCTACCTTCTAAGCTACGGCCGCGTAGCTACCTATACCCTTAGGTCTAGATTAGTAAGCTATTAGGAATAACTTAAGAAGAGAGGGAGAAGTATATCCGTTAGCTAGATATTCTAATGCTAGAGTAATCCTGGTAGGCCCCTAATTTTTAAAAATTGTTTCTAATTACGTCTAGCTCGGCATAAGAAATAGGGAGAAACGTATTACTTATTACCCTTATATAGCTAGTGCTATAAGAAAGGGAGGATTAGTAGCAGAAGTAGAACAGACCTTAGGAAGCTAGACAAGAGAGCTGTTACTATAAACGAGAGGATCTACCGTTAAGAGAATACCGGTTCCCGACTAGCCTAGGCTCCTAGGAGCAACGAGGGATAAGATTAGGCGACTCTTACTTAATTTTAGCTAATAGCTGCCTAAAAGTAATTGCGAGCGCGTATATGCTTCCTTATTTCTAGTAGTAAAAATAAAGCGAACTAGCTAGTTTACTTCGAATAGCGCTAAGGACCCTCTAACGTATAGCTACGAATACCCTTATGTCTAGGTAGCAGGTTTAAGCATAAAACTCCTCCTCTTTTCGGCTCTTCTAGTTTCTTCTTAGTCTTATTAACCTTAACATCTATCTTAAGCATAATAACTATTAAGAAGTTCCGGCCTAATAACTACCCTAGGGCCGCTAAGTATAGGCAGTAGCGGTAACGATAGTTATATAGAGTTTTTAAGCAAACAAACTGCGAAAACTCTATATAATAATAATAATAACAACTTCTTCTATACTAACTATCTTTACCGCTACTAGTATAAACCTACCTATTTAGAAGACTTACGTATTCTCCGCTTTACGCACTTGCTTAGGCTCTCGCTTAAGAACTCGCTTATAGAAACGCCTACCTCTAACCGATTCTCTCCGCTCGTATATAGTATACTCTCTCCTATATAGTCTATTTCTTTCTCTTTTCTTCCGCCTTATTAGCATAATAGCCGATAGAGATATTACTATAACTAACGCTACTAAAGCGCCTACCCCTAAGCCTAAGGCGGTAGTCTGCTATTCTAATCTAGACGCGCTCGCCTGCGCTGCTAACTCCGAGTTAGCTAACTTTCGAAATTTTACTCTTAATGTTTCTAAGCTTAGCGGATAGCTTACTCGCGTATAGATGCTAGACGCAGTCGCTAACGTAGCTATAGAAGAAGAGAAGCAGACCGTTCTTCGTTCTATTTATAGCGCTATTTAAGGAGACGACGACTGCCGCGCTTTTATTATTTTCTAATTTATTTAAGAGCTTAGCTAGCGTGCCTCCGCCTGCGCTTAGGAAGGCGCTCTAGAAGGGTTAAAGGGCGTAATTAATATCTATAAGAGAGGAAAGCAGTTCGCTAAGAAACGCGACGGCCTCCTCGATATACTATAGAACTTATTCGGATTAGGCAGGGAGTTCCCCTATTTTAATTTCCTAAATTCTATGTTTAAGATCTGCGAAAAGGCTAGCTAGCATCTTTAACGATTCTCTCTGCTTAAGAATGTCCCCGTAGAGAACCTCCGGCTATTAGGCCTAACCTAGTTAAAATAGATACTCTACTAGGCCCTCTATAATAGAAAGAAAGAGAACTTGTTTTGCCTAGCGTCTAGCTATATATCTAGCAAATTCTAGAAGGCTAGCTTTATTAAGGATATAGAGGCTATATTCTAGATAGATCTATTTAGCCGTAAACACCTCTAGCTTATTAATAAGAACGGCTTTGCCGTTATAGACGCCTACTTTATCGTCCCTAAGAATAAGGTGTCTAGAGTAATAGATATTAATAATAAAGAAGGAGTCGGAGGCTCGGCCGTAAATAGGCTACTTAGCGAAGCCTCCGAGTCTAGCTACGACTTTCTAGGCTATATTAATCTAGGCTTAGATAAATTTAAGAATTTCTGCAAAGAGGCCGAGCGCTAGGTCCGCGGAAAGATAAACCTCGCCGATAAAGACTAACTGCGCCCTAATACGTTCGCGCATCTATACTATAAGATTAGAGACCTCTACTACGAGGACCGCGAGCTTAAAGCGCTAAGCCGCTAGCAAGAAGCTAGCTAGAGCTAGGCCGCGGTAACCCGCTCTCGATCCGTAGCCTTAGAGCTAGAAATAATTATTTCTATCTAACTACGCGAGCTAGCTAGCGGATTAAAAGAACAAGTAATACGTTATAAGATATATAGCTATAATAACGACCCCCTAGACGATCTAATTAACGAGGCGATTAAGAAGCCTTATATAGACCTTAGGGAAGCCCGCGTCCGTATTGCTATTCTATACGCTAGCTATTTCGAAGATTAATATAGGGCTAATATATACGGAAAGCCGGACGTAATTCCCCTTAATAAATACGAATCCCTAGAAATTAGCCCTCCTTTCTGCCGCACCTATATAGTAGAAATAGCTAAAGTAGTTAGCCTATAAGTAGGTAAGTCGATAATAACGGCGTCTAAGCGCCTATACGATTCGTAGGAAATTTTACGTAAACTATGCCTATTAGCAAAGGGATCGATTAACGACGTAGCTAAGAACTTAAGGAAAGATCCGTAGATATAGAACGCAGACATACTAGACCGCTAGATTAGCAAGAATTAGCTAAGTAATATAGATAAGGCCGCTACGAAAGCAGTAGAGGAGAAGAAGACTTAAGAAAAGGCTAAGCGTAAAGCTAATACGAATAAAGAGCAGGATAGTAGTCCTAAGAAGAAGACCCGTCTATAGCAAGAGACCGGAGATGTCGAGGGTCCCGCGCCTATATCTCCGGCTCGCTATTTAAAGAAACCTACGAGGAACAAGAAGTTTAAAAAGGCTAAGGAAAAGGCTAGAGCAGGCATAGAGGAAGCGAACTAGCTAGTTTAGTTCGGCGACGAATACGATAACGTAGAGGCTACTTAAGAGCCTGCCTAAGAACCTACTCTAGGAACCGACGATAATAGCCTTAGCCCTATATAAATTTAGCTAGATTTTACTAACACCCGCCTGTCTTAACTAGAGTTTAAGACTATTTAAGACGCATAGAAGACTTAGAATAGAAGACTGCTTAAGGATAGCTATAATATATTTAGCGGCCTTCTTAATTAGTAGGCAAAGGACCCGGATATAGTTTCTTAGATATACTAAGAATTCGACCTATATCGCTACTACCTCTGCCGCCGCCGTAATATATATAGATAGATGCTAAATATATTCTTCTCCCTTACCTAGCAGCTAATGCAATAAGACCCGACTATCTAGCTACTTAATATGCTAGCCTAAGATTCTTTACGCGATAAGGCTATATATAGATTTATCGTATATCCGATAATAGCGCAGTACTAGTAGGGAGAGCCTACCGGCCGAATCGACCTAACGATCCTAATTATTAAGAGGAACTAGGCTACTAGCGAGAAGTTTATTAAAGGCCCCCTAGTAGCATAGAAAGATAAACGAGAAACCGCCTATACGATTACTATAGTCTCTCTTAATAGTGCCTACTCTAGCCGCGGACTAGTTATATAGGTACCTAACCGCAAGCTATAGAACTAGACTACTAATAATAATAAAGACGACGAAGAAGAAGACGAGGCTATATACGCTAAGTTTAAAGTCGTTAGTAGCACTAGCTACCTAGAATTAATCTACGAAATAGTTAACGAGCTTAAAGAGGATAAAGATAAGGACTCTAATATAGAGCAGATACTAGTGCACGTTTTAGATAGAGGAAAGGACGGACTATAGGATTCTAGCCTGCGACTATAGAATATTTCGGTTATTCTAGGAGATTTAGTGCTTATGCATTAGACGATTGCTTACGGAGAGAACCCTAGTGTCTTATTACGCCGCATAGTCTACCTAACGCTTATTAAGTATCGTAACTAAGAACTAATTAGAGAGACTACCCTAAGCTTCCCGGATGTCCTTATTAGCAATATTACTATGCTGCTAATGCCTAAGACGTTTATAGGCGCCGATTTCCCTAATAAACTATAGGAACGTAGACTCCCCTAGGAGCAATAGCTTACTAGCCTTAGGCTAGTCTTAGATACGCTAATAGGCCGCCGAAGCTAGGAGGAGCTAGAAGTTAGCTAAGAAGCCCTTACGCTTCTATATATAGACCGTAATATATATAAGAAGTAGCACGAGCAGACCTAGGTTCTATAGGCGAAAAAGAGATTTGCGCAGCTATTTAACTACTTAATTAAGGCTAAAAAGGCTATAGCGAAAGAGTAGAGCTTCTTTCTGCATATTAAAAAGGCCCTTAAGGGCTAGTTAAAGTACTTTCCGTTCGATAGCGCTAACTACCCGGACGACGAGAAAGATAAGTTTAAGAAGATTAGCATAGCTGCATATATATAGTAAACCGAACTAGCTAGTTCGGTTCGGCAAAGGAAAACGGTAACGTTATAAACGTCTAATACGTTAAAAAGAATAGATAGTACTTAGTTTGTTACTTTGCAGAAGTTAGTTCTACTAAAACCGTCTTTTTAGAATAGAAATGCCGTTTGTTAGAGTATCCGTTCGGATATAAAGAAAGGGAGGATTAATAGGCGGAAACCGCATATCCTTAGCAGCTCGGGTGCCTACTTAAGCGCGAGCTTAGGCTCTCCTCTATATTAATTAATTATCTACCCTACGTTTCTTATTTATAGTTCTAGTATTATTATACGTTCTATGCGTACCCGCCTTACTAGCTATTACGAGAGACGATATAGCTAATACGAGGGTTCGCGAGCTAAACGTAGAAGCGTAACTGCGAGCGTAGCCGTTGCTCGATCTAAACTGCAGTGCTTATAAGGATTTCTAAGCCTAGCTACCTAGAGACGAGAGACGAGAACTGCGCGTTATTACGCTACGTGCGACTGCTATATACCTAATTCTAGGGCTATTAGGCCTTAGCGATATAGATATGCACGCCTAGTCGGCTATAAGTTAGTTAGAGTAGTATAGGATTTACGCATTAGTACGTCTAATTCTATTCGGAGTGCTAAGTATTAAAGGCGAGATACTATCGACTATATAGCGAGCTATTAGCATTACCGTAGCTAGAGCTCCTATAGAAGAAGCTAACTATAGACTTTATTACGGACCTACTGCCTAGCAAGTAAGACGTATATATATATAATATAGTCTTAGTAATTATCGACTAGTACTCGAAGATAAACCTCTTTATACTAACTACTAAGAAATATATAAGTATAGATCTCGTATAGATCCTAATTAATAGAGTAATTTGCTAATTTGGAATGCTATATAGAATTGTAAGTAATAGAGGCACTATCTTTACTAGCTAGTTTTAGTTAGACTTCTCCTTTAAGTTATATATAAACTATAAGCTATCTATAGCCTTCTATTTATAGACTAACGAGCAGACGAAACGTGCTAACTAAACGCTAGAATAGTACTTGCGTATCTTCTATAACGATAAGTAGGATAACTAGGCAATATTACTACCTTAGGCGAAATTAGCTTATAATAACGTAGTATATCTAATATTTAAGATAAGCCTATTTAAGGTAGTATATAGCTACGACGCGGAGATTATAATAAGTACGCGAGTCGCTTAGGACGAGCTCTCTAGGAGAGAGGCACTAGTAGTAATCGACGCTACGAAGCGACTATAAGAAATATATAAGAATCTTATAAAATACTAGCAATACGCAGCTAAAGCGCAAGCTAGATACTTTAATGCTAGGCATAAGCTAATAAAGTTTAAAGTTAGCAATATAGTATTATTATCCTTAAAGAACCTCTACTTAAAGGTGCCTATAAAAAAGTTAGTACCGAAGTTTATAGGTCTATTTAAGGTAAATAACGCAATCGGGAAGCAGGCGTACTACCTAGCCTTACTAAGCGCATAGTACATTTATAATATATTCTATATATCTTTACTAGAGCCTTAGAAAGGCGCCGTAGGCGATATAGATATAAAAGATATACTACTTGCAGAAGAAGACTTAGGTAAGTAGCAAGTTAAAGAGATCTTAGATACGCGAGTTAGATATAAGAAGCGTTAGTAGTTAGTTAAGTAGATAGGCTAGCCGAAAGAATATAATACGTAGGAACTAGCCGAGTATATTAGAGAATATAAGATACTAGATAAATTTAAGGTAACGCGCAAGGTAAATAAGCATAGCCTAAAGGCAATATAATAGTATATTATATATAATACGCAGGCATAAAAGGTAGAATAAATAGCTTTTTATTCTATAGATAAGCTTTGCATTATTTATAGAAAGCTAACTAAAACATTTATCGTAGTATATCGTACGTAGCGCGTATAAGTAGTATATATATAGAAGTATAGAGAAGCGTAAGAAGCGCTAGCTTAGGCACTACCTTTAGCTAGCTTATCCTTAGAAGCCTCCTTCTCTAAGGAGGCCTTCTTAGCCTTATCCTCCTCCTTTAAGGATAGATAGAAGCTAATAGCGGCGTTAATAGTATCCTACTCTACTAGGACGCTACTATACTTAGTAATCTGCAAGTGCGGTTAGTATATAATATAAAAACAATAAGCTACTAGATATATCTAAGTAAGTAGCTCTATTATACTCCGAAGAGTACTATTAAGCTAGGTAGCCTTATAAATAAGTGCGTAGGACCTCTATAGAGCGCCGCTACTACTCTCTTTCTTAGTAGGCTTACTGCTAGCTAGCTTGCTATTATTAGTCTAAAGGTACTTTATAACTATCTTAGTCTCTATATATATAGTTAGCAAATGCGAGATATAAGCGATATATATGCTATATACGATATTAGAAGGAGAACTTACTAGCGTAGGCAGCGTCTAGCTAAGCCTAGGTATCTACTACTGCTTGCTAGCTATTAGCTCGTACTATATTATTCCTATAGTAGCTAAGCTTAGCCTAGCGATATACTAGCGCATTGCGTATATTATATATGCAATATATAACTATCTTAATAGCTTCGCAGTAGGTCTACTTATAGGTATATTTACTATATATATAGCGTATATACTTCTTAGTATTAAAACCTTCCGGGCTTATAACCTATTAAATACCTTCCGGGCTTATAGCCTATTAGATAGGTAGAGGAGGGTAAGATAGGTGTAACTCGCAGTAGAAGTAGAGATAGTAGGTAGGAACTAACCGAGTTAATTATATTAGTTAGTTATAGGTTGCACCTTCTCCTAAGATATATTCCTCGGTAGGTTATATAACCTAATGTTATATAACCTATATTACCTAACCCTAGAACTAAACTAGGTAGTTTAGTTCGGCTAGTATTATATAACCTATGTTATATAACCCTAGATCTAAACTAGGTAGTTTAGATTAGTTCTTAGGCAGTACTAACTAGACTGCACTTCTTAATACTTCTACTTAGGCTAGGTAGTCTTCTACCTATACCTCGCATTTGTTTTCTAGTTCTTCCCTAGCACCTAATAATCTATTATAATATAGGGATAGAACCTTCCTGCCCCTTCCTTATGCAAGCTAGAGCTGTCTTATAAACTCCTAAAACTATAGCCTATTCTTTAGTTTAGTTAGGCTATTAGCGACTATCTCCTTTATTAAAATATATTCTACTATAATCTTTCTCTACTACTAGAGATGCCTAATATAGTTATATGCAACATTAATGTGCTTAGATCTCTTATAGGTGTATACGTCTTTAATAAGTATTAAAGCTGCTTAGTTGTCCCCTATAATATATACTAGCATTAGCTCTCTTACTATATTAAGATAGGCTTTAATAGTTAGCTAAAATAGGCATTCTCCTACTAGCTCTATATAGTTTATCTCTCTTAAGAGAGCTGCTAGGAATTAAGATTGCTTTATATATGCATTTATAGCTATATACTTAGCTTCTATTATTAATATTGCAATAGACTTTTACTTCCTACTTATTTAAGAAACTAGGGCTCCGTAGAGGAAGAAGATGCTTCTAAGGATTAAGACTCTATCTGCTTTGTTTATTGCGTAGTTAGAGTCTAAGTATCCTATTAGTCTCCTACTGCCTTTCCTAAATATTAATCTAAGGTCTTAGGATAACCTTAGGTATTTTGCTAGTTTCTTTAGAGCTTGCATATATCTCTTAGTTAGGTCTAAGACGTATAAGCTTAGCCTCCTAAGAGAGAAAGCAATGTCTAGTCTTGTTATAACTATAGGCTATATCTAGGTACTAGTTTAGCTCTAGTACTCGGTCCTATTTCCTCTCTTATTATATAGGCCTATTAGTTTTAGGCTTTTATAACTGTCTATTAGTAAGAGAGTTAGATTAGCTATCTCCTTAGTTATTCCTAGCTTTGCAAGGTTCTCCTAGACGAAGTGTTCTTAATTAAGCTTTAAAGTTCTAGCTTGTCTGTCTCTTATTAACCTTATTCTAAGGATCTTCTCTAGTTCTCTAAGATCTTTAATCTTAAACACCTTACTTAGCTATTCCTTAAACTAAAGCATATCTTCTAGCTTTAGTACTGCAATTAGAATATTATCTATATAGGTTAGGATTAGAATGTCCCTTTCCTTATAGATAAGAAGGCATAGGTCTACTTCTAATTATATAAACCTAATCTGTTTTAACTTTAAAACATAGAGTTTGTTTTAGTCTCTTACTACTTGCTTTAGTCTATATAAGCTTCTTAGGATTTGCAGGACTATATTAGGTAGAATCTTAACTCCTAGTAGTAGAATTATAAAGATTTCTTCTTAGAGTTTGCTCTTAGTAAATGCATTGTTTATATCTACTTAATAAAGTTCTAAGTCCTTTTTATAAACTATAGCTATAAATACCCTTAGGGTATTATGCCTAACTATTAGTGCAAAGGTTTCCTAGAAGTTAACTCTAAATTTCTAAGAGAAACCTCTTATAACTAGTCTCGCTTTAAACTTTTTAATAGCTCTACTAATTAATCTCTTTATATTAAATACCTATTTAGATATTATAAGGTTTGCTCCCTTTAGGGGAACAACCTCTATCTAGGTGTTATTGCTTCTTAATGCAGTTAGCTCTTTCTAGACTGCATCCTCCTATATATATCCCTATTTAGGGTCCTAAATTGCCTCTTTATAGGACTTTAAAATAGGCACCTCTTATCTCTATATAGAGACTTAAGGGGTAAGTGCTGCAAATGTAGACTCTTAGACCTCTAATAGGGCTTCCTAGATCTACTCCTAATCTTAGCCTTAGACTTAGCTAAGGAATGCCTTATAATGCTTAGTACTCGGCTCCTCCTCTTATCTATATTCTCTTTGTCTCTTCTAAAGCACTTGTCTTATAACTATACTATAAGCTTTTAGCTCTAGGACTAGTCCTTTATCTAAGATAGATCTCCTTCTCTTTTAGCTATAAGTCTAGTCCTAGTCTCCCTTCTAGTCCTTGTTTTCCTCCCTTAGGTTCTACTCTGCGGCATTTAGGACGAGTATAGGTACGTTACCTACGTTACGTAATAGGTAAACTAAACTAGCTAGTTCGGTTAAATTACGTAATTGCCGAACTAAACTAGGTAGTTTAGTTGCTACCTATAGTCTATCCCTAATCTTAGCATTTGTATGCCTAAGGTTTTCTTCTTCTAGATCCTCTATCCTCTAGTACTCCTCTTTATCCTTTAGTAGAGGTAGCAACTGCATAAAGAGTATCTAGCTAGGACCTATAGGTTTAGTTGCTATAGCTATAGGTGCAGCAGTTATAGGTAGTATAACTGCTATTAGCTTCTTTAGAGGTCTGCTAACTAGGTTTCTAATAGGTGCATTGCTTGCTTAGTTAAGCTTAGGAACATTTAGCTCTATATCTCCTCCTTTCTTATACTTAAACTAAGTAGTAGTGCTATAGGCTTTAATAGCCCTTATATTAGGCTCCTAGAAGAGCTATATCTTAGCAGTATTAGGAATATACCTAATAAATATAGCATCTTTGCCTCTATTTATTAGTTTGTCTAATCTTATCTTAGTAGGATAGGACTTAGGATCTATATAGACTACTGCTTTGCAACCCTAAACTCTAAAGTATAACATAGAGGGTTAAATGCCTAAAAAGGCTTCCTTAGGTAATACCTTAAATCTATTAATTTCTAGGCTATTAGGAAGAGAATTTCTAATAACTATGCAGGCTGCTAAGGCTTCTAGCTAGAATTTAATAGGCATATAAGCATCTTCTAGCATCGCTCTTATATAATCTTTAGAGATTTAAATCGACCTCTTAACTACTCTATTCTAGATAGAGTTATATGCCTTAGTCGTATAGAAGGAAATTCTATATTCCTTCTCCTACTGCTTTAGCATAGTAAGAAGCTCTCTTGCTCTATTACTCCTTATAATCTAGAGGGGATTTCCTAATTGCAGCTTAGCTTTTACCTTCTAGTCTCTAAGGATACTTAGTGCATCTTCTCTAGACTTTATTAGGAAAGTCTACTTCTTTCTTAAGAAGTTGTTAATAACCTTAAGCTACTACTTATATCCTAGTCTTAAGATAGGCAAAGAGCTATAGATATTAATAGAAATAAGAGACAACCTTTAGGGTTTCCTCTTAGTTTCTTTCCCTCTATATTTCTTTATCTTTGCTAAGGAACATACCTTGCATAGCTAGTATTCCTTTAGAATAGGAATCTAAGCCTTTAAGTTAGATACCTTATATAGGTTTCTAAGAAGACTCTCTCTAAAGTATATAAGTCTCCTATACTAAAGCTCCTACTATTCTTAGGGTTTCTCCTAGGCTTTAAAGGTATAGGCTTTATTCTCTTAATTCTAATTAAAGCATAGCATTGCAAGTTCCTGCAAGGCCTTATTAATCTCCTTAATAAATAGTACTCCTCCTAATAGTTTTGTCTAGACAACTAGTTTCCTAGATAATAAAACAAGTATAAATCTTAGTAGTTAAATACTATACTGCTAGCTAAATTAGCTCTAAGAAACAAGATTAACTCCTAAGCTAGGCATAAAGAGAATATTCTTTAGCATAATCTGCTTTCCTCTCTTTCTACCTATTACCGCGTTCCCTATATATATAGCTATTAGATAGCTACCCCTAACCTTAATCTACTTTTCCCTCTAAAGAGGTTTTAGCTCTCTAAAAAGTAATTCTTAGTTAGTTATATATAATAAGGCGTAAGAGTTAAGCAGCTATCTTAATAGCATATACTTGCCTTTTGCCTCTATAGTTAAGTATGCTACTTTATTAACATTATTATCCTCTAATAGGGATTAAGATGCGTTAGATGTCGCTAAAGGTTCTGCATCTTCTTAGGTAGTATAAGCCTTCTTAGAAAACTTCCTTAAGTTTTGTCTTCTCTTAAGGGATTAAACTTTTAGGTTAAGTTTCTTTACTATTTCTTTTAACGTTTCCTTATTTAGTAAAGATCTCCTCCTAAAGCTGCTCTCTCTAGGTAGTGTTCTTATCTTTTCTACCCTATAGCTCTGTCTCGGGTTAATAGTTCTCTTAGCTTTATTAAGGTATAGATACTTAGCAACACCTCTAAAATGCTCCTCGCTATAGAGGTAGCATTTTAGCTTTATACCTTAGATCTCTCTTCCCTTAGCAAATATTGCTGTTTCTTAGGACTAGTTTAGTCTAGCTTTATATAATTCTAGTAGCTGCAGTGCACTTTTATATAATATAGACTACTAGGTAAGGATAGTGTCCTTTATACTTTAGTATGCCTTAGGCAAGCTATTAAGGAGATGCTTAAGTCTCCTCTCTAGCTCCTTATAGTATGCCTCCTAAGGGTCTACCTCTGCAATCCTTCTAGCTATACTAGCTAGTTATACCTATGCCTTTCTAATTATTATGTCCTCTATTATCTAGAAGTTTATAAACTCCTAGATATATGCTATTATATATATAGTATATACCTTGCTATACTTAGCTCTTATCTTTTCCTATATCTTTAAGGCTTGTCTCTCCTTAATAGTCTCCTCTTAGTTATCTTCTAATAGGCAGATTATTATCTCGTACCTAGCAGTAGTATTAGCCTTAACCTATTCTAGGTTACTTCTTAAGTGCCTTAGGCTAAGCACTAATAGTAATAACTCTATAGAAGACTCTAGCATAGTCTCTAAGATAATCTAAAATATATCCTTTAATTTAAGGTAGTCTTATAGTAGGCTAAACTATTGTCTCTAGTTCTCTTTATATAGTACTAGTGCAGCCCTTCTCTTGCTAATTCTACTTGCTAAATCTATTTCGCAAAATTAAATAAACAACCTAACTCTAGAAAACATAAGCTCTTTTAATCTAATAGCAGTTTCTAAATAGCTGCTTTCCCTTATTGCTAAGACTCTTCTCTCTTAGCTAAAGTATCTAAGGACTCTTCTCTCTTAGGGGAGTTAGTTAGGTTCTTAGGTAAAGAACCTTTAAAAGATCTACCTTCTTAGAAGGGCACTACCGACTAGTTCTAAGGTATTAGCAGTACTAGGTGCTTAGGCCTAGTCTTATCCTTTTAGGTGCTGCAACCTAAGGCTAATCCGTTCCTCTTTATATACCTTCTAGGTATGTGCCTTACTAGGCTTTTCTCTATCTTACCTGCCCTCTAGGAACTTCTAGTATGCAACTAGGATCTTCTAGAGCTTCTAGGCAGCGCAGATAGGATATGCCTCTAGTCTCCCGGTGCTCTTTTCCTGCTTTTTAGCTAAATCGATACTATAGGTTCTATAAGAGGTAACTAGTATTACTTTAAGGAGGAGAAGGCTAACTCTTACTACCTAGGGCCTCTCTATAAACCCGGGCTTATAACCTATTAAAACCTTCCGGGCTTATAACCTATTAAATACCTTCCGGGCTTATAGCCTATCGGATAGGTAGAGGAGGGTAAGATAGGTATAACTCGCAGTAGAAGTAGAGACAGTAGGTAGGAACTAACCGAGTTAATTATATTAGTTAGTTATAGGTTGCACCTTCTCCTAAGATATATTCCTCGGTAGGTTATATAACCTAATGTTATATAACCTATATTACCTAACCCTAGAACTAAACTAGGTAGTTTAGTTCGGCTAGTATTATATAACCTATATTATATAACCCTAGATCTAAACTAGGTAGTTCGGATCGGTTCTTAGGCAGTACTAACTAGACTGCACTTCTTAATACTTAGTATTAATATCCTTAGATAGCTTACTAGAGTAGGTAGCCTAGCCTATACTATAGTTAGTATATAAATAGAATGCAATAAGATAGCGAGTAAGAAGGAACTTATAGTTATATCTACCTAGATTGCAGTCGTTACGAATGCAATAATTATACTACTTAAGGTACTTAGTCTTAGCTATACTAATACGAGAAGTAGTAGAAGCCGAGCTAAGTACGGTTAGAGGTTAGAATAGGTCCTGCAAATTAGGTCGGTTCCGGGTTTAGGTTAGTTCTTAGGGGACCTAGACCTAGACCTAAGTAGCCGGGTCTTCGAACCCGACCCGAATCGAGTTAGGTCGGGTCTTATAGTCGCTAGTTCTAGGATAGGTCCTAACTCCGGACCTAACTAAAACCGTTAGGTCTATAGAAAAACAAGTTACAATCGGGAATATTACTAATAGGATTAATAGAGGGTATAATTCTGCATATAGTAAAATATATAAGTATAAAGAATAAGTCGGTACTCGCAAAAGATCTAGATTAAAGATATATATATAAGGTATTCTAAATATATATGCCGACTATAGCTGCTAACTACTATTGCCGACTATACTATATAGAGTATTAAGGCTAGTACGCACCGCTTAGCTTTTATAAAAACAACTCCTTCCGCTTGCATATACTCTTACGAGCATGTTTCGGAGCTATAGGTTCCTCGTTATTGCTAATCGCTTTAAACCTCCTCTAACTTAACATTGCCTCGTAATCTGCCTAAATCTAATGCTACTATATATTAACTTTAGGTACTAAAGGCTAGAATGCACTTAATATTAGCAGCACCTCCTCTACTAGGGCATCTCGAGCTTGCTACTGCTTATTATACTCTCGAGAGCGATAGCATATAATATTGCTAAATGTCGAAGGGTTATATAATCGATTATAGTAGCACTAGTACCTTGCTATACTAAAGTCTTGCTTATAACCTATACTAGCTACTAGTATATATAGGAAGTCGCGTGCTATAAGCGTATATGCGGGATACTCTAATGCGATAAGTTTCTAGGAGCGTAGTAGATGCTCGATAGAATAAGCGTTTAAGTCTTTAAACCTTATATATCGATAGCGCGTAACTTTATCTAATTTAGTAGAAGATCGAACGATAGAAGACGTTAGCCGTAGGGTATTAGTAGAGTTAGAGTCGTTATCGTTAGATATAGAACGCATGCCTATAGCGAAGAAGGTAGCAGAGCAGCGTAAGGGCTATTAAGACTTAGCCCTAGTCGCAGCCGCTTGTCACGGGCTAGGCCCGTAACTACCAGCCCGTATGCACCCAACGGGTTGCTAGGTAGTAGTGGACACGTGACCCGTACGGCAGGGCCGCCCCGAGGGCCTACGGCTTACGTGTCCCCTATAGGTTAGGTGACCTATGGGGAAGAGTTTCTTCTGCCTACGCTTAAGGGAGAGGCTTCCTTCCTTTGAGCTACGTCCTGTCGTTTAAGGCTACCTATACGGTAGACCGAGTACTGTACTCTGTCCGTAGCATCTGTATCCGAACCGCTAGCGACTATACCTACCTTCCGTCCCTATACCGCCCGTGACACTACGTAGCTCCTACTATTAGGTATGGCTGCTACCGACCGCCCTCTGCCACCGCTCCTCCCGGAAACAGAGGCAGAGTTCGCCGAACATGTTACTACGCACCCCGACGCCTGGTACGCCTACTTTCAGAGCGCCTACCAGTATATCGACCGCTACGGAATAAAAGAGGAGGAACAGGCGCACGAGCTTATCCGCGAGAAAATTCAGGCTGCTGAGGTTCGTGACAACCTCCAGTCTCTCCGCGCCGAAAACAGCCAACTCCGCGCGGTTATCGACTTCCAAAAGGCCCAGTATAAGGAGATGGAAGCCGAATACCGCGACCAGACTATAAGGGCCCAGAGGGAAGCCGATAAAGCCCTCCGCCCTGCCGGACCTACTATATCGACGCCTACTCTATCTATCCCCGCCGACTCTCCCGCTAAGGTTAGCGTAGATCCTTCTCTAGAAATGCCTACGCCTCGCTCCGCCTCGCCTTCCCAGCCTACTCGACAATCCGAAAGGCTACCCGACCCGAAAGAGTTTACCGGAGATCGAAAGGACCTTCGCCGCTTCCTCTCTCAGATTTACGAAAAACTAACTGTAAACCGCGACCGCTTTCCGACCCCTGCCTCCCGTATGTCATACGTTACTAGCCGGCTCTCGGGGGTACCGTACTCTCAGATCCTCCCGTATATCCGTAACGGCGTCTGTCAACTCCCGGACTATGAGAATATACTACAGATCCTCGACAACGCTTACGGAGACCCTAATCGTGTCCAGAACGCCCGCGCAGAGCTCTTCCGCTACCGCCAGATGGGTAAAGACTTTGCGGCCTTCTTCGCCGAATTTCAACGCCTAGGGTTAGAAGCAGAGATGACCGAAGAATCCCTATCTACCCTCTTAGAACAGGCCTGCTCGAACGAAATTAAGCAGATGCTAGTTCACAGCCCTCCACCGACCCAGGACTATCTTAAGCTCGCCGCGCACCTGCAAGACCTTGAGAACCGTCGCCGTTACTACTACCAAGCACCCCCAGTGCCAAACCCCCGTACCTCTATACCCCCGAACCGTCCGTCGCCGCGGCAGGATAAGTCGTACGCTACCGCTGCTAAGACTGCCCCCCAGGGAGAGCCTATGGACCTCGATAGGTCTAAGAGGGCTCCTAGGGACCCTCTCTCCTGTCACCGATGTGGAGAATTAGGACACTTTGTTCGAGACTGCCCAAAACCCGATATCCGCCCCCCGCATGTCCAGAAACGCGACGCCGAACGCCGTAGGGCAAATTCAGCTACCCGTTCCTCTACCCGGGGTCCCCCTCTCCTAAGAGGGGACGGTCACCCCCGTTGCAGAGTAGACCTACGTCCCTCTCTCCCCTGCCGACGGAAAACGGCGTACGCCTGTCCACAGCCGCGGTCAGGCGTTAGAAACGCGCGACCCCGCCCCTAAGGTAGCCCGTGTCTCCCGTTCTGCTATCTCCCGACTCGCGGTCCCGTATAAATACGACCGGTCGACTTCCCCGAAGATCCCGTTTACTATCTCTATAGGAGATAAGGTTATTTCCGACTACGCGTTAGTCGACACTGGTTCGGAGGCCTACGCAATGATGGATTTACAATGGGCTAAGGCCCAAGGCCTCGAGATCCTACTGCTGGAGAAAGAAGTAGTAATGCTCCCATTCGATGCCGAAGATAATAGCGGAGGGCTTACTATACGCTACGGCACCTGCTGCGACCTCCGTATCCGCGACCACCTAGAAGAAGGAGTCGTTTTCCGCCTTACCGACATAGGAGGGAGCCCTATTATCTTAGGCTACCCTTGGTTAGAGGTCCACGATCCGGAACTCCGTCCTAGCCGCTCTACACTTTCGTTTTCAAGCACCTACTGCCGGAAGAACTGCTCCGTACCCGCTATATCCGAACCGGTCCAAATGTATACGAAGCGCCTCCCCCGAATAAAGGAAGACTCCCGCCGAACAACTCAAGTCTACCAGATCTCTTTCCGGACCGCAGCATTCTACGCCTCGCCAGCTATGCAGAGACGAGGTTACCGCCTCTGCTATACGACTATCGAGGATCTCTTGTCTGTTTTCTCTGCGGAAGAAAAAGCCAAATTAGAATCCCAACTGCCAGACTGTCTAAGGGAGTTTAGTTCCGTCTTCTCCCCGAAGCTCGCTGATAAACTACCGCCACACCGTCCGTACGACCACGAGATTAAGCTTAAAGAAGGCAAAGAACCTCCATTCGGACCCCTCTACGGCATGTCCCGCGACGAACTGCAAGCCCTAAAAGAGTGGCTTACAGAGAATCTAAATAAGGGGTTTATCCGCCCTAGCTCCTCGCCTGTTGCTTCACCTGTCCTATTCGTTAAGAAACCCGGAGGAGGCCTACGGCTCTGCGTAGACTATCGTGCGATTAACGAGCTTACTATAAAGGACCGCTACCCGCTGCCGCTTACGACCGAAACGCTAAACAACTTAAACGGAATGAGGTACTTCTCCAAGATCGATATTATCTCCGCCTTTAATAATATAAGGATGAAACCTGGCCAAGAGTACCTTACTGCCTTCCGTACCCGTTTCGGACTGTACGAGAGCTTAGTTATGCCGTTTGGACTTACCGGAGCCCCGGGAACCTTCCAGAGGTTTATTAACGACATACTACGCGAATACCTAGACCAGTTCTGTTCGGCTTACCTCGACGATATCCTAGTCTATAGCCGTACCCGGGAAGAGCATGAGAACCACCTCCGAGCTATCCTAAAGAAGCTAAGAGACGCGGGCCTCTACGCTAAACTTTCGAAATGCGAATTCTTTAAAGAGGAGACGAGATTCTTAGGCATAATCGTAGGCCGTAACGGCATCCGTATGGACCCCGATAAGGTCCAGGCTATCCGCAACTGGCCTACGCCTAAGAATATAACCGACGTACAATCCTACCTAGGCTTCGCGAACTTCTACCGCCGTTTTATCCGAGGATTCTCTGAAATCTGTCAACCGCTTACGAAACTAACCCGTAAGGATACCCCGTTCTCCTGGTCTACTAACTGCGACTCCGCCTTCCGCCGCCTTAAGGACGCGTTTGTAGATGGTCCTATCCTAGCACCGTTCGACTGGACTAAAGAAGTAGTCGTTGAAACCGATGCCTCCGACTTCGTCTCTGCCGGCATACTCTCCCAGTACGATAACGAAGGGGTATTACGTCCAGTTGCCTTCTTCTCCCGGAAACACTCCCCCGCTGAGTGTAACTACGAGATATACGATAAGGAACTATTAGCAATTATCCGCTGTTTCGAGGAATGGCGTCCCGAGCTAGAAGGAGCCGAACACCCGATTAAAGTACTGTCCGACCACAAAAACCTAGAGTACTTTACGACGACGAAGCAGCTTAATCGTCGCCAAGCCCGCTGGTCCGAGTTCCTATCACGGTTCCGTTTTAAAATCGTATACCGACCGGGCAAGCTAGGCCAAAAACCGGACTCCCTAACCAGGAGGTCAGGTGATCTGCCTAAAGAGGGAGATGAGCGCCTCCGCCACCAGAGCCAAGTAGTTTTAAAACGCGAGAACCTGCCAGACCCTGCCTTAGAAGCACCCCAGCCGCCGCCGAAAACCCCGTTAAAGAAGAAGGTCTCGTTCTCAGAAACTATATCTATCCGGTTCCTACCCGAGGAGGAACAACAACTCTACGTATTCCCTATTCGTAGAAGAGGACAAGAAACGCGAGAGCAACCTTCCGAAGAAACGATAGCTGTCCAGATCCCCGAAGAACTGCACGCCCTTCTAGACCGCGCTTATCCTACCGACGAGACTCTGCAAGAGATCCTAGACGCTCTCCGTAAAGGCAAGAACCGCCACCCGCTAATCCAACTATCCCAATGTACGATAAGGGATAACCGTCTCTTCTACCGGAACCGCCTATATATCCCGAACGACGAGGAGATATATAACCAGGTACTCCGCCTCTGTCACGAGATCCCGGCCGCAGGACACCCTGGGAGAGCGAAGACCTATCAGATAGTCTCGCGTAGCTATTACTGGAGGGGCCTTAGCGCCTATGTCCGCCGTTGGGTCCAGAACTGCTATACTTGCAGTAGGATTAAGCCGAGCAGACAGAGACACCGCGGATTACTACAGCCGTTGCCGACCCCGACCCGCGCTTGGGACTATATTTCGATGGACTTTATTACGCACCTGCCGAAGTCCGACGGGTACGACGCTATCTTCGTTATCGTAGACCGCCTTACTAAACTACGCCACTACGTCCCCTGCTTTACGACCGACGGAGCCGAGGAAATCGCCCGCCTATTCGTTAGGAACATATTCCGATTACACGGTAAACCGCTAGATATCGTATCCGACCGAGACGCTAAGTTTATGTCCGACTTCTGGAAGCACCTTACACAGAGGCTTAAGATTAAGTGCTCCCCTTCGACCTCCTACCACCCGCAAACCGACGGTCAGACCGAACGGATAAACGCTGTTTTAGAACAGCACCTCCGCGCCTACGTATCCTACCTACAAGACGACTGGGTAGAGTGGCTCCCGCTAGCAGAATTCTCCGCAAACTCTATGTTCTCTGAAACTACTGGCCTCTCTCCGTTCCTAGCTACTTACGGCTACCAACCGCTCCTAGGCACGGAGGTTCTGCAGTCTAGTACCGACCCGCCGGCTAGCCGCGATGCAGAGTCCTTCGTCGAGGATATGAGAGCAATTACCGACTTCCTAAAGGCTGAGACTAGCCTAGCCCAGTCCCGCTACGAAGACGCTGCAAACAGGCACCGCAGTCCGTCGTATACGTTTACCGTCGGCCAGAAAGTCTGGCTAGACGCCCGGAATATTAAGACGCTCCGCCCAACTAAGAAGCTCGACTGGAAGAACCTAGGCCCGTTTACAGTCCTCGAAGTAAAGCCGTACACCTGCCGCTTAGAACTGCCGCCGACCGTTAAGCTACACCCGGTATTTAACAACGACCTCCTTACGCCCGCCGCAGAGGACCCGTACCCGAATCAACGCGCAGAACCGCCGCCACCAGTCGAGGTAGACGGAGTCGACGAGTGGGAAGTCGAAGATATTATCGACTCGAAAACCGACCGTAGGGGCCCCGGAGGCCGGGAGCGCCTCCGTTACGTAGTTAAGTGGAAAGGCTACGACGTACCTACGACCGAACCAGCCGAGACGATAATAGAGGACGTCCCGCACCTCGTCCGCAATTTCCACCGGAGATACCCGCTAAAACCGGCCCCCCTCGAATGCCAGTATAGCTACCGCCGTACGCCCCTACGGGCCCCGGAAAAATCACGTGACCCCGCCGCTAGCGTCTTGGCACCCTCCGCTCCGCCTACGACGTCGCTGCTACTGCAAACCGACATTTTCGCCGCTGCCCCGGGTGGGATTCGAACCGCTGACCTTCCCGCCCCAACGCCGAGCCGCCTTACCACTGGGCCAAGGAGGCTGCCCCACAATTTTTGGAGTTATAACAGATCTGATTTCCTGCTGAGTCATGCAGCTGACCAATGGAGCCAGAGAAGGGTGGGCCTGAGACACGTCCACCTGGAGGCTTTGTTGTATTGAGGGCCCTCTACGGACCGGACACTTCGGTGCGCCGCGTAGAGGGAGCAGGGTTCTCCGCATCCGAGACTGCTAATTTAAGTATCGGCACGACGATGAGTGTAATGCCCCAGCGCCATACCTACAGAAGTAGTCCCGAAGACGCAGTTATGCGGCGAGTACGGACGAACCTAAGGGTCGCACAAATGGCGCTGGCTAAGCCCCCGACAAGGGGGCGGGTCGTTTTGCACCCCCCTCCGCCTTATCCTTTTGCACCTCCCTACTATGCGTACCTATACCGAGGAGAAGTCACGGAGGACTTTACGCTAGAAGGGGGGGTACTGTCACGGGCTAGGCCCGTAACTACCAGCCCGTATGCACCCAACGGGTTGCTAGGTAGTAGTGGACACGTGACCCGTACGGCAGGGCCGCCCCGAGGGCCTACGGCTTACGTGTCCCCTATAGGTTAGGTGACCTATGGGGAAGAGTTTCTTCTGCCTACGCTTAAGGGAGAGGCTTCCTTCCTTTGAGCTACGTCCTGTCGTTTAAGGCTACCTATACGGTAGACCGAGTACTGTACTCTGTCCGTAGCATCTGTATCCGAACCGCTAGCGACTATACCTACCTTCCGTCCCTATACCGCCCGTGACACCGCTATAGGTTTGTATCGCGCATATTTAAGGCAGAATTTAGACTAGTAGTAGTCCTTAAATAACGAGTTTAGCTCTTTACTAGAAAAGGCGTCCCGACTCTAAAAATTACGTTTTATCGCTAGATTAAGTAAGATTGCAATGCTATATATATCGCTAAAACGGTCCTAGGTAGTAGTATAGTACTTAACGAGTTTCGTAAATATAGCCTATAGCGCAGCGTAGATCTCTTACTACTACGGCTCGGTTTTATATTTTAATTTCTTATCCGCAATATCGAGGATATTAAAGAGGGTATTATAGTACCTAAGGACGAGGTATATAGTTAGGCCTTTAGTAGTGCTAATTATAGTTATAGCTTCCGCAAATAGTAGTATAAGGTCGATAATATATTCGATTCTTTTCTACTCTATATAACCTAGGCTTAATTTAGGCTAGCTTTAATTCTTAATAAACTTATTAATAATATCTCGTAGTTATAAGCAGCGGACAAGTATAATTATAGTAGAGCTTTAGCGGGTCTTTATATCTTATATTAGTTATAGTAGTTATATAGTAGGGACTTTCTTCTATCGCTTATACTGCTTCGGATATAGCAAAGGATCCTATAATTAATCTCGTTATAACTATATAAATGCCTCGTAACGTTGCGTACTAGAGTTAACCTTTATAGCTAGCTTATAGACCTATCTTAAGCGTATAAGCTTTTGCCGACTATATATAACGACTATACTAGGCTACGTAACTTTCCGAGCGAAGGATAGTCGAATAGTACCTTTAGAAGAATAGCTAGAATCCTAATATCGCCCTACGTTATTAGGCCTAGTTTAATCCGGTTAAGCGCGCATATATTAGCCTTCTCTTCCTATTTTTCCTATAGCTTGTTCTTAGAGTTAATCTTTAGAGTAGTAAAGAAATCTTTTAACGATAGTTAAATAATATATACGAAGTATAGAAACTGTTCTAGACGAGAAATCTCTATCTCCTCGGACTTCGGTAGTAGAAGAGGGAGATCGTATATTAATACTAACAGTTTTACGATACGCGTGCGTTATTAGGAGCAGATATTAATAGCTTATATACTTTAATATATTAGCTAAGTACTTAATGCGGGGGGGAGGCTTAAGTATATATAGTAGCATAAAGAGTATTATTATTCGCAGCATTGTCTATAGTAAGAGCTATAAGTCTTTTATATATATTAAATTAAGTAAGAGTATCGTAGAGTATATTAGCGAGATAATTACCGGTATAGGAGCCTATAATATAAGGGAAGGCTAGCATTGCCTTATACTAGCTCTATCGATTGTTAATCTAATAGCATCTAATAGTAAGAAAGGATACTCGCAAGGTGCTAGTATACTACCTATTAAGCGTAACTGCTACGCGGAAAGTACTAGTAAGCTATTCTTTAAGCTTCTATTCGGACTAAGCAATAGCGTCCTAAATATACGTCTTTATAGTACCTGCGCTCTTAAAATTAATAGTGCTAACTTCCTTTACGAGGCACTTATAAGTATATCGGATAGTAGGGCTTTCGAAGAAGTTTAAAGGTAAGCCGAGCTTAGAAACTATTAAGCTATATAACTCCGGGAACTTAGAGCGATAGTAATAATCGGTTCTAGTATAACCTTTCTTCTATTAATTCTATATAAAGGTAGCGTTAGCTTATATAAGTTCCGTATATAGTTCGTAATATTCGCGCTATTAAAAGCAGGTGCATAGTATAGTCGGCATCTATAGTTAGCATCTATAGTCGGCTTGCCTAGCTAGTATAGGGTACGCGAACACTTATAGCTCTCGCCCTTATAGCACTAATTATCTCTATTATCGTTCCCCTCTTATAAGCAGTTTATTAGCAGTCTATAGAGTATAGATACTTCGCTAATGCCCTAGTCCTATCTCCTAGTTCTAGATGCTTAAGCACCGAATCGCATCTAATATACACGACTTTCGGCTCTATAGAATCGCAGTTAATACCCTTCTAGAAGAACTTCTAAGACTATAAAGTTCGCTAATTTAAATTCTACTTTATAGGGTTTATTAACGTCCTTCTATACTTCTGTCGATATCTCGTAGTCTCTATCTACTAGCGCTAGTTATAAAAAGCCTCGAAAGCTTTGCTATAGGTTAGTCGCTATATCTATATATTATTAATCTTGTCCTAGGATTTATAACTAGTTAGTAGCTCGGTAAGGGTAGCTAGAGGTAGCGTTCGATCTTTATCGGCCCTAGAATAACTAGAAGAGCTAGCGATCGCCCGGCGTACTCGTTAACGATTAACGACGGACTTAATAGAGCTAGAGTCTATAAAGGACAACAATTATAACGCTAGCAACGACTATTAACGCTCCCGAAGGCGAGCACTAGACCGTCTAAAGGAAGGTAGTATAGTACCTATCGCAGCTCTTAAAAGTATAATCGGTAGTATTATAGATAGTATAGCTTTAAGGATAGCATTAGTATAAAACGGAGGACCGTAAAAATAGAGAGAATAGTATAGTTATGCATAAGATAGGACTAAGCGACGGTAAGGGTAAATTAGCTGTTTATCGTATATACTAGCTATAGACCCCTAGAAAAAGACCTATAAGCAATTGCATTAGCCTTTCTATAGTGCAAATTAGGCTTTTAACTTGTCCTTCCCGATTTTGCCGGCTGCTATATAATATAGCCTCTCTATCTCCTAAAAGCGGGTAGGAAAGTTATCTATAATATATAGCTTATTCTTACCCTTATATAGTAGCTAGGTAAGAATATCTCGAAAGCTAGCTCCGCTATTATAGCCTTTATCGATAATAGCATCTAGAACGATGCTGCAGTATTTACTCTTATCTATATTAAACGGCCGAGCGCAGACCTCGAAGGCTAGCTTATTTAGCCGCAGCGTAGTATTAGTAATAGGAATATAGAACCTATTACTAAACTAATCGTAGTTAGCTAGAATAAGCTAGTCTAGTCTAGGCATGCGAGTTATATCGGGGAGCTTAAACGCCTTATCTTGTTTCTTAGTTCTCTAGGATATATAGTTATAAAAGACAGTACGGTAATATTAGAGGAAAATCTCTATAGCTATAGGCGGACGGCTATCTCTAATAAGCTCCTATTAATAGTTAGCGTATAGTCGGCAGATATAGTCGGCAACGCCTTACCTATACCTTCCGGGCCGAGACTAAAGTCCGTAGGATTTATATTAGCCTTAAGTATAGCTTTCTAAACTAGCATATCTGTTAAGAAGTGCAGTCTAGTTAGTACTGCCTAAGAACCGATCCGAACCACCTGGTTTAGCTCTAGGGTCATGTAACATAGGTTATATAACACTAGCCGAACTAAACCACCTAGTTTAGTTCTAGGGTTAGGTAATATAGGTTATATAACATTAGGTTACATAACCCACCGAGGAATATATCTTAGGAGAAGGTGCAACCTATAACTAACTAACATAATTAACTCGGTTGGTTCCTACCTACTGTCTCTACTTCTACTGCGCATTATACCCTCTCGCCCCCCTTTTGTCTTTCGATAGGTTATAAGCCCGGGTTTGCAGAGAGGCCCTAGGTAGTAAGAGTTAGCCTTCTCCTCCTTAAAGTAACACTAGTTACCGCTTGCAGGACCTGCAGTATCGATTCGGCTAAGAAGCAGGAAAAGAGCATACGGGAGACTAGAGGCATATCCTATCTGCACTGCCGAGAAGCTCTAGAAGATCCTAGTTGCGAACTAGAAGTTCCTAGAGGGCAGGTAAGACAGAGAAAAGCCTAGTAAGGCACATACCTAAAAGGTGTATAAAGAGGAACGGGTTAGCCTTAGATCGCAGCACCTAAAGAGATAAGACTAGGCCTAAGCACCTAGTACTGCCAATACCTTAGAACTAGTCGGCAGTGCCCTTCTAAGAAGGTAGATCTTTTAGAGGTTCTCTACCTAAGAACCTAACTAACTCCCCTAAGAGAGAAGAGTCCTTAGACACCTTAGCTAAGAGAGAAGAGTCTTAGCAATAAGGGAAAGTAGCTATCTAGAAACTGCTATTAGATTAAAAGAGCTTGTATTTTCTAGAGTTAGGTTGTTTGTTTAATTTTGCGAAATAGATTTAGCAAGTAGAATTAGCAAGAGAAGGGCTGCACTAGTACTATGCAAGGAAAACTAGAGACAATAGTTTAGCCTGCTGCAGGACTACCTTAAATTAAAGGATGTATTTTAGATTATCTTAGAGACCTTGCCCGAGTCTTCTATAGAATCATTACTATTAGTGCTTAGCCTAAGGCACTTAAGAAGTAACCTAGAATAGGTTAAGGCTAATGCTACTACTAGGTACGAGATAACAATCTGCCTATTAGAAGATGATTAGGAGGAGACTATTAAGGAGAGACAAGCCTTAAAGATATAGGAGAAGATAAGAGCTAAGTATAGCAAGGTATATACTACATATGCAATAGCATATGTCTAGGAGTTCGTAAACTTCTAGATAACAGAGGACATAATAATTAGAAAGGCATAGATACAACTAGCTAGCATAGCTAGAAGGATTGCAGAGGTAGACCCTTAGGAGGCATACTACAAGGAGCTAGAGAGGAGACTTAAGCATCTCCTTAATAGCTTGCCTAAGGCATACTAAAGTATAAAGGATACTATCCTTGCCTAGCAGTCTATATTATATAAGAGTGCACTGCAGCTGCTAGAATTATATAAAGCTAGACTAAACTAGTCCCAAGAAACAGCAATGTTTGCTAAGGGGAAAGGGATCTAAGGCACGAAACTAAAATGTTACCTATATAACTAGGAACATTTTAGAGGTGTTGCTAAGTATTTATACCTTAATAAAGCTAAGAGAACTATTAACCCGAGACAGAGCTATAGGGTAGAAAAGAGAAGAACACTACCTAGAGAGAGCAGCTTTAGGAGGAGATCCTTACTAGATAAAGAAGCATTAAAAGATATAGTAAAGAAACTCAACCTAAAAGTCCAATCCCTTAAGAAAAGATAAAGCTTAAGGAAGTTTTCTAAGAAGGCTTATGCTGCCTAAGAAGATGCAGAACCTTTAGCAACATCTAAAGCATCTTAATCCCTATTAGAGGATAATAATATAGATAAGGTTGCACACTTAACTGTAGAGGCAAAAGAGAGCTAAAACCTCTTTAGAGGAAAAAGTAGATTAAGGTTAGGGGTGGCTATCTAATAGCTACATATATAGGGAATATAGTAATAGGTAGAAAGAGAGGAAAGCAGATTATGCTAAAGAATATTCTCTTTGTGCCTAGCTTAGGAGTTAATCTTGTTTCTTAGAGTTAATTTAGCTAGCAGTATAGTGTTTAACTACCAAAATTTACACTTGTTTTATTATCTAGGAAACCGGTTGTCTAGACAAAACTGTTAGGAGGAGTGCTATTTATTAAGGAGATTAATAATGCATTGTAGGAGCTTGCAATGTTATGCTTTAATTAGAATTAAGAGAATAAAGCCTATGCCTTTAAAGCCTAGGAGAAACCCTAAGAACAGTAGGAGCTTTAGCATAGGAGACTTGCATACTTTAGAGTAGGTCTTCTTAGAAACCTGCATAAGGTATCTAACTTAAAGGCCTAGATTCCTATTCTAAAGAAATACTAGCCCTGCAGGGTATGTTCCTTAGTAAAGATAAAGAAATACAGAGGGAAAGAAACTAAGAGAAAACCCTAAAGGTTATCTCTAGTTTCTATTAATGTCTATAGCCCTTTGCCTGTCTTAAGACTAGGATACAAATAGTAGCTTAAGATTGTTAACAACTTCTTAAGAAAGAAATAGACCTACCCTATAAAGTCTAGGGAAGATGCACTAAGTATCCTTAGAGACTAGAAGGTGAAGGCTAAGCTGCAATTAGGAAATCCCCTCTAGATTATAAGGAGTAATAGAGCAAGAGAGCTTCTTGCTATACTAAAGCAGTAGGAGAAGGAATATAGAATTTCCTTCTATACGACTAAGGCATACAACTCTATCTAGAATAGAGTAGTTAAGAGGTTAATCCAAACCTCTAAAGATTATATAAGAGCAATGCTAGAAGATGCTTACATGCCTATTAAATTCTGGCTAGAAGCCTTAGCAGCCTATATAGTTGTTAGAAATTCTCTTCCTAATAGCCTAGAAATTAATAGATTTAAGGTGTTACCTAAGGAAGCCTTTTTAGGCATTTAACCCTCTATGTTATACTTTAGAGTTTAGGGTTGCAAAGCAGTAGTCTATATAGATCCAAAGTCCTAGCTAGCTAGGATAAGATTAGACAAGCTAATAAACAGAGGCAAAGATGCTATGTTTATTAGGTATGTTCCTAATACTGCTAAAATGTAGCTCTTCTAGGAACCTAATATAAGGGCTATTAAAGCCTATAGCACTGCTACTTAGTTTAAGCATAAGAAAGGAGGAGATATAGAGCTAAATGTTCCTAAGCTTAACTAAGCAAGCAACGCACCTATTAGAAACCTAGTTAGCAGACCTTTAAAGAAGCTAATAGCAGTTGCACTACCTGCAACTGCTGCACCTGCAGCAATAGCAACTAAACCTGTAGGTCCTAGCTAGATACTCTTTATGCAGTTGCTACCTCTACTAAAGGACAAGGAGGAGTACTAGAGGATAGAGGATCTAGAAGAAGAAAACCTTAGGCATGCGAATGCTAAGATTAGGGATAGACCGCAGGCAGCAACTAAACTACCTAGTTTAGTTCGGCGGTTACGTAATTTAACCGAACTAGCTAGTTTAGTTCGCCTATTACGTAACGCAGGCAGCGCACCTGCACTCGCCCCGAGTGCCGCAGAGCAGAACCTAAGGGAGGAAAACAAGGACTAGGAGGGAGACTAGGACTAGACTTACGGCTAAAAGAGAAGGAGATCTGTCTTAGATAAAGGACTAGTCCTAGAGCTAAAAGCTTATAGTATAGTTACAAGACAAGTGCTTTAGAAGAGACAGAGAGAATATAGATAAGAGGAAGAGCTAAGTGCTAAGCATTATAAGGCATTCCTTAGTTAAGTCTAAGGCTAAGGTTAGGAGTAGATCTAGGAAGCCCTATTAGAGGTCTAAGAGTCTGCATTTGCAGCACTTGCCCCTTAAGTCTCTGCATAGAGACAAGAGGTGCCTATTCTAAAGTCCTATAAAGAGGCAATTTAGGACCCTAAATAGGGACACATATAGGAGGATGCAGTCTAGAAAGAGCTAACTGCATTAAGAAGCAACAATACCTAGACAGAGGTTGTTCCCTTAAAGGGAGCAAACCTTATAATATCTAAATAGGTGTTTAATATAAAGAGATTAATTAGTAGAGCTATTAAAAAGTTTAAAGCAAGACTAGTTGCAAGAGGTTTCTCTTAGAAATTTAGAGTTAACTTCTAGGAGACCTTTATACTAATAGTTAGGCATAATACCCTAAGGGTATTTATAGCTATAGTTTATAAAAAGGACCTAGAACTTTACTAAGTAGATATAAACAATGCATTTACTAAGAGCAAACTCTAAGAAGAAATCTTTATAATTCTACTACTAGGAGTTAAGATTCTACCTAATATAGTCCTGCAAATCCTAAGAAGCTTATATAGACTAAAGCAAGCAGCAAGAGACTAGAACAAACTCTATATCTTAAAGTTGAAACAGATTAGGTTTATACAATTAGAAGTAGACCTATGCCTTCTTATCTACTAGGAAAGGAACATTCTAATCCTAACCTATATAGATAATATTCTAATTGCAGCACTAAAGCTAGAAGATATGCTTTGGTTTAAGGAACAGCTAAGCAAGGTATTTAAGATTAAAGATCTTAGAGAACTAGAGAAGATCCTTAGAATAAGGTTAACAAGAGACAGACAAGCTAGAACTTTAAAGCTTAATTAGAAATACTTTATCTAGGAGAACCTTGCAAAGCTAGGAATAACTAAGGAGATAGCTAATCTAACTCTCTTACTAATAGACAGTTATGAAAGCCTAAAACTAATAGGCCTATATAATAAGAGAGGAAACAGGACCGAGTACTAGAGCTAAACCGGTACCTAGATATAGCCTATAGTTATAATAAGACTAGATATTGCTTTCTCTCTTAGGAGGCTAAGCTTATATGTCTTAGACCCAACTAAGAGACACATGCAAGCTCTAAAGAAACTAGCAAGATACCTAAGGTTATCCTAAGACCTAGGATTAATGTTTAGGAAAGGCAGTAGGAGACTAATAGGATACTTAGACTCTAACTACGCAATAGACAAAGCAGATAGAGTCTTAATCCTTAGAAGCATCTTCTTCCTCTGCGGAGCCCTAGTTTCTTAGATAAGCAGGAAGCAAAAGTCTGTTGCAACATTAACAATAGAAGCTAAGTACATAGCTATAAATGCATGTACAAAGCAATCTCAATTCCTAGCAGCTCTCTTAAGAGAGATAGACTATACAGAGCTAGTAGGAGAATGCCTATTTTAGCTAACTATTAAAGCCTATCCTAACACAGTAAGAGAGCTAATGCTAGTGCAGATTATAGGGGACAACTAAGCAGCCTTAACACTCGTTAAAGATGCGCATACCTATAAGAGATCTAAGCATATTAATATTGCATACAACTATGCTAGGCATCTCTAGTAGCAGAGAAAGATTGCAGTAGAATATGTTCTAATAAAGGAGATAGTCGCTAATAGCCTAACTAAACCAAAGAATAGGCTACAGTTTTAGGAGTTTGTAAGACAGCTCTAGCTTATATAAGGAAGGGGCAGGAAGGTTCTATCCCTATATTATAATAGATTATTAGGTGCTAGGGAAGAACTAGAAAACAAATGCGAGGTGCAGGCAGAAGACTACCTAGCCTAAGTAGGAGTATTAAGAAGTGCAGTCTAGTTAGTACTGCCTAAGAACCGATCCGAACTACCTAGTTTAGCTCTAGGGTTATATAACATAGGTTATATAACACTAGCCGAACTAAACTACCTAGTTCAGTTCTAGGGTTAGGTAATATAGGTTATATAACATTAGGTTATATAACTTACCGAGGAATATATCTTAGGAGAAGGTGCAACCTGTAACTAACTAACACAATCAACTCGGTTAGTTCCTACCTACTGTCTCTACTTCTACTGCGCATTATACCCTCTCGCCCCCCTTTTGTCTTTCGACAATATCGTATATTTCTCGTTCGACCTAAGCTAGAGGTATGTTTTCTACCGGACTTATTAGTTGCTATAAGCGTTTAGTATTAATACGTTAACTTACCTCTGCTTCTATATTATTCTATACGTATTTCTGCGTATCGCCTTTTCTATACTAGGATACTAGATTTACCCTCTACCTACTAGAACTTAGTCGCTCTTTCGATAACTTAGCTAGGAACTCTATCTAGCTATTATACTTCCCTAGAAGAATAATCGCCCGCACTTTGTTCTTAAATTGCTATATAGCTTTATACTAGAAGCCGTAAGTCGTATAGCTATCTTATATAGCCTACTTATTTTAGGCAGCCCTTATTACGCCTACCGCCTTATAGTCGTTGCTTTAGGCAGGGAGCTAGTACTGCTTAAACTACTTCGAATTTAGTTTAGAGTCTAGAATTAAATACTACTACTAGTCTTCTAAATCTTTATAATTAGTAGGTAGATTATAGTATAGTATGCGCGCTTCTTTCGAGTCTCTACTATTACCTAGTTTATAGTAGAAGGACTCCGGATCTTCTTTAGCTGCCTTTTTAGTAGGTACGTTATAGGCTGCCTTTAACTCTTTATCCTTACTATAACCTATTAGTATTGCCGACTATAGACGCTAACTACGGGATTGTTAACTTACGCTCTCTAATCGTATTTAGCGTAGTACGCCTTTCTCTAGGTCTTAATCTATAGCTTTTGCTCCCTAGAAGATAGGCTAGCCTACTAAGTATACTCGCTAATCTGCTTCTCCTTATATCTAGTAAACGCTGCATTTCTAGCCTTACGATACTTATCTACTGCTTTTTCTTCTACTAATATATCCGCGCGTTAGCTACGCTCGCGGAGAGTATTAGGGTTAGTAGAGTAGTTAGCTATATCTTTCTTAGTGCCGCCTAGACGCGCTAGAAGTCCGCTACTAGTAGGTGTATTAATATTATCGCTATTAATGCAAGCGTATTTAGAAGCATCGTTAGTTATCTTCTTACTTATCGCGCGTTGCTTCTTAGGCGCTATAGTCGTAGATATATCGGAAATATATCGCCTTTAATATAAATACTATTGCGAGCTATAAATTTAATGCGCGTATAATTATTATTAATAGAATAGTAGTAGCGGTAATAGCGGCGTAGGTAGTGCTAAATGCGATAGTCGGTAATATTATAGAAGCTAGCTATAACAAATTCGGAAGTTTACTAGCGCAAAGTCTTAGTACTAGCTTCTGCTGCTCTACTATAACCCTAGATTTCTCTACCTATAATTTCGTAGTCGGCAATAGTAGTCGGTAGTATTAATACTATGCTAGATAGGACCTATATTCCTTAGTAGGTTATATAACCTAATGTTATATAATCTATATTACCTAACCCTAGAACTAAACTAGGTAATTTAGTTCGGCTAGTATTATATAACCTATATTATATAATACTAGAACTAAACTAGGTAGTTTAGTTCGGTTCTTAGGTAGTACTAACTAAACTGCACTTCTTAATAGAAGCGTCTTTTCCGTTTGCTACCCGAACTAGATTAGATACTAAACGCAAAGCTACTATTAACGAGGATAACGACGCTACTATTAACGAGGATAACGACGCTACTTCCGCTATAGCTATAATATAGAATATAGCGAAGCCCTATAAGCAGCCTACTTGCTAGTTATTTATAGATATTAATATTAATACTATCTTAAATAAGGCCGACGATAGAATAAAGAATAACGCAAAGAAGAGTAAGGCTATAGGTAAGCCTAGAGGGCGCGCAAAGAAGCAAGCCCTCTAGGCTTAAGCTAATCTTATAATATTAAGAGCATATTTAGAACAAACGTATTTAAGGATACCGAGAAGAACGCTAATCTTTATAACTAGCCGAACTTTAGTAGGACGAAGCGTAAAGCTAATGCATTAAAGTAACTTATTGCCTCCGTGCTATAGAAGAATCGCAAGACCGCTACTATAGATAAGCGCTTTCTTAATAAGGCTTATAAGTCCTTTAACGGCACTAGCGCTATTAAAGCGAGTCCGGATAGTAATTAGCTTATTAAGGGGATAAGGTTAATATTAAAGCATTACTAAGTCCTTAGTACTACCTTTATATACAAGCGCGAGACTAAGTTCTATAAGCGTAGGAGCGGCATTCTTATAGATAAGATAGACCTTAGGAAGACAGTTATAATACTTGCAAATATCGTTAGTAGTAAGTTATCGAACCTATAGTAGAAATATACGCTAATCGTAGCAATCTTTCTATTATATAATTTATAGGAGGCTGCGCCCTACTATAACTACGTATTTCTCTAGCTATAGTTTTATAGTCGGCGATTATAGTCGGCAGTAATTCTATAGTGCTAGAGAGGATATAGCATAAACTATTGCTAGCACTATTACGTACTATAGCATTATAGAATAGTTCTTCTAGCGATATATCCTTAAAGATACGCTAAGAGAGCCTACGAATATACTATAGCGGGCGATTCGTCCTATCTAAGCATAACGGCATATAAGAGTATTGCAGCGATAACGATAGCGCATCGGCAGCTATAGGAGGCTAGAAGTATAGTATATATACTTAAAAAAGTTCCGTAGCTACCTAGGCCGGGCATACCCCTATATATAGCCTTAATTTCCGGTACCCCTCTATGCCCTAATACTCTCGGTTCTATCTATCTCCTTTTTTATCTAACCTCTAATAACCCTCGCACTATCTCTTTTTTCTTCTATCTACGATGCCTTCCCTTCTACTAGACGATTTAGATAGTAATTCCGACGGGCTAGTATTAAACTCTAGCCCGCCTTTAGGTCTTACTAATATATAGATTAGAGATTTATCTAGTCCTAGGGGGCCGCGACTAGGTGCTTTAAAATCGAATCTACGTTAACGTATATAGCTCCTAAAGGCTACGAGAATAGAGTCTTCTATATACTATAAACTGCTAGCTCCGAGAAAAAGAATAATAGCTACGAAGACTATACTCCGACGGCCCTAATCTAGTATTATAAAAAGGCGGTTTAAGCTAGGAACGATAGCTCTCCGTAAGATTCGAAAGCTTTAGAAGATAACCGCGCTATATATTTAGAAGGTCCTGTTCTAATAACTAGTCCGCGAGATTATAATACGGTTTAGTAATAGCCTTCGCATTTAAGCGTTAGCGCTAGATTGTCTCTAGAAGGTAGTAGAAGCTTTTCTTACTACTAAACTCGAGGTTTCTAATCTCCTAGCGATTTATATAAAGCGGGTTACTCTACTAGCGAAAGATATGCATCTCTACGGTCGTTTATAACGTCGATTTATAAGGCAAGATAGAGGAGGCAAAACTAGTATAGGTTTATAATATTCTGCTAACTATAAGTGCCGACTACGTTTTCGTAGCCTATATCTCCTCCGGTACTAGAATTATATAGCATTCTAGCGTTGCAGCTAAAGCTAGCGCTAGTAAGCTTAAAGCTAGCGGAAGTTAGTCTATCTACCCTTACTATAATATTAACGCCGCTAGCACTACTACTACCCGCACTACTACTATTACCTTATCGGCGCCTTCGCTACGCCTATTACGTTATCGCCTCGCCTTAAAATACCCTCCTATTAAGTTACGTAATTTCTATATAAAAGTTATAGTAGCGCGTACTATTTCTAGTCTCTAAGCTATATCGACTAGTAAGGGAACTAGATACGGCAATCTAAACGCCCCTTAATATAATAGCGTATACTCGTAACTATACCTAGGTAGATTTAAGGACAGATACCCTCTCGCTAAATCCCCTAGCCCTAAGTCCTACTACTAGCTAAGTATAAAGCATTAGATTAACTTTAATCTGCATACGTATAACGCTATTTTTATACTCCTCGATATATACTAATATGTTTTTAGAAAATTTCGGAATAAATGCGCACTTTTAATTTAGCGGATAGGCGCTAGATATTAGCGGAGACTAGGACGATAATAACGATAATGCTAAGGGCGAGGACGATAAGGGTCTAGATCCTATTTCTAGCGGTAGTATAACTAGGGGATAATATAGCGCAAAGGCACTATAGAAAACTATTCCGGGACTGCTACTAATTAGCGTTAAGGATCTAATAACAAACCTACCTAGTAGTAATAAGAAGAAGAAGAAGAAGAGAGGCATCGATAGAGAGAAACTCGTATAATTCTATGCCCGTAATAAGAGAGCTAAGGAAGATGCCTAGAAGACACTAGTAGGAAAAGCTTCTAGAAAAGCGCCTATAAAAGGAGGATTAAATTATATAGCTAAAGAAGAAGTTAAAAAGCCTTACTACTATAAGCTAGGTAGTAAGTTTTATAGTTAGCATCTATAGTTAGCATTGCTAACGCTCCCCTTAGCTATCGCTCTCTACAAAATCCGCAGATACTAGAAGACTACCGAGCTTCTCCTTTCTAAGTCCCCTTTCTACTATCTAATCTATAAGATCGCTTTAGGCTATAAGCCTAACTGCTACTTCTAAGCTAGCGCCCTTAATGCTCTATAAGAGTATACCGAAGCTGCTATAGTGCAGCTCTTTAAAAGTAAGTCCCTTAGTATTCGTCTTCGTTGTCTATATACTAAAATTATATTAGGCAGTAATCTAGCTGCTATCTACGCTAATAGGGTTATAATTTAGAAGAAGGATATGCTATTTATAAAGAGAATCCTAAGCAACTTTAGGGTTTATATTTTTAAGCCTAAATAACTTAGCAAGTGCGAAGTTATACTATAAAATAGGCAGCATTATATTCTATAGTCGGCATATATAGCTAGTATAGATTCTCGATACGTAGCGCAAAGCACGAATAAAAGCGTATAAATATTAAAATTATCGAATTTTCTATCTTATTCTTATCTCTTTTTTTCTTACTATAACTACCTCTATAACTTACGATTAATAGCGACGATTATTTTTAGAGTTCTTAGCTATTTAGAATTCTTAGACCCGGGTATAGACCCGTTTAGAGACCTATTATAGACCCGTTAGGACTTAGACTTTTCTCTCCGGGTTCGGATCTAGGTAGGAACTAGTCTAGATCTAACCTAACTATATAGTTCTTCTAAACTTAGGTCTTAGACCTAACCCGGACCCGACCCGACCTATTCTAACCTCTAAGTACGGTACTAGGGCGTAGTATATTAAGAGCGCCTATAAGGCGTTAGCACTTTATAGCTAGCGTATAGTTAGAAGGGCTATTACGGGCTAGGCCCGTAACTATCGGCCTATATATACCTAACGGGTTGCTAGGTAGTAGTAGATACGTAACCTATATAGTAGGGCCGTTCTAAGGGCCTATAGCTTACGTGTCCCCTATAGGTTAGATAACCTATAGAAAAGAGTTTCTTCTACTAATACTTAAAGGAGAGGCTTCCTTTCTTTAAGCTACGTCCTATCGTTTAAGGCTACCTATACGGTAGACTAAGTACTATACTCTATCCGTAGCACTTATATTCGAACTATTAGCAGCTATACCTACCTTCCGTCCCTATACCGCCCGTAATACTACGTAGCTCCTACTATTAGGTATAGCTGCTACTAACCGCTCTCTACTACTACTTCTTTCGAAAATAGAGGCAGAGTTCGCTAAATATATTACTACGCACCCCGACGCTTAGTATGCCTACTTTTAGAGCGCCTACTAGTATATTAACCGCTATAGAATAAAGGAGAAGAAATAGGCGCACGAGCTTATCCGCAAGAAAATTTAGGCTACTAAGGTTCGCAATAACCTCTAGTCTCTCTACGCCGAAAATAGCTAACTCCGCGCGGTTATTAACTTCTAAAAGGCCTAGTATAAGGAGATAGAAGCTAAATACCGCAACTAGACTATAAGGGCCTAGAGGGAAGCTAATAAGGCCCTCCGCCTTACTAAACCTACTATATCGACGCCTGCTCTATCTATTCCCGCCGACTCTCCTACTAAGGTTAGCGTAGATCCTTCTCTAGGAATGCCTACGCCTCGCTCCGCCTCGCCTTCCTAGCTTACTCGACTATCTAAAAGGCTACCTAATCTAAAAGAGTTTACTAGAGATCGAAAGGACTTTCGCTGCTTCCTTTCTTAGATTTACGAAAAACTAACTATAAACCGCGACCGCTTTCTAACTCCTGCCTTCTATATATTATATATTACTAGCTAGCTCTTAGGAGTACTATACTCTTAGATCCTCCTATATATCCGTAACGGCATCTATTAACTCCCGGACTATAAGAATATACTACGGATCCTCGATAACGCTTACGGAGACTCTAATTATATCTAGAACGCCCGTATAGAGCTCTTCTACTACCGCTAGATAGGTAAAGACTTTGCAGCCTTCTTTGCTAAATTTTAATACCTAGGGTTAGAAGTAGAGATAACCGAAGAATCCCTATCTACCCTCCTAGAATAGGCCTACTTAAATAAAATTAAGCAGATGCTAGTTTATAGCCCTCCGCCGACCTAGAACTATCTTAAGCTTACTACGCACCTATAAGACCTTAAGAACTATCGCCGTTACTACTACTAAGCACCCCTAGTACTAAACCCCTATACCTCTATACTTCCGAACTGCCTATTGCTATAGTAGAATAAGTCGTACGCTACTGCTACTAAGACTACCCTCTAGGGAGAGCCTATAGACCTCGATAGGTCTAAGAGGGCTCCTAGGGACCCTCTCTCCTATTACTAGTATAGAGAATTAGAACACTTTATTCGAGACTGCCTAAAACTCGATACCTGCCCCCTATATATCTAGAAACGTAACGCCGAACGCTATAGGGCAAATTCGGCTACTCGTTTCTCTGCCTAGGGTTCCCCCTCTCCTAAGAGAGGATAGTTACCCCTATTACGAAGTAGACCTACGTCCCTCTCTCCCCTACTAACGAAAAACAGCGCACGCCTATCTATAGCTGCGGTTAGGCGTTAGAAACGCGCGACCCTGCCCCTAAGGTAGCCTATATCTCCTATTCTACTATCTCCTAACTCGCGGTTCTATATAAATATAACTAGTCGACTTCTCCGAAGATCCCGTTTACTATCTCTATAGAAGATAAAGTTATTTCTAACTACGCGTTAGTCGATACTAGTTCGGAGGCCTACGTAATAATAGATTTATAATAGGCTAAGGCCTAAGGCCTCGAGATCCTACTACTAAAGAAAGAAGTAGTAATACTCCTATTCGATACCGAAGATAATAGTAGAGGGCTTGCTATATACTATAGCACCCGCTACGACCTTCGTATTCGTAACTACCTAGAAGAAGGAGTCGTTTTCCGCCTTACCTATATAGAAGAGAGCTCTATTATCTTAGGCTACTCTTAGTTAGAGGCCTATAATCTAGAACTCCGTCCTAGCTACTCTACGCTTTTGTTTTTAAGTACCTACTACTAGAAGAACTGCTTTATACCTACTATATCCGAACTAGTCTAAATATATACGAAACGCCTCCCTCGAATAAAGGAAGACTTCTACTAAATAACTTAAGTCTACTAGATCTCTTTCTAGACTATAGCTTTCTACGCCTCGCTAGCTATATAGAGACGAGGTTACCGCCTCTACTATACGACTATCGAGGATCTCTTATCTATTTTCTCTACGGAAGAAAAAGCTAATTTAGAATCCTAGCTGCTAGACTATCTAAGAGAGTTTAGTTCTATCTTCTCCCCGAAGCTTACTAATAAACTACTACTATACCGTCCGTACGACTACGAGATTAAGCTTAAAGAAGGCAAAGAACCTCTATTCGGACCTCTCTATAGCATATCCCGCGACGAACTATAAGCCCTAAAAGAGTAGCTTATAGAGAACCTAAATAAGAGGTTTATCCGCCCTAGCTCCTCGCCTATTACTTTACCTATTCTATTTATTAAGAAACTCGGAGGAGGCCTATAGCTCTACGTAGACTATTATACGATTAATAAGCTTACTATAAAGGACTGCTACCTGCTGCCGCTTACGACCGAAACGCTAAATAACTTAAATAGAATAAAGTACTTCTCTAAGATCGATATTATCTCCGCCTTTAATAACGTAAGGATAAAACCTAGCTAAGAGTACCTTACTGCTTTCCGTACCTATTTCGGACTATACGAGAGCTTAGTTATGCCGTTTAGACTTACCGAAGCCCTAGGAACCTTCTAGAGGTTTATTAACAATATACTACGCGAATACCTAGACTAGTTCTATTCGGCTTACCTCGACGATATCCTAGTCTATAGCCGTACTCGGGAAGAGTATAAGAACTACCTTCGAGCTATTTTAAAGAAGCTAAGAGACGCGGGCCTCTACGCTAAACTTTCGAAATATAAATTCTTTAAAGAGGAGACGAGATTCTTAAGCATAATCGTAGGCCGTAATAGCATCTATATAGACCTTAATAAGGTCTAGGCTATCCGCAACTAGCCTACGCCTAAGAATATAACTAATATATAATTCTACTTAGGCTTCGCGAACTTCTACCGCCGTTTTATCTAAGGATTCTCTAAAATCTATTAACCGCTTACGAAGCTAACCTATAAGGATACCCTATTCTTCTAGTCTACTAACTGCGACTCTACCTTCCGCCGCCTTAAGGACGCGTTTATAGATAGTCCTATTCTAGTACTGTTCGACTAGACTAAAGAAGTAGTTATCGAAACTAATGCCTCCGACTTCGTCTCTACCGGCATACTCTTATAGTACGATTATAAAGAGGTATTACGCCTAGTCGCCTTCTTCTTCCGGAAACACTCCCCTACTAAGTATAACTACGAGATATATAATAAGGAACTATTAGCAATTATCCGCTATTTCGAGGAATAGCGTTCTAAGCTAGAAGGGGCTAAATACCCGATTAAAGTACTATCTAACTATAAAAACCTAGAGTACTTTATAACGACGAAGCAGCTTAATTATCGACAAGCCTACTAGTTCGAGTTTCTATTATAGTTCCGTTTTAAAATTATATACCGACTAGGCAAGCTAGGCTAAAAACTAGACTCCCTAACTAGAAGGTTAGGTAATCTGCCTAAAGAGAGGGATAAGCGCCTCTGCTACTAGAGCTAGGTAGTTTTAAAACGCGAGAACCTGCTAGACCCTACCTTAGAAGCACCTTAACTGCTGCTAAAAACCCCGTTAAAGAAGAAGGTCTCGTTCTTAGAAACTATATCTATCTAGTTTCTATCTAAGAAGGAATAATAACTCTATATATTCCCTATTCGTAGAAGAGGATAAGAAACGCGAGAGCAACCTTCCGAAGAAATAATAGCTATCTAGATCTCCGAAGAACTGCACGCTCTTCTAGACTACGCTTATACTACTAACGAGACTCTATAAGAGATCCTAGACGCTTTCTATAAAGGCAAGAACCGCTACCTACTAATCTAACTATCCTAATATATAATAAGGGATAACTGTCTCTTCTACTAGAACCGCCTATATATTCCGAATAATAAGGAGATATATAACTAGATACTCCGCCTCTATTACGAGATCCCGGCCGTAGGATACCCTAGAAGAGCAAAGACCTATTAGATAGTCTCGCGTAGCTATTACTAGAGGGGCCTTAGCGCCTATATCCGCTATTAGGTCTAGAACTACTATACTTGCAGTAGAATTAAGCTAAGCAAATAGAGACACTATAGATTACTATAGCTATTACCGACCCCGACTCGCGCTTAAAACTATATTTCGATAGACTTTATTATATACCTGCTAAAGTCCGATAGTTACGACGCTATCTTCGTTATCGTAGACTGCCTTACTAAACTACGCTACTACGTCCTCTACTTTACGACCGATAGAGCTAAGGAAATCGCCCGCCTATTTATTAGGAATATATTCTAATTATATAGTAAACTGCTAGATATCGTATCTAACTAAGACGCTAAGTTTATATCCGACTTTTAGAAGCACCTTATATAGAGACTTAAAATTAAGTGCTCTTCTTCGACCTCCTACTACCTGCAAACTAATAGTTAGACTAAACGGATAAATACTATTCTAGAATAGCACCTCCGCGCCTACGTATCCTACCTATAAGACGACTAGGTAGAGTAGCTCCTACTAGCAGAATTCTCCGCAAACTCTATATTCTCTAAAACTACTAGCCTCTCTTCGTTTCTAGCTACTTATAGCTACTAACTGCTTCTAGATATAGAGATTCTATAGTCTAGTACCGACCTGCTAGCTAGCCGCAATATAGAGTCCTTTATTAAGGATATAAGAGCAATTATCGACTTCCTAAAGGCTAAGACTAGCCTAGCCTAGTCCTACTACGAAGACGCTACAAATAGGCACTATAGTCTATTATATATATTTACCGTTAGCTAGAAAGTCTAGCTAGACGCCTAGAATATTAAGACGCTCTGCCTAACTAAGAAGCTCGACTAGAAGAACCTAGGCCCGTTTATAGTCCTTAAAGTAAAGCCGTATACCTACTACTTAGAACTGCTACTAACCGTTAAGCTATACCTAGTATTTAATAACGACCTCCTTACGCCTACTATAAAAGACCTATACCCGAATTAACGCATAGAACCGCTGCTACTAGTCGAGGTATACGAAGTCGACGAGTAAAAAGTCGAAGATATTATTAACTCGAAAACCGACTATAGAGGCCCTAGAGGCTAGGAGCGCCTCCGTTACGTAGTTAAGTAGAAGGGCTACGACGTACCTACGACTAAACTAGCCGAGACAATAATAGAGGATATCCTATACCTCGTCCGCAATTTCTACTAAAGATACCCGCTAAAGCCTGCCCTCTATTAAATGCTAGTATAGCTATTGCCGTATACCCCTATAGGCCCCGGAAAAATTACGTAACCCTGCTACTAGCGTCTTAGCACCCTCCGCTCTGCCTACGATGTCGCTGCTACTATAAACCGACACTTTCGCTGCTACTCTAAGTAGGATTCGAACTACTAACCTTCCCGCCCTAGCGCTAAGCTACCTTACTACTAGGCTAAGAAGGCTACCCTCTAATTTTTAGAGTTATAATAGATCTAATTTCCTACTAAGTTATGCAGCTAACTAATAGAGCTAGAGAAGAGTAGGCCTAAGATACGTCTACCTAGAGGCTTTATTATATTAAGGGCTCTCTACGGTCCGGATACTTTATTACGCTATATAGAGAAAGTAGAGTTCTCCGCATCCGAGACTACTAATTTAAGTATTAGCACGATAATAAGTATAATGCCCTAGCGCTATACCTACGGAAGTAGTCCTAAAGACGTAGTTATATAGCGAGTATAGACGAACCTAAGAGTCGTATAAACTAGCGCTAGCTAAGCCCCTAATAAGGGGGCAGGTCGTTTTGCACCCTGCTCCGCCTTATTCTTTTGCACCTTTCTACTATACGTACCTACTACCGCGCCTACTATCTATATTTATACTACTACTAGTACTACTATACTAAGGAGAAGTTACGGAGGACTTTACGCTAGAAGGGGAAGTACTATTATAGGCTAGGCCCGTAACTATCGGCCTATATATACCTAACGAGTTGCTAGGTAGTAGTAGATACGTAACCCGTACGATAGGGCCGCCTTAAGAGCCTATAGCTTATATATCCCCTATAGGTTAGGTAACCTATAGGAAAGAGTTTCTTCTACTAATACTTAAAGAAGAGGCTTCCTTCCTTTAAGCTACGTCCTATTATTTAAGACTACCTATACGGTAGACTAAGTACTATACTCTATCCGTAGTACCTATATTTAAACTATTAGTAGCTATACCTACCTTCCGTCCCTATACCGCTTATAATAAGGGCCTATAGCTCTATTAGTAATAAGGCCTAGTAAGGAGCCTAGCTCTAATAATAGGCTATAAGTATACTTCGTATATATACTACTACTAAGTAGGAGCTAGGCTAATAGTAACCTACCTAGCGTAGGCTTACCTAGGCCTCTACCTATTACTAGGCTAGAGCTAATATAGTTGCTATTATAGCTATCTCCTCTAAGATGCCTAGTAGTATTAGAGGCTAGAGATAAACTTAGCTACGGACTACTACTAGAGGTATTAAGGCTTACCTAAAGCAAGCGCGCGCTACGTATACTACCTAACTAGCTATCCTTACCTAGTGCAACGCTACTTAGATATAAGAGAGGAGATTAGCTACTAGCTAAACTTAAGGCATAGCTACTAGGCGTACTAGTATTTCTACTAGGGTACTCTAGGCCCGCCTATAAGCCGCTTAATAGAGAGGCTATAGTAGCCTCTTTACCCTTAGATAGCTTCTTAGTCTTCTTAGGACCTATCTTATAGTAGTTCTTAAGTACGTACGTAAAGCGTACGTAGAGAGTGCAATAAGTATATATATATATTAGGGAGTAAAGGCAGAGCGCGTCTATAAGAAACTAAATAACTAAGTATTAGTATTATAAAAGAAGTTTAGAAGCGTATAAGCAAGAATTTATAATACTATTACTATAATAAATATAATAACGCGCATTACTATTAATAATAATATATAGTAATAACTTACTTATATTACGTATGCAAATCGTAATAGTAATATATAATAGAACTTAATAGAAGGCCTATAAATAATAAGAAATGCGCGGATATAATAGGGATATTACGTATATAAGAAGACTACTATCCGCCTTATCGAGCTAAAGTAGCTCGATAGAGGGAGGGAGGCAGTTATAAGAGCAAAGTAAAGCTAGAAGTTAGGGGCCTTAGGCCTTACTAGTACTTAGTAAGCAGCTGCTGCTATATTGCTTAGTGCATAGTATTTATATGCTCGGAGCATATAATATATAATAACTCTATAAGAATTAGCGCTATCTTTAGACGGAGGTCTAAGGTAGTCTATACGTTGCTATATACCCTCTTATACGTATCTAGAGTAAATCTAGATCGTATCTAGTATATTCTTCTATATAGTAATTTCTAATAGTATTAATATAAATATTAAAATAGAGATAGGTTCTATTTAATACTAGTAAGCTATATTTTAATAGTAGATACGTATCCGATAAGTATTATCCTACGTATTAGATACGTATTATTCTTATATATATCCTATACGTATCTAATATATACCTTTAATATTTAAGAATAATTTTTTTTCTTTAAAAAGTATTTTTTAAGTTATAATTTCTTAGAGAAATATATTAGATACGTATCTAAGTGGACAGCTAAGCGTTTATATAGACAGCTTAGCGCGCTTACTAAGCTCGGCTCCGAGCCGAGTGGACATCCGAGATTGCCGATATGGACAGCTGACCTGCACCCACGAAGAAGGCTACTCCCACCGCCGATCGAGCACTCCAGGGGCCACTGTCTATCATCACACATCACTTCCACGAGAAAAAAAAATGACGACGAATGTGTTGCAGACATGTCACAAGGACAGAGAGTTCTGTATTGGCCAATAATTTTTTTTGTCACAGCATACTTCCGAAACGTTGTATCGTGAGAACGACAGCTACCAATCGCAGCGGTTTCCATTGACTTCCGCGTGTGCCAACAACTGTGTACGTAAGATCATTCTGAATTTCTTATCTAAGCCTTTCAGGATCTACATGGTATAGCCTGTCTGTCTCACCAGCCTGCAACCGACCCTTGCACGCAGAAAGGATGATCGCGGCCCGGCCATGGCCCGATGAACTCCTGCTTGCACAAAACTCTGCCTCTTCGTCGCTGTTGTCCGACACCACGGCCCGTGAAAATCGTTGCAGCGCTTGTCGTGATCAGGTCGCTTAAGAGGAGTCGCCTTGGGTGTAAATGTATGCTTCGCGGCCGGAAAGATCTCTCTTGCCGCCCTTGCCTTGAGTGTAAATGTATGCTTCACGCTCTTCGACGTCCCTCTTGCCGCCCTTGCCTTGAGTGTAAATGTATGCTTCACGGCCGGCAATGTCGCTCTTGCCGCCTTTGCCTTGGGTGTAGATGTAGGCCTCACGAGCGGCAAGCTCATCGCGGGCCATAGGAATGTTCGCCGGCAGGGTGTCGATAGGAGCGGCGAGGGCAACGGTCACCAAGCCGAGGGCGAGGATGGACTTGATGGATGGCATTTTGGCGTTTGGAGATGTTTGACGGTGGTTGATAGCGTTTGGCGAGGTTCGCTATTGCGTTCTTGACTTGAGTGGAGTTGTGGGTTTGCTCTTTGTTCATACTTTGGGGATATCGCTACGTCTATTATACCCAAGTGGCAACACTTGTCGTTGGAGCATGAGACATGCAGAGCTGGGCCGTCCCTCGTCTTGCTGTCGCATCTACCGGGGATGATCCCGGGTGGAGTTCAAGTTGACACAACCACCATTCGAGACCATAGCTATGGAGCTCAATCCATCCCTTCGTTCTAATTCAACGTATCAACTCTAATTCCTCGACCCTGCAGCTACCTTGCCGCTATGCCTGATGTACTTCAGTCGCTTGGCGTCGTTCGCACCTCAATCGTTCGCCTCTGATTATTATGGAGGAAGTTACCGTGTTAGGATTGTCAAAATGAGCGTTGTAAGTGCCTGAATTATGTGGTCGAACAGTGTCTGATTTATAGTAAATTAGCATCGTCTAGGCCTAACACAGCGCTGCAATCCGGCTCTTTAGGGACCTCGTAGTACTTAGAGTGCGTATAAGAAGGCAACTAGAACGTATAGAAGGCACTAACTGCTGGCGCTATAGCGACGAATGACGATTAAACGACGATTTCGAATTGATACTACCTACGACAATAGAGGTGTAGACCACGAGCGCGACATAATTGGCTAGAAACCCCTGCAAAAGGATCCGCCGGAAGGTCTCACGCGAGAATTAAGGTCCATGCTAATATACGCCGAGATCACCGTCGGTAAGCGGAGGAATAACGACGTTGGGTTAGAGAAGTGATGTTTAAGTGAAAGCCGGGTCGCATGAAAACTTGATATAAAGTTCTGTAATGCATTAGTTCATCTGAACCTCTATCTGGCCTGCACTTGTGTAGTCAGTGGCCATAACCGAGCAGTCCGAAGAGTGGTCGAACGAGTTCAGCGGCCCTCGGTTCGAACTAGCTCGTACAGCCTGAGGCAATTGCACATAATCAAACCACGTCAGTAGAATGCGCTCTTGGGCTGACTTGTGACAATCGCCGTCTCAGCTTTCACAACCGTCGCCTGCCAATGTGAGGACCTTATAATCTGTATTCGTCAACCATGAAGAGTCGATGGTTGATCCCCGTGCTTATAGATCAAAATTTGCGGTCTAGACGCAGATAATTAGCATTTGCCGGAAGTAGAGTCGAGATGTCCGATTGAGACAACAACAAAGACAACACTACTGTACACATTTCCATTCCCAGTATCTTCTGCCCTCTATGCTGCTCTTTGCGTGTGTCTCATGGTCTAATGAACACCTCGCCATGCATAAGTATACAAAGCTCCTTGCGATATTTTTCCCATGGTACAAATCCATCATACAGAACACATGGACAAGAGGAAATGATCATGAGCCAGACCCAGAGGCCTTCTTCTTTGATTCTTCATCCGTCTCTTTCGAATCCCTCGCAGTTTCCTCTTTGTTGTTGTGCTGACCGGAAATATCGTGCCAGATGCGTTTCAAGAATCCTTCATCCTTGTGGCTATCCGTTTTTGAGGATGTCGTCGAGGAGGCCTTCTTCGATGGATCATAGTTCAGGTTATTCAGATTCATGATCCGTTTGGCGCTGTTGTCTCCCATCTCATCTGCCAGCATTTCCAGGATCGTGCGCTGGTTCACCGACAAGTACTTGGGCATGTTGACCTTGAATTCCACGCAGAGATCACCTTTGGCCCCTTGCCGTGAGTTGAGCTTCTTCATGCCCATTCCGCCCATCGTAATTTTGTCACCTGTTCCGGTACCAGTCGCGACCTTGACTTTAACATCGCCATCTAATGTCGGCACCGTGATCTCGCCTCCCAAGACAGCGGTCGTCAGTGGTATACTAGCAGTATAGAGCACATCCGAGCCGTTCCTCTGGAACTTCGCATCCGGTGACACTCGAATGAAGACGTAAAGGTCACCTTTTTGAGTGGCTCCGTCGGGGTTGGTCGACTGTCCAGTGGCCGGGAAATCGCCCTCGCCGAGTACTCGCAACCGCATGCCATCTTCTACACCACCAGGAATATCCACTGTGACGGTTCTCTTCTCCCTCACGGCCCCGTGTCCTCTGCATGTTCCACAATCGCTCCCTCGTGGGGCTTGTTGTCCGGTACCGCCACATGTTCCGCATGTGCTCGCCATCTGGAAACCACCCTGCATGAAATGCACTCTTGTCCCTGTCCCATCACAGCTCTTACACGAGCTCCTCTTGGTTCCCTTCTTCAACCCCGACCCAGAACAAGTCTTGCACTTGACTAGCGGATTGATTGTAATCTCCTTTTGCACACCCTTTGCAGCATCCATGAATGAAATGTTTGTCTGCACTTCGATATTCTCCCCCACCATAACCTCTTCCGCAAACGGTCCTCCTCTTCCCCCGGCTCTTCCCCTCCTGGCACCACCACCCCCAAAAGCCGAGAACAAATCTTCAAAATTGAATTCGGCACCTCCAAAACCTCCCGCTGCACCTCCGCCACTGAACCCGCCAAATGGATTCCCACCTCCGAACGGGTTTCCTCCTCCAAAAGGCCCTCCCGCCCCGGGACCCGCACCTGCTCCAGCAGTGTTCCCGTTCGCATCAAACGCCGCCGACCCGTACTGGTCATACATATCTTTCTTTGACTTATCACTCAGAATCTCGTAAGCGCTTTGCGCCTCAGCAAATTTTTCTTTTGCTTTAGGGTCTGGATTTGTATCCGGATGATACTTTTTCGCAAGGCCATAGTAAGCCTTTTTGATCTCGGACGAGGTCGCTGACTTATTGATGCCAAGAGAAGCATAGGGGTCCTTGATTTGGAGAGGCGGCGAAGTGTGGAAGGTGCGCGCTACTCGGGTATGTTTCGCGCATGGCTGTGATATTCGCGGGCGATGGTGGGTTGTGGTCGTGAATGTTCGATGGCAGTTTGGGGGTTGTCCGCGGCGATGCTCGTGGTAGCGGTTTGACGTTGCTGTTGTTGATGATTTTGCCGCGAGTATTCGCAGCGGCGTCGCTGTCGCCTTCGGCAGCAGTGTGGGCGATGCTAAGCTCATCGTAGAGGCTGTACGTTTGCGATGTGGGAGAGATGGTGATGAGATGATGGCATTGACAAAATTTGGCGGGAGCTGCCGAGATATCCGTGCACATAGTGCACGGGCCATGTCTCTAAGTGAAGAACATTCCAGATATTGCCATAGCACATTTTGATCATAGGCAGGTTATGGATGATGGTTCGTGGTTACAAGATACGCTGATGAGCAGAAAGCACAGCTGAAGGACTGAGACAGCTGTCGGAAAATGTACAACTTGCAATCTAGACCAAAAAATCACTTGGCAGGTCAAAAGCCAATCCTTGGTCCTACGAATTGCCATGCTTGCCACAGACTGCTCGTGCAACGAACAAGACATCTCGTAGTTTGTACGCCCTGTGAGATGTTTTTTTTTTCGCAAAAAAGGAAAGTATTGATTTGATATTCATGCAACTGCCGAGATTCGAACTCGGGTCTCCGCCTGGTTCATTGCGTCTGTTGCAATGGGAAGGCGAAATGCTAACCACTACACTACAGTTGCTATGTCGAGGGCACTCCTTTGTGTATATAATGCTGTACGCAGTGGTAGAGCTTGTAGAAGGCTCGGGCAGCTGTGAGTGAACGAATTCAACAAGTCTTGGCATCTACCCCCTCACATGCCCCCGCACGCTCTGAGCTTGCCAATTCGATCCTCAGAGTGCTCTGCATCGACGGAAACCATGTCCAGGACCATTGATATTCATACAGAAGATCATATGTAGTACAAGGGTAAGAATGATTGATCGAAGCGATACACCTTGCATTCCTCATCGAATGCAGCCTAGACGACGAGGTACAAGCTATCTTCGCGACTTGAATGCAGAAGAGACCGGACGATATGTACCATGGGAACAGCCACAAGCGTTACGGCGCATAAGAATCGAGCTAGTCCGACCCATTGCCTCTGCAGACAGGCCACGCGAGCTCTGGGCTTCCATCAAGACATGCTACACTGCCACAGCAACCTCATTTGAGTTTGTGATCCAGCGAATACTGCATGCTACCGTCATCGTTATACACACGGCTGGGTATGGTCGATACCGTCATCTTTGGCTCTATGGACAAAACGAATACGCCAGCCATCGGTAACAAGATTGAGTTGCATAATTTCCAGAACAGAATCGTACAACATTGAAAAGAAAAGCTGCTTGGCCCAGCTGCTTGTGCTGCGGAACACGATCTCAAGGGCACGAACAATCCTCGGAGCAGCCACGAATTCCAAACAAACAGCGGTTTCACCATCCCGCCCCGGCATCGGCTTGTATGTGCAGCATTATAAGCGCCATCATTGGTAGCAGGGGATCGAATTTGTTGTTAGAAGCAACCAGGTTAATTTTTCCCCCAAGGGATGTAATCATGTGCCAAGTGAGATGGGCATGGTACGCATACTCTGGTGATTCCGATTGTCTGCGAAGCTTGAAAACTGACATTGTGCGAGCTTTGCAAGTCCTGATTATACTGGGACACCATGAAATGGCCATGTGTGCCAAATATGCACAATTCCAGCCTTCAACCACTTAGCTTGGCTTATAACAGCCACGCCTTTGACATCAGGATTCGCTTTTGTCGAGGCTTGCTGACATGCCAAATATGAGCAGAGAGCCCTGTAGAGATGATATACGTCGTATCAATGCCTGACGTACCAGCACCATTCGCTAGCAATTATCAAAACCAAAGTTGTGGCCATTGAACGCCGCCGGCCGCTGCTCTCTCCGAGCAATCACGGCATCCAAAAAGGCCCCGTTCTAAACTCCTTACACCTCGCAGTACGCGCTTGCCGGAATTCCATTGTGTTCGACCGTACCGATTAATTCCAAAAGCGCCTTTCCGGTCCTATTTGCACAGGTCTTTTGCTGTACAAGCCCTTCAACAACAGAATTTCTCGACGCTGCTACGACTTTTTCGTAACATTGGGCGCAGATCGCATACGGAAAGCTTTGTCTGTGAAGTGCATGTCAGCACCAAACAATCATTTTCATGCCTGACGCATCGTACAGCGAAAGAGTTGTTCCGCTTACCTTTGTTCTGAACTTTGTACACCATCTCCGCAACAACGTCCATCTCGTTTACCGCCGCTCCATTAAAGTTCTTCCTCACAGCCAACGCCAACTGCTCTTTTGAAATCCTCCGCTTCTCCTTTCTCCGCGCCATGGTCGGCGATTGTCGTCCAATGCCAGGGTTCGTCAGCAGAGCTTGTCGGTAGGGTGATGTGAAGGCCGCTGGAGCCGAGAGGTTGTGAGCGACGCGATAGGTGTCTAATAGTTTGAGAGGTACTTTATCCCATTGCATCTGCGAGTGAATACATGTCAATATATGGTGCCTTGTTGGATGTATCTCCTCGCTCCCTTTTCGACTTACTCCCGCTCCCTGTTGCGGTTGTACTGCATGTTCCGGATAATCATGTATTTTGGGCAATTCTCCATATTTGACGATCCCGTTCTGATATGCTTGCTGGCCGTTCTTTTTACTCGCTCGTGCGTGTGCTGCTGCGGCAATCTGGCGTTCTCGCACCGTGGAAGTGTCGTTGCGCGCGTCGTGTGCTTTCGGCGGCATCGTGTGGCCTTTTCCCCTAGTTTGTACAACTCTGCTGGCTATGAGGATATACTGCGTACAGCGTGCGATATGGAAGATCTCCCGAGGGGCATGACTGGCGAGCGAGCGGTGGTGTAAGAAGGGCGGACAATGGCTTCGGGAGGAGGTTCGCGCTGGCTTCGAAGCTACGAAGCTAGACACGCGCACGACCCGTGTGCGCTGACGTCGTTAAGGGTCTCCCGGAATCCATTTTGAGCTTAGCGTGTCTGCATATGCCAAGCCCTTCCCCGGACATCCTCTCTCGACCTCAACAACCTGCCAAAGCAAACATGAAATCGGCCTCCGAAGCGGAAAGCGCTCACCATTTCTTATACCTTCTGCTCCGTCTACAAGCTTACCGGGTAAGCATTCTGTTGTGGTTTTCTAGCGCATAACATGCCCGGCATGGGCGGATCTATGGAGCACTCGCAAGGCCTTTGATTTCCTCCTTAGAATGATGTTGCGTCCTCTCATAGGCTGCACGGAGACAACCTTCCATCACCGGCTTATCGCGCGGAATAAATCTGACCTTGAACTCTCTCGGTATCGCAACCAAAGCAGTCTTGAACTGATTATAGTCAACATAATCTATATTCGGAGGCTGTGTCTTCGAGGCGACGATTTGGTAGGAAGACAGTATGCGGATCAAAGCGGCATACAGCAGTCTCTGCGCAATGAACTGGCCACTACACGCTCGAGCTCCAGCGCCAAAGGACAGATGTGCTTGGGAAGTAAGTGGCGTCTCAACAAAAGGTCCCATATGATTTTGCTCCGTGATCGGTTCCAGCCAGCGTTCTGGATTGAAGATACCAGCGTCCGGGCCAAAGTGATCAGCATCGTGATTTCCGGCCTGAGCATTTACCAATATCATGGTCTTGGGGGGTATGATCGCGCCATTCCAGTTCACCTCAGTGACCGTCTTCCGTGGCAGACTCATGGAGCTTACGGTGTAGTATCGACCAGCTTCTTGAATGATTGCCCTCAGATACGGCACCTTCTCTTCTTGGTAGCTGTTCTTCCAGGCATCGCGGATATCCGGATAATGACGTTTAATGTCAGCATAAGCCCGCTCTTGGAAAATTTGACCTTCTGGTGTACAAAGCGATCCGATGCACGAAGTCAGCGTTCCAGGAATGGTTTCGAACCCACCACTGACCAGTGATAAACAGATCGAGGATACTTCAACACCTGTGAGCTTTGTCTCCTCGTCCTTGAGTATAGCAGCACTGATACAAGGCTTGTCTGTGCCTTGCTCGATCATCTCCCGCACTTTACCAAGGAGGAGATTGAGGTATACATCACGACGATCCCGCAGTTCCTTGGATCGAGCGTTCTTCTCATTGTTCGGAAGGTATCGGAGTGCTGGGACATAGTCCTGCATGTTCTCCGATGCGCTTCTCAAGAGAGAGATGGCACTGCCCACATGAAGGATTTCTCGCAATAGCTCGTCATACGTGTCGTCCATACGTATGCCATAACTAGTGATGTGCCAGTTACCGTAACTAGGCTGTAACCCTATGTAACTAGTTACACTAGTTACAGCCCTTACTATAACTCGCATCTCTATCGTACCTTGCTTATATACCTTAGAATTATTAGTATATCTATATTCTATATACTATATAGTACTAGGAAATCGCTTTAGTAAGGCTCTACTCCTTATAGTACGATACTAAACTTGCATTTTCTATAGAATCTCGGAGGCTTTTGCTCGTAGATAATTTAGCTTACGTACTAGGCTCCCCTTACTTACTAGGATGCTACCCTTGCTTCTAACCCCTGCCCTTACTAAACCTGAAAAGTAGTTACATATAACTAATAGCGAGTTACACGCCTATTTACTCGGTTACAGCTAGTTACGTAGTTACATGCTTGTAACTGTAACTAAAGCCCCAACACTAGCCATAACACAGCGTCAGTGTCGTGTTGAGTGCGTAGCGTTGGATGTAGGGCCGCACGTCAATCTCTACAGTGGGATTGGAGCCACCACTGTCCGCGTGCAAATCGCGAAGGATGCAAAAGCTCTCGAGATCGAACATGGGATGGTAGCCTCGCATGGATAGTCGAGATAAAGCTGTCCCCGCGGCTTTTCGCTTATTCTTGCAGCTGGCGTCCCATGGAGAGCTGCCGATCGTGAAGCCCTGTGTGCTGCTAATAACACCGTGAAAAGTGTATAGCTTCGGTCGATCGATGACTGCGTTTTGATGCTTGACCAAGATGTCCCGACAGGCTTCGAAGGAGTTGAACACGACCGCTCTAGTGTTCCCCAGCTTCATCTGGAATACTGGGAGATCATACTGCCGCCACCACTTCTCACACGTCGAGGCGTGATCTTCGCCAAGCTTGAGCAAGTGACCAAAGACGGGCACCGAACCTGGGATCTCAGGAATGCCTTTGATATGCTTTACGTCGGTGAGGGTAGCCCACTACGAAGATTAGCGCCATAAACCGAGCATTACCGTAGCTCACACCCACCCAGTACAAGCCAATCACTAATAACAAGAATGGCTGTCACACTAATAGAGAGTCCATTTGTGCGAAGAAGAGCCGCCTCTTGCAGCGAAACTGAGAACATGATCTTGGCGGCTGTTCAGCAAGTCGAATGATCGAAAACGTAGGAGTCCTCCACGGTGCCCCAGCGCTTTTGGTCGAACGTGACACCGTTACCTACAGGTACGATTAGCATGCGTACATTTGGAAGGGTCACGATCCGGCGGGAGCTGTTGCCTGTTGCATTGAGTCGGCGTTGTGCCGTCGGACCCTCCGACGCTTCGGCTAGCGATTCCTTGCTCCTTTTGCCGTCCGCAGTGCGTACATACGGGTCTCACAGGAGAGAATGCTTGGCGCTGAGCAGGAACGCTTCGGACAGGATAGATACACGAGCTGAACGTTGATAGGGCAGGGCACCGGCTTGGAGGCGCACTTCGGACAGTCCGAAACCCTTGCAAGGCCGCGGCCACAGAACTATCTTGAAAGGTCGTCAAACGTGCACGACACCTAGAGATCACGCTGATAGCCTGACACCAAAGCTGATTCTTCACAGTACAGTGGACTGCAGTCTGGTACCAGCTCCTAACTGTGCCCATCATGTCACCGAACGGAAAAGCATTCATTCTCAACCCACCATACCAGAAGGCCTCACGAAATTTCCTCAGGCCCGCCCGTTCAGTTCCCAGTGGCAGTCGTACGATATTCGTCTCTGGCATCGCAAGCTTGCTTCCAGGCCGTAGCGTAGCTGGTGTCGAAGAAGGCAAAGTTCCGGATGTTCGCATCCAGACGAAGACAATACTCAAACCCATGGACGAAATTACTTCCGGCGCTCCAAACGGCAGGGGTGGTGTGGCGAATCTGATCTACCCCGTGGTATATCTCACTGAGGTGGAAAGTGGTTACAAAGGCATGAATGTGGAGTGGAACAAGGTATTTGGAAGTCGAGAAATGGCGCCCGCAAGAGCAACCATTGGAGTGAAGGATCTGCGGGACATATCCAATGCAGGTATACGGAGGGATCCTCCCATTTCATGCGACGTCCTCTCAGCATTCATGACTGAATTGCAAGCGTCCATGGCATCGGCTCCCCCATTGGACTGGGCCAATACCTTCAGCATAAACAAACACTACAGCACATTACTTTCTCTCAGTGGCCATGTTTCCTCTTCTAGCTGCAGCTTCCCAGATCGACTTGCGTGGTGGGCGCGGAGGACGTGTTGAGGACCGCGGTGTGGTTGTGATCATGAGCTCGTGCGCAAGCATGCACAACGCGACAAACGTGGATCTTACCAGCTACGCCACAAGCAAAGCTGCAACAGACCACTCGGTCAGGTTGTTGGCTGCCAAATTCGCTCGGTTCTATGTCAGAGTCGTCGGGATGAATCCAGGTTGTATGTAGCACCCTTTCATGCACTCGGATCATAACCACTGACAGTGCTGTTAGTTGCACCCAGCAGCATGAACCCCGTCGGCGCAGAGGGTATCGTGTTCAGCACTCTCTTCGATCGCGTGCCCGCAAAACGTGCAGGTAGCGAACAAGATATTGCTGGTACCGTGCTATATCTTGTCAGCAAAGCAGGCGTTAGTATGGATTGCCATGAACAAACTGAATCTACAACTGACAGTCCCGCAGGCATATGTCGATAAAGCGTCTCTCTGCGTCGATGGAGATCGGGTACTGGTTGCAAATGGTTAGGAGTGATGCGGCTGATGCCCGAGTTCAAAGCAACATCGGAAGATTAGTCTCTACAGTCGTTTCTACAGTCGTCTCTTGCTTCATGATGTCAGACTTCGATACCCTGCACGAAGTAAACAGCCCGAATTAGTGAGAGGAAACATAAATTTGGCGATGCGGATAATGATAAGCTCGGGAGACATGAGTTCTAGACATCGGGGTCGCCGACTGAGCAAAAGCCGCCTGCCTCTTCTCTCCACAGTACCGCCAAATTCTGAACGATCTGCTCAAACATCAAACCACTTAGGATGTCAATCGTATCGCTTTCGAACACTTCGAGGCAAATCCCTGGATACTCACACGATACATTTGCTAACATGATCAAGCTCCGACTTCAACCTCGACGACCTCCGACATCTTGTGGGCAGGCTCAGCATCACCGTAGCGAACAACAAAGACGCCGAAGACTATCTTCGTCTTCTCTGGTCGTTGAAAGCGTCTCAAAACATGTTCAGGATGTCTCAGACTATGTTCCGCTGCAGTTGAGACCACTTGCAACGACGAAAACTAGGGCCTACTCCTTTCCCACGCCTGCAGATAATCCATATAATGCTTGGAGCCACAGGTGTGACCTATGCGCCACCTCGCCAACTCGTGATCGCCTTGAAGGCCGCACAGTGGCTATCAAAGACAACATCTGTGTTGGTGGCTTGCCGACGACGCTCGGAGTGCCTGCCAATCTACTATCTGATAAAAATGAGTATCCAGTGTCAGCAATCGACGCTACAGTAGTATCCCGAATACTTGCAGCTGGCGGTGTCATCAAGGGAACGTCTCCGTGTGAGTGCTTTTGTGCATCGCCGTTGTCATACACGCCTGCGTCTGGCCCTGTGCACAATCCTCCCATACACGGCTACACTTCCGGCGGAAGTAGCAGCGGATCATGTGCACTAGTCGCCGCTCTTTCGTTGTACCCTGGTAGACCTGATGCAACAGGGGAGACGGTGGAGCTGGCCATTGGTAGCGATCAAGCAGGCTCAGTTCGTATACCAGCCTCCTTTTGTGGTCTCCTAGGGCCCAAGCCGACATTTGGCCTCATACCTTACACTGGCGCAGCTTTCATGTCACCAACGATCGATCATCTTGGTTGTATCGCTACTGATCTGAAGGAAATAGCAACACTACTGGAGGTCATGGCCGGCTATAGTTGTATCGACTCCAGGATGAGCCCCGAATCTCCCATGGTCGGAGATGTGAAGCCATATGGACGCATATTGGCCCACTATCAGCAGCAATCGCAAAACAATCCACAAAATCAGCGCAACGATGGCGGATAGGGCTCTTGGTGGAGGCATTCGAGTTCCCAGGCATTTCCCCCGAGGTACGAAACACCGTGAAATGAGCAGCTCTCCAAAGTTTTGGAGCTGCAGGCGCAAAGGTGACCGAAGTCTCTTTCCCAATGCACCGAGAAGGGCTCGTGATCTGGACAGCAGCCACTGGACCGTCAATGTCGAGATATCTCTATCAGGGCAGCCCTGCTGGCTACCTTACATACTCGCCCCCACACCTCAAGCCAATGATCGCAATCAACCGATTGCAATCAATCAGAGGCCCTAATTGAGTTGCCAAGGCTAGTGATTGCAACCAGAGGTTATTTCAATCAATCAATTGAGCCGGATTGATTACGAGTAAGCAATAGAAATGTGGAGAGCCAAGGTTTTTAATTAGCCAATTTGACTAGTTTTAACGCTGAATAGAGGGTATTAAGCTGCATAGGGGTAGGTACATCTAACTAAAAGACGTCTCCGCGGGCTAAAATCGCTATAAACTGCAGGCCGCTAACTAGATGCCTTCTATACTTACTTAACTACGTTGCCAAGCCTCGTTTCAATCAATCATACGACTCGGTTGCAACTATTTACTTGTTATAGCATATGATTGCAACCAATTAGAGTGCTAGATTAGGTTGGAATTGATCAATTGATTAATCAATTAATTGCTGGTTGACGGTTGACTGCGATCATTGCCTCAAGCCCAGCTGGCCGATGTCACAGGAGACATACGACTCGATCACATCTACGAACCCAGCCCTGGCCAATATCATATTCAGCGGTCAATTCACGCGAGATAATCTGCCATCTGCAATCGAAGCAAAGGCACACCGCAAGGCTTTTGAGTTGCGTGAAGCATACGACTCGGCATTGGAAAATGTTGATATCCTCATCATGCCTTGTGCCCTAACAGTAACAATGCCGCACCCTAGTATCACTGAGAGTGCAGACCACTCTTCGATAATGGAAAGACTCGAAGCCGCAATTGGTGTGACGAGTAACACGTGCCCATTCAACGTCACAGGTCACCCAGCTGTGAATGTGCCTTGCGGGCTTGGCACAGCGCCCTTGTCACCCGGCCTTCGACTTCCTATAGGGATGCAGATTGTTGGGAAACGTTGGTGCGATGACAAGGTCATCATGGCTGCTGCGGTGTTCCAGAGGGGATTGACATTAGTTTGCCGATCTAGAGTCCGCGGAAGCTACGCGTATCTACATGAGCCAAATGGGGTAAAGGGTTCACCAGGCCAAAAAGCAATGTGTTCCCCGAATGTCATAGAGAGTAACGGCACCCAAGGCTATGACTCTAGTAGCTTCTCGATCGCTGCATGCAATCACTTTGCGTTCTCTAGGTTCGTTGCCGAGTCCGCAAAATTCCTTCCAATCGAAGTGATCGCTTTCAATCCTACACGAATCTGCGCCTGCATTTGCGGAAACGCAGTCGCCAGTGTCAAGCTAAGTGAAGTGGATATTGGTGTCACATAGCCGCACTGCCACATCCGACCTTTTGTCGGCAAATCATCTGGGTGCCAGCTAATGTAGGCATCGGTCGTTCCGGATCAACCCAAGTCAATCAAAGATGCGTGGCCAGGTATCCTTCACAATTGCATGATTTAAACCACAACGTACTACGTTCCCAATAATATGAGACTGTCAATGCATTTGGTTGCCGCCTCGCCAAAGATTCCCGGCGCCAATGCTGCTATTCCGTGCTTTGTTGCCGCTTGAACGTGATCATGCATACATGTTCCTAACTTGGGTCAGCTTGAGACTACAGCAGCCAATACGTGACATCTCACCTCGATCTCCGGAGTAGTAACGTCGTAGAAGAGTTCAAACCTCGAAGTGATCGCAGGAGACTTGTCTTCGAACCCAGGCGCTATTGAAGTCTCGTATTCCCGGTAGATGGCGCCGACGAGAGCTGTCATTTCTGCCATGGCGAGACTAACAACACTGTCAGTTCTTACACAGAATCACCAAGACAACATGTTTGATTCCAACTCACTGCAGGCCAATGCACATCCGTCCGCCACTGGAAAATGCCCAGAACCACCTATTCATTTCCACTAGGGCTTCAGGTGACGAGCTCAGCCATCGCGGTGGGTGGAATTTCAGCGGCTCCGGGAACACGTCTGCGTTGCGATGTAATGAGTACGGCGACATGTTGACTACTGTGCCAGCTGGGACTGTATAGCCGTCAATGACACAATCCACGCCGATGGAACGTGGCTCCGAAGCGGGTAAGGGGTTATACAGCCGCAGCGTCTCTCGAATGACTGCGTTGAGAAATGGCAGCGAGTCGACGACATCGAGGCTTGGCACACCATCTGCGAATGCGTGATCTGGGAGGGATTGCAGCTCTTCGATTAGCAGACGTTGTATGGCTGCATTTTCTGGCCGCGAGAGAGCCCAGATGAGGAACATGAGCGAGTCCGCGGTCGTGTCGATTCCAGCGAGCAAATGGTCCGCACATTCGGATGCAACGTCCAAAGAATCGAGATTTCCTACTCCAGCTCCTTTGATAGTCTCGTGAGATTTCCACAGTTGCGCGATAATAGTCGGTTCTGATAGAGCAGCCGCTGCATCAGTTTTGACAGCAGACTCAAAATCTTGCATGGCTCGTAGAGCGTGTGCGCGAATGCCCGTATATGTCGCTGGCTTCTGCATAGGTAGTAGCGGTCTCACCAGATGTTCCATATGGCCCGTTCGTGTATACAACCACCGTGTCAAAGATGGTAGGTGCACAGCGAACCAACTCAGTCGCCGACGCGTAGGATCGAGTATATCATCCAGCAGTCTCTGATCCGGCGAGTTGGTCGTCAATGCAGTGGTCCCTCCATACCTGGACCCATATACAAAGTGGCTAATGCTGTCGATGGAGAAGTAGTGCAGACTTGAGAAGATCTCATGTGGTTCTGAACCTCTTGTCTTGATCAAGTCCAGATACTGCGAGACCTTACTACTCACAAGTCCCGCAGACCAGTCTCGCATGACGACCGTCTTTGCGTAACCGTTGGCGATCAGTTTCTTGCGACAACCGTGCGCCTTGGTGCCCGAGAAAGTGAAGAGATGTTTCCTGCCGTACACATCGAACATGGAGTAGAAGGAAGTCCGCTCAAACCCACTTCCCGCGCCGTAAATAGTCCTGAGGGCCGCAAGACTATTGCAATGAATCTCATTGGGGCCAACCCGTACCATAGGTCCGTAGGCCTCGTGCAAAGCATTGATCGTTTGCGTTCGTCGTCCCCGCCAATCCTCAAGTGCCAGGCGCCATTTCGTGATTGCGTACAATTTCGGCCCTGGAATCTTGCCCAAGTCATTCAGATATAACGATCTGATGACTATCCGGTAAATTGCCAGCACCACCAGTGCTCCGAAGGCAAGAGAGCTGATCATGATCTCTTGGATCGGTGGTACGGTGCGGAAGATGACAAGGTTGGAAGGTCTAAGCTCAATGCAAGTCTATATCAACCAGAGCGTGAACTGAGTCACGCAAACGTCCGCTTCGTCGACGTTTGGCTTGTTGAACGCATTGGATTCTTGTTCGCATTGCCTGCTGTACATGTGCGGGGCTCCCATGGCGTGGGGTGACTCAAGCTTACACGGGCTAGAATCGGCCCTTCCGACGCATATTTGCACCAGGTAGACTGTCCGACGCCGAGTACCCACGTGCCTAAATCAGTTGATTATTCCGCAAGCAAGGGTTGTCGATCCGACAAAGTCACTGGGGAGGAATCTGGAGGCGGAAATGGCATTGAATACATACCAACAAGTGTCCAGCAGAGTTCTACTAAGCCGTCATTCACATCATCTATGCGAAGCCATCGTGAATTCCACAACTCCGGCCACGAGCACGAGCACGACCACTGAACCATTGAGAATGGCCGTGACATTTGGCCAGCAGTGCGTACGCTCACCACTAGAGGCAATGGGCCATCGCGGTGTAGCTGTTGCCGCCATTCTCTAGTTTGATTTATTCGTCAATCAACGCCAATGGATGCTCGAGCCTCTCGCAGGCGCGTTTCGGGTCTTCGGACGGGAAGGCTATGCTGAGGGAATCGCTGGACACATCAGTGTGCGCGATCCTAAATTCAGCGATCGATTTTGGATCAACCCTTTAGCTGTACACATCTCGATGATGAAGGTCAGTGATTTGATCTGTCTAGATATGCAAGGTAATGTCGTTGCAGGGAACAAAGTGAGTTGCAAGACTGACATCCATTGGAGGATGGCCGCTAAAGGGACTTCGGTGATTTAGTCAGTGCCAGCCAACGCAGCAGGTGTGTCAATCCATACAGCATGTCACCTGGCACGTCCTGATGCCCATGCTATATGCCACGCTCACTCCCTGTACGACAAAGCATGGGCCGCGTTCGGGCGGCCGCTGGATATGATCAGCCAAGACGTCTGCTACTTCCATAATGCGCACTCAGTCTACGACAACTTTGGTGGCATTGCATTCGCGGCTGTTGAGTGCACCAACATCGCGCATGCGCTCGGACCTAACAAGGCTGCGATTCTGGTCAACCATGGCTTGATCACAGTAGGTCAGACTGTAGATGAGGCTGCATGACTGTATACACTTCTCGAGAAAAGCTGCAAGATCCAGCTAATGGTTGAATCGACCGGGCTACCGAAGAGGATCGTGCCTGAAGAAGAAGCAGCAAATACCTTCCGAATGGCTAGTACTCCAGCGACTATCGCGACGTTGGCCTTGGAATGGAAAAACTGCTCATCAATCATCGCAGGACACACTCTTCGTGGAATTCCAGCCAAGCTACAAGTTAGAAGAGTACCTTGATCCATCTTTCAAGGAATAGAATTTATTGGCCGATTTTGGATTGCTCTAGTTGGGAGACATAGTGTGCTCTCCGTCGATGCGTGCGAATTACTGTTGCAGTGACCGACCCAAGTTTATCAGGACCATTCACGTAGCAGTCACTGCGGCAGATCCCCGCTCATTGCCTTGTACCTATCGACAATCTGAGCGACCAGTGTATCAAGCTTCTTGGCGGCCGGAAATTTCTGTCCCAGCACCTTGAACATTTGCATTGCGAGCTCGAGATCTTCGATGGCGCTTGATCGTGCGATAGTTGTGGCAATACTCTGGGGTTGGACTGTCACCGAATATACCAGTGCAATCACCGAATTGTAGAGTGTAAGCATGGTCAGCCAGTTGAACGATAATCGCTTCTGCAGGTGCATGCTGGATGCGTGTCGAACAGCCATGGCGGAAGTTTCTGCCAGAATGGCGACCCTTGCAACGTCCAAAGTCGGAAAGAGCGGCGATGGACGGTAGAGCGCGGTAAGGTGTGTGCAGAAATTCAGATCATACCACGACATGCAGCCTTGTGGAACAAGGCGATGGAGATTCGGGAGCGGGAATGGCACGCTCTGGCGCCAATCCACAAGATCTCGGTGCAATGAGGCCAGGACTTCCTGTCGTTCCCCGTCCGAGAACCGAGCTACCACTCGCTTGCAGTAGACCTTGGTCGCGATATCGTTAGCGATTTTTCGAAGCCGCAGTATATGGGCCGTTACGGCTTGCGGAGGTTGGCAAAGTGAGCTTTGAGGCAAATCTGGGTCGGTGTCGTGCTCATCACAAATATCAATCGCGAATGGCATGATGTCAATGTCGTCCTCATGCAGCGAAAAGGGTCTGCCCAGCGTGATCGACACGAGTCTGTCCATCATGTATATAGAGAAGAAAAGCCGCTTGCGACGCGCGACGTCCTCCTTTGACAGGCCCTGATATGCTGCCTCGCAATGGAAACCCATGCCAACCGCTAGTCGTGCAGCGGTACCAACGAGGAACCATGTATTTGGCCCTGATTGGTTGAAGAACGAGTACGACACCTGCAACATGATAGCTTCCAAAGCAGCAATATCACCATAATCCATTGCTGCTTCGAAATAGGACATGGCTTTTTCGTAGTACCGTCGAGAGGCTGACTCTTCGGTGAGGGTAATGGCCGAGTAAGTTGTGGAGCCGACAGCCAATACCATCCATATCCTGAAGGTGCTGGGCGGAGATTGCGTCAGATGGGGATCCGGGTTGTCAAGGGCCCATCGCAGATCTGCCATGACTTCTCTCCGATGAACAATGGGGTATAGTGTGTGCGAGTGATCGAAATAGAAGAGTGCCAGACGCAATGCTTCGGAGCGCTCTGGAAGGCAGAGTAGATATGGTGGCTCGACTGGGAAGAGGGTGTCGGGCATGGGCGTTGTGATGTCGCCTGCGAGCCAAGAGGACTTGACAGCCGTATCGTACTCGAAATACAGATTGCTCATGATGTCCAAATGTGTGGTCGTCACACTATCGCCTGGAAAATCGACTCCGTCAAACTGTGGATTGAAGACGAAATCACCTCCATCTGGGGCGAGTCGGCGAAGAACAGCCTGCGTGAGCTTCGCAAATGTCAAGCCTGCCATAGAGCCTAGGTATGGCTCTGCGACGGCCGCCAATGAAATGAACTTGAGGTTATTCGCAAGTGTCTCCTTTGGTGTCCCAGACACCGTGGGACTGGTTGTCGGACTATTCAGAGGCGTAATGTCTGGCATCGAGTAGACGTCTGTATTGGCTTCGCCCGCATTGGCGCAGTCACTATTGAAATTGGTCTCTCCAGTGTCCAGACTGCGAGCATGCGATCTAGACTGCCCAGACGGCGCTATGGCCTGATCTTGTCTCGCTCCCTGTTCAAGTGTATAAGGATCGGTCGGAGCGTGGCCATCAGGCTGCTGGCGCTGCTCTTCCATCTGCCGCACTCGTTCTTCGAGACGACTCACATAAGCGACCGAGTATGCGGCTGTCTCATGCCGCTCGCCGAGGAAGCTGCACGAGGACTGTACCGATTTACAATTGCCACATTCTGGCAGCAAGCGGTCACACTTCTTCTTCCGCCGACGGCAGCGGGAGCAGGAGATCTTCGCGCGTACCGACGTGCGAGGCTCTCGAGGCATGATCGAGAGCGTTGGCCGACATGGAAGCAGGATTGGTCGTGCTCTTTTTCATGGTCTGGACGTGTGGACAAAGTCGGGTTCGGACCCTATACCTTTTATAGGGATGCTTATCGCTAGCTCCAAATCGTGGACTCTTGGCACTTTCGCCCGACTTTCCAGAGCAATACCTCCGGCGCACTCGGACTCGCGCACGCCCGGATTGGAGGAATCTCCGATGCTAACATTGAGGGTCGCAGCGCATGAAGATCCGGCCGGGCAGCCACTCGAGCTGCTGTAGCTTCCGAAGCCGAAAGCTGGAACTCGAACGCAAACTCCAGTTCCCTCCGTGTTGGCGACGCGCGAGCAGTTTTCTCCGTTGCCGCAGATCGATGTTGTTCGTCGTAGGTAGTCGAAGCACATTGCCCGCTACTGCAGTCTGGAACTCGAGCGAAGTACGAGCTATCGACTGAGCGTGCGTGACTCCGCAGAGACTGTGGGATGGTTGTAGTTGAGTGAATGAGATGGATCTCGAGTGCTGCGCAGGGGGGTCGTCAAATGCTCGTCACTTAAACAATGTCTTCACATGCAAGCGCGAATCAACAGCGTCCCTCGCGTGCGGCTTGACTGCAAACTTTGCGCTTGATGTTGACAGCTGAATCCTCCGTCACAAATACACCAGAAGCCTCTATCGGCGCATTGCCTCCGTCTGCCAGATTTAGAGTAGTCCTCTCTTTCAGACGTTTACCTCCGAATCAACTACCATTGTATATCGTGGCTAATATCTTATAGACAACGCTCTACTTTGGGCCGGACCCGCTCCTACTGCGAAAGGAATGGAAAGATGTTATGTTCTATACGCAATTGTAGCTGAGCCGAAAGTGTCCAAGCATTTGGAAATTAAGAGCTACGTCACATAGTTTATGGTTGAGCAAACTATGTCAGCTCACTACATTCGATGACGGGCTACCATTATACCACCTCGCCATGCTTCAAAAGTACAATGACCTATTTCAGCATGCTTACACCCCTCTTCAACCAGTTGGTCCCTTCTAACATCGCCGTTGTAAGCAGCCTAGGTCCTCTGCGGTCATGGTAAGCTGCCCTAGTTGCTTAGGAAGGATGCATCTAGAACAATGGAACGCTACAACACTAGACCTCGAGTCAGGTCCGTGCCCACAGCAGACGCCGCCATCTCATTAAGACGTTTCTGGCTTGACGAACACTATTCGGTGCCGAATTGGCGGACTATCGGAAGCCTTATAAGTGCACAGGAAAGAGATTATTAGCTAATGAAGAGGAAGTTGTGCCGCTGAGGTCTGCAAGTATGGAGCCACATCGGCTTGGCCAAGATTGCAAGAATCCTTCAGCCTGGTCGACGCCCCAGCCTTGCCTACGCTCTAGCCTTCCCCGTGCGATCGTGCTATATCTGCAACCATCTCGAACAATGCAGCTTCGTGATCATAGCAGCCCATTTTGCTCATGCAAGTCCCCTATGCCTGCGAACACGACCATAGTATACGCGTGCTGTCTGGAAGAACACAGCTTACAGCACCTGTAGCTTCGATGCCAACCGACCTTGATGTGCACATCGTCGCAAGGCTGCACACTTTATTTTTGATCTAGCCCGATCGTCTGCAGCCAAGCAGTCTAGTTCTACGGCACGTGGCTAGCTCTCCCACTCGGATGAAATCCAAAGTTTTGGAGGCGGCGGAGGCTGCTCCACCCCCTCGTGGCCTCGACCTGTTGGGCGTGGAATGCGCGCCTCATACCGAACCGTGGCGCGTCGCAATAGGAATATGCAAGCCGGGACTCGTTCTCTCTGACGGACGACTCAAGGGCGTTCGGAAAGCAAAATGTGTGCCGCAGCCACAGCTGGCTCTGGCCCGGACCGGCATGAGTATACCGCGTCATAAAAAAGGTCTGTTTGTCTCACCTGAGTTGTGGGTAGTGTCGAAATTGTCTCCTGCCATCCTGTTTCATTCCTACATCAACAGCCAGCAACAATGAGGAGCGGTCCTCTAAGCCTAGTCTTCGGACTTTTCTCCCTCTCTTCACTCGGCATTTCCACTTACAATGACCCGTGTAAACCAGGTAAGATATGCATTAAGCAGATTTACTGGCCTCCGCCTAAGCCTAACTGAATCATTCCAGAAAAGTACAGCCTCATCGTATCGAACCTTTCGCAGTGCCGCTACGCGCGAGAGTACTGCACATCTCTACCACCAAGCCACAAGCCTGAGAATGAAATGTTCGATTTTTGCGCAGTCTATTGAGATTCAGGTGACATCAGTAGTTGAAATCTTGGATAAGCTCGGCACAGGGCATGATTTCAGATGCTCACCGAGCTCGTACTGCTGCTTTTCCTTATCGGAGAAACCTCATGATTAGAACTCATATCGTCGCTGCGCAGCTCGATGCAAATTCTACTGCAGAGGCCGATGAGACCGAGAAGGATGATACGCCCCAGTATCGGCTGGTCTTACGGGCGATCCGACGTCTAGCATCGGGGCATTTGAGAAAACCGGTTCCGCCGTACAATGATCGCAGTCAACCGTCAACCGGCAATTAATTGATCAACCGATTGATCAATTCCAACCCAATCTAGCACTCCGATTGGTTGCAATTATATGCTATACAATAGATTGTTGCAACCGAGTCGTGTGATTGATTGAAACGAGGCTTGGCAACGTAGTTTAGTTAGTATAGAAGGCAGCCTGCAGTCTATAGCGGTCTTAGCGTCCGCGGAGGCGTCTTCTAGTCAAATATGCCCGTTCTAGCTTAATGCCCTCCATTCGGCATCAAAAAACTAGCTAACTAAAGCCGCATTACTTTTGCTTACTAATAATCAATCCTGTTCAACTGATTAATTGAAACAACCTCTGATTGCAATCACTGGCCTTGGCAACTCAATCAATGCCTCTAGTTGATTGCAATCGGTTGATTGCGATCATTGCCGCCGTAGCAGCAGTCTCCGACATGCGACCAGATGGGGACCGCCGGACAGTATCGCATCTTTCGCGGCTGAGCAACTCATTCCTAGCATCGATGCCCGCAGCAGACATGTTCGCTGAACCTCCCTGTACGTCGCTGGCCGACATATTCCCCTCAGCCTGATCTGTAGCTCTCTGCCTGTCGTCTTCTCGGGGTAGGCGTTCGTGCTCCTCTCCACCTTGATTGACTGAACGGTACGCTCCTGATTTTCAGACTGTGGACTTCATACGCTGCGGTTGGACGGATCGAAAACTTGGCTCGCTTCCGATACTTAGGTAAAGGGTCATTTCCCGGATGTCCCTGTTCGTCCTTATCAATGCTGATGTCCGCATTTTTGGTTGCTCTAACTATCGTAGAGAAGTTGAGCGTGAAGGATGCGCCGCATTCAAAGATTGCCAGAAGTCCAAGGCCGTTATTGACGACTGTGATACCTATAGCTAGGCCATATGCGAGCCAGAGCTCATCCGCCGAGTATGAGTATATGTTCACCACCACTCTGGTCCCAAAGATGAAAGAGGAGAGATCGTCTACGCCTGTAGAATTTATAATGTCTGATAGCGAATGCAACTCCAGCAACGAGGGATGCTATCATAGACACAGACTTCCATTCATGGGTAGGGTAATACCTAGTCGTTTCAAGCCGTTCCAGTCTGAGATGGGGACTTGCTGCTTAGACCACTAGAGATGCACGACATGGTTCTTTCCGATATTCGGTCTTGGAAAGCATGACGGCAAGGCTGGCGGTTGAGGTTGAGCGCGCGAGCCGGCAGCGTGTGCACGGCGAGATCATCGCCAATCTGAGATGCCAAGATGATGACTGTGGGAGTTTTTTTTTTTAAGTATTTGCTGAATTCTGCTTGATCAAATTATTGTTAGTCGCTTTTGTTTGAGGATGAAAGTCGAGTTGGAGTTGAGAAGTAGAACTAAAAGCACGAGAGCCAAGAATAGCAACTGCAGGGATTGGCGCTAGTCTAACTTAGCGCCGGACCCCTGATGGAAGCTGCAGACCATCCAAACACAATACATACAACGTGGTCAAAATTGTGCTTTGTTTTGTTGTACAGACTATACACATCCACACCATGATATCCGCCCGAATATCGCTGGTCTTGCGGCTGGCATTGGCGTTTTACACATCGCTCGCCGCAGCATCGTCTAACTCACAACAACCATTGACGAGCGAGAGAATCTACAAAGTTGGCGACAAGATTCCCGTCACATGCTTGAACCGCACCGTGTACGTGCCTCTTCCATATCTCCCTTGCTTCCACTTCCAAGACATCCCACATACTTATTTCTTCTCCCATACAGTGAAACAGGCGAACACATCACCGATGAGAATAACCAACTCGTCTACATCCCCGCCTTCACCTGCAACGAAACCGGGCGCCCACTCGAGCTCATCTTCGGCGTCGAACGCGACATCAACTGCACCATCGACTTCATCGACGACCCGTTCTTCCACCTCCTCGAATACTACGTCCACAACGATGTCCCTCTCACCTGCCGCATCCCGACCAAACCCCTCGCGCCTTCGGTTCTGAAAGAAGATTTTGAAAAGAGCACAAAGGATCTCACAGAAGGACAAGGGAGCTTGAGCGATATCTACACGCCCATGATCATTGCTTTGGCGGGGACACTACAATTGAGTCACTTGCATGTCGCGACGCATTTGAATGTGCTCGTGCATGCTGCACCGAAGAGTGTTGCGCCGGGCACGATTGCGGCGGCCACGGCGTACAGTATCTCCCGCGATCCGCCGAGTCGCATTGTGATTGGCGATCCTTTGCCGCTGCAGTTCAGCGTCAGATGGTATCCGAATACCTTGCTGCCGAGTGGGTGGACGGGCGTGGGAGGGCATCTGACGTTCAGTACAGTGGTGTATTGCTTTTTGACGGCGTTGGCAACAGCGGCGATCTGTGTGGCGTATTTCAGAGGGATCGAGTTGCCGAGGAGGTTGAAGAATCATGGGAGGGAAAGGACGAGTGGAGTTGAAAGAGGTGGGCTGGGAAGTGGGTTGGGTGGATATGGGATTGCTGGGATGGGGAGCGGATATGGATACGGTGTTGGGAAAAGAGATTAGAGATGTAATGAGGAGACGTTTATGCAAACATTCTATCAGGCCTTGTTGGGCGATTGACCGGGCGATCACGATTGTGGAGTCGTCAGCACTCGATTGACCAGTGCAGGAAGGGCAGGAAGTGCAGTGTACCCTACTCTGGACGACGAAGATCCCGGCGAGAGATGGCAGAAAGCCATGGCAGGATTTCTATCTCAAGCCGCCAAGTGCTATGTGGCATGAGAAGCACGACGTTGGAAATCGCGAAGCCAAGAGAACACACGCTCCAGCAGCAGCCATGCGGCTCGACTGTCCCAAATCATCCATCTCGAGCGCCGCCTGCAAGACCCATATCCAACCCACAGCAACACAGACACCAGATCGACCTCTCGCAGAAACCTAAAATTGCGATCCATCAGCTTTGAAGCCCCATCCCGCGATCATGCATCGATTGTTGCCAGCTGCACCAGCTTCTTCGTGACCTTCGGCTCCTCCTCCAGTTTTGCCAGCCATGCCTCCTTGACTGCGTGGCTCGTGTTGAATTTCATGTCCAGTCTTGTGTGCTGGCCTCCTTTATCCGGGTGGTCGTTGTTCTTCGCTTGAGGCTGAACTGTGCGACTGGCGCGAATCTGACGAAGCCGACTGGAGGCCACATGATCCAGAGAAAAATATATCACAGCTTCCACTCGACTCTCCCGACACGGACAGACGGCTTCAATGGGATTTCAGAGCAACTCCGCGACCAAACTTTACGCTTGTCACAACACCATTCCCCTCCAAACTTGAAACGAATCAACAAATCGTTTCTAAGCTGAAAGCCTAGGAGAAAATGACGCATAGAGCCTAGAGACAGCATAAGTTCCAGGCCTCCGTCTCCGTCTGACAAGACGAGACCACCCAAAACAGATTGATTCGTAAACCGCCAAAACCCTGCTACCAATACACATACGAGGCCTTGCGCATCGCAAAACGAGCCCTTCCACTTCTAGACCGAACAATTGAGACACCATCGCAACCTATCGCAGTGATCCTGCAAGTCCAACAGTGGAAGTGCGAAACCTGAGCTTCCTTCGGCCGACACGCATTCCGCCGCGCGGCTTGGTGGCTTTCTATAGAGAGTGTTAGGGATCTGTAGAAATGTATAGGTCGTATGAAAAATGGAAAATAGCAGGAAGATGCGATACATACTTCTAGCAGGTGCGGGCGCTTTGAGAAACGCAATTACGTCCAATTCTGTCGCAACACTCATAAAGTTGAATACCTTGGTCGCAAGACGTCCAGTGACAATGATCTTCATAGTCTGCTTGGACAGTAACGATGCTCATTGCGCTGTAAAGCAACACGAGAAGGAACTTGGTGGATTGCATTGTTGTGGCGTAGAGTGTGGGTACTAGAGCTTTTGTGGTTTGGAAAGCGGCTGGGAGAGAAGCGTAGTCGGATGAGGGAAGAGCGTGAGGGGACCGGAGAGGATCGAAGGTTCTATATACTCTCGCCCAGTGGCAACATTTCATCTCCGGAACATTGACGCAGACGATTTAGCTTTCGTGTTAGTAGTGTTAGAGAAGAGGGGTGCCCCCTGCACTATACAGGGAATGTGTGGGTTCTAGAGTTTTTGTAGTTTGGAAAGCGGCTGGGAGAGAAGCGTAGTCGGATGAGGGAAGAGCGTAAGGGAACCGGAGAGGATCGAAGGTTCTATATACTCTCGCCCAGTGGCAACATTTCATCTCCGGAATATTAACGCAGACGATTTAGCTTTCGTGTTGGTAGTGTTGGAGAAGAGGGGTGCCCCCTGCACTATACAGGGAATGTGTGGGTTCTAGAGTTTTTGTGGTTTGGAAAGCGGCTGGGAGAGAAGCGTAGTCGGATGAGGGAAGAGCGTAAGGGAACCGGAGAGGATCGAAGGTTCTATATACTCTCGCCTAGTGGCAACATTTCATCTCCGGAACATTAACGCAGACGATTTAGCTTTCGTGTTGGTAGTGTTGGAGAAGAGGGGTGCCCCCTTGCACTATACAGGGAATATAAAGGTCCCTGTCGCCGCCGAACAGCGCCGAGAATGCCGACCGCAGGTCATGTGACGTAGAGCAATTCTATTTCGACCGCTGCGGACGGTACCGGCTTAGCGCGTAACTATATAGAGTACGATATATAGAACTATTTAGTCGTAGCGTATATAGTTCTAGCGTATTTAGTCGTAGCATATTTTGTCATAGTGTATTTAATAATTTTAGTTATAGCGTATCTAGTTATTTATTATTTAATTATAGTAAATTTAGCTATAGCGTATTACTATAGTTATAGCGTACCTAGTTATAGCGTACTTAGCTTAGCTATAGTATATTTAGTTTAGTTAGAGCATATTTAGTTAAGTTATAGTATATTTAGTTTAGTTATAGTATATTTAGTTATAGTATATTTAGTCGTAGTATATTTAGTTTAGTTATAGTATATTTAGTTTAGTTATAGCATATTTAGTTATAGCGTATTTAGTTATAGTATATTTATTTATAGCGTATTTAGTTATAGCGTATTATTAGGTTTATCTACGCTTAGCTAATAACCTAAGATCTTACTAAGCAGAAGCTTAAGCTTAATCGGGGTTTAAGCTTATTAGGTAGTCTAGAGGAAGGCAATAAAGTAGGAAGAGTTACTTAATTCTAATTAGTAAGATAGAATAGTAAGTTATATACGATAACTATCTAGAAAGGCGATACTTATCGCTACTAAATATAAATAAGACTTGCTAGTCCTTAGCTATCTACTCTATAGTGCTCTCTCGCTCTCTATTATAGAGCGCGATAGAGTATAGAGCAGGTAGTAGCAAAGCGCCTAGCGTCTGCCTAATAGGTACTCTATTTAGCTACTACGCCTACCTAATTCTAATTAGTTAGTTAACCCCTCGGCAGGTAGAACTATAATACTATCCCCCTTCTAGCTTAGCTCGTCCTAAGCTAACCTTATAACTCGTCTGCCTAGTTTCCGTTTCCTAGAATATATCTTCCTCTTTCTTCTAGATATACTCCTAGGTACTAGTATAATTTAAAGAAAGCGTTATACGGACTTTATTAACGTCTTCGGAGAGATTATAGTTTAAGCTTATTTGCACTATTAGTTATAGAAGTAGGTCTATAAGGTATATATTTAGTTAGGTTAATATAATAAGTATAATCGTCGTAATCTTAAGTGCGATATTAAGGTTACTTACTCCGAGTTTAATCGTTTAATTAGTTAGAAGAAGAAGCTTCTAAAATAGATTAAAGAGGCTCGGGCTAAATAGGATAAGGCCTACGAGGCCTTAGATATTATATACGCTTATAAGAAGCAGTTACGGAAATAAATAGATCTTATTAATAGTTGTGCTAATAAGGCCTTAGTAGTAGAGGAAGCGAATATTTATAACTTAGAGGCTAAGAAGTTACGTAAGGCTAGGTCTAAGAGTATTAATAAAGACTTCTACCTCTTGCTTCTAATATAGGACCTTATACTTAAGTAGAGCTACGATTTCTCCTCGGATTTCTAGGTTTAGGGTCCTCTCTCTCTTCGGGATCCTTCTATTATTAGTAGAACTTTATTAGTAGCTAACGACAATTCGTAAGGCTTAATTTTAGTTCCTAGATATTATCTAATTTAAAGTATCCTTTCTATTTAATAAGGTATTTCTAACCCTTTTATTCTAGGATCTTTTCGACTTCGAACTTATCTTCCTCTTTTAGCTAGAAGTAAAATATTTCTTAGTATAGAGTTTCGGCGTCGGCGGGTTCTAATAGTAATATATAGAATACTAGGTAGATCTTTGCATCTTTTAGTAGTTTAAGTTAGTAGTTAACTAGTCCCCTAACCTCGTTAATTAAAAATAGTCCGACCTTAACGTAATCTAGCTTCTTAGTCTTCTTTCTTATTATTAGGTTTTTAGTAAGAAGGTAGACCTTATCCCCCTTTTTAAGCTAAGGTGCTATTTTTCTTTTATTCTATTTAGATTTAGCGATTGTTACTTATAAGTCTTAGATACGGTTCTCGAGTTCCTTATAAATAGTTTTTATATCTTACGCCGTAACTATAGCTCTTTCTACTTAGGGATAACTATACGGGTCTCTAAATAGGTTTAGATTTCGCCTATAATTCGAAAAGAATAGTATAGCCTGCGTAGTCTCTAATTTGTAGTTATTAAGTGCTATTTATGCTATAAGAAGTAGTATAACCTAATTGTCTTATATATAATTAATATAGTATTATAGTTATTATTCTAGGGTTTAGTTCGTTCTTTTTATTTATCCGTCTGTCTCTAGATAATAGGCCGTAGATAGTTTATATCTAATCCTAATAGTTCCGACTAGTATTTTCTAGTAGTTTAACGTAAATAACTTGTCCTAGTCGGTAATAAAGGCTTTTAGGAATCTATAGTATCGTATAAGCCTATCCGTTACGAGGTATCCGAGTTATTCTACTATATATCTTTTACTAGCAGGTATAAAGTATATATATTTAGTAAGCCTATCGACTATAACTATAATTATATTAAATATAGTTTTAGTAACTTTATCTCTTAATAGTAGGAGTTTCGTAATAAAGTCTATTATAACCTCGTTCTATAGTTCTTATAGTAGAGTCCTAAACTATATATGCTTATATTTCGTATATCGTTCGGCTTTGTTTCTTTAGTAATGCTCGTAGCGCTTAATATACTTAAGTACCTTCTATCGCATCTATAGAAAGCTAAAGCTCCTCTAGATAAGCTCTATAGTCTTAGTTGCTCCTAGGTGCCCTCTTAAGAGATCGTTATAATATTATCGTATATATTCTTCTTCTCGGCCCTTTAGTACCTAGTATTTTCCTTATAGTATTAGAAACTATTCCTTAGTATCGTTAAGAATTTGCATAATATTATTAAATTTCTAAGTATTAGCACTAAGGCTTCCGTCCGGATTAGCCTTAAGAACTTATTATTATATAGGTTCCTTTCCTTCTATATAGTTAACTCTTCGACTTAATGCGTCTACTCTGCCGTTTTCTTTTTCTAAAGTATAGCAGATTTTGAACTTATACTATCTAAGTAGTTCCGACTAGTAGGCCTATCTACGGGTTAGTACTTTAGTTATAGTAAAGTAGGTTAGATTCTTATAATTAGAAAGAATCGTTAGTCCTAGTACTCCTTCTATATAATAGTTCTAGTACTATAGAGCTATAACGATAGCTAGTAGTTCCTTATTATATACGTTATAGTTTTGTTCCGTAAGTAATATTTTTCTTAAGTAGTAAGCTACTAGGTATCTTTTCCTATTATATATCTATATAAGGCATGCTTCTATAGCTAGATTCGATGCATTAGTCTCGATAAAGACTAGTTTATTCGTATTAAATATTATTAGTACTAGTACTTTATAGTATATCTATACTAGCTTATTAAATGCTTTCTAATATTATTGTCCTTATTTCTATTTAAGGTCCTTTTTTATAAGGTCTAATAGTAGTATAGCAATCTTAGAGTAGTCCCTAATAAACTTCTAATTATAGTTAGCTAGTCTAAGGAATAATTATATATTCTTAACTATCCTCGGAGTTAGCTACGTTTTAATAGATTCGATTTTTTCTAGGTCGATTGCAATTCCTCTAGTATTAATAGATAGATAAATTTAATTGCCGTTCTATCTCCTATAGAGGAGCACGCAGCATGCACTACTTATTTATCTAGAAAGGAAAAGCTTAGGGCTAAGGCCCTTAGCTATAAAAACCTCTTACTTTTCTTTTATTTCTGCAGGTTAGCAGCCCTATACTCTAGGGTATATATTTCTTTTAGACAAATATAGGTACTCTAGAAGTCCTACCTCTTACTAGGTCCCTATCTCTCCTCCTCCTCCTAAATCCTCTAAAGTTCCTCTCCCTTTGCTAGGGAGAATTGCTCTAGCATACCTTCCTAGATTAGCTACCTAGCTATTGCTAGCAGGCCTCTCTTAGTATTTATAAGGTCCTTCTAGTTACTTAAGCCTGCAGCGGCAAATAGTACTTATCTATTCTCCTGCCTTTCTAGGTAGGAGATATAGATATGCTTTAGGGTTTAGTAGCCTTAGTTGCATATATAGTTTAGGGAGATGCCTAGGACTCTCCTCTTAGCTAGGTAGGCTCTTAACTCTATATATTTAGTCCTAAGGAGTATAGCTATTATGCTCTCTAGCCTAGACTATCCTCTATATAGGTATTTGCCTATATTAGTCTTATCTAAAGTCTAGGCTACTGCTTAGGTCCTATTCCTTTAGTTCCTTTTTGCCTTAAGCCTATTCTATATAGTTTTCTATTTTTAGTATATCTACTAGTCTTTTTTAGGTACCTCTTGCAGAGCCTTTTAGCTTGCAACTATCTCTTAGATCCTTTCTTATCTTATACTTTAGTTTAGTTAGGTATTCCCTTATCTATATCTCTTAGTTCTTTATATTTGCCTTATAATATCCCTATACCTATCTTAGATATATTAGTATGCTGCCTAGTTCTTATTCTTTTTAGCTGCCTATCTTGCTAAGTCTTATATATATAGGTAAATTAGTAGGATATCTGCTTCCCTTTAGAGTACCGCTGCTAAGATACTCTTATATGCTCCTATAATATATCTAAGGGCTTAGTTTTGCACTTTCTCTATTAGTTAGGTAAGTCCTTTCCTATATCCTTTAGTGCCTTCTAGGTCTATCTAAGTAGTATACCTAAACGTTATTACTAGCCTAACTACTACTATATAGAGGTATCTAGCTTTTTAGAAGGATGCGCCCTATATAGATTTGCATAGCCTTTAGAGTAACTGCATTTAGCTAGCTTCCTTCTCTGCTGCTTTCTTAATATAGGGTCCCTACTATAGCTTAGTATCTACCTATATCCTAAGGAGTCTAAGGGATAGGACTAGGCCCTCCTTAAATCCTTAAATTTAGACTATTACTCTAAGATTATATTATCTCCTTTTAGTAAAGTAGATTAGCTAGTATTTTTGCGGTGCAAAAGCTACTCTATATTTGTTAGCCTAGTCTAAGCACTTTTAGTAAGCTCTTTCTAGCTACCTATAGTTCTCTTCTATACTATTACTATAGGTTAGGATATTAGAGTTATCTATAAATCCTATTGCTCTCGTTCTTCCCTCCTAGAGAGTTAGAAGAAAGGTAGATGCAAAGAAGAGAAAGAGGATTAGTAATAGTATAGAGCCCTAAGAGATGCCTATATTTTATAGCCTTAGCTAGTCTATAAAATCCCTTAGCCTAAGGTAGGTAGTTCTGCCTTAGAGGAAGGATTATATAAATTCTATAATATAGCTAGGGAACCCTTTAAGTCTAAGGTTGTATAGTAGTCTAGTATAGAAGATATTATTAAATGCTCCTAAGATGTCTAGGCAGAGTATAGATACTACTGCCCTAGGGTTAGTTGCCTAGATAGTCTTAACTTATTTAGTAATAAGGTTAAGTGCTAAGGCTATAGACCTTCCTAGCCTAGCTCCTATTTAGGATTCTAGAAGGAGTTTCCTAGTTTCTATCTCCTTAGACATCCTTTTTATAATAATTGCCTTTAGTATCTTAGCTAGTATATTTAGTAGGGCTATAGGTCTATATGCTCCGGGTTTAGAGTAGTCTAGCTTCTAGGGCTTTCTAAGGACTACTATAACTAAGTGTTTAAATAGTTATAGGTAGTATTCTAGCCTAAGGCATGCTATAAATAGCCTAGTAAGAGCTAGTATAATAGTAACTTTGCATTCCTTAAGTATTAAGTTAGGAATTTAGTCGGGCTCTAGAGCTTTATTAGCTAGCAGTTTCCTAAGCACTTATACTACCTCTGCCTCTAAGACCTCCGTCTCTATATAGAAGGGGTAGGGGTATTATATATTTAGGATATTACTTAGGTTAGCTAGTTTCTTTACTAGGAAGAAGTAGTTAGCTAGAATCCTTGCTTTCCTAGTATTATCGTCCTCCTTCTCTTAGTTAGGTCCTCGTATCTCTAGAAATTAGGGGTTCTAGTATGCTTAGTTAGCTCCTTGTCTTGCCTATTTAGCTAGTCTCTATATCTTGTTTAGGTTATTTATAACCTCTCGTACTACTTTCCTCTAGGCGAGATTAGTATTCCTCTAGATTTGCTTATTTCTTGCTTTGCTTATAGCAATATATGCCTAGTATACGTAGTCTATCTAGGTATCTTTCTATTATCTTCTTATCTTTCTAGTAAGCTTTATTAGCCTCTAACTTTTAGGAGTCTAGCTTTCCCTAGCAAAGCTTAAGGGTTTAGCTTTAGGAATTGCTACTATAATAGTATCTTAGATTGCCTCCTATACCTAAGTAGCTGCCTTATTTATTTTAGCTTTAGTAGTTAGGGGGATATTATAGAGTTAGGCTTAGTCTAGCCTTCCTTAAAGGATCTATTATACCTCTTTCTAGTTAGCTTTCTTCTATTAGAGCCTAGGGTAGCTTTGCTTTAGGGAGGGGGTTATATTATTAATAGTAGTAATAATAGGGATATAGTCTAATCTATTTGTTATCTTTAGTACTACCTTATAGGTAATTATATTTTGCTAGAGCTAGGTAGTTATAAATACTAAATCTAGTATCTAGTAGCTAGCTCCTTGCTTTTCCTATATAATCGTGCCTAGCTCTAGGACTTATTATATCCTAGCTTCTACTATTATTTTTAGTAGCTTATCTGCTATCTTATATAGTATATATACTAGATTAGCTCCCTATCTTAGGTAGTAGAGGTTAAAGTCTCTAAGTAGTATCTATTAGGTATAGTCCTCCTTTCTACTTTATTCTAGGGCTTTTATTGCTTCTTAGAGTATCTCTACTTAGGAGTAGCTAGTTAGTCTACTTAGGTTATAGTAGTTATAGATTATTACTAGCCCTAGGCTAGTTTAGATTTCTATTAAGACAAGGTCTCCTATCTAGTAGTAGATTAGTTTCTATATAGTGCTATCTAGTTAGTTAGAGACTAGTATAGCTACTTTTAGGTATCTAGTAGTTAGGAGGATTAGGTAGTATCCTTATAAGATTATTCTCCTATTCTATAGGTTTGTCTAAGGTTCTTAGAGTATAATAACTTAGATTGTTACTAGGTCTGCCTTCTATACTAGAATCCTTTATATAGTTAAGCTATAGTTAATATTATATTAGTAGATAGTTAGGTTATAGCTATTTATTGCTAGACTCCTAGGTAGCTAGCTCTAGTATTATAATATTATAGTCCTCTTAGGAGCTATTATCTATTTAGGAGCTCTAGGGGAATCTAATCTTACTTGCCTATCTTTCCCCTACTTTAGCTATAGCTATGCTGCCTCTTAGCCTCCCTAGTCTACTTACTATTCTCTATATCTTAGCTTTACCTAAGGTAGGCTCTAGCTAGGTCCCTTTCCTCTTCTTATTATATACTTAGGTCTACTCGCTTTATGCTACTAGGGCCTTAGATTTCTCCTATATCTTAGTAAAGAAGTAGGAGAATGCCTAGGCCTTTGCCTTAGCTGCCTACTTAACTTTATATCTTACGGACTAGGTTAGGTAAGTGCTTCTATAGTTGCTATATATATTTAATATTAATATATAGTCTATAGTTTTATAGGGGCCTACGTACTTCCTATAGGTAGTCTTAGTCTCTTTATAGTATAGAGAGATATATCTAAACTAGCAGCATTTAAGACATTAGATTATCCTCTATTTAGAGTAGTATAGCTCTACTATAAGAATAGTACCTATATATAGGAGGCCTTTCCTAGTAATCTCCTTAGCTTGCTCCTTACTATATACTATAATAATAGCTAAGAAGTGTTATTGTCTCTTCCTAGCTATTAGGCTCTTAAGCTAGGCTACTTATTCGATCCTAAGGTTTAGGATCTATCTTAGGTTCTCTTCTTCTACCTTTCTTTAGCTAGTCTTATCTTCTAACTACTATCCTACTCTTACTCTATATACTACTACTCTATGCATTAGTTTAGAGACCGTTGCCTAAGGCTATAGTTCTTTTAGCTAAGCCGAATCTTCCTCTATCTTTGCTTTATTATAGGTCGAGTAGGTTACTACTCTAATATCCCTACTTAGTAGTTTCTATACTACTACTACCTTTTAGGTTCTAATCTTCTTTCTAATATCTTTATTTAATTGCTTCTTTACTGTTTCTCTTTCTTTTAGGTTCCCTATTCTAATAGTTACTATCTAGTTAGATGCCTAAGGCTATAGAGGCAGCCTTAGTAATATAGGTTAAATTTAGGCTTTTTAGGCCTATATTATAGTAGCAGAAGCAGCAGCTAGCTGCTGCTTCTAGAGGTCTCTCTAGATAGTAGAGAGGGTATTATCGATAGCCTAGTAATAGGCTTAATAGAGAAGAGCCTGCTAGGCTCTCTATAGAAGAGGGAGGAGGGAGAAGGAAGTTTAGGCCTAGTAGGAGTCTAGGGCTTCTTAGATGTCTATAGCGAGCTTAAGTATATTCTTTTAGATAGTTTTACTTACTATCTATTTCTCTTTAGTAGTTTGCTAGTTCTTAGGGCTAGCAGGTAGTTGCTAGGACTTCTAAGGGTGCCCTTAAGTTAGAGGGTGCTAGCCTCCGTCCCTTAGGCGCCCTCTGCCCTTATCGATGTTTTGCTATCGCTAGGAGTAGATAGCAGCGTATTAAGAGGCCTCGAGGCCTCTCTTATCTAGCGGTTCTCTCGTCGTCGCGCTTATTCTTTACTATTCCGTTTATATGCCTTAAAGATATAGGAAAAGATCCTCTAGTATTAATAATAAAGCTAAGGAATTTAACTTTCTTCTTATAAAATTCGTATTTCTTAGGTACGGTCTAGAATCCTACTTAAGAGAGTCTTTTAAATACGCCTTATACTTATCGCTTATATTTTTCTAGAGATCCTTTAGTATAGACGAGGATGTCGTCTATATATACGATAACGCATATATCGAGTAGGTCTCTAAGAATATTATTTACTATCTCCTAGTAGGAGGCTAGCGCGTTAGTTAATCTTATTAGCATAATCGTAAATTTATATAATCCGTAGCGCGTTCGAAATGCTATTTTCTATTCTTCGCCTTCTGCTATACGGATAGTATAGAATGTGTCTTATAGATCGATCTTTATATACTAGTCTAATCCGGTAAGTTTATCTTATAACTCTTTAATATTAGGTAATAGATATCGGTTCTTAATTATAATATTATTAAGTTTCCTATAGTCTATAACTATTTATATCTTCCTATTAGGCTTTAGAACGCTAAAGATAGGTGCGCCTATACTAGACCTAGACTTGCGTATCTAGCCCTTAGCTAGTATCTTACGTAGCTACTTATCTTCTTCTTAGAGCGCGTATTCGGATTTCTTAAATAGTAGTATAAATAAGGGCTCCGTTCCGGGTTTTAGGTTAATCTAGTAATCCTATATTTAGTATTTAGGTAAAGTAGTAATATCTTCTACCTCTTTAAAGAGTTTCGCCTATTTTTAATACTCTTTAGAGATAGCGGGTTCCGAGGCCGTATCCTTCGATAGTACGTTACTTCTATCCGTTCTCGTAACTTAATTATCCTCCTTACTATTGCGAGTAACTATCTAAGTTAGGCTCGATTATTTCGTAGCTTTAGGCGACTAGAGTATTATTTCGTTAATTTGTCTCCTAGCCTTATCTATTAGTAAACTCTATTACTATATAGGGTTAATATTAATAACGCAATCGCATTATTTAAACCTAAGTACTCCTCGTCTCTAATCGATAATTAGATTATACTTTCTTAACTAAGGTATGCCTAATATAATATTATAACTAGCTATATTAGTAATATCTAAGATAATTTCCTCGTAGTAATAGGCGGAAACCGCATATCCTTAGCAGCTCGGGTGCCTATAAAAGCGCGAGTTTAGGCTCTCCTCTATATTAAAAAAAATTATCTACCCTACGTTTCTTATTTATAGTTCTAGTATTATTATACGTTCTATGCGTACCCGCCCTACTAGCTATTACGAGAGACGATATAGCTAATACGAGGGTTCGCGAGCTAAACGTAGAACGTAACTACGAGCGTAGCTATTGCTCGATCTAAACTATAGTACTTACGAGGATTCCTAAGCCTAGCTACCTAGAGACGAGAGACGAGAACTACGCGTTATTACGCTATATGCGACTACTATATACCTAATTCTAGGGCTATTAGGCCTTAGCGATATAGATATACACGCCTAGTCGGCTATAAGTTAGTTAGAGTAGTATAGGATTTACGCATTAAAATAGAGCCGAAGGTAGGGCTATATAATATCTTCTACGGATAAGAACTACTAAAAACACGAAAGGGAAGAAGTTACTTATAGTCTAATAGCACGAACTATAATACGAGAAGTAAGCGATTAATTATAATAAGCCGCTAGAACGCACTTTATTATATATAAGCCTAGGCGGAACTAGACAACTCGAAAGGACTTAAGAGCATTAAAGCTACCTTTTATATAGAAATAGCCTCTAACCCTAAGAAAAGTTATAAACCCTTAGTCCTATTACGGCTTAGAGTCGACGATATTATAAGACGCCGACGATTAGTCGTAGAAGGCTAATAATTTAGCTTATCTATAGCTTTCTAAGGATTCGCTTAGGGTTACTATGCCTATATAGAGAGGTCGTTATAGCTAGGATAGCCCGAGAAATACGATATTATAAGCTATACGGAGTTTAGCGAGCTAGGGAAAGGATATAGGATCGTATTACTACTCGCACTTCCCGGTTTTGCCGTAAGGCTACGTTTCGTAACTTCGGTTACCCTATTTTTGAAAGAGTTTAATTAGCTCTTCCTATATTTAGTATAGGCTTAGAACGGCCCCTATACTTCTCTATCGAAGATTTCTAAAAGGCTCTAAACGCATAGTACGGAGGAATTAACAATAGGCTAGACGTTTATAATAATATAGGTTAGGAGTATTACGAGCCGGATAGACTAAGAAACCGACCTCTAGGAAAGTCTACGAGTAACTACTAGGTATTACTAGCTACCCCTAGTTTCGGCAGGGTTTAATAACTCTTCCTATATTTAGTATAGGCTTAGAACGGCCCCTATACTTTCTTATCGAAGATTTCTAAAAGGCTCTAGGAAAATATAGTATAGAGGAATTAACGATAGGCCGGACGTTTATAATAATATAGGTCGGGAGTATTACGAGCTAGATAGACTAAGAAACCGACCTCTAAGAAAGTATTATAGGTAACTACTAGGTATTACTAGCTACCCCTAGTTTCGGAAGAGTTTAATTAGCTCTTCTTATATTTAGTATAGGCTTAGAACGGCCCCTATACTTCCCTATCGGAGATTACTAAAAGGCTATAGACGCATAGTACGGAGGGATTAACAATAAGCCGGACGTTTAAAATAATATAGGTTAGGAGTATTACGAGCCGAATAGACTAAGAAACCGACTCCTAGGAAAGTTTATAGGTAACTACTAGGTATTACTAGCTACCCTTACTTGTAATTTACGAAGTTATAAATTTCCTTTTGCTATATCTAGATCTAAAGTTTCTATTTCTTATTTTGTTCTTAATTTAGCAAGAATATTTCTTTCGTTATATAATAAACTAGTACTATTATTACTACTAACTTTACCTAATACTAACTAAACTAGCTAGTTTAGTTCGTTATTACCGACCTTCGGCCGAAAATATACTAAACAACTAAAACGATAATTCCTCTACCGATACTAATAACCTAGATACTACTATTAACTCTAGCAGTGTCTCGGATAATATTAGTGCAGAGGATCGCAATTAAGAGTTCCGTTACTAACCTACCTAGTTTATCGGACCTAATAGAGAAGTTAAACGACCGGTTAGAAGCTCTCTAGGCTCTACTAACCTTTTAGCTTATCCTAACGGAACAATAGGAACGGGTAATACTTATTCTCGTCGACGAGGAGCTATAGAACTATAACTCCCTATTAATACTACTATTAGCTTAAGCGTCGAGCAGTTTTAAGCCTTAATTTCTATAAGCTAACCTTCTATACCTTTGCCTAGTTCTAAGGAGATAGGATACTTTAAAGGGTTAGACGTTACTAAGTTCGTTAAGCGTTTTAAAGACCTATACCGATCTTATAGAGGCGACTAGGGCGATAAATCTACTAAAGTTAAGAAGCTAGTTAGCTATATTTATTAATATTAGCGTCCTATAGTTAAGAAGCTCGAAGGGTACAAAAGTCGTAACTATAGGCTATTTAAAAGCAGCCTTCTTAAAGAGTATCGCGAGTTTAATAGCTAGCGCATACTCGGAGATCGGTCGTACCTTTCCTAGCTATCTCTATAGAAGCTAGATAAGCTAGAGGAGATTTCTAAGTATATTCGGAACTTCGAGATCTCTTCTACTATAATTCCTTTAGAAGATCTAGATAACTTTAGCCGTACCTAGATGTTTTTAAAGCCTCTATCTAAGCCTATATAAAAAAAGATTTAGAATAAAGCGAACCTAGATATAGATCGCCCCTATATGTTTTATAACTTTACGCGAGTAATTTTAGCTATAAAAGCTAAGTTGCGAAAGAATAAAACTAATAAAGCCTTATATAAGGATAATCGTTTTATTCTAGTAGGAAAGCTAGTTAAAGTAATAAGGAATACTGCCCCTCGCCTAAATCCGGTCTCCGTAGCGATAAGCGCTATATCTAGAGTAAGCCCTAATATTAAGAAGCTAACTAAATAGCTAGCTACCCTTACCCTTGCTCTTTTAAAGAACTAGGAACCTACGTATAGGCCCCTACGTAGTAGCTAAAAGAATAAGGAAGCACTAGAGATCTAAGCTATAGTTATAGCTTATACTACCTTAGAAATTAAGATAGGTACCGCTTGCTAGGAGTATAGTTTAGAGGGATACTATAGTAGAGACTATCCCTACTTTAATTAGCTCCTAGATTAAGACTTTCTCTATAAGGATAAGACTCGCCGAATATATCCTAGCCGAGCTAGCGGAGAAATAAGACCTCTTAGGTATAGCTAGGATAAGAAGTCTCCTCGATTAAAGGTTGTTCTCCTAGCTCTTAAATAAGCTATCGGTCCGATTAACGTTAGCAAATATATTAGCTTTAATACTCTACGAGCTTCGTAGGAATCTAACCGGCGTAAATGTCCCGTCTCGATCGACGCTAGTATAGCTAAATTTAGGACTATAGAGTATATAGAGGAATGCGAGCCTATAGGATCTCTCTTTATTCTAGGGGAAGAAGAGGAAGAAGAGGATTATAACGCTACCTATATAGCTACGCAGTTCTCTTAGAAAGCCGTCTAGAATCCCTCTTACCTAACTACGTCTCTAATAAAAGCTATAAAGGCGAATATAGAGAAGTAGAAGCAAGCTACTAAAACGGAAACAAGCAACTCTTATAGAGAGCAGATACTACTAGAAATAATAAAGTATTATCGTAGAGGTAAACTAAGCTCGTCTTAAGAAGCGGCTTCGTCTTAGATATAGGGAAGATCTTAGACTCTAGCAGTTCCGAATTTCTAGAATACGGAGATATAGGATACTTAATTCGATCCTATAGTCCCTTCTAGAGGCAAAGCGAAAGGGTCGTAAAGAACTAAGCCGAAAATATAGAGATTAGATAACCTGCTTAAGAAGGCTATTCCTATAGACAAATAGAAAGCGTTCTAGTCTAATAGGCTCCTTAGAGTACCTCTAGTTATAGAACTTAGAGAACTATAGCTATTTAGGCAGTAAGCTCTTAGTTAGTTCCTATATAGAAGGAAGCCTATAGATCTATTCTATAGCGCTATACTTAAGCGCTATTATATATTAAAACGGAGACTAGATAGTACGGCCGCCTCCGTAGTTAACTTCGCTTAGATCTATAATAGGATATAGGAGTATAATTCCGCTAGCTATTTTAACGAAGATAGCGAAGTATCTAGAAAGGAGGAGAGCGAGGATAATAATAAGGGCGACGTAGGCCTTTATTAGTACGGAGAGCTAGAGATTAATACTTTCCTAATAGATTCTTTTAACTCTTTTAAGCAGCCTAAGGAAGAGTAGGTATCCTTAGTTAATAACTAGGAGGAGCTAAGTAATAATAAAGTCTAGTTCGACGCGAAGGAGTAGAATAATACTAAAACATAGCTCTTATCTATTTCTCTTAATCCTAATTAGGAGGAAGCGGACGAGGAGATCGTTTATTAGGATGCGCTAGGAATTACTATTATAATAGCAGTAAATCTCTTAGTTCGGCTAGCTTCTAGTATAGAGGCGTTGCCGTATATTCCTACTTCTAAGCTATATACGGACCTAGATAGTATTCTCCTAGACTTCTATAAGGACTACCTACTTATTCTAAGTATCTATATCTATGCGACTCTTAGGGAGGCTCGATAAGTATACGATGTCCTAATTAATAAGGGAGCGGAAAGTATAATTATAAGCTATAAGAGGGCTCGTAGCTTAAGGCTTCCTATTTCGACTAATATTATAGCTACTATACGTAGTATCTCTAGCAAGGTTACCTTTATTAGGATATATCGCAACGTCCGCGTAGAGGTATATAGGGTTGTCGTCTTTATAACCTTTTTTATTACTAGCAATCCTAAGACGCTAACTCTTTTAAGAAGGCTATAGACCCGTAGAACTTGCCTTTCCTCTAGAAACTGCGATAATAGCTTCTAGGAAGGCACGATCGCTAATAACTATAGAAACCTAGTTTATTTTACTAGTATAGTAGGAAGTAACGGGTGCAGAACAGTCGACGATATTCTTTATAGGATAGGAAAAAATTAGGTGCTAAGGTCCGCTTTAGCCCGATCTTAAGTACGGATATAGAGAGGGCTAAAACGCGCTAAACTAAGCTAATAAGTATTCTTAAGAGAATAGCTAAACTAGTACCTAGAGCGAATACGGCGCTAGATTATAGAATACTCGAGAAACTAGCGGGAAAACTTACTAAAGAAGAGGAGGACTAGTTTAATAAGCTTATCTATAAGCATCCTCGTAGCAAAACTATCTTCTTTAGGAATAAAGGCGAGTATAACTACCTTAGTTACTAGCACCGTTCCTACTTTAGAGATCCTAAATTCGAAGGACTAGTCTTTAACTATATAGTCTAGTATAAGTTTCTTATAGAGTTATATACGGATCCTAAAGGCTTAGGAGCTTACTACGAGATAAGAGAGTTTATTAGGAAATAAGTTCGGAACATCCCTCTATTATCCTCGCTAATTCGTCCTAGCTAGAAGTCCGATAATACTCTCTACTAGGGCCTCTAGTATAAGTTTACGCAGAACCCGGACCTCTAGGAAAGGCTTTTATCTACTATACTATATAAATTAGTATACTCTAAGGCTAAAGACCGCTCTTATAGTATAGGGTTCTCTTATAATAAAGCTTCTATAAAGCGTCGAAGCAAATAGGGACGGAATAAGCTTAGAAAGCGCCTTATAGAGCTAAGGGAGAATCTATTTAGATAGCTAGATCTTATTAGTAGAAGTCCTAGGCTACTTCCGGGAGCCTCTAGAGCTAGTTCTAGGACTGCTAGGATAGCTTCGGACGCTAGTAGGGGCATTCTTAGGAGCTCTAGAATACCTACGGGTACTAGTAGAGGGAGCTTCGGGACGGCTATAAGACGGAGTAAGAAGCTAAGTAGGCAGGTTCGGGCGCTAACGGGGAACTATCTAGGAACGATTAGGGATGCTAGTATCGTAGAAAGGGCGCTAAGTAAAGTCTTAACTAATCTACGTACGGACTAGCAGCTCTTACTAAGTAAACTAGCTAGTTTAGTTTAATTATTATATAAGGATTAGCGGAACTTGCCGAGTAAACTAGCTAGTTTAGTTCGATTATTACGTAACGTATATAATAATCTTATATTCTTACTCTTCCCGGAACTAGTTAAGTAGCGTTTAGGAAGCCTAGAGCTCTATTCCTAAGAGGATCCTCCTAGTAACCTACTCTCTCCTAACTGCTTTAGGAACTTCTTTTCCCTATAGGACTTAGAACTTAAGGTTCTCCTTCTAGATAAGTATTCTTACGACTCTAAAGGTAGATACGAATCTAAGGGCGACTACGAATAAGCTATAGTTGCTAACGTTATTTATAAGGAAATCTGCCGGAATTATAGAGTTCGCCGTAGTAAACTATTACTAAACTTACTTCTAGACCTAGGTATATAAGCTAAATTCTCTCTAGAAATTAGGGCGTTTATAATATATAAGCGTATTATAGATAAGGTTAGATCTATTAACGCGGACGTATCTATAATAGATAGATCGAATCCTAGTAGTAATCTATATTAGAGAAAGAAAGCACTTGCTACGGAGGAAGCTATACTACCTAGAATAGGCTCCTTTAACGGAAAATACTTAATTAAAAAGTTTTCTAGCATTCCGAGAGGTTTAAGGCTTACGCTAGAACAGCTCTCTTAAATTAAGCCTACTATTTCGCTATTAGATTAGGAGCTATATCTTCTAACTAAGATACTATATAATTAGGAAGCTATACTTACTTAGGATTTCGAGTATCTCGGTTATATTAAGCCTACTATTGCTCCTCCTTAGGTTATTTATACGATCCTATATAAACTATAGCAGCATTCTAGTTTCCGACTCTAGAGCTCTCTCGAGGGGAAAGTTATAAAAATGCTCTATAAGTATATAGACGCAGGCTCTCTTAAGCCGTACTATAGTGCCTATCGGAATCTATACTTTCTCGTAAAGAAAAAGACTAACCTAGGAGAACTAAAGAAGTATCGCCTAATTAACGCTATATAGAAGTTTAATACTATAACTATTCGCAATGCTAACCTTCCTTCTAATACGGATAGTTTTTCTAAAGCTTTTATAGGTTATATAATCTCGTCTTTAGTTAATATCTTCTCTAGCTACGATTAGATTCTACTAGACGTAAGGAGTCGGGACCTTATAGGTTTCGATACTTCTCTTAGCCTGCTACGCTAGACGACGCTACTATAGAGAGCTACGAACTCTATCGCTTAATTTGTCTAAATTATAGTACTTATCCTTACTACTTAGATACCTTACGCTGCTAAACCTTTCCTCGACGATATAGCTATTTGCGGACTAAAGACAAAGTATAGCTATAAGGAGGTTAAACCTAGGCTCCGCTAATTTATAGTAGAATATATTAAGAACTTAAATAAGGTGCTTACTAACCTAGAAAGAGTAGAACTAATAGTTTATAGGGAAAAGCTATAGCTATACTATAAATAGATTAAGATAGTAGGTTACGTTATAGATAAATATAGTAGATACCTAGATACGGAACGAGTAGCTAAGCTTATTAAATAGCCTACTCCTATAGATTAGAGAGAAGTCCGCATTCTTATAGGAATGTTCGTATACTATAAGATCTAGCTTAAGGACTTCGCCTAGTTACTAAGGCTACTCTTATCTCTCCTAAAGAAAGACGTTAAGTTCGTATAGACGAAAGAATATTAGTAGTCTAAGGATGCGATTACGGAACTTCTTATCTCTACGCTAGCGCTAGTAGTACTAGACTATAAACTAGAAGAAGGACTAATTATAGTAGGCGTTAACTCTAGCCTTTACTTATAGAAATGCTATATATCTTAATATAACCGGAAAGATAGCAGGATTCGACACCCTTCTTAATTTAAGTTAGAATTATTCTCCGCTTCTAAGCAACGCTACGACGCTAGGAAGTGCGAGTGTCTCGGTATTCTTAAAGTACTAAAGAAGTATTATCTATAGTTATTTAGTATTTTCTTCTAGCTAGAGGTAGACGCTAATACGCTAGTGCATTAACTTAATAAGGCTGCTACGAACCTCCCGAACGCAGCTATTATAAGATAGCTAGCGTAGATTAGGCTATTTAACTTTAATATAGTATATATCCCTAGGAAGAAGCATACGGCTGCCGATAGACTATCTCGTAAGCCTCCGATAGAGCAGGACACCCGAGAACTAGCGGAGGAGGGCGATATCGATAAGATAATTAATAACTAGTTTTTCGCCTACTCCGCCTACGACCTCGTCGCCTAAGTATTCCCTACTCGAGCGGAATTAGAGGAGGAAGTGCTAAACAGTACCTACTCTTAGAACTTAAGAAATATCGCATTCTTCCTTACTTACCTACGTTATCTACTAGACCTGTCCTTAATAGAATATAGGTCTCTACGGAAACGTATACTTAAGTTCTATATAAGTAAAGAGGGTTAGCTTATAAGATAGGATCGTATCGGTAGTATCCCTTAGAGAGTTATTAATAATAGTAACTATTATAAAAGAATTCTTACTACCTGCTACGATTACTATAGACACCTAGGCCTAGAACGGACGTATAAGACGGTTACTAAGCGATAGTAGTAGGACGGCGTTTATACCGTAGTAGTTCGTTTCTATAAGAGTTGCTAGCAATATATACTTAGGAATAGTTACTAGCGTCCTAGCCTACTCTATACTTCTAAAAAGCAGTATCTTAGAAAGCAATAGTATCTAGACGCGGTATTTATTAGCACCGGACTTTACCTTATTATTGCGAGAGAGACTATTTCTTAATAGCTAGAGGCCCGATTAATACGGATAACGGATAATCGTAAGGTTAACGCTAGATACGTTACGAAGTTTATCTACGAGGACTTAATTTGCCGCTAGAGGGCTATAGCCGAGATCTATATAGACGGGAGCGGAGAGAACGTTTAAGAAGCGCTACTTACTAGCTATAGAATTAAGTAGGTTACGATCTCCCCCTACTATCTATAGGCTAACGGAATTATTAAACGGAGCTACCGTCTAATTCTAGCGGCTCTCTCTAAGCTTATAGGCAGAGGAGTAAGCGCTATAGCTAAATATATTCCCTTAGTTATTTAGGCGGAATATACTACGACTAACTAGATAATAGAGCTAACTCTAGCGAAGATAATAATAGGTAGGAATGCTATATTGCTAGTAGAGCTTAAATTCCGTACTTACTAAGTAGCTAAGTAGGGGACAGTCCGTAACCGTCCTTCCTTATTAGTAATACGAGCTATAGCTATAAAATAGATATATACGACGCTTAAGGAAGCTCGTGCTCGATAGGACCGGCTAAGGAAGTATAATATTAAATATTCTAATAACTAGAAGAACGCTAATTAGTAGGAGCTTCGTCCTAGATAGATAGTAGTCGTTTACCGATTAGAACTAAAAACGAGCTTCTTAAATAAGCTGCAGTACTAATAGCGCGGTCCGTTTCTTATGCATACTATTATTCGTAGCGGGAAGGCATATAAGATTAAGGAGCTTAGCGGGGAGGTCCTTTACTATACGTTTCTTAGGTTTAACCTAAAGCTAGTGCCGTACTAGAGGGATCTAGAGGCTATAGTTCCTTAGGAGGATAACTTTAATCCGGGGCAGCTAGGTCCTCTATCTCCTAAACTACGGCCGCGTAGTTATCTATACCCTTAGGTTCGGATTAGTAAGCTATTAGGAATAACTTAAGAAGAGAGGGAGGAGTATATCCGTTAGCTAGATATTCTAATGCTAGAGGAATCCTAGTAGGCCCCTAATTTTTTTAAAAATTGTTTCTAATTACGTCCGTCTCGATATAAGAAATAGGGAGAAACGTATTACTTATTACTCTTATATAGCTAGTGCTATAAGAAAGGGAGGATTAGTAGCAGAAGTAGAATAGATCTTAGGAAGCTAGATAAAAGGACTATTACTATAAATAAGAGAATCTACCGTTAGGAGAATACTAGTTCCTAACTAGCCTAGGCTCCTAGGAGCAATAAGGGATAAGATTAGGCGACTCTTACTTAAATTTAGCTAATAGCTGCCTAAAAGTAATTGCGAAAACGTATATACTTCCTTATTTCTAGAGGTGCAAACGAAGCGAACTAGCTAGTTTACTTCGAATAGCACCGAGGATCTTCTAACGTATAGTTATAAATACCCTTACGACTAGGTAGCGGATTCTAGTATAAAACTCCGCCCCCCCTTTTCGGCTCTTTTAGTTTCTTCTTAGTCTTATTAACCTTAATATCTATCTTAAGTATAATAACTATTAAGAAGTTCCGGCCTAATAACTACCCTAGGGCCGCTAAGTGCAGGCGGCAGCGGTAACGATAGTTATATAGAGTTTTTAAGCAAATAAACCGCGAAAACTCTATATAATAATAATAATAACAACTCCTTCTATACTAACTATCTTTACCGCTACTAGTATAACCTACCTATTTAGAAACCTCGCGTATTATTAGCTTCGTATATTTCCTACTTTACGTACTCGTATAGCGTACTCGCTTAGAGACTCGCTTAAGAAACCGCTTACCCCTAATTATCTTCCTCCGCTTATATATAGCACCTCCTTCCTATACCGTCTATTTCTTTCTCTTTTCTTCTGCCTTATTAGTATAATAGCTAATAGAGATATTACTATAACCGACGCTACTAAAGCGCCTACCCCTAAGCCTAAGGCGGTAGTCCGCTATTCTAATCTAGACGCGCTCGCCTACGCCGCTAACTCCGAGTTAGCTAACTTTCGAAATTTTACTCTTAATATTTCTAAGCTTAGCAGATAGCTTACTTATATATAGATGCTAGACGCGGTTACTAACGTAGCTATAGAAGAAGAGAAGTAGACCGTTCTTCGTTCCGTTTATAGCGCTATTTAAGGAGACGACGACTGCCGCGCTTTTATTATTTTCTAATTTATTTAAGAGCTTAGCTAGCGTGCCTCCGCCCGCGCTTAGGAAGGCGCTCTAGAAGGGTTAAAGGGCGTAATTAATATCTATAAGAGAGGAAAGCAGTTCGCTAAGAAACGCGACGGCCTCCTTAATATACTATAGAACTTATTTAGATTAGGTAGGGAGTTCCCCTATTTTAATTTCCTAAATTCTATATTTAAGATCTGCAAAAAGGCCGGCTAGCATCTTCGACGATTCTCTCTACTTAAGAATGTCCTTATAGAGAACCTCCGGCTATTAGGCCTAACCTAGTTAAAATAGATACTCTACTAGGCCCTCTATAATAGAAAGAAAGAGAACTTGTTTCGCCCGGCGTCTAGCTATATATCTAGCAAATTCTAGAAGGCTAGCTTTATTAAGAATATAGAGGCCGTATTCTAGATAGATCTATTTAGCCGTAAATACCTCTAGCTTATTAATAAGAACGGCTTTACCGTTATAGACGCCTACTTTATCGTCCCTAAGAATAAGGTGTCTAGAGTAATAGATATTAATAATAAAGAAGGAGTTAGAGGCTCGGCCGTAAATAGGCTACTTAGCGAGGCCTCCGAGTCTAGCTACGACTTTCTAGGCTATATTAATCTAGGCTTAGATAAATTTAAGAATTTCCGCGAAGAGGCCGAGCGCTAGGTCCGCGGAAAGATAAACCTCGCCGATAAAGACTAATTACGCCCTAATGCGTTCGCGTATCTATATTATAAGATTAGAGACCTCTACTACGAGGACCGTAAGCGCTAGGCGCTGCGATAATAAGAAGAAGAGGCTAATAAAGGCTAGGCTGCAGTAACTCGCTCCTAATCCGTTATTCCGGCCCTAGAGCTAGAGATAATTGTTTCTATCCGACTACGCGAGCTAGCTAGCGGATTAAAAGAGTAAGTAACACGTTATAAGACGTATAGCTATAATAACGACCTCCTAGACGATCTAATTAACGAGGCGATTAAGAAGCCTTATATAGACCTTAGGGAAGCCCGCGTCCGCATCGCTATTCTATACGCTAGCTATTTCGAAGATTAATATAAGGCTAATATATACGGAAAGCCGGACGTAATTCCCCTTAATAAATATAAATTCCTAGAAATTAGCCCTCCTTTCTACTATACCTATATAGTAGAAATAGCTAAAGTAGTTAGCCTGCAAGTAGGCGAGTCGATAATAACGGCGTCTAAGCGCCTATATAATTCGTAGGAAATTTTACGTAGACTATACCTATTAGCAAAGGGATCGATTAACGACGTAGCTAAGAACTTAAGGAAAGATCCGTAGATATAGAACGTAGATATACTAGACTACTAGGTTAGCAAGAATTAGCTAAGTAATATAGATAAGGCCGCTATAAAAGCAGCAGAGGAGAAGAAGACTTAAGAAAAGGCTAAGCGTAAAGCTAATATAGATAAAGAGCAGGATAGTAGTCCTAAGAAGAAGACCCGTCTATAGTAAGAGACCGGAGATATCGAGAATCCCGCGCCTATATCTCTAGCTCGCTATTTAAAGAAACCTACGAGGAATAAGAAGTCTAAAAAGGCTAAGGGAAAGGCTAGAGCAGGTATAGAGGAACCGAACTAGCTAGTTCGGTTCGGCAAAGGAAAATAGTAACGTTATAAACGTCTAATATATTAGAAAATAATAGATAGTACTTAGTTTATTATTTTGCAGAAGTTAGTTCTACTAAACTATCTTTTTAGGATAAAAATGTCGTTTATTAGAGTGTCTATTCGGATATAAAGAAAGGGAGGATTAATAGGCGGAAACCGCATATCCTTAGTAGCTTAGGTGCCTATAAAAGCGCGAGTTTAGGCTCTCCTCTATATTAAAAAAATTATCTACTCTACGTTTCTTATTTATAGTTCTAGTATTATTATACGTTCTATACGTACCCGCTCTGCTAGCTATTACGAGAGACGATATAGCTAATATAAGGGTTCGCGAGCTAAATGTAGAACGTAACTGCGAGCGTAGCCGTTGCTTAATTTAAACTGTAGTGCTTACGAGGATTCCTAAGCCTAGCTACCTAGAGACGAGAGACGAGAACTGCGCGTTATTACGCTACGTGCGACTGCTATATACCTAATTCTAGGGCTATTAGGCCTTAGCGATATAGATATATACGCCTAGTCGGCTATAAGTTAGTTAGAGTAGTATAGGATTTATATATTAGTAGTACTATTAGATAGTAAGGAGTAACGGAATAGTTTCTCGTTCTACGCTTAGTAATAATAATCCGTCGACTATAATTAATTCGTACCCTTCGTCCTTTAATTAGGTAGCTATCTTATATCGCTTTATAAATAATTTAGAGGCAAAGTTCCCGCTTGCTCTAGAATTAATTATAGCTTAGACCTTATATCCGTTAACGGTAATATTAGTGCGAAAGACTAATATTAATACTTAAGCGCTTTCCGTATTATAGAACTCTCTTTAGACGCTTATTCCTTAAGAGTCGATCCTTTTTCCGACTAGGTCTCGATAGTAGGTGTCCTATACTATTCTTAGATCTAGTATAACGTATATTTAATTGTTTTGTATATAGCCTTCTCCTCTAGGGTTTCGATATAGGCATATATTAATTAATATTACTATATCTTAGCATGTTATTTAGAGATTTAGCGTATACTTTCTTATACTATATTTAGTACGATTTCTTCGCTTAGAGTAATATATCTAAATAGTATAATTATGCTTCCGATAGAAACGAGTTCCTATATAAGCGACCTAAAGTTATACTATATAGAGACTCTTAGTTAGTTCTAGAGCTTAACGCGGAGCTCTTTAAGCGTACGGTCGAATTTAGTAGAGTATAGGTATCGCTTTCCGCTAATTCTTAGAAATATGTCTTCTTATTATATAGCTAGGAATAATATAACTTTACGTATTATTCCTACTTAGGTATACGTAAATATAGTAATTTCGTTATCTAGGTCTAATTCTTTATTAGATAATTCTTTAGATACGTCTTCTTTATCTACGGACGAGTCTTATTCTTTCTCCTTAGAGTCGATTTTAGAAGGGATATTTTCTTAGTTTTCGTAATAAGATTTATTAGTTTCTTCCTCGGCGAGTCTAAGGTATAGTACTAGCTTCTATAGCTCCTCTAGAATAGGCAAGGGCCTACTTCCGTTATTATATCGCTAGATTAAAGAATTTTCTTCCTAAATTAGTTTAATTAGAAAGAAGTTATTCTCCCTCTTAGAAGAGATATATATTTAGCATATATCGTTATAATAGAATCGCTAGTAAAGGCTTCCGTATCCGTAACGCTCTTCCTAGCAGATCTATATTAAGATACTTCGTTATTATATTATCCCGAAGGTCCGTTTAGTCGTAGGTTCTTCGACTATTGCATCTCTTAGAGCCTTAAGCTCGTTAGTTATTCTCTTATGCTATTAGATTAGTTCCTTAAATAGTTAGTATTCCTAGTCTAACTATAGTTCGGTCTTCGAGGTAAGGGGGTATATTTCCTTCTCGACTTCGCTTTTTTATAGGTTAAGTCGGTTAAGTAGTATAAGTTAGTTGTCTTCCGAGGTTATTCCCTCGTTCTTACGTTTCTAGGTTATTATGCCTAGAAGTCGGACCTCTTAAGGGTTATTATCGTTATAACCTCCTCGTCCTCCTTCCTTTCGTTATATTATATTAATTAATTATCGTTATACTATGTTCCTAAAACGATAATCCCTTGCGAAGTAGCCTAGTTTGCTATAGTTATAATAAGTCTTATTATTACCTTATTTCTTTCTAGGCTTGCCCTTTAGCTTGCTCTTTCCTTTAATCTTTCGACCCTTCTAGGTTATATCGAGCTCTATAGGTTAAGGTCTATAGTACGGCTTATTAGACTAATTGCTTATTTTAGAGTAGTATCCGTAGTTTCTTCTATAGTCTAGGGTAAACCCGGCCGTTCCTCTAACCTTAGAGTTATACTTGCGTTCTAGGGCTCTCTTATAGAGCCGGTCGTCGATTTTAATAGCCGCTTTAGTTAAATTCTTTAGGGTATTAAGTATTCCTCCGTAGTTTATTAATTAGTCCTTAACCGAGTCTTTAAGACTACGTCTAAATATCGTTATTAACGCCTATTAGTCCTATCTAGTTACCTAAGAATATTCTTTAAACTTAGCTATATACTTAGATACTAAGGTTCGTTATCGGAGGTACTAGATAACCCTAATTGCTTAGGTTACCTTATTAGAAGATCTAAAGATCTCCTTAAGCTTAACTTTAAAGGTCGTATAGTCCCTAAATATACCGGTAGGGTCCTAAGATCCCTAGCTATCTAAGTAGACCTTAAGGTAGGGTTTAATTTAGTTTTAAGCACTACCCTAAAGGTACGTGCTAGTAAAGATAGTCTTAAGTATTACTTAAACTAGGTTAAATATAAGGTATATATTTATCTAGTTAACCTAATTATCGAACTTATTTCGATCTCTATAGTAATAGTTAGGCTTCGCTAGTTTAAAGCTTCTTAGCCTTAGTCTACTATCTTCGTCGTCGGAGTCGTCTAGTAGAGTCGGTCTTAGAGCTTAAACTAGCTTGCTATAGCTAAATCCTACTTCGCTAGAGGCGGGATTTCCCCTAGAGCTTCCTATAGTAGATATCCTTAAGGGCGTATAAAGCTATTAGGTTTATCTGCGCTAGGCTAATAACCTAAGATCTTACTAAGCAGAAGCTTAAGCTTAATTAGGGTTTAAGCTTATTAGGTAGTCTAGAGGAAGGCAACGAAGTAGGAAAAGTTACTTAATTTTAATTAGTAAGATAGAATAGTAAGTTATACGCGATAACTATCTAGAGAGGCGATACTTATCGCTGCTAAATATAAATAAGACTTGCTAGTCCTTAGCTATCTGCTCTATAGTGCTCTCTCGCTCTCTATCGTAGAGCGTAATAGAGTATAGAGCAGGTAGTAGCAGAGCGCCCGGCGTCTGCCTAATAGGTGCTCTATTTAGCTACTACGCCTGCCTAATCCTAATTAGTCGGTTAACCCCTCGGCGGGTAGAACTGTAACACGTATTTACTCTTAGCGTATTTAGTAGAATCTTATTATAGCGTACTAAGTTATATTATATTTAGTTATAGCGTATTTAGTCGTAGCTTATTTAGTCGTAGCTTATTTAGTTATAGCATATTTAGTTATAGTATATTTAGTTATAGCTTATTTAGTTTAGTTATAGCATATTTAGTTATAGCGTATTTAGTAGAATATTATTATAGTATATTTAGTAGAATCTTATTATAGACTATAGTATATTTAGTTATAGCGTATTTAGCTATAGCGTACTTAGTTATAGTAAGTTTAGTTATAGTATATTTAGTTTAGTTATATTATATTTAGTCTTAGCGAGCGCTAAGTTTAGTTATAGTATACTTAGTAACTTAGTTAAGTTATAGTATATTTAGTTATAGGCTTATAGCGTATTTAGTTATAGCGTATTTAGTTTAGTTATAGTATTACGTATACTTAGTTTAGTTATAGTATATTTAGTTAACTTAAAGCGTATTTAGTTTAGTTATAGCGTACTTAGTTATAAGAGGGTATATAGTAATATATAGACTACCTTAGACCTCTATTTAAAAATAGCGCTAATTCTTATAGAGTTATTATATATCGTATATTCTACGTATACGAATACTATATACTAAGCAATACGGTAGTAATAGGCGGAAACCGCATATCCTTAGTAGCTCGGGGGCCTACTTAAGCGCGAGCTTAGGCTCTCCTCTATATTAATTAATTATCTACCCTACGTTTCTTGTTTATAGTTCTAGTTTTATTATACGTTCTATACGTACCTGCCCTACTAGCTATTACGAGAGACGATATAGCTAATACGAGGGTTCGCGAGCTAAACGTAGAAGCGTAACTGCGAGCATAGCCGTTACTTAATCTAAACTATAGTGCTTATAAGGATTCCTAAGCCTAGCTACCTAGAGACGAGAGACGAGAACTGCGCGTTATTACGCTATATACGACTACTATATACCTAATTCTAGAGCTATTATAAGAGCGAAGTAAAGCTAGAAGTTAGGGGCCTTAGGCCTTACTAGTACTTAGCAAGCGGCTGCTGCCGTATTGCTTAGCGTATAGTATTCGTATACGCGAAGCATGCGATATATAATAACTCTATAAGAATTAGCGCTATCTTCGGATAGAGGTCTAAGGTAGTCTATACGTTACTATATACCCTCTTATAGTTCTAATTCTTTAACCCTATATAGGGTAGCGGCCTATAGATACTAATATTAGACAAACGAGAATCGCGAGCACGTCGTACTAAGAACGTAGGCTCTATACTACGAGCTCTACTAATATAGAAACTAAGCGAAGAGACGCTAAACCTTAAGGAGACAATAGTAGACGATAACGTTAACGCAAAGTATAGGCAACTTAAACGCGAGACGGAAGAGCTTTATAGGCGACTTATAATATATATACTTTAAGAAGAGTATAAGCGTCTTAAGCGCGAGCTCGCTATAACGCTAGAAGGCAATAACTTTCCTTCTAGCAGATCCGAAACCTACTATACGTAGAGTAGCGCGGAAGGGAACGCTAGAAAGGAAGAAGAAGAAGCTAGCGATACTAGTACGGCTAATACGTAGAGCGTACGCGATACGCTATTAGGAAGCTTATTAGCAAAGGGCGCGAAGATACGCGATCTAAAGCTATTTAAGAGTAAAAGCGAAGATAAGGCTTAGGAGTTTATCTACTATCTTAAGATAATCTTCGTTAATAATCCGATAACGTACTATAGCCCTTATAAGAAGGCGCTATATACTATTATATAGCTCGTAGGCAAGGCGAAGGATATATAGCATAACTAGTATAACGCTAAAAATCTTCTAGCTAAGTATAGCTAGGAAGACTTCTAGTAGTTTGCATATAATATAGTCGGGGATTAAGCGAACTGCACGCTTCTTACTACTATCGAGTACGAGAAGGCCTATTAGTATAAAGAGTAGAGCGTATAATAGTTTGCAAATAAGTTAGTCTATCTTAAGGTATAACTTAGCGACTACCGCAAGCTATAGCTAGTTTGCTAGCTACTCGCGAAGTTAAGAGCTCTTTTATAGAGGGATATTATTAAGAACTATAATACGATAGGGTTTAAGAGAGCCGACCTTATAGTGCTTACGATATATTTAGAATAGGCCGAGAGGGCTATATTCTTATAAAGCAACTATAGAGGTTTGTTAAGCAAAAGTAGGCTAGGCAAGTATATCGAACGTAAGACGTAGGCAAACTATAAGCGTAAAGGCAGCGATAATACTATAGCGCGATTTAGAAAAAAGAGATCCCGCCCTAGTAGGCAGCGTTAATCTAAGAGGGATAAAGATAACCTAGACTAGAAACTTAAAGCTAAATGCTATAGGTATAAGGGAAAGGGGTATATCTAGTCGGAATGCCCCCGGCTAGACCTATAGGAGCTACCTACTATACGTAGGGTAGCTATAGGCGAGCTGCTAAAAGGTAAGGCATCTAGGAAGACCCGCAAGCTCTAGATACCGTAATAAGCGGGATAGATTACCTGCCTATATAGAGCAGGCTAGCGATTCTTATTATAGCTAAGGTTAAGATAGATATAGGCTATATACGAGCTAAGTGCGTACTTAATAGGAGCGCTAATATTAATATAGTCTCTAGATCCTACGCTCTATAGTATAACCTTCTAGTAAGGGAGAATACTACTTTGCCGCTAGCTACGTCCTTTACTAGGTAGCTAGAGTACTACTATAGTACGTATTATATACGCCTATAAGCTACTAACTCTAAGAGAGCGACTTATATATATAGAAGCATCTTTTATATATATAATATGCTAACTCCTTACGTCTTACTAGGCTAGCTATAGCATATAGCCTATAGAGTAATAGAGGATACTAGTACGAATAAGTAGACCTTTAGGTCCGGAGGTAAGACGTATATAGTATAAGTACGCGAAGTATATAAGTTTTATAAGGACCTTTAAAAGGCTCCGTATATCTTTGCTATATTACTCTAGAAGGTAGATGCTAGCTAAGAGCTACTACCTACGGAGTTCTAGAACTTTATAGACCTCTTTAATTCTATAGAGGAGATAAGGAGTATACTAGTCGAAGGCGCTAAGTATACGATTAACCTACTACCTAGCACTAAGCTACTATTTAAGCTACTATATTATTAGTCTAGCCGCGAGCTTAGTAAGTTAAGTCGTTACCTCTAAGAAGTATTAGAGCACGATTAGATCGAGCAGAGCGAAAGTAAGGCAGGTGCGCCTATTCTATTCGTTCCGAAGAAGAATAGTACCTTGCAGTTATATATAGATTACTATAGATTAAATAAGATTATAGTAAAGAATCGCTATCCCCTACTACTTATTAGCGAAACGCTTAATAGGCTTATAGGAGCTATATAGTTTATATCGCTAGACCTCGCGGATGCGTACTATCGTATCTATATAAGGCTAACCGACCGCTAGAAGACTATATTTCGTACGCAGTATAGATACTTCTAGTATAAGGTAATGCCTTTTAGGTTAACTAATATACTAGCTACCTTTTAGAGGTATATTAATAGAGCCCTCTTAGGCCTCGTAGATATATGCTATATAGTATATCTAGATAATATTCTTATATATAGCGCCTCGCGTAAGGCCTACGTATAAGACGTACGTGCTATACTAGAGCAACTCTAGAAGTTCGGATTATATACTTAGCGCATAAAATGCTACTTCTTTAAAAAGGAGGTTAAGTTCCTTAGGTTTATTATATACTCTAAAGGTATAACGATAGATCTCTATAGAGTTAATATAATTGCGGCGTAGCTAACGCCTATAACGCTTACTAAGGTATAGTCGTTCCTTAAGTTCGCTAATTTCTATCGGCAATTTATATATAGGTACTCTAGGATTATCGCTGCTTTAATAGCACTATTAAAGAGGGCTAAAGTAGGCAAGAAGCTAGGGCGTATTAGTTAGGGCGAAAGCGAGAAGCTTACGTTTTATAGAATTAAAGACGTATTCTAAGCTGCTCTACTACTAAGGTACTATAACCCTACGGTATATACGCAAGTTAAAACTAATATATTAGACTTCGCGATTGCAGGCATTCTAAGCTAGTTATTCGAGGATAGGAACTAGCATCTAGTAGTATTCTTCTTACGGAAGATAATTCTAGCAGAATATAACTATAAGACCTATAATAAAGAGCTTCTAGCTATTATAGAAGTATTTAAGGCATAGCGGCTATACCTTAAAGGCGCCTTGCATTTAGTTACCGTACTTATCGACTACGCTAACCTTAAAGCCTTTATAATAATAAAGCAACTTATAGGTAGATAGGCTCGTTAGGCTATATTTCTAGCCCTATTCGATTTTATAATTAAGCATCGACTAGGAAAAACGAACCTAGCCGATACGCTATCGAGACGTAGTAACTATATATACGAATAGGCGTATATATTAAACCTGCTACTAATACTATAGAAGAAGCTCTAGGTATATAGTATAAGAGCCGAGTGCAGGCTATGCAGCGATTAGGCGTTCCTCTAGTATATTATAATTATAATATAAGAGCAACTCGTAAGTATAACCTTAGGGCAGCTCCTAGAAGAATATATATAAGACTACTTCTCGAGCAGCGTACGTATTATATACGCAGCGGTTGCTATAGAAGGACTATACCTAAATGTCTTAGACTTAGTTCTTAACTTTGCTAAATCGCTAACGCTATAGAAGCCTAATATAAAGGAACTCTTCGAGGAGGCGTAGCGTAGTAAAGGCGAATATAATAGGTATCGCATTAGGGAAGGAATACTATATTATAGCAATTAGCTATATCTTCTTAAGGACTATATACTACGGACGTAGGTAATCTATATATACTACGATAATCTACTTGCTAGTTACTTTAGTAAGAATAAAACTACCGAGTTAATATAGTAGAAGTATTACTAGCTAAGAATATCTACGGATATTAGCTAGTACGTCTAATCCTATTAGGAATATTAAGTATTAAAGGCGAGATACTATTAACTATATAGCAAGTTATTAGCATTACCGTAGCTAGAGCTTTTATAGAAGGAGCTAACTATAGACTTTATTACGGACCTGCCGCCTAGTAAGCGGGACGTATGCGTATATAATGCAGTCCTAGTAATTATCGACTAGTACTTAAAAATAAACCTCTTCGTACTAACTACTAAGAAATATATAAGCGTAGATCTCGTATAGATCCTAATTAATAGGGTAATTTGCCGATTCGGAATGCTATATAGAATCGTAAGTAATAGAGGCACTATCTTTACTAGCTAGTTCTAGTTAGACTTCTACTTCGAGTCGTATATAAACTATAAGCTATCTATAGCCTTCTATCTGCAGACTAATAGGCAGACGGAACGTACTAACTAGATGCTAGAATAGTACTTACGTATCTTCTATAACGATAAGTAGGACAACTAAGTAACGTTACTACCTTAGGCGGAATTAGCTTATAATAATACAGTATATCTAATATTTAAGATAAGTCTGTTTAAGGTAGTATATAGCTATAACGCGGAGATTATAACGAGCACGCGAGTTGCTTAGGACGAGCTCTCTAGAAGAGAGGTACTAGTAGCAATCGACGCTACGAAGCGACTACGAGAAACGTATAAGGATCTTATAAAATGCTAGTAATACGTAGCTAAAGCGCAAGCTAGATACTTTAATACTAGGCATAAGCCGATAGAGTTTAAAGTTAGCGATATAGTATTATTATCCTTAAAGAACCTCTACTTAAAGGTGCCTATAAAGAAGTTAGCACTAAAGTTCGTAGGTCTATTTAAGGTAATTAACGCAATCGGGAAGTAGGCGTACTACCTAGCCTTACTAAGCATATAGCGCGTTTATAACGTATTTTATATATCTTTACTAGAGCCTTAGAAGGGCGCCGTAGGCGACCTAGATATAGAAGGCATACTACTTATAGAAGAAGACTTAGGCAAGTAGCAAGTTAAAGAGATCCTAGATACGCGAGTTAGATATAAGAAACGTTAGTAGTTAGTTAAGTAGATAGGCTAGCTAGAAGAATATAATATATAGGAACTAGCCGAGCATATTAGAGAATATAAGGCACTAGACAAATTCGAGGCAATACGTAAGGTAAATAAGCGCAGCCTAAAGGCGACGCGATAGTATATCGCACGTAATACGCAGGTATAAAAGGTAGAATAAATAGCTTTTTATTCTATAGACAAGCTTTATATTATTTATAGAGAGCTAACTAAACTATTTATTATAGCGTATCGTATATAATACGCGCAAGCGGCATATATATAGAAGTATAGAGGAGCGTAAGGAGCGCTAGCTTAGGCGCCCTCTTTAGCTAGCTTATACTTAGAGGCCTCCTCCTCTAAGGAGGCCTCCTCTGCCTTATCCTCCTCCTCTAAGGATAGATAGAGGCTAATAGCAGCGTTAATAGCGTCCTACTCTACTAGAACGCTACTATACTTAGCAATCTATAAGTGCAGTTAGTATATAATATAAAAGCGATAAGCTACTAGATATACCTAAGTAAGCAGCTCTATTATACCCCTAAGGGTGCTATTAAGCTAGGTAGCCTTATAGATAAGCGCGCGGGACTTCTACGAGGCGCTACTGCTACTCTCCTTCTTAGTAGGCTTACCGCTAGCTAGCTTACTATTATTAGTTTAGAGGCGCTTTATAACTATCTTAGTCTCTATATACGTAGTTAGTAAATACGAGACGTAAGCGACGCGTACGCTATACGCAACGTTAAAAGGAGAACTTACCGGCGTAGGCAGCGTCTAGCTAGGTCTAGGCATTTACTACTACTTACTAGCTATTAGCTCGTGCTATATCGGTCCTATAGCGGCCGAGCTTAGCCTAGCGGCGTACTAGCGCGTTACGTGCGTTATATATACGACGTACGACTATCTTAACTACTTCGTAGTAGGTCTACTTATAAGTATGCTTGCTACGCATATAGCGTATATACTTCTTAGTATTAATATCCTTAGATAGCTTGCTAGAGTAGGCAGCCTAGCCTATACTATAGTTAGTATATAAATAGAATGCGACGAGATAGCGGATAGAAAGGAACTTACGGTTGCATTTACTAGAGTCGCAATTGTTACGAATATAACGATTATACTACTTAAGGTACTTAGTCTTAAATGCACTAATATAAGAAGTAGCAGGAGCCGGGCTAAGTACGATACTAGTACGTAGTATAAAGAGGCCGCCTACGAGCTATAGGCGCTTTGCAGCTAGCGTACGATTAGGAGAAGGGCCTATAGATCTATTAGTAATAAGGTCTAGTAGGAAGCCTAGCTCCGATAATAGAGAGCGCGTACGCTTCGTATACTTACTGCTGCCGAGTAGAAGCTAGGCCGATAGCGACCCGCCCGGCATATACTTACCCTAGCCTCTACTTATTACTAGGCTAGAGCTAATATAGTCGCTATAGCTGTCTCCTCTAAGATATCTAGCAGTATTAGGGGCTAGGAATAGACTTAGCTGCAGACTACTACTAGGGGCATTAGGGCTTGCCTAAGACAAGTACGCGCTACGTATACTACTCGGCTAGTTGTCCTTGCCTAGCATAATGCTGCCTAAACGTAAAAGGGGGGATTAGCTACTAGCTAAACTTAGGGCGCGGCTGCTAGGCGCACTAGTATTTCTACTAGTATGCTCTAGGCCCGCCTATAAGCTGCTTAATAGGGGGGCTATAGTAGCCTCTTTGCTCTTAGGCGGATTCTTAGTCTTTTTAGGACCTATCTTATAGTAGTTCTTAGGTGCATGCGTAAAGCGTGCGTAGAGAGTACGAGGAGTATATATATATATAGCGAGGCGAGAGCAGAGCGCGTCTATAAAAAACTAAACAACTAAGTATTAGTATTATAGAAGAAGTTTTAGAAGCGCATAAGCAAGAATTTATAATACTATTACTATAACAAATATAATAACGCGCGTTGCTATTAATAATAATATATAGTAACGACTTACTTACGTTACGTACGCGAATTGCAATAGTAATATATAATAGAACCTAAAGGAAGGCCTACGAGCAATAAGAAATGCGCGGACGTAATAGGGACGTCGCGTATATAAGAAGACTGCTATCCGCCTATTAAGCTAGGATAGCTTAATAGAGGAAGGGAGGCAGTTATAAGAGCGAAGTAAAGCTAGAAGTTAGGGGCCTTAGGCCTTACTAGTGCTTAGCAAGCAGCTGCTGCTGCATTGCTTAGCGTATAGTATTCGCATACGCAAAGCATGCGATATATAATAACTCTATAAGAATTAGCGCTATCTTTAGATAGAGGTCTAAGGTAGTCTATACGTTGCTATATACCCTCTTATAGCTATTAGGCCTTAGCGATATAGATATATACGCCTAGTCGGCTATAAGTTAGTTAGAGTAGTATAGGATTTACGTATTAAAATAGAGCCGAAGGTAGGGCTATATAATATCTTCTACGGATAAGAACTACCGAAAACATAAAAGGGAAGAAGTTACTTATAGTCTAATAGCATAAACTATAATATAAGAAGCAAGCGATTAATTATAATAAGCCGCTAGAATGCACTTTATTATATATAAGCCTAGGCGGAACTAGACAACTCGGAAGGACTTAAGAGCATTAAGGCTACCTTCTATATAGGGATAGTTTCTAACCCTAAGAAAAAGTTATAAACTCTTAGTCCTATTACGGCTTAGAGTCGACGGTATTATAAGACGCCGACGATTAGTCGTAGAAGGCTAATAATTTAGCTTATTTATAGCTTCCGAGGATTCGCTTAAGGTTACTATACCTATATAGAGGGGTCGTTATAGCTAGGATAGCCTAAGAAATACGATATTACGAGCTATATAGAGTTTAGCGAGCTAGAGAAAGGATATAGGATCGTATTACTACTCGTACTCCCCGGTTTCGCTATAAGGCTACGTTTCGCAACTTTAGTTGCCCTATTTTCGGAAGAGTTTAATTAGCTCTTCCTATATTTAGTATAGGCTTAGAACAGCCCCTATACTTCCCTATCGGAGATTGCTAAAAGGCTATAGACGTATAGCATAGAGGAATTAATAATAGGCCGGACGTTTAAAATAATATAAGTTAGGAGTATTACGAGCTAGGTAGATAAAGAAACCGACCTCTAGGAAAGTATTATAGGTAACTACTAGGTATTACTAGCTACCCCTAGTTTCGGAAGGGTTTAATAACTCTTCCTATATTTAGTATAGGCTTAGAACGGCCCCTATACTTCCCTATCGAAGGTTTCTAAAAGGCTCTAGGAAAACATAGCATAGAGGGATTAACAATAGGCCGGACGTTTATAATAATATAGGTCGGGAGTATTACGAGCTAGATAGACTAAGAAACCGACCTCTAGGAAAGTATTACGGGTAACTACTAGGTATTACTAGCTACTATTAGTTTTAGAAGAGTTTAATTAGCTCTTCCTATATTTAGTATAGGCTTAGAACGGCCCCTATACTTCCCTATCGGAGATTGCTAAAAGGCTATAGACGCATAGCATAGAGGAATTAATAATAGGCTAGATGTTTAAAATAATATAGGTCGGGAGTACTATAAGCTAGATAGACTAAGAAACCGACCCCTAGGAAAGTTTATAGGTAACTACTAGATATTACTAGCTACCCTTACTCGCAATTTATAAAGTTACGAATTTTCTTTTACTATGTCTAGATCTAGAGTTTCTATTTCTTATTTTATTCTTAATTTAGCAAGAATATTCCTTTCGTTATGCAACAAACTAGTACTACTATTACTACTAACTTTACCTAATACTAACTAAACTAGCTAGTTTAGTTTGTTATTACCGACCTTCGGCCGAAAATATACCGAATAATCTAAATAACGATTCCTCTACTAGTACTAATAACCCGGATACTGCTATTAACTCTAGCAGTGTCTCGGATAATATTAGTATAGAGGATCGCAATTAAGAGTTCCGTTACTAACCTGCCTAGTTTATCGGACCTAATAGAGGAGTTAAACGACCGGGCAGGAGCTCTCTAGGCTCTGCTAACCTTTTAGCTTATCCTAACGGAACGATAGGAATAGGTAATACTTATTCTCGTCGACGAGAAGCTATAGGACTACAACTCCCTATTAATACTACTATTAGCTTAAGCGTCGAGTAGTTTTAAGCCTTAATTTCTATAAGCCGACCTCCTATACCTTTGCCTAGTTCTAAGGAGATAGGATACTTCGAAGAGTTAGACGTTACTAAGTTCGTTAAGCGTTTTAAAGACCTATACCGAACTTATAGAGGCGACTAGAACGATAAATCTACTAAAGTCGAGAAGCTAGTTAGCTACGTTTATCGATATTAGCGTCCTATAGTTAAGAAGCTCGAAGGGTATAAAAGTTATAACTATAGACTATTTAAAAGCAACCTTCTTAAAGAGTATCGCGAGTTTAATAGCTAGCGCATACTCGGAGATTAGTCGTACCTTTTCTAGCTATCTCTATAGAAGCTAGATAAGCTAGAGGAGATTTCTAAGTATATTCGGAACTTCGAAATCTCTTCTGCTATAATTCCTCTAAAAGATCTAGATAACTTTAGCCGTACCTAGATGTTTTTAAAGCCTCTATCTAAGCCTATGCGGAAGAAGATTTAGAATAAAGCGAATCTAGATATAGATCGTCCCTATACGTTTCGTAACTTTACGTAAGTAATTTTAGCTATAAAAGCCGAGTTGCGAAAGAATAAAACCGACAAAGACTTATATAAGGATAATCGTTCTATTCTAGTAGGAAAGCTAGTTAAAGCGATAAGAAATACTACCCCTTACCTAAATCTAGTCTCCGTAGCGACGAGCGCTATATCTAAAGTAAGCCCTAACGTTAAGAAGCTAACTAAATAGTTAGCTGCCCTTGCCCTTACTCTTTTAAAGAACTAGGAACCTGCGTATAGACCCCTACGCAGTAGCTAAAAGGATAAGGAAGCACTAGAGATCTAAGCTATAGTTATAGCCTATGCTGCCTTAGAAATTAAGATAGATACCGCTTACTAGGAGTATAGTTTAGAGAGACACCGTAGTAGAGACTGTCCCTACTTTAATTAGCTTCTAGATTAAGACTTTCTCTATAAGGATAAGACTCGCTAAATATATCCTAGCCGAGCTAGTAGAGAAATAAGACCTCTCGGGTATAGCTAGGATAAGAAGTCTCCTCGATTAAAGGTTATTCTCCTAGCTCTTAAATAAGCTATCGGTCCGATTAACATTAGCAAATATATTAGCTTTAATACTCTACGAGCCTCGTAGGAATCTAACTAGCGTAAACGTTCTATCTCGATCGACGCTAGTATAGCTAGATTTAGGACTATAGAGTATATAGAGGAATACGAGCCTATAGGATCTCTCTTTATTCTAAGAGAAGAAGAGAATAAAGAGGATTATAACGCTACCTATATAGCTATACGGTCCTCTTAGAAAGTCGTTTAGAATCCCTCCTGCCTAACTACGTCTCTAATAAAAGCTATAAAGGCAAATATAGAGAAGTAGAAGCAAGCTACTAAAACGGGAACAAGCAACTCTTATAGAGAGCAGGCACTACTAGAAATAATAGAGCATTATCGTAGGGGTAAGCTAAGCTTATCTTAAGGAGCGGCTTCGTCTTAGATATAGGGAAGATCCTAGACTCTAGTAGTTCCGAATTCCTAGGATGCAGAGATATAGGATGCCTAATTCGGTCCTATAGTCCCTCCTAAAGGCAAAGCGAAAGAGTCGTAGAGAGCTAAGCTAAAAACATAGAGATTAGACAACCTACTTAAGAAGGCTATTCTTATAGACAAATAGGAAGCTTTCTAGTCTAATAGGCTCCTTAGAGCACCTCTAGTTATAGAACTTAGAGAACTATAGCTATTCGGGCAGCAAGCTCTTAGTCGGTTTCTATATAGAAGAAAGCCTATAGATCTATCCTATAGCGCTATACTTAAGCGCTATTATATATTAAAACGGAGGCTAGATAGCATAGCTACCTCCGTAGTTAACTTCGCTTAGATTTATAATAGGATATAGAAGTACAATTCTGCTAGCTATTCTAACGAAGATAGCGAAGCGTCTAGAAAGGAGAAGAGCGAGGATAATAATAAGGGCGACGTAGGTCTTTATTAGTACGGAGAGCTAGAGATTAATGCTTTCCTAATAGATTCTTTCGACTCTTTTAAGCAGCCTAAGAAAGAGTTAGTATCCTTAGATAATAACTAGGAGGAGCTAAGCAACGACGAAGTCTAGTTCGATACGAAGGAGTAGACTAATACTAAAATATAGCCCTTATCTATTTCTCTTAATCCTAATTAGGAGGAAGCGGATAAGGAGATCGTTTGCTAAGATACGCTAGGGATTACTATTATAATAGTAGTAGATCTCTTAGTTCGGCTAGCCTCTAGTATAGAGGCGTTACTATATATTCCTACTTCTAAGCTATATACGGACTCGGATAGTATCCTCCTAGACTTCTATAAGGACTACCTACTTATTCTAAGCATCTATATCTATACGACTCTTAGGGAGGCTCGATAGGTATATAATGTCCTAATTAATAAGGGAGCGGAGAGCATAATTATAAGCTACGAGAGGGCTCGGAGCTTAAGGCTTCCTATTTTAACTAATATTACGGCTACTATGCGTAGTATCTCTAGTAAGGTTACCTTTATTAGAATATATCGCAACGTCTGCGTAGAGGTATACGAGATTATCGTCTTTATAACCTTTTTTATTACTAGCGATCCTAAGACGCTAACTCTTCTAGAAAGGCTATAGGCCTAAAGGACTCGACTTTCCTCTAGAAACTATAATAACGGCTTCTAGAAAGGTACGATTGCTAACGACTATAGAAACCTAGTTTATTTTACTAGAATAGTAGATAATAACGAGTATAGAACAGTTAATAATATTCTTCGTAGGTTAGGAAAAAATTAGGTGCTAAGGTCCGCTTTAGCCCGATCTTAAGTACTAATATAGGTAGAGCTAAGACACGCTAAACCGAGCTAAAGAGTATCCTTAAAAGGATAGCTAAACTAGTGCCTAGAGTAAATACGGCGCTAGATTACGGGATGCTCGAGAAACTAGCGGGAAAGCTTACTAAAAAGGAGGAGAACCGGTTTAATAAGCCTATCTACGAGCATCCTCGTAGCAAAACTATCTTCTTTAAGAATAAAGGCAAGCATAACTACCTTAGCTACTAGCACTATTTCTACTTTAGAGATCCTAAATTCGAAGGACTAGTCTTTAACTATATAGCCTAGTATAAGTTCCTCGTAGAGTTATATACGGATCCCGAAGGCTTAGAGGCTTATAACGAGATAAGAGAATTTATTAGGAAATAAGTTCGGAACGTCCCTTCGTTATCTCCGCTAATACGTCCTAGCTAGAAGTCCGATAACACCCTCTACTAGGGCCTCTAGTATAAGTTTACGCAGAACCCGGACCTCCGGGAAAGGCTTTTATCTACTATACTATATAAATTAGTATACTCTAAGGCTAAGGACTACTCTTATAGTATAGGGTTCTCTTATAATAAAGCTCCTACGAAGTATTAAAGCGAATAGAGGCGAAATAAGCTTAGGAAGCGCCTTATAGAGCTAAGGGAGTATCTATTTAGGTAGCTAGATCTTGCTAGTAGAAGTCCTAGGCTACTTCTAGGAGCCTCTAGGGCTAGTTCTAAGACTACTAGGACAGCTTCGGGCGCTAGTAAGGGCGTTCTTAGGAGCTCTAGGACGCCTACGGGTACTAGTAAGAGAAGCTTTAGGATAGCTACGGGACTAAGTAGAGAGCTAAGTAGGCAGCTTCGGGCGCTAACGGGGAGCTAGCCGGGAACGATTAGGGATGCTAATATTATAGGAAGGGCGCTAAGTAAAGTCTTAACTAATCTGCGTACGGACTAGCGGCTCTTGCTAAGTAAACTAGCTAGTTTAGTTCGATTATTACGTAAGGACTAGCGGAACTTGCCGAGTAAACTAGCTAGTTTAGTTCGATTATTACGTAACGCATATAATAATCTTATATTCTTACTCTTCCTAGAACTAGTTAGGTAGCGTTTAGGAAGCCTAGAGCTCTATTCCTAGGAGGATTCTCCTAGTAACCTGCCCTTTCCTAACTGCTTTAGAAACCTCTTTTCCCTATAGGACTTAGAACTTAAGGTTCTCCTCCTAGATAAGTATTCTTATAACTCTAAAGATAGATACGAATCTAAGGGCGACTACGAACAAGCTATAGTTGCTAACGTTATTTATAAGAAAATCTATCGGAATTATAGGGTTCGCCGTAGTAAACTATTACTAAGTTTACTCCTAGACCTAGATACGCAAGCTAAATTCTCTCTAGAAATTAGGGCGTTTACGATATATAAGCGTATTGCAGATAAGGTTAGATCTATTAACGCGGACGTGTCTATAACGGATAGATCGAATCCTAGTAGTAATCTATATTAAAGAAAGAAAGCACTTGCTACGAAGGAAGCTATGCTACCTAGAACGGGCCCCTTTAATAGGAAATACTTAATTAAAAAGTTTTCTAGCATTCTAAAAGGTTTAAGGCTTACGCTAGAACGGCTCGCTTAAATTAAGCCTACTATTTTACTATTAGATCGGGAGCTATATCTTCTAACTAAGATGCTATATAATTAGAAAGCTATACTTACTTAGGATTTCGAGCATCTCGGTTATATTAAGCCTACTATTGCTCCTCTTTAGGTTATTTATACGATCCTATATAAGCTATAGTAGCATCCTAGTTTCTAACTCTAGAGCTCTCTCGAGAGGGAAGTCGTAAAAATGCTCTATAAGCGTATAGACGCAGGCGCTCTTAAACTATACTATAGTACCTACCGGAATCCGTACTTTCTCGTAAAGAAGAAGACTAACCTAGGAGAACTAAAGAAGTATTACCTAATTAATGCTATATAGAAGTTTAATACTATAACTATACGCGATACTAACCTTCCTCCTAATATAGATAGTTTTTCTAAAGCTTTTATAGGTTATATAATCTCGTCCTTAGTTAATATCTTCTCTAGCTACGATTAGATTCTATTAGATATAAGAAGTTAGGACCTTATAGGTTTCGATACTCCTCTTAGCCTATTACGCTAGACGATACTACTATAGGGAGCTACGAACTCTATCGCTTAATTTATCCGAATTATTATACTTATCCTTACTGCTTAAATACCTTACGCTACTAAACCTTTCCTCGACGATATAGCTATTTGCGGTTTAAAAACAAAGTATAGCAAGGAGGAGGTTAAGCCTAGACTCCGCTAATTTATAGTAGAATATATTAAGAACTTAGACGAGGTACTTACCGACCTTAAGAGAGCAGAACTAATAGTTTATAGGGAAAAGCTATAGCTATACTATAAACAGATTAAGATAGTAGGTTACGTTACTAATAAATATAGCAGATACCTAGATACAGAACGAGTAGCTAAGCTTATTAAATAGCTAACTCCTACGGACTAGAGAGAAGTTCGTATTCTTATAGGAATGTTCGTATACTATAAGATCTAGCTTAAGGACTTCGCCTAGTTGCTAAGGCTACTCTTCTCTCTCCTAAAGAAAGACGTTAAGTTCGTATAGACGAAAGAATATTAGTAGTCTAAGAATGCGATTACGGAGCTCCTTATCTCTACGCTAGCGCTAGTAGCACTAGACTATAAACTAGAGGGAGGACTAATTATAGTAGGCGTTAATTCTAGTCTTTACTCGTAGGGATGCTATATATCTTAATATAACCGGAAAGATAGTAGGATTCGATACCCTTCTTAATTTAAGTTAGGATTGTTCTCCGCTTCTAAGCAACGCTACGACGCTAGGAAGCGTAAGTGTCTCGGTGTTCTTAAAGCACTAAAGAAGTATTATCCGTAGTTATTTAGTATTTTCTTCTAGCTAGAGATAGACGCTAATACGCTAGTATATTAACTTAATAAGGCTACTACGGACCTCCTAAACGCAGCTATTATAAGATAGCTAGCGTAGATTAGGCTATTTAACTTTAATATAGTATATGTCCCTAGGAAGAAGCATACGGCTGCCGATAGACTATCTCGCAAGCCTCCGATAGAGCGGAATACCTAAGAACTAGTAGAGGAGGGCGATATCGATAAGATAATCGATAACTAGTTTTTCGCCTACTTCGCCTACGACCTCGTCGCCTAAGTATTCCCTACTCGAGCGGAATTAGAAGAGGAAGTGCTAAACGGTACCTACTCTCGGGACTCGAGGAATATTATATTCTTCCTTACTTACCTACGTTATCTACTAGACCTATCCCTAATAGAATATAGGTCTCTACGGAAATATATACTTAAGTTCTATATAAGTAAGAAGGGTTAGCTTATAAGATAGAATTATATCGGTAGTATCTCTTAGAAAGTTGTTAATAATAATAACTAACGTAAAAGGATTCTTACTACCTACTACGACTACTATAGATACCTAGGCCCGGAACGGACGTATAAGACAGTTACTAAACGATAGTAGTAGGACGGTATTTATACTATAGTAGTTCGTTTCTATAAGGGTTGCTAGCAATATATACTTAGGAATAGTTACTAGCGTCCTAGCCTACTCTATACTTCCGAAAAATAGTATCTTAGGGAGCGATAGTACTTAGACGCGGTGTTTATTAGCACCGGACTCTACCTCGTTATTACGAGAGAGGCTGTTTCTTAATAGCTAGAGGCCTAATTAATACGGATAACGGACAATCGCAAGGTTAACGCTAGATACGTTACGAAGTTTATCTATAAGGACTTAATTTGCCGCTAGGAGGCTATAGCCGAGATCTATATAGACAGGGGCGGAGAGAACGTTTAAGAAGCGCTACTTACTAGCTACGGAATTAAGTAGGTTACGATCTTCTCCTACTATCTATAGGCTAATAGGATCGTTAAACGAGGATACTATCTAATTCTAGCGGCTCTCTCTAAGCTTATAGGCGGAGGAGTAAGCGCTATAGCTAAGCATATTTCCTCGGTTCTTTAAGCGGAGCGTACTACTATAAACTAGATAACCGGATTAACTCTAGTAGAGATTATAATAGGCAGGGACGCTATTTTACTAGTAGAACTTAAATTCCGTACTTACTAAGTAGCTAAGTAGAGGATAGTCCGTAACTATTCTTTCTTATTAGCAATACGAGCTACTACTATAGAACGGATGTATACGACGCTTAAGGAAGCTCGTGCCTAATAGAACTAGCTACGGAAATATAATATTAAGTACTTTAATAACTATAAGAATGCTAATTAGCAGGAGCTTCGTCCTAGGTAGATAGTAGTTATTTACCGGTTAGAACTAAAAACGAGCTTCTTATTTGTTTGTTTATTTGTTTATTCTATTTACGTCCTTTCGGAGTCGAAGACTATATAGGACGGAAGCTGCAGGCAGCTGCTAGTCGGATTCTGTCTAGGGGGGTCTTATTCGTGTCTAATTATATATTATAGGCCGATGCCTATACTAGTACTCTTTCGAGTATAGAGTAGAAAGAGAGTAAGGAAAGGGAAGGCTCCCGGGCGTATATCTTTTATTAGGTTAGACCGATTATATAAAGGAAATTTAGAGGGCAGGGTCGCCCCTAGATGTGTATGTCGCGCACTAGGCGTTATTCTAGTTAGTGTCGGATAATAGTAGTTTATATCGACCTAACGGCTAGGAACTATTAGGTCGTCCTTTAGGTAGCGATAGCATAGGCGTTACTAGGCTTAGTTCGTTCGAACTTTAGGCCTAGGTTAAACGGCACGTATTCTATCGGTTCCCTACTTTTAGGTAGTCTAGGGTGTTTTTAGGGTGTTAGGTAACGGTAGCCTATATCGACCTAATAGTCGAGAACCGTTAGGTCGTAATAGTATAGTCGTTGCTAGGTCTAGTTTGCTAGAACTTTAGGCCTAGGTTAAACGGCATGTGTTCTGTCGGTGCCCTTAGTTTCGGGTAGTTTAGGAGTGTTTTTGGGGTGTTAGGTGACGGTGGCCTATATCGACCCAACGGTCGAGAACTATTAAGTCGTCGTTTAGGCGGTAGTAACGTGTCCGGTTCTCGGCTACTCTCGCTATTGCTTTAGGCTTATACGAGCTAGTAGGTGTGCTATCGGCTACTCGATTCTCTAGTAGCCTAGGTATCGTCTTTAGGGTGTTAGGTAACGGTAGCCTGTAGTAACCTAACGGTCGTAAACTATATACATGTCTATATACTTAGTTTCTTACGCGGGGAGCTGTTTCTTAGAGGGCTAGCACTTCCGCCTTTAGTAGTCGGGTTACTACTAGACGGCAGGGTCGCCCCCGGACGGTAGGGTCGTCCCCGGACGGCAGGGTCGCCCCCGGACGGCAGGGTCGCCCCCGGACGGCAGGGTCACCCCCGGACGGCAGGGTCGCCCCTAGACGGCAGGGTCGCCCCCTAACGGCAGGGTCGCCCCCCGACGGCAGAGTCGCCCCCGACGGCAGGGTCGCCCCCTAACGGCAGGGTCGCCCCCGACGGCAGGGTCGCCCCTAGACGGCAGGGTCGCCCCTAGTTTTAGGTAGTTTAGGAGTGTTTTTAGGGTATTAGGTGACGGTGGCCTGTATCGACCTAACAGTTAAGAACCGTTAGGTCGTCGTTTAGGCGGTAGTAATATATCCGGTTCTCGGCTACTCTCGCTATTGCTTTAGGCTTATACGAGCTAGTAGGTATGCTATCGGCTACTCGATTCTCTAGTAGCCTTAGTATCGTCTTTAGAGTATTAGGTAACGGTGGCCCGTAGTAACCTAACAGTCGTAAACTATATATATGTCCGTATACTTAGTTTCTTATACGGGAGCTGTTTCTTAGAGAGCCGGCTCTTCCGCCTTTAGTAGTCGGGTTACTACTAGACGGCAAGGTCGCCCCCGGACGGCAGGGTCGCCCCCGGAAAACGAGCTTCTTAAATAAGCTATAGTACCGGTAGCAAGGTCCGTTTCTTATATATACTATTATTCGTAAAGAAAAGGCATATAAGATTAAGAAGCTTAGCGGGGAGGTTCTTTACTATACGTTCCCTAGGTTTAACTTAAAGCTAGTGCTATACTAGAGGGATCCGGAGGCTATAGTTCCTTAAGAGGATAACTTTAATCTAGAACAGCTAGGTTCTCTACCTCCTAAACTATAGCCGCGTAGCTACCTGCACCCTTAGGTTCGGATTAGTAAGCTATTAGGAATAACTCGAGAAGAGAGGGAGGAGTATATCGGCTAGCTAGATATTCTAATACTAGAGGAATCCTAGTAGGCCTCTAAATTTCTTTTAAAAAATTGCTTCTATTACGTCCGTATTAGCATAAGAAATAGAGAGAAACGTATTACTTATTACTCTTATATAGCTAGTGCTATAAGAAAGGGAGGATTAGTAGCGGAAGTAGAATAGACCTTAGGAAGCTAAACAAAAGGATTGTTACTATAAATAAGAGAATCTACCGTTAGGAGAATACTAGTTTCTAACTAGCCTAGGCTCCTAGGAGCAATAAGGAATAAGATTAGGCAACTCTTACTTAAATTTAGCTAATAGCTGCCTAAAAGTAATTGCGAAAACGTATATGCTTCCTTATTTCTAGAGGTGCAAACGAAGCGAACTAGCTAGTTTACTTCGAATAGCGCTAAAGATCCTCTAACATATAGTTATAAATACCCTTACGTCTAGGTAATAGGTTTAAGTATAAAACCCCTCCTCTTTTCGGCTCTTCTAGTTTCTTCTTAGTCTTATTAACCTTAATATCTATCTTAAGTATAATAACTATTAAGAAGTTCTAGTCTAATAACTACCCTAGAGCCGCTAAGTATAGGCGGTAGCGGTAACGATAGTTATATAGAGTTTTTAAGTAAACAAACCGCGAAAACTCTATATAATAATAATAATAACAACTTCTTCTATACTAACTGTCTTTACTGCTACTAGCATAACCTACCTATTTAGAAACCTCGCGTATTATTAGCTTCGCATATTTCCTACTTTACGCACTCGTATAGTATACTCGCTTAGAGACTTACTTAAGAAACCGCTTACCTCTAACTAGCTCCCTCCGCTTGTATATAGCATACTTCCTTCTATATAGTCTATTTTCTCTCCCTCTACCTTACTAGTATAATAGCCGACTAGGATATCGCTATAACTAACGCGACTACTAAAGCGCCTACCCCTAAGCCTAAGGCGGTAGTCCGCTACTCTAACCCCGACTCGCTCGCCTATGCTGCCGACTCTAAGTTAGCTAATTTCCGCAACTTTACGCTTAATATCTCTAAGCTAGGCGGATAGCGTACTCGTATATAGATACTAGAAGCTATTACTAACGTAGGGATAGAAGAAGAGAAGTAGACTATTCTACGCTCCGTTTATAGCGCTATTTAGGGAGACGACGACCGCCGCGCTTTTATTATCTTCTAGTTTATTTAAGAACTCGGCTAGCGTACCTCCTCTCGCGCTTAAGAAGGAGTACTAGAAGGACTAAAGGGCGTAATAGACATTTATAAGAGAGGCAAGTAGTTCGCTAAAAAGCGCGAAGGCCTCTTCGATATACTATAGAACTCGTTTAGCTCGGGTAGGGAGTTCCCCTATTTTAGCTTCCTTAACTCTATCTTTAAAATCTATAAGAAGGCTAGCTAGCACCTCCGCCGCTTTATACTATTTAAGAACGTCCCTGCCGAGAACCTCTAACTACTAGGCCTAACCTAGTCTAAACAGATGCTATACTAGGCCCTCCGTAATAGAAAAAAGGATAATCTATTCCGGCCCGCGTCTAGCTATATCTCTAGTAAGTTTTAGAAGGCTAGCTTTATTAAGAGTATAGAGGCTATATTCTAGTTAGACCTATTTAGTTATAAGAACCTCTAGATTATCGATAAGAACAGCTTCGCTATTATAGATACCTACTTTATTATCCCTAAGAATAAGCTCTCTAGAGTATCCGACGCTAATAATAAAGCTAAAGGCTCGGCTATAAGTAGGCTACTTAGTAAGCTATCCGAATCTAGCTACGACTTTCTTAGCTACCTTAATCTAGCCTTCGACGAGTTTAAGAGCTTCCGCGAAGTAGCCGAGCGCTAGGTCTATAAGAAGATAAACCTCGCTAATAAAGACTAACTACGCCCTAATATATTCGCGCATCTATACTATAAGATTAGAGACCTCTATTATAAGGACCGCGAGCTTAAAGCGCTAAGCTACTAGTAAGAAGCTAGCTAGAGCTAGGCCGCGGTAACCCGCTCTCGATCCGTAGCCCTAGAGCTAGAAATAATTGTTTTAGTCTGCTTACGTAAACTAGCTAGTAGGGTTAAAGGACAAGTAATACGTTACGAGACGTATAGCTATAATAAGGACCTATTAGACGATCTAATTAACGAGGCGATCGAGAAGCCTTATTTAGATCTCGGGGAAGTCCGCGTCCGTATTACTATCCCCTATGCTAACTACCTCGAAGAGCGCTATAAGAATAGTATATATAGAAAGCTAGATATAATCCCTCTCGATAAGTACGAATCCCTAGATATTAGTCCTTCCTTCTACTGCACCTATATAGTAGAAATAGCTAAGATAGTTAGCCTTCTAGTAGAAGAATCGATAATAACGGCGTCTAAGCGCCTCTACGACTCGTAGGATATCTCCTATAGACTATACCTACTAGCGAAGGGATCGATCGAGGACGTGCCCGATAACTTAAAGAAAGACCTATAGATATAGGAGATAGATGCGATAGACCGATAGGCTAGTAAGAGCTAGCAGCGTAATATAGAGAAGGCTACGGCAAAGATAGCAGCTAATAAGAAGGCCTAGGAGAAGGCTAAGCGTAAAGCTAATACTAATAATAAAGAGGATAGCAGCCTTAAGAAGAAGACTCGCCTATAGCTAGAGAGTGCCGAGGGTTCCGCGTCTATACCTCTAGCTTACGCCCTAAAAAAGACTAAAAAGAGTAAGAAGTCTAAGAAAGCTAAGAGGAAGTAGCGTGCTAGCTTAAACGAAGCGAACTAGCTAGTTTAGTTCGACGACGACTATAGCGACGTAGAAGCTGCTTAAGAGTCTGCTCTAGAGGGTAACAATAATAAGCTTAGGCCTATATAAATTAAGCTAGATTTTACTAATACCCGCCTATCTTACTTAGAATTTAAGACTATTTAAGATGCATAGAAGGCTTATAATAGAAAACTCCTTAAAGATAGCTTTAACGTATTTAGCGGCCTTCTTAATTAGTAGGCAAAGGACCCGGATATAGTTTCTTAGATATACTAAGAATTCGACCTATACCGCTACTATCTCTACTGCCGCTATAATACCTATAGATAGATACTAAATATATTCTTCTCCCTTACCTAGTAGCTAATATAATAAGACCCGACTATCTAGCTGCTTAATATACTAGCCTAAGATTCTCTACGTAATAAGGCTATATATAGATTTATCGCGTACCCGATAATAGCTTAGTACTAATAGGGAGAGCCTACCGGCTAAATCGACCTAACGATCCTAATTATTAAGGGGAACTAGGCTACTAGCGAAAAGTTTATTAAAGGCCCCCTAGCAGCATAGAAAGATAGGCGAGAAACCACCTATATAATTACTATAGTTTCTCTCGATAGTACTTACTCTAGCTATAGACTAGTTATATAGGTACCTAACCGTAAGCTATAGGCCGACCTTAATAGCGACGACGATAAGGAAGAAGACGAGGCCGAATACGCTAAGTTCGATATCGTCGGTAGTACCGGCTACCTAGGACTAATCTACGATATAGTTAATAAGCTTAATAATAACGAGAACGATAACAAAGACTTAGATATTAAGCAGACGCTAGTCTACGTCTCTAACTAAGGAAAGGATAGCCTATAGGATACTAGCCTACGCCTGCAAAACGTCTCGACTATACCTAGCAACTTAGTGCTAATATATTAGACGATTGCCTACGGAGAGAACTCTAGCGTTACCTCGCGACGTATAGTCTACCTAACGCTTATTAAGTACCGTAATTAAGAGCTAGTTAGAAAGAATACTCTAAGCTTCGTAGAGGTCCTCGTTAGTAATATTACGATACTACTAATATCTAAGACGTTTATAGGCGCTAATTTCCCTAATAAGCTATAGGAGCGTAGACTCCCCTAGGAGTAATAGCTTAATAGCCTTAGGCTAGTTTTAGACGCGTTAATAGAACGCTATAGCTAGGAAGAACTAGAGGTAAGCTAAGAGGCTCTTATACTTCTATATATAGACCGCGCTACCTACGAGAAGTAGTATAAAGAAGTCTAGGTTCCGTAGGCAAAGAAGAGATTCGCCTAGCTATATAAGTGCTTAGTTAAGGCTAAGAAGGATATAGCGAAGGACTAGAGCTTCTTCTCGTACGTTAAGAAGGCCCTTTCGGGCTAGTTAAAGTACTTCCTATTCGATAGCGCTAACTACCTAGATAATAAGGAAGACGAGTTTAAGAAGATTAGTATAGCTGCATATATATAGTAAACTAAACTAGCTAGTTCGGTTCGGTAAAGGAAAACGGTAACGTTATAAACGTCTAATACGTTAAAAAGAATAAATAGTACTTAGTTTGTTATTGCTTTATAGAAACTAGTTCTACTAAACTGTCTTTTTAGAATAGTTATCTTATTTATTAGAGTATCTATTCGGATATAAAGAAAGGGAGGATTAATAGGCGGAAACCGCATATTCTTAGTAGCTTAGGGGCCTACTTAAGCGCGAGCTTAGGCTCTTCTCTATATTAATTAATTATCTACCCTACGTTTCTTATTTATAGTTCTAGTTTTATTATACGTTCTATACGTACCCGCCCTACTAGCTATTACGAGAGACGATATAGCTAATACGAGGGTTCGCGAGCTAAACGTAGAAGCGTAACTGCGAGCGTAGCCGTTACTTAATCTAAACTGCAGTGCTTATAAGGATTCCTAAGCCTAGCTACCTAGAGACAAGAGACGAGAACTGCGCGTTATTACGCTATATACGACTGCTATATACCTAATTCTAGGGCTATTAGGCCTTAGCGATATAGATATGCACGCCTAGTCGGCTATAAGTTAGTTAGAGTAGTATAGGATTTACGCATTAGTAGCAGCCGATTACTAAGTACTAGTAAGGCCTAAGGCCCCTAACTTCTAGCTTTACTTTGCTCTTATAACTGCCTCCCTTCTTCTATTAAGCTATCTTAGCTCGATAAGGCAGATAGTAGTTTTCTCGTATACGTAACGTTTTTATTACGTTCGTATATCTCTTATTATTCGAAGGCCTTCTATTAAGTTCTATCGTATATTACTATTACGATTCGTATACGTAACGTAAGTAAGTCGTTACTATATATTATTATTAATAGCAACGCGCGTTATTATATTTATTATAGTAATAGTATTATAATTCTTACTTACGCGCTTTTAACCTTCTTCTATAATACTAATACTTAGTTATTTAGTTTCTTATAGATACGCTCTATACTTATATTACGTCCTACCGGTCCGTTAGTAGCCTAACCCTAATCTAATATAGGGTTAGCCTAGGAAGTATTAATCCTCGTAATGTCCTTATAGTATATTAGAGAAGGTCCTAAAAGGTTTATAATATAACCCTAAGAGAGTTATATTAAGTTAAGTACGAAGCTCCTATCTACTCGGTAAAAAGCGTCGTCTATATAGTGCTATATCTTAGCGTCCTATCCTCCTATTCGTCTAGCTAGCTAGTTCGTCTAGTCGTCTAGTTAGTCTAGTCGCTAAGCGTTACGTAACCTCTAACGTATTAGTCGGGTCTGCTTCTCTATTAGCTCTTAGTTTATCTAGTCGTCTAGTTAGTCTAGTCGCTAAGCGTTACGTAACCTCTAACGTATTAGTCGGGTCCGCTTCTCTATTAGCTCTTAGTTCTTAGTTTCTTCTTATATTATCCTAACTATAATATTATTCCCCCTTCCTATAGTAACTCGTCTTAAGTTCTCTTTCTATAGGTAAGTCTCTCTTCCCTTATTATTCGATTTCCTACTAGAGCTAGATACTACCTTTCTAGAAGGATCTCTAGAGTTATCTCTAACCGTATAGGCTAACTTTTCTAAAATACCTAATTTCTTTATAGATCCTACTAGTATTACTAGTCTCGAGCCTATTTAAGAGTCCTCTATTGCTAGACCCTCTAGGTATATATATCTATATCGCTTTTCTAGTTTATATGCTAATCTCTTTATATCTAAGTCGTCGAACTAAGAGACTACGGTTTAATAAGCCGTTCCTAAGTAGGTCTTTATTAAAGTCTTACGTACTCGGCTTAGGTATACTTTCTCCTTTAGGCTCTATAGGTTTATAGGTTATAGGGACCTCCTAGGTTTTAAGGAATATATCCTTATATACCTAGTACGTATCGTCTACTTAAATTATAGCGCTAAATTCGTAGCTAACCTTATTCTTCTTTAGACATTTTCTAGTATAGTAGCCTTTCTCTCTATATATATAGTAAGTTAGATCTCTTATTAACTACTTACCTCGTCCGCGCCTTTCCGTAGCGTCTAATTCTATTAGATCTCTATAATTAGGGTTCTAACTTCTAGCCTTAAAGCCTCCTCTTCCGCTTCGAGTAGGTATTTAGTATCTAGGCTATATAATTCGGTCGTATCTTAGCTTCTAGAGTCTCTTATCAATTTCCTTTGCTACTTTAATTATTATACTAAGCGTAGTTATACTAGAGTTTCGGGATAATTCGGCCTTAACTAAATCCTTTAGTCCTAGGTAAAACTACGAACGATAGGTAGCATCGTTCTACTCGAGATTAGCTTAGTATCCTTAGAATTCTAATATATAAGTAGCGATAGAAGTAGTTTATTAGAGTTATCGAATATAGCAATTAGTATATACCTCTTCGTTAGGTATCCTATATAGATTATTAAGTTTCTCTTTAAACTTATTATAGCTATAGAAGATTCTTTTAGTTTCCGTTTCTAGTTAGTTCTCTAAGTTCTAGTAAATAAGCTAGTCCTTTAGGTATACTTAGAATTCTTTAATAGCTCTTCCTTATAGGAAGGATATAGTATATAAGACCTTATTAGCCTCGCTATAAAACTAGTACGCGTTAAAGTAGAGGTATAGCTAAACCTATAGCTAAAAGTTCTCTAACTTCTTCTTAGTCCTATTAAACGTCTTCGGCGTAGATATCTTAGGTACGTAAGTTAACTCGTATAAGCCTACTATACTTATAGTAGAAGTTAGTTGTTTCCTACTTCCGTTAATTAATATATTACTTATTCGTTCCGTAATTCTAGTCGATAGCTATTATTATAATAGACTTCTTATATTAGTAACGTCCTAAGTCTTTCTTAATATTAATTAATAGCACTTCCCTTTAGCTTTTAGTACTTAAAGTTATTACGTCCTACTAGTCTATTAGTAGCCTAACCCTAACCTAATATAGAGTTAGCCTAGGAAGTTTCGATCCTCGTAATATTCTCGTAATATATTAGAGAAGGTCCTAAAAGGTTTATAATATAACTCTAAGAGAGTTATATTAAGTTAAGTACGAAGCTCCTATCTACTAGTAAAGAGCGTTATCTATATAGTTCCTCGTTTCTAAAGTAACTAGTCTTAATTAGTCTAATTAGTTTTAATCGGTTAATTAGTATAATTAGTTAGATTAGTTACGTAAGTAATTCTTCTATATAGTTAGGTTATTCTAAGTTCGCTTACTAGCGAGATAAACCGTAATATCTAGGTAAGCCTACGCTAGGCGGCTCGCTCTCGGCCTAGATTCTAGTTAGGCGTAAGCTACCTATAAAGCGCGCTTATAGCCTATTCTTAGAGCTAGGCTCCTTACTAGACCTTATTACTAATAGATCTATAGGCCTACCTAATTATAGACTAGCTATAAAGCGCCTATGCCTTATAGATACTCTTACTATACTACGCCCTAGTACCGTAGGTAGCTTAGCTCCCGCTATACTTTATATTAGTATAGGTAAGACTAAGTACCTTAAGTAGTATAATTATTATATCTATAATAACTATAATCTAGGTAGATATAACTATAAGTTACCTTCTAGTTACTATTTCGTTATATTTAGTATATATACTAACTATAGTATAGGCTAGACTACTTATTCTAGTAAGCTACCTAAGGATATTAATACTAAGAAGTATATATATTATATCTATAGCAAGTATGCCTATAAGTAGACCTACTACGAAGCCGTTAAGATAGTCGTACGTTATATATATAGCGTATACGACGAGCTTACGCGTCGCTAGGCTATACTCGGCTACTATAGGAATAATATAGTACGAGTTAATAGCTAGTAGGCAGTAGATAATACCTAGCTATAGCTTAATACTACCTACGCTAGTAAGTTTCCTCTCTTAACGTCGCGCGTAGTATATACGTCGCCTACGCCTCTTATTTGCTAATTACGTTAATAGAAACTAAGACGGTTATAAAGCGTCTCTAAACTAATAATAGTAAGCTAGCTAGTAGTAAGCCTACTAAGAAGAAAAGTAGTAGTAGCGCTCTATAGAGGTCTTGCGCGCTTATTTATAAGGCTACCTAGCTTAATAGTACTCTTCGGAGTATAATAGAGCTACTTACTTAAGTATATCTAGTAGCTCGTCGCTTTTATATTATATACTAACTATACTTGCAGATCGCTAAGTATAGTAGTATTCTAGTAGAGTAGGACGCTATTAACGCTACTATTAGCCTCTTATTACGGTTAGGATAACGTAAGAAGAAACTAAAGACTAAGAGCTAATAAAGAAGCAGACTCGACTAATACGTTAGAGGTTACGTAACGCTTAGCAACTAGACTAACTAGACGACTAGACAAACTAGCTAGATAGACAAATAGGAGGATAGGACGCTAAGATATAGTACTATATAGACGACGCTCTTTACTAAGTAAATAGGAGCTTTATACTTAACTTAATATAACTCTCTTAGGGTTATATTATAAACCTTTTAGGACCTTCTCTAATATATTACGAGGACATTACGAGGATTAATACTTCCTAGGCTAACCCTATATTAGGTTAGGGTTAGGCTACTAAAGGACCGGTAGGACGTAATAACTTTAAGTACTAAAAGCTAAAGGAAAGTGCTATCGATTAATATTAAGAAAGACTTAGAACGTTACTAATATAAGAAGTCTATTATAATAATAGCTATCGACTAGAATTACGGAACGAATAAGTAATATATCGATTAATAGAAGTAGGAAATAACCGACTTCTACTATAAGTATAGTAGGCTTATACGAGTTAACCTAGCCTGCGAAGACCTATTATACGCCTCTACGCGGCCGCAGGTGGAAACAGATACTCCTAGAGTATGCTAGCAAAGTATAAGGGCAAAGACAAGATAAGACAACTCTTCTCCGCTATCGCTACGCAGCCGAGAACAACCGCAAAACCTAAGAATCTAAACCGACAACCTATACCTACCGACAAATAAAGGAAGAGAAGGAGAAGACGAGATAGACAGAGACAAGCAGGAAGGCAGAGACGAGAGGCAGCTGCTAGGGCAAAGAGAAATACTATTAAACTGCTAAAAAGGGCCGCAGAAGGGAGGGATAAAGGCAGACTCTCCCAGACTGGAAACCATGTGATCTAGAGGGTTGGGGGGCTCTCTGGAAATCAAGACGGATAGGTGGGAAGGCTCTCTGCACCTCGATCGACACCGAACTGCCTGCCTCTGCTAGCACGACAGACACCTCGATTTCGACATTTGTGGGCTTGGCGCTAGGTGCCAAGTGCCAAGGCGCACAAGCTTGGCAAAAGCTAAAATTCTGGAATTCTAGAAAAAAAAGAGAAAAACAACCGACTAGAACTCCGACAACCGACTGGAATTCCGACAACCGACTAGAACTCCGAGTCTCCGACAACCGACTGGAACTCCGACAACCACCTGGGAACCCTCCCTTTCCTTACCTTCTTTCTACCCGTACTCGAAGGAGTACTAGCATAGGCATCGGCCTACAATGTATATCGTAGCGCGAACAAGACACCCCTAGAATAGAATCCGACCGGCAGCTGCTTGCAGCTCCCGTCCTACATAGTCTTCGACTCCTAAAGGACGTAAATAGAATAAACAAACAAACAAACAAACAAACGAGTTAACCTACGTATCTAAGATATCTTTACTAGAGACGTTCGATAAGACTAAGAAGAAGTTAGAGAACTTCTAGCTATAGGTTTAGCTATACCTCTACTTTAACGTATACTAGTTTTATAATAAGGCTAATAAGGTCTTATATACTATATTCTTCCTATAAGAAAGAGCTACTAGAGAATTCTAAGTATACCTAAAGGACTAGCTTATCTACTAGAACTTAGACAACTAACTAGAAACGGAAACTAAAAGAATCTTCTATAGCTATAATAAGTTTAAAGAGAAACTTAATAATCTATATAGGATACCTAATAAAGAGGCATATACTAATCGCTATATCTAATAACTCTAATAAACTACTTCTATCGCTATGCCTACGAAGTCCTATTATACGCCTCTACGCAGCCGCAGATAGAAATATCTAATAACTCTAATAAACTACTTCTATCGCTATGCCTACGAAGTCCTATTATACGCCTCTACGCAGCCGCAGATAGAAATAGGTACTCCTAGAGTATACTAGCAAAGTATAAGGGCAAAGACAAGATAAGATAACTCTCCTCTGCTATCGCTACGTAGCCGAGAATAACTATAAAACCTAAGAATCTAAAGATAGGACCGATAACCTAAACCTACTAACAAATAAAGGAAGAGAAGGAGAAGAAGAGATAGATAGAGACAAGTAGGAAGGCAGAGACGAGAGGCAGCTACTAGGGCAAAGAGAAATACTATCTAAACTACTAAAAAGAGCCGTAGAAGAGAGGGATAAAGGCAGACTCTCCCCGACTAGAAACTATGCTATCTAGAGGGTACTAGGGCTCTCTAGAAAATAAGACGGATAGGTAGGAAGGCTCTCTATACCTCTATCGATACCGAAACTGCCTACTTCTACTAGTACGATAGACACCTCTATTTCGATATTTATAGGCTTAGCGCTAGGTGCTAAGCAAGTGCTAAGGTGCATAAGCTTAGCAAAAGCTAAAATTCTAAAATTCTAGAAAAAAAAAAGAAAAACAACCGACTAGATAACTCTAATAACTAACCTAGGAACCCTCCCTTTTCTTTCTCTCTCTGCTCGAACGAGCCTCTCTTAGGCATCGGCCTATAATATATATTGTAGCGTAAATAAGACACCTCTAGATAGAATCTAACTAGTAGCTGCCTATAGCTCCTGTCCTATATAGTCTTTAACTCCTAAAGGACGTAAATAGAATAAACAAACAAATAAACAAACTTCTATCGCTACTTATACGTTAGAATTCTAAGGATACTAGGCTAATCTTAAGTAGAATAACGCTACCTATCGTTCGTAGTTTTACCTAGGACTAAAGGATTTAATTAAGGCTAAATTATCCTAAAACTCTAGTATAACTACGCTTAGTATAATAATTAAAGTAGTAAAGGAAATCGACGAGAGACTCTAGAAGCTAAGATACGACTAAATTGTATAGCCTAGATACTAGATATCTACTTAAGGTAGAGGAGGAGGCTTTAAGGCTAGAAGTTAGGTATTACGGGCTAGGCCCGTAACTATTAGCCCGTATATACCTAATAGGTTGCTAGGTAGTAGTAGATACGTAACCCGTATAGTAGGGCCGCCCTAAGAGCCTACGGCTTACGTGTCCCCTATAGGTTAGGTAACCTATAAGGAAGAGTTTCTTCTGCTAACGCTTAAAGAAGAGGCTTCCTTCCTTTAAGCTACGTCCTATTATTTAAGGCTACCTATATAGTAGACCGAGTACTATACTCTATCTATAGCATCTATATCTAAACTATTAGTAGCTATACCTACCTTCCGTCTCTATACTACCCGTAATACTACGTAGCTCCTACTATTAGATATAGCTGCTACCGACCGCTCTCTACTACCGCTCCTCTCGAAAATAGAGGTAGAGTTTGCCGAATATATTACTACGCACTCCGACGCTTAGTACGCCTACTTTTAGAGCGCCTACTAGTATATCGACTGCTATAGAATAAAGAAGAAGGAATAGGCGCATAAGCTTATCCGCGAGAAAATTTAGGCTGCTAAGGTTCGTAATAACCTCTAGTCTCTCTGCGCCGAAAATAGCTAACTCTATGCGGTTATCGACTTCTAAAAGGCCTAGTATAAGGAGATAGAAGCCGAATACTACGACTAGACTATAAGGGCCTAGAGAGAAGCCGATAAGGCCCTCCGCCTTGCCGAACCTACTATATTAACGCCTGCTCTATCTATTCCCGCCGACTCTTCTGCTAAGGTTAGCGTAGATTCTTCTCTAGGAATACCTACGCCTCGCTCCGCCTCGCCTTTCTAGCTTACTTAACTATCTAAAAGGCTACCCGACCTAAAAGAGTTTACTAGAGATCGAAAGGACCTTCGCTGCTTCCTCTCTTAGATTTACGAAAAACTAACTATAAACTACGACCGCTTTCCGACTCCTACTAATAGGCGGAAACCGCATATCCTTAGCAGCTTAGGGGCCTATAAAAGCGCGAGCTTAGGCTCTCCTCTATATTAATTAATTATCTACCCTACGTTTCTTATTTATAGTTCTAGTATTATTATACGTTCTATGCGTACCCGCCTTGCTAGCTATTACGAGAGATAATGTAGCTAATATAAGGGTTCGTAAGCTAAACGTAGAAGCGTAACTACGAGCGTAGCTGTTACCTAATCTAAACTATAGTACTTACGAGGATTCTTAAGCCTAGCTACCTAGAGACGAGAGGCGAGAACTGCGCGTTATTACGCTGCATACGACTGCTATATACCTAATTCTAGGGCTGTTAGGCCTTAGCGATATAGATATATACGCCTAGTTAGCTATAAGTTAGTTAGAGTAGTATAGAATTTACGTATTAAAATAGAGCCGAAGGTAAGGCTATATAACATCTTCTACGGATAAGAACTACTAAAAACACAAAAGAGAAGAAGTTACTTATAGTCTAATAGTACGAACTACGATACGAGAAGTAAGCGATTAATTATAATAAGCTACTAGAACGCACTTTATTATATATAAGCCTAGGCGGAACTAGACAACTCGGAAGGACTTAAGAGCATTAAGGCTACCTTCTATATAGGGACAGCCTTTAACTCTAAGAAAGTTATAAACCCTTAGTTCTATTACGACTTAGAATTAATAGTGTTTTAAGACGCCGACGATTAGTTATAGAAGGCTAATAGTATAGCTTATCTATAGCTTTCTAAGAATTCGCTTAGGGTTACTATGCCTATATAGAGGGGTCGTTATAGCTAGGATAGCCGAGAAATATAATATTACGAGCTATACGGAGTTTAGCGAGCTAGGGAAAGGATATAGGATCGTGTTACTACTCGCACTCCCTAGTTTCGCTATAAGGCTACGTTTCGCAACTTCGGTTGCTCTGTTTTCGGAAGGGTTTAATAACTCTTCCTATATTTAGTATAGGCTTAGAACGGCCCCTATACTTCCCTATCGAAGATTTCCGAAAGGCTCTAGGAATATATAGCACTAAGAGATTAATAATAGGCCGGATGTTTAAAATAATATAGGTCGGGAGTATTATAAGCTAGATAGATTAAGAAACCGACCTCTAGGAAAGTATTACAGGTAACTACTAGGTATTACTAGCTACCCCTAGTTTCGGGAGAGTTTAATTAGCTCTTCCTATATTTAGTATAGGCTTAGAACGGCCCCTATACTTCCCTATTAGAGATTGCCTAAAGGCTCTAGGAAAACATAGTATAGAGGGATTACTAATAGGCTAGACGTTTAAAATAATATAGGCCGGGAGTATTACAAGCCGGATAGGCTAAGAAACCGACCCCTAGGAAAGTTTATAGGTAACTACTAGGTATTACTAGCTACTCTTACTCGCAATTTACGAAGTTATAAATTTCCTTTTACTATATCTAGATCTAGAGTTCCTATTTCTTATTTTGTTTTTAATTTAGCGAGAACATTCCTTTTATTATGTAATAAACTAGTACTACTATTACTACTAACTTTACCTAACGCTAACTAAACTAGCTAGTTTAGTTTATTATTACCGACCTTCGGCCGAAAATATGCTAAACGACTAAAATAACGATTCCTCTGCTAGCACTAACAACCCGGATACTACTATTAACTCTAGTAGTATCTTAAATAATATTAGTATAGAGGATCGCAATTAAGAGTTCCGTTACTAACCTGCCTAGTTTGTCGGACCTAATAGAAGAGTTAAACGACCGGTTAGGAGCTCTCTAGGCTCTGCTAACCTTTTAGCTCGTCTTAACGAAACGATAGGAATAGATAATACTTATTCTTATCGACGAGGAGCTATAGGACTATAACTCCCTATTAACACTACTATTAGCTTAAGCGTCGAGCAGTTTTAAGTTTTAATTTCTATAAGCCGACCTCCTATGCCTTTGCCTAGTTCTAAGGAGATAGGATACTTCGAAGAGTTAGACGTTACTAAGTTCGTTAAGTGTTTTAAAGACCTATACTAAACCTATAGAGGTAACTAGAGCGATAAAGCTACTAAAGTCGAGAAGCTAGTTAGCTACGTTTATCGATATTAGCGTCCTATAGTTAAGAAGCTTAAAGGGTATAAAAGTCGTAACTATAGGCTATTTAAAAGCAGCCTTCTTAAAGAGTATCGCGAGTTTAATAGCTAGCGCATACTTAGAGATCGGTCGTACCTTTCCTAGCTATCCCTATAGAAGCTAGATAAGCTAGAGGAGATTTCTAAGTATATTCGGAACTTTAAGATCTCTTCTACTATAATTCCTCTAGAAGATCTAGATAACTTTAGCCGTACCTAGATGTTTTTAAAGCCTCTATCTAAGCCTATGCGGAAGAAGATTTAGAATAAAGCGAACCTAGATATAGATTGTTCTTATATATTTCGTAACTTTGCGCAAGTAATTTTAGCTATAAAAGCCGAGTTGCGAAAGGATAAAACCGACAAAGCCTTATATAAGGATAATTATTCTATTCTAGTAGGAAAGCTAGTTAAAGCGATAAGGAATACTGCCTCTCGCCTAAATCCGGTCTCTATAGCGACAAGTACTATATCTAGAGTAAGCCCTAACGTTAAGAAGCTAACTAAGTAATTAGCTGCCCTTACCCTTGCTTTTTTAAAGAACTAGGAACCTGCGTATAGACCCCTACGTAGTAGCTAAAAGGACGAGGAGGCACTAGAGATCTAAGCTATAGTTATAGCCTATACTACCTTAGAAATTAAGATAGGTACCGCTTGCTAGGAGTATAGTTTAGAAGGCTACCGTAGCGGAGACTGTCCCTACTTTAACTAGCTTCTAGATTAAGACTTCCTCTATAAGGACAAGACTCGCCGAATATATCCTAGCTAAGCTAGTAGAGAAATAAGACCTCTCGGGTATAGCTAGAATAAGAAGTCTCCTCGATTAAAGGTTGTTCTTCTAGCTCTTAAATAAGCTATCGGTCCGATTAACGTTAGCAAATATATTAGCTTTAATACTCTACGAGCCTCGTAGAAATCTAACTAGCGTAAACGTCTCGTCTCGATTAACGCTAGTATAGCTAGGTTTAGGACTATAGAATATATAGAGGAATATAAGCCTATAGGATCTCTCTTTGTTCTAGGAAAAGAAGAGGATAAAGAGGATTATAACGCTACCTATATAGCTATATAGTCCTTTTAGAAAACTGTCTAGAATCTCTCTTACCCGACTGCGTCTCTAATAAAAGCTACGAAGGCGAATATAGAGAAGCAGAAGCAGGCTACTAAAACGGGAATAAGCAACTCTTATAGAGAGCAAGTACTACTAGAGATAATAGAATATTATCGTAGGGGTAAACTAAGCTCGTCTTAAGGAGCAGCTTCGTCTTAGATATAGGGAAGATCCTAGACTCTAGCGGTTCCGAATTCCTAGGATACGGAAATATAGAATGCCTAATTTAGTCCTATAGTCCCTTTTAGAGGCAAGGCGAAAGGGGCGTAGAGAGCTAAGCTAAAAACGTAGAGATTAGACAACTTGCTTAAGAAGGCTATTCCTATAGACGAATAGGAAGCGTTCTAGTCTAATAGGCTCCTTAGAGCACCTCTAGTTATAGAACTCGGAGAACTATAGCTATTTAGGTAGCAAGCTCTTAGTTAGTTCCTATATAGAAGAAAGCCTATAGATCTATCCTATAGCGCTGCGCTCGAGCGCTATTATATATTAAAACGGAGGCTAGACGGCATAGCTACCTCCGCAGTTAACTTCGCTTAGATCTATAATAGAATATAGGAGTATAATTCCGCTAGCTTTTCCGATAAAGATAGCGAAGTGTCTAGAAAGGAGGAAAGCGAGGATAATAATAATAAGGGCGACGTAGGCCTTTATCGGTACGGAGAACTAGAGATTAATACTTTCCTAATAGATTCTTTCGACTCTTTTAAGCAGCCCGAGGAAGAGTAAATATCCTTAGATAGTAACTAGGAGGAGCTAAGCGATAACGAAGTCTAGTTCGATATAAAGGAGTAGAATAATACCGAAATATAGCTCTTATCTATTTCTCTTAATTAGGAGAAAGCGGACGAGGAGATCGTTCGCTAAGATATGCTAGAGATTACTATTATAATAGCAGTAGATCTCTTAGTTCGGCTAGTCTCTAGTATAGAGGCGTTACTATATATTCCTGCTTCTAAGCTATATACGGACCTAGATAGTATCCTTCTAGACTTCTATAAGGACTACCTACTTATTCTAAGTATCTATATCTATACGACTCTCGGAGAGGCTCGATAGGTATACGATATCCTAATTAATAAGGGAGCAGAGAGCATAATTATAAGCTACGAGAGGGCTCGTAGCTTAAGGCTTCCTATTTCGACTAATATTACTGCTACTATATATAGTGTCTTCGGTAAGATTATCTTTATTAGAATATATCGTAACGTCCGCGTAGAGGTATATAGAGTTGTCGTCTTTATAACTTTCTTTATTGCTAGCAATCTTAAGACGCTAACTCTTCTAGGAAGGCTATAGGCCCGAAGGACTTAGCTTTCCTCTAGGAACTATAATAATAGCTTCTAGGAAGGTACGATCGCTAATAACTATAGAAACCTAGTTTATTTTACTAGAATAGTAGGTAATAATAGGTGCAGAATAGTCGACGATATTCTTTATAGGTTAGGAAAAGATTAGGTACTAAGGTCCGCTTTAGCCTAATCTTAAGTACTAATATAGATAGGGCTAAAACGCGCTAAACTAAGCTAAAGAGTATCCTTAAAAGGATAGCTAAACTAGTGCCTAGAGTAAATATAGCGCTAGATTATAGAATGCTCGAGAAACTAGCAAGAAAGCTTACTAAAGAGGAGGAGAACCGGTTTAATAAGCCTATCTACGGGCATCCTCGCAGCAAAACTATCTTCTTTAAGAATAAAGGCGAGCATAACTACCTTAGCTACTAGCACCGTTCCTACTTTAGAGATCCTAAATTTAAAGAACTAGTCTTTAACTATATAGCCTAGTATAAGTTCCTCGTAGAGTTATATACGGATCCTAAAGGCTTAGGGGCTTATAATAAGATAAGAGAATTTATTAGGAAACAAGTTCGGAACGTCCCTCCGTTATCCCTACTAATTCGTCCTAGCTAGAAGTCTAATAATACCCTCTATCGGGGCCTCTAGCATAAGTTTACGTAGAACCTAGATCTCTAGGAAAGACTTTTATCTACTATACTATATAAATTAGTATACTCTAAGGCTAAAGACCGCTCTTATAGTATAGAGTTCTCTTATAATAAAGCTCCTATAAAGCGTCGAAGCGAATAGGAGCGGAATAAGCTTAGGAAGCGCCTTATAAAGCTAAGGGAGTATCTATTTAGATAGCTAGATCTTACTAGTAGGAGTCCTAGGCTACTTCCGGGAGCCTCTAGAGCTAGTTCTAGGACTGCTAGGATAGCTTCGGACGCTAGTAGAGGCATTCTTAGGAGCTCTAGGATACTTACGGATACTAGTAAGGAGAGCTTTAGGATAGCTACGAGACAGAGTAGGGAGCTAAATAGGCAGCTTCGGGCGCTAATAGGAAACTATCTAGGAACGATTAGGGATGCTAATGTCGTAGAAAGGGCGCTAAGTAAAGTCTTAACTAATCTACGCATAAACTAGCGGCTCTTACTAAGTAAACTAGCTAGTTTAGTTCGATTATTATATAAGGACTAGCGGAACTTGCTAAGTAGACTAGCTAGTTTAGTTCGATTATTACGTAACGTATATAATAATCTTATATTCTTACTCTTCCTAGAGCTAGTCGAGCATCGTTTAGGAAGCCTAGAGCTCTATTCCTAGGAGGATCCTCCTAGTAACCTGCTCTTTTCTAACTGCTTTAGGGACCTCTTTTCCCTATAGGACTTAGAACTTAAGGTTCTCCTCCTAGATAAGTATTCTTACGACTCTAAAGATAGATATAAATCTAAGGGCGACTATAAACAAGCTATAGTTGCTAACGTTATTTACGAGGAAATCTGCTAGAATTATAGGATTCGCTATAGTAAAATGCTACTAAACGTACTCTTAGACCTAGATACGCAAGCTAAATTCTCTCTAGAAATTAGGGCGTTTATAATATATAAGCGAGTTGCAGACAAGGTTAGATCTATTAACGCGGACGTTTCTATAATAGATAGATCGAATCCTAGTAGTAATTTATATTAGAGAAAGAAAGCACTTACTATAGAGGAAGCTATACTATCTAGAATAGGCCTCTTTAACGGGAAATACTTAATTAAAAAGTTTTCTAGTATTCTAAAAGGTTTAAGGCTTACGCTAGAATAGCTTGCTTAAATTAAGCCTACTATTTCGCTAACAGAACGGGAGCTATATCTTCTAACTAAGATGCTATATAATCGGGAAGCTATACTTACTTAGGATTTCGAGCATCTCGATTATATTAAGCCTACTATTACTCCTCCTTAGGTTATCCGTACGATCCCGTATAAGCTATAGTAGCATCCTAGTTTCCGACTTTAGAGCTCTCTTAAGGGGGAAGTCGTAAAAATGCTCCGTAAGTATATAGACGTAGGCTCTCTTAAGCTATACTATAGTGCCTATCGGAATCCGTACTTTCTTATAAAGAAGAAGACTAACCTAGAAGAACTAAAGAAGTATCGCCTAATTAATGCTATATAGAAGTTTAATACTATAACTATTCGTAATACTAACCTTCCTCCTAATATAGATAGTTTTTCTAAAGCTTTTATAGGTTATATAATCTCGTCCTTAGTTAATATCTTCTCTAGCTACGATTAGATTCCGCTAGATATAAGAAGTCGGGACCTTATAGGTTTCGATACTTCTCTTAGCCTGCTACGCTAGACGACGCTACTATAGAAAGCTACGAACTCTATCGCTTAATTTATCCGAATTATTATGCTTATTCTTGCTACTTAGATACCTTACGCTACTAAACCTTTCCTTAATAATATAGCTATTCGCAGACCGAAAACAAAGTATAGCAACGAGGAGGTTAAACCTAGACTCCGCCGATTTGTAGTAGAATATATTAGGAACTTAGACGAGGTACTTACTAACCTTAAGAGAGTAGGACTAATAGTTTATAGAAAAAAGCTGCAGCTATGCTATAAACAGATTAAGATAGTAGGTTACGTTACTAATAAATATAGCAGATACCTAGATACGGAACGAGTAGCTAAGCTCGTTAAATAGCCTACTCCTACGGATTAGAGAGAAGTCCGTATTCTTATAGGAATGTTTATATACTATAAGATCTAGCTTAAGGACTTCGCCTAGTTACTAAAGCTACTCTTCTCTCTCTTAAAGAAAGATATTAAGTTCGTATAGACAAAAGAATATTAGCAGTCTAAGAATGCGATTATAGAACTCCTTGTCTCTACGCTAGCGCTAGTAGTACTAGACTATAAACTAGAGAGAGGACTAATCGTAGTAGGTATTAACTCTAGCCTTTACTCGTAGGGATACTATATATCTTAATATAACCGGAAAGATAGTAGGATCCGACACCCTTTCCGATTTAAGTTAGGACTATTCTCCGCTTCTAAGTAATGCTATAACGCTAGGAAGCGCGAGTGTCTCGGTGTTCTTAAAGCACTAAAGAAGTATCGTCTATAGTTATTTAGTATTTTCTTCTAGCTAGAAGTAGACGCTAATACGCTAGTGCATTAACTTAATAAGACTGCTACGGACCTCCCGAACGTAGCTATTATAAGATAGCTAGCGTAGATTAGGCTATTTAATTTTAATATAGTATATATCCTTAGGAAGAGGCATACGGCTGCTAATAGACTATCCTGCAAGCCTCTAATAGAGCGGGATACCCGAGAACTAGCAGAGGAGGGCGATATTAATAAGATAATCGATAACTAGTTTTTCGCCTACTCCGCCTACGACCTCGTTGCCTAAGTATTCCCTACTCGAGCGGAATTAGAGGAGGAAGTGCTAAACAGTACCTACTCTTAGGACTCGAGGAATATCGTATTCTTTCTAACTTACCTACGCTATCTACTAGGCCTAACCCTAATAGAATATAGGTCTCTACGGAAACGAGCACTTAAGTTCTATATAAGTAAGGAGGGTTAGCTTATAAGATAGGATCGTATCGGTAGTATCCCTTAGAGAGTTGTCGATAATAATAACTATCGCGAAAGGATTATTACTACCTGCTACGACTACTATAGACACCTAGGGCCGGAACGAACATATAAGACAGTTACTAAACGATAGTAGTAGGACGGTATTTATATCGTAGTAGTTCGTTTCTATAAGAGTTGCTAGTAATATACGCTTAGGAATAGGCACTAGCGTCCTAGCCTACTCTACGCTTCCGAGAAATAGTATCTTAGGGAGCGATAGTACCTAGACGCGGTGTTTATTAGCACCGGGCTCTATCTTATTATTGCAAGAGAGGCTATTTCTCGATAGCTAGAGGCCCGATTAATATAGATAACAGATAATTGTAAGGTTAACGCTAGACACGTTACGAAGTTTATCTACGAGGACTTAATTTGCCGCTAGAAGGCTATAGCCGAGATCTATATAGACGGGGGCGGAGAGAATATTTAAGAGACGCTACTTACTAGCTATGGAATTAAGTAGGTTATAATCTCCCCCTACTATCTATAGGCTAACGGAATCGTTAAATAGAGATACTATCTAATTCTAGCGGCTCTCTCTAAGCTTATAGGCGGAGGAGTAAGCGCTATAGCTAAGCATATTCCCTTAGTCCTTTAGGCGGAACGTACTACGATAAACTAGATAATAGGGCTAACTCTAGCGGAGATAATAATAGGTAGGGACGCTATATTACTAGTAGAGCTTAAATTCCGTACTTACTAGGTAGCTAAGTAGGGAATAGTCTATAACCGTTCTTCCTTATTAGCAATACGAGCTGCGGCTATAGAACGGATATATATAATGCTTAAGGAAGCTCGTACTCGATAGGACCGGCTAAGGAAGTATAATATTAAGTATTTTAATAACTATAAGAATACTAATTAGTAGGAGCTTCGTCCTAGGCAGATAGTAGTTATTTACTAGTCGGAACTAAAAACGAGCTTCTCGAATAAGCTATAGTACTAATAGCGCGGTCCGTTTCTTATATATGCTATTATTCGTAAAGGGAAGGCGTATAAGATTAAGGAGCTTAGCGGGGAGGTCCTTTACTATACGTTCCCTAGGTTTAACTTAAAGCTAGTGCTATACTAGAGGGATCCGGAAGCTATAGTTTCTTAGAAGGATAACTTTAATCTAGGGCAGCTAGGTCCTCTACCTCCTAAACTACGGCCGCGTAGTTATCTATACCCTTAGGTCCGGATTAGTAAGCTAATAGAAATAACTTAAGAAGAGAGGGGGGAGTATATCCGTTAGCTAGATATTCTAATACTAGAGGAATCCTAGTAGGCCCCTAATTCCCCTATATACGTGCATCTTATCCGCATCTAAGCCTCGATTGCTTACTAGAATAGTTGCTCTAATACCTCCGACTCGTTATCTAATCGGTAGTCTTACGATATAATAAAAGGACCCTAGTTCTTAAGGCTAACATCGTCTATCTACTAAATTGCTTCGTTTATATACGCTTGCAAATCGTTAGCGCGTAAAAGGTCGGCAGCTTTCTACTACGCCTTAAACTAGTACCTCTAGTCCTTAATTATCTCTTATAGTATTTAAGCTAATGCACGAAAATTATAGCTGCTAAGGTCTAGATACTCTATTATAAGATCTTAAGCCTCGCGCAGCTTAAATAATAGTCCTGCCTTATAGATCTCGATAATACGCTTTGCGAGCGCCTTCTCGATAGTAAAGACTATATTGCAGGTCTAAGTATAGAATAACAGTAGCACTTTATCTATAGCTATAGACTTAATAAAGTCGTTAAGGGCGCTAACTAATAGAAACTCGTAATCTAGGGCCGGCTGCATAAGAGAATGTCCGTTAGCTAGATATTCTAATGCTAGAGAAATCCTAGTAGGCCTCTAATTTTTTTAAAAAAAAATTGTTTCTAATTACGTCTATCTCGGCATAAGAAATAGGGAGAAACGTATTACTTATTACTCTTATATAGCTAGTGCTGCAAGAAAGGGAGGATTAGTAGCGAAAGTAGAATAGACCTTAGGAAGTTTAATAGAAGGACTATTACTATAAATAAGAGGATCTACTATTAGGAGAATACTAGTTCCTAACTAGCCTAGGCTCCTAGGAGCAACGAGGGATAAGATTAGGCGACTCTTACTTAATTTTAGCTAATAGCTACCTAAAAGTAATCGCGAGCACGCATATGCTTCCTTATTTCTAGCAGTAAAAATAAAGCGAACTAGCTAGTTTACTTCGAATAGCGCTAAGGACCCTCTAATATATAGCTACGAATACCCTTACGTCTAGGTAGCAGGTTTAAGTATAAAACTCCCCTTCTTTTCGGCTCTTCTAGTCTCTTCTTAGTCTTATTAACCTTAATATCTATCTTAAGCATAATAACTATTAAGAAGTTCTAGCCTAATAACTACCCTAGAGCCGCTAAGTATAGGCGGCAGTAGTAACGATAGTTATATAGAGTTTTTAAGCAAACAAACTACGAAAACTCTGCATAATAATAATAACAATAACTTCTTCTATACTAACTATCTTTACCGCTGCTAGCATAAACTTATCTATTTAGAAGACCTATATATTCTCCGCTTTACGCGCTCTTAAGAACTCGCTTATAGAAACGCCTACTCCTAACTAGCTCCCTCTGCTCGCATATAGCACACTCCCTCCTATATAGTCTATTTTCTCTTCCTCTACCTTACTAGCATAATAGCCGACTAGAGTATTGCTATAACTAATGTAGCTACTAAAGCACCTACCCCTAAGCCTAAGGCGGTAGTCCGCTACTCTAACTCCGACTCGCTCGCCTATGCCGCCGACTCTAAGTTAGCTAATTTCCGCAACTTTACGCTTAATATTTCTAAGCTAGGCGGATAACGCACTTATATATAGATACTAGAAGCTATTACTAACGTAGGGATAGAAGAAGAGAAGCAGGCTATTCTACGATCTGTTTATAGCGCTATTTAGGGAGACGACGACCGCCGCGCTTTTATTATCTTCTAGTTTATTTAAGAACTCGGCTAGCAGGCCTTCTCTTATGCTTAAGAAGGAGCATTAGAAGAACTAAAGGGAGTAATAGACATTTATAAGAGAGGCAAGCAGTTCGCTAAAAAGCGCGAAGGTCTCCTTAACGTGCTATAGAACTCTTTTAGCTCGGGTAGGGAGTTCCTCTATTTTAACTTCCTTAATTCTACTTTTAAAATCTATAAGAAGGCTAGCTAGCACCTCCGCTGCTTTATACTATTTAAGAACGTCCCTGCCGAGAATCTCTAACTACTAGGCCTAACCTAGTCTAAATAGATGCTATACTAGGCTCTCTATAATAGAAAGAAGGATAATCTATTCCGGCCCGTATCTAGCTATATCTCTAGTAAGTTTTAGAAGGCTAGCTTCGTTAAGAGTATAGAGGCTATATTCTAGTTAGACCTATTTAGTCGTAAGAACCTCTAGATTATCGATAAGAACGGCTTCGCTATTATAGACGCCTACTTTATTATCCCTAAGAATAAGCTCTTTAAAGTATCCGACGCTAATAATAAAGCTAGAGGCTCGGCCGCAAGTAGGCTACTTAGTAAGCCGTCCGAATCTAGCTACGACTTCCTTAGCTATCTTAATCTAGCCTCTAACGAGTTTAAGAGTTTCCGCGAAGTAGCTAAGCGCTAGGTCTATAAGAAAATAAACCTCGCCGATAAAGACTAACTATGCCTAGATGCATTCGCGTATTTATACTATAAGATTAGAGACCTCTATTACGAGGACCGCGAGCTTAAAGCGCTAAGCTGCTAGTAAGAAGAAGCCGGCTAGAGCTAGGCCGCAGTAACCTGCTCTCGATCTATAGCCCTAGAGCTAGAAATAATTATTTTAGTCTATCTACGCGAACTAGCTAGTAGGGCTAAAGAATAAGTAATACGTTACGAGACGTATAGCTATAATAAGAACCTATTAAACGATCTAATTAACGAGGCGATCGAGAAGCCTTATTTAGATCTTAGAGAAGTTCGTGTTTGTATTACTATTCTATATGCTAACTACCTTAAAGAACGCTATAAGAATAGTATATACGGAAAGCTAGATATAATCCCTCTTAATAAGTACGAGTCCCTAGATATTAGTCCTCCCTTCTGCTGCACCTATATAGTAGAAATAGCTAAGGTAGTTAGCTTTATAGTAGAAGAATCGATAATAATAGCGTCTAATTACCTCTATAACTTATAGGATATCTCCCGTAGACTATACCTACTAGCAAAGGGATCGATCGACAATATGCCTAATAACTTAAGGAAAGACCTATAGATATAGGAGATAGACGCGATAGACTAATAGGCTAGCAAGAACTAGCTACGTAACGTAGAGAAGACTATAGCAAAGATAGTAGCTAATAAGAAGGCCTAGAAGAAGGCTAAGCGTAAAGCTAATACTAATAATAAAGAGGACGGCAGTCCTAAGAAGAAGACTTGCCTATAGCTAGAGACCGGAGATGCTAAGAGTTCTATATCTACACCTCTAGCTTACGCTCTAAAGAAGTCTAAGAAGAGCAAGAAGTCTAAGAAGGCTAAGGGGAAGCAGCGTACTAGCTTAAACGAAGCGAACTAGCTAGTTTAGTTCGACGACGACTATAGCGACGTAGAGGCTACTTAAGAGCCTGCTTAAGAACCTGCTCTAGAGTCTAACGATAATAAGCTTAGGCCTATACAAATTAAGCTAGACTTTACTAATACCCGCCTATCTTACTTAGAATTTAAGACTATTCGAGATGCATAGAAGGCTTATAATAGGAAACTTCTTAAAGATAGCTTTAACGTATTTAGCGGCCTTCTTAATTAGTAGGCAAAGGACCTAGATATAGTTTCTTAGATATACTAAGAATTTAACCTATATCGCTACTACCTCCGCTGCCGCCGCAATATATATAGATAGATGCTAAATATATTCTTCTCCCTTACCTAGCAGCTAATGCAATAAGACCCGACTATCTAGCTGCTTAATATACTAGCCTAAGATTCTCTACGCGATAAGGCTATATATAGATTTATCGCATACCCGATAATAGCGTAGTACTAGTAAGGAGAGCCTACTAGCTAGATCGACCTAACGATCCTAATTATTAAGGGGAACTAGGCTACTAGCGAAAAGTTTATTAAAGGCCCCCTAGTAGCATAGAAAGATAGACGAGAAACCGCCTATACGATTACTATAGTTTCTCTTAATAGTATCTATCCTAGCTACGGACTAGTTATATAGATACCTAACCGCAAGCTATAGAACTAGACTACTAACGATAACGAAGATAACGAGAAAGAAGACGAGGCTATATACGCTAAGTTTAAAGTCGTCGGTAGTACTAGCTACCTAGGACTAATCTACGATATAGTTAATAAGCTTAATAAGAACGAGGACAACGACTCGGATAGTAAGTAGACGCTAGTCTACGTCTCTAACTAAGGAAAGGAAGGCCTATAGAACGCTAGCCTGCGCCTGCAAAACGTCTCGACTATACCTAGCGACTTAGTGCTAATATATTAGACAATCGCTTATAAAGAGAACTCTAGCGTCTCCTCGCGACGTATAGTCTACCTAACGCTTATTAAGTACTATAATTAAGAGCTAGTTAGAAAGAATACCCTAGGCTTCGTAGAGGTTCTCGTTAGCAATATTATAATGCTACTAATATCTAAGATGTTTATAGGCGCTAATTTCCCTAATAAGCCGTAGGAGCGTAGACTTCCCTAGGAGCAATAGCTTAATAGCCTTAGGCCGGTTTTAGACGCGTTAATAGAACGCTGCAGTTAGGAAGAACTAGAGGTAAGCTAAAAGGCTCTTATACTTCTATATATAGACCGCGCTACCTATAAGAAGTAGTATAAAGAAGTCTAGGTTCTATAGGTAAAGAAGAGATTCGCCTAGCTATATAAGTGCCTAGTTAAGGCTAAAAAGGCTATAGCAAAGAAGCAGAGCTTCTTTCTATATATTAAGAAGGCCCTTAGAGGCTATTTAAAGTACTTCCTATTTAATAGCGCTAACTACCTAGACGATAAGGAAGACAAGTTTAAGAAAATTAGCATAGCTATATATATATAGTAAACCGAACTAGCTAGTTCGGTTCGGCAAAGAAGGATAGTAATATTATAAACGTCTAATACGTTAAAAAGGATAGATAGTACTTAGTTTATTATTTTTGCAGAAGTTAGTTCTACTATATTGTCTTTTTAGAATAAAAATGTCGTTCGTTAGAGTGTCTATTTAGATATAAAGAAAGGGAGGATTAATAGGCGGAAACTGCATATCCTTAGCAGCTCGGGGGCCTATAAAAGCGCGAGCTTAGGCTCTCCTCTATATTAATTAATTATCTACCCTACGTTTCTTATTTATAGTTCTAGTATTATTATACGTTCTATGCGTACCTGCCTTACTAGCTATTACGAGAGACGATATAGCTAATACGAGGGTTCGTAAGCTAAACGTAGAAGCGTAACTGCGAGCGTAGCTATTACCCGATCTAAACTATAGTGCTTACGAGGATTCCTAAGCCTAGCTACCTAGAGACGAGAGGCGAGAACTACGCGTTATTACGCTGCGTGCGACTACTATATACCTAATTCTAGGGCTGTTAGGCCTTAGCGATATAGATATATACGCCTAGTTAGCTATAAGTTAGTTAGAGTAGTATAGGATTTACGCATTACTACCTCCTATATATTATATATTACTAGCCGGCTCTTAGGGGTACTATACTCTTAGATCCTCCTATATATCCGTAACGGTATCTATTAACTCCCGGACTATAAGAATATACTACGGATCCTTAATAATGCTTACGGAGACTCTAATTATATCTAGAACGCCTATATAGAGCTCTTCTGCTACTGCTAGATAGGTAAAGACTTTATAGCCTTCTTCGCCGAATTTTAACGCCTAGAGTTAGAAGTAGAGATAACTAAAGAATCCCTATCTATCCTTCTAGAATAGGCCTACTTAAACGAAATTAAGCAGATACTAGTTTATAGCCCTCTGCCGACCTAGAACTATCTTAAGCTCGCCGCGCACCTATAAGACCTTAAGAACCGTTGCCGTTACTACTACTAAGTACCCCTAGTGCTAAACCCCCGTACCTCTATATCCCTAAACTGCCTATCGCTACGATAGAATAAGTTATATACTACCGCTACTAAGACTGCCTCCTAGGGAGAGCCTATAGACCTCGATAGGTCTAAGAGGACTCCTAGGGACCCTCTCTCCTATTACCGGTATAGAGAATTAGGACACTTTGTTCGAGACTACCTAAAACCTAATACCCGCTCCCCGTATATCTAGAAATATAATGCTAAACGCTATAGGGCAAATTTAGCTACCCGTTCCTCTGCCTAGGGTTCCTTCTCTTCTAAGAGAGGATAGTTACCCCTGTTATAGAGTAGACCTACGTCCCTCTCTTCCCTACTAACGGAAAACGGCGCACGCCTATCTATAGCTGCGGTTAGGTATTAGAAATATACGACCCTGCCCTTAAGGTAGCCTATATCTCCTATTCTGCTATCTCCTAACTCGCGGTCCCGTATAAATATAACTAGTCGACTTCTCTAAAGATCCCGTTTACTATCTCTATAGGAGATAAGGTTATTTCTAACTATATATTAGTCGATACTAGTTTAGAGGCCTACGCAATAATAGATTTATAATAGGCTAAGGCCTAAGGCCTCGAGATCCTACTGCTAGAGAAAGAAGTAGTAATGCTTCTATTCGATGCCGAAGATAATAGCGGAGGGCTTACTATACGCTATAGCATCTGCTACGACCTTCGTATCTATAACTACCTAGAAGAAGAAGTTGTTTTCTGCCTTACTAATATAGGAGGGAGCTCTATTATCTTAGGCTACCCTTAGTTAGAGGCCTACGATCTAGAACTCCGTCCTAGCTGCTCTACGCTTTCGTTTTTAAGCACCTACTACTAGAAGAACTGCTCTATATCCGCTATATCCGAACTAGTCTAAATATATACGAAATGCCTCCCCTAAATAAAGGAAGACTCCCGCCGAATAACTTAAGTCTACTAGATCTCTTTCCGGACTATAGCTTTCTATATCTTACTAACTATATAGAGACGAGGTTACCGCCTCTACTATACGACTATCGAGGATCTCTTATCTATTTTCTCTATAAAAGAAAAAGCTAATTTAGAATTCTAGCTACTAGACTATCTAAGGGAGTTTAGTTCTATCTTCTCCCTAAAGCTCGCTAATAAACTACTACTATACCGTCCGTACGACTACGAGATTAAGCTTAAAGAAGGCAAAGAACCTCTATTTAGACCCCTCTACGGCATGTCCTGCGACGAACTATAAGCCCTAAAAGAGTAGTTTATAGAGAACCTAAATAAGGGGTTTATCCGCCCTAGCTCCTTGCCTATTACTTTACCTATTCTATTTATTAAGAAACCTAGAGGAGGCCTACGGCTCTACGTAGACTATTGTGCGATTAATAAGCTTACTATAAAGGACCGCTACCTGCTGCCGCTTATAACCGAAACGCTAAATAACTTAAACGGAATAAAGTACTTCTCTAAGATCGATATTATCTCTGCCTTTAATAACGTAAGAATAAAACCTAGCTAAGAGTACCTTACTACTTTTCGTACCTATTTCGGACTATATAAGAGCTTAGTTATGCTATTTAGACTTACTAGAGCCCTAGGAACCTTCTAGAGGTTTATTAATAATATACTACGCGAATACCTAGACTAGTTCTATTTAGCTTACCTCGACGATATTCTAGTCTATAGCCGTACCTAGGAAGAGCATAAGAACTACCTCCGAGCTATCCTAAAGAAGCTAAGGGACGCGGGCCTCTACGCTAAACTTTCGAAATACGAATTCTTTAAAGAGGAGACGAGATTCTTAGGTATAATTATAGGCTATAACGGTATCTATATAGACTCTAATAAGGTCTAGGCTATCCGCAACTAGCCTACGCTTAAGAATATAACTAACGTATAATCCTACTTAGGCTTCGCGAACTTCTACTGCCGTTTTATCCGAGGATTCTCTAAAATCTATTAACTGCTTATAAAGCTAACCTATAAGGATACCCTATTCTCCTAGTCTACTAACTGCGACTCTACCTTCCGCTGCCTTAAGAATATATTTATAGATAGTCCTATCCTAGCACTGTTCGACTAGACTAAAGAAGTAGTCGTCGAAACCGATGCCTCTAACTTCGTCTCTACTAGCATACTCTTATAGTATAATTATAAAGGGGTATTACGCTTAGTTGCCTTCTTCTTCTAGAAATACTCCCCTACTAAGTATAACTACGAGATATACGATAAGGAACTATTAGCAATTATCCGCTATTTTAAGAAATAGCGTCCTAAGCTAGAAGAGGCTAAATACCTAATTAAAGTACTATCTAACTATAAAAACCTAGAGTACTTTATAACGACGAAGCAGCTTAATTATTAACAAGCCTGCTAGTCTAAGTTTCTATTATAGTTCTGTTTTAAAATTATATACCGACTAGGCAAGCTAGGCTAAAAACTAGACTCCCTAACTAGAAGGTTAGGTAATCTGCCTAAAGAGGGGGATAAGCGCCTCCGCTACTAGAGCTAGATAGTTTTAAAACGCGAGAACCTGCTAGACCCTACCTTAAAAGCACCCTAACTGCTGCCGAAAACCCTATTAAAGAAGAAGGTCTCGTTCTTAGAAACTATATCTATCTAGTTCCTACCCGAGAAGAAATAATAACTCTACGTATTCCCTATTTATAGAAGAGGATAAGAAACGCGAGAGCAACCTTCTAAAGAAATAATAGCTATCTAGATTCCCGAAGAACTATACGCCCTTCTAGACCGCGCTTATACTACTAACGAGACTCTATAAGAGATCCTAGATGCTCTCTATAAAGGCAAGAACTACTACCCGCTAATCTAACTATCCTAATATACGATAAGGGATAACCGTCTCTTCTACCGAAACCGCCTATATATTCTAAACGATAAGAAGATATATAACTAGGTACTCCGCCTCTATTACGAGATCCCGGCCGTAGGATACCCTAGAAGAGCGAAGACCTATTAGATAGTCTCGCATAGCTATTACTAGAGGGGCCTTAGCGCCTATATCCGCTATTAGGTCTAGAACTACTATACTTATAGTAGGATTAAGCTAAGCAAATAGAGATACTATAGATTACTATAGCCGTTACTAACCCCGACCTGCGCTTAGAACTATATTTTAATAGACTTTATTACGCACCTACTAAAGTCCGACGGTTACGACGCTATCTTTATTATTATAGACTGCCTTACTAAACTACGCTACTACGTCCCCTACTTTACGATCGATAGAGCTAAGGAAATCGCCCGCCTATTCGTTAGGAATATATTCTAATTATATAGTAAACTACTAGATATCGTATCCGACCGAGACGCTAAGTTTATATCTAACTTTTAAAAGCACCTTATATAGAGGCTTAAGATTAAGTGCTCCTCTTCGACCTTCTACTACCTATAAACCGATAGTTAGACTAAACGGATAAACGCTATTCTAGAATAGCACCTCCGCGCCTATATATCCTACCTATAAGACGACTAAGTAGAGTAGCTCCTACTAGTAGAATTCTCCGCAAACTCTATATTCTCTAAAACTACTAGCCTCTCTCCGTTTCTAGCTACTTATAGCTACTAACTGCTTCTAGGCACGGAAGTTCTATAGTCTAGTACTAACCCGCCGGCTAGCCGCGATATAGAGTCCTTTATCGAGGATATAAGAGCAATTACCGACTTTCTAAAGGCTAAGACTAGCCTAGCCTAGTCCCGCTACGAAGACGCTATAAATAGGCACTATAGTCTATTATATATATTTACTATTAGCTAGAAAGTCTAGCTAGACGCCCGGAATATTAAGACGCTCCGCCTAACTAAGAAGCTCGACTAGAAGAACCTAGGCCTATTTATAGTCCTCGAAGTAAAGCTATATACCTGCTACTTAGAACTGCTGCTAACTATTAAGCTATACCTAGTATTTAATAACGACCTTCTTATACCTACTATAGAAGACTCGTACCTAAATTAACGCGTAGAACTGCTACTACTAGTCGAGGTATACGGAGTTAACGAGTAGGAAGTCGAAGATATTATCGACTTAAAAACTAACCGTAGAGGCCCTAGAGGCCGGGAGCGCCTCCGTTACGTAGTTAAGTAGAAGGGCTACGACGTACCTATAACTAAACTAGCCGAGACGATAATAGAGGACGTCCTATACCTCGTCCGCAATTTCTACTAGAGATACCTACTAAAGCCTACCCTCTATTAAATGCTAGTATAGCTATCGCTATACGCCTCTACGAGCTCTAGAAAAATTACGTAACCCTGCTGCTAGCGTTTTAGTACCCTCCGCTCCGCCTACGACGTCGCTGCTACTATAAACTAATACTTTCGCCGCTGCTCTAAGTAGGATTTAAACCGCTAACTTTCCTACTCTAGCGCTAAGCCGCCTTACTACTAGGCTAAGGAGGCTGCCCCCTAATTTTTAGAGTTATAATAGATCTAATTTCCTGCTAAGTTATATAGCTAACTAATAGAGCTAGAGAAGAGTAGGCCTAAGATACGTCTACCTAGAGGCTTTATTATATTAAGGGCCCTCTATAGTCCGGACACTTCGTTGCGCCGCGTAGAGGGAGTAGAGTTCTCTATATCTAAGACAGCTAATTTAAGTATTAGCACGACAATAAGTATAATACTCTAGTACTATACCTACGGAAGTAGTCCTAAAGACGTAGTTATACGGCAAGTATAGACGAACCTAAGGGTCGTATAAACTAGCGCTAGCTAAGCCCCTAATAAGGAGGCAGGTCGTTTTGCACCCTGCTCCGCCTTATCCTTTTATACCTCCCTACTATACGTACCCGCTACTGCGCCTACTATCTATATTTATGCTACTACTAGCACTACTATACTAAGGAGAAGTTACGGAGGACTTTACGCTAGAAGAGGGGGTACTATTACGAGCTAGGCCCGTAACTATTAGCCTATATATACCTAACGGGTTGCTAGGTAGTAGTAGATACGTAACCTATATAGTAGAGCTACTCTAAGGGCCTATAGCTTACGTATCCCCTATAGGTTAGGTAACCTATAGGAAAGAGTTTCTTCTGCTAACGCTTAAAGAAGAGGCTTCCTTCCTTTAAGCTACGTCCTATCGTTTAAGGCTACCTATATAGTAGACCGAGTACTATACTCTATCTATAGCACCTATATCTAAACTATTAGCGGCTATACCTACCTTCTGTCCCTATACCGCCCGTAACATTAGGACCCTAATTATAGAGATCTAATAGAGTTAGATACTACTAAACGTACGTAAGAAAGGAAGCTAAAGAGCAAAGGCTTTACCTACTACGAGTATAGCGAGGAAGGCTACTACGCGTAGAACTATAAAAAGAAAAATAAGGTTAGCTATAAGATAAATACTAATGCGTAAATCCTATACTACTCTAACTAGCTTATAGCCAACTAGGCGTGCATATCCATATCGCTAAGGCCTAACAGCCCCAGAATTAGGTGTATAGCAGTCGCACGCAGCGTAACAACGCGCAGTTCTCATCTCTCGTCCCAGGTAGCCAGGCTTAGGAATCCTCGTAAGCACTGCAGTTTGGATCGAGTAACGGCTACGCTCGCAGTTACGCTTCCACGTTTAGCTTACGAACCCTCGTATTAGCTACATCGTCTCTCGTAATAGCTAGCAGGGCGGGTACGCACAGAACGTATAATAATACTAGAACTGTAAACAAGAAACGTAGGGTAGATAATTAATTAATATAGAGGAGAGCCTAAGCTCGCGCTTAAGTAGGCGCCCGAGCTGCTAAGGATATGCGGTTTCCGCCTATTAATCCTCCCTTTCTTTATGTCCGAATAGACACTCTAACAAACGACATTTTCATTCTAAAAAGACAGTCTAGCAGAACTAGCTTCTATAAAACAATAACAAACCAAGTACTATTTATTCTTTTCTAACGTATTAGACGTTTATAACGTTACTATTTTCCTTCGCCGAACCGAACTAGCTAGTTTAGTTTACTATGCATATGCAGCTATGCTAATCTTCTTAAACTCGTCTTCCTCCTCGTCTAGGTAGTTAGCGCTATCGAACGGGAAGTACTTTAACTCGCCCCTAAGGGCCTTCTTAATATGCAGAAAGAAGCTCTGCTCCTTCGCTATAGCCTTTTTAGCCTTAACTAAGCACTCGTAGAGCTGCGCGAATCTCTTCTTTGCCTGCGGGACCTAGACTTCTTCGTGCTACTTCTCGTAGGTAGCGCGGTCTATATGCAGAAGCGTAAGAGCCTCTTAGCTTACCTCTAGTTCTTCCTAGCTGCGGCGTCCTATTAACGCGTCTAAAACTAGCCTAAGGCCATTAAGCTATTGCTCCTAGGGAAGTCTACGCTCCTGCGGCTTGTTAGGAAAATCGGCGCCCGTAAACGTCTTAGATATTAGCAGCATTGTAATATTGCTAACGAGAACCTCTACGAAGCCTAGGGTATTCTTTCTAACTAGCTCTTAATTACGGTACTTAATAAGCGTTAGGTAGACTATGCGTCGCGAGGAGACGCTAGGGTTTTCTCTATAGGCGATCGTCTAATGCATTAGCACTAAGTCGCTAGGCATAGTCGAGACGTTCTATAGGCGTAGGCCAGCGTCCTATAGGCTATTCTTTCCTTAGTCCGAGACGTAGACTAGCGTCTGCTTAATGTCCGAGTCTTCGTCCTCGTTCTCGTTGTTATTAAGCTTATTAATTATATCGTAGATTAAACCTAAGTAGTCGGTGCTACCGACGACTTCAAACTTAGCGTATATAGCCTCGTCTTCTTCTTTGTCGTCTTCGTTATCGTTAGTAGTCTAGTTCTATAGCTTGCGGTTAGGTACCTATATAACCGGTCCGCAGCTAGGGTAGGCACTATCGAGAGAAACTATAGTAATCGTGCAGGCGGTTTCTCGTCTATCTTTCTATGCTGCTAGGGGGCCTTTAACAAACTTCTCGCCGGTAGCCTAGTTCCTCTTAATAATTAGGATCGTTAGGTCGATTCGGCCGGTAGGCTTACCCTACTAGTACTGCGCTATTATCGGGTATGCGATAAATCTATATATAGCCTTATCGCGTAGAGAATCTTAGGCGAGCACATTAAGCAGCTAGATAGTCGGGTCTTATTGTATTAGCTGCTAGGTAAGGGAGAAGAATATGTTTAGCATCTATCTATATATATTGCGGCGGCGGCGGAGATAGTAGCGGTATAGGTCGAACTCTTAGTGCATCTAAGAAACTATGTCCGGGTCCTTTGCCTACTAATTAAGAAGGCTACTAAACACGTTAAAACTATCTTTAAGGAGCTTTCCGTTATAAGCCTTCTATACATCTCGAATAGTCTCGAATTCTAAGTAAGACAGGCGGGTATTAGTAAAGTCTAGCTTAATTCGTATAGGCCTAAGCTTATTATCGTTAGCCTCTAGATTAGACTCTTAAGCGGCTTCTGCGTCGCTATAGTCGTCGTCGAACTAAACTAGCTAGTTCGCTTCGTTTAAGCTAGCACGCTGCTTTCCCTTAGCCCTCTTAAACTTCTTGCTCTTCTTAGACTTCTTTAGGGCGTAAGCTAGAGGTGCAGACGCGGAACCCTCGGCCTCTCCGATCTCTAGCTATAGGCGAGTCCTCTTCTTAGGGCTGCCGTCCTCTTTATTATTAGTGTTAGCTTTACGCTTAGCCTTCTCCTAAGCCTTCTTGTCGGCCGCTGTCTTCGCCGCAGCCTTCTCTACGTTACGCAGCTAGCTCTTGCTAGCCTATCGGTCCATCGCGTCTATCTCCTATATCTATAGGTCTTTCTTTAAGTTGTTAGGCACGTCGTCGATTAATCCCTTCGCTAGCAGGCATAGTCCGCAGGAGATATTCTACGAGTCGTAGAGGCGATTAGATGCCGTTATTATCGATTCTTCTACTATAAGGCCAACTACCTTAGCTATTTCTACTATATAGGTGCGGCAGAAGGAAGGACTAATATCTAGGGACTCGTACTTGTTAAGGGGGATTATGTCTAGCTTCCCGTATATACTATCCTTGCAGCGCTCTTCGAGGTAGTTAGCGTAGGGGATGGCAATGCGGACGCGAACTTCTCCGAGATCCAAATAAGGCTTCTCGATCGCCTCGTTAATTAGATCGTCTAATAGGTCCTTGTTGTAGCTATACGTCTCGCAACGTGTTACTTATTCTTTAGCCCCGCCGGCTAGTTCGCGTAAACGGACTAAAACAATTATTTCTAGCTCTAGGGCTATAGATCGAGAGCGGGTCACTGCGGCCTAGCCCTAGCCGGCTTCTTCTTGCTAGCGGCTTAGCGCTTTAAGCTCGCGATCCTCGTAGTAGAGGTCTCTAATCTTATAGTATAGATGCGCGAACGCATTAGGGCGCAGTTAGTCTTTGTCGGCGAGGTTCATTTTCTCGCGGACCTAGCGCTCGGCTACTTCGCGGAAATTCTTAAATTTATCTAAGCCTAGATTTATATAGCCTAGAAAGTCGTAGCTAGATTCGGACGGCTTACTAAGTAGCCTGCTCGCGGCCGATCCTCTAGCTTTATTATTAGCGTCGGACACTCTAGAGAGCTTATTCTTAGGGATAATAAAGTAGGCGTCTGTAACGGCGAAGCCGTTCTTATCGATAAGCTAGAGGTTCTCGCGGCTAAACAGGTCTAACTAGAACACAGCCTCTACGCTCTTAACGAAGCTAGCCTTCTAAAATTTGCCCGAGATATAGCTAGATGCAGGGCGGAACAGATTCTCCTTCTTTCTATTGCGGAGAGCTTAGTATAGCATCTGTTTAGACTAGGTTAGGCCTAGCAATTAGAGATTCTCGGCGGGGACGTTCTTAAATAGCGTAAAGCGGCGGAGGTGCTAGCTAGCCTTCTTATAGATCTTAAACGTAGAGTTAAGGAAGTCGAAGTAGGGGAACTCTCTGCCCGAGCTAAACGAGTTCTGCAATATATCGAGGAGGCCTTTACGCTTCTTAGCAAACTGCTTGCCTCTCTTATAGATATCTATTACGCCTTTTAGTCCTTCTAGTGCTCCTTCTTAAGCGCGAGAGGAGGCACGCTAGCCGAGTTCTTAAATAAACTAGAAAATAATAAAGGCGCGGCGGTCGTCGTCTCCCTAAATAGCGCTATAAACAGAGCGCAGAATAGCCTGCTTCTCTTCTTCTATTCCTGCGTTAGTAACGGCTTCTAGCATCTATGCCTAAGTGCGCTAGCCGCCTAGCTTAGAAATGTTAAGCGTAAAGTTGCGGAAATTAGCTAGCTTAGAGTTAGCGGCATAGGCGAGCGAATCGGGGTTAGAATAGCGGACCACCGCCTTAGGCTTAGGGGTAGGCGCTTTAGCGGTCGCGTTAGTTATAGCGATATCTCGGTCGGCTATTATGCTAGTAAGGTAGAGGGAGAGAAAATAGACTATATAGGAGGGAGTATGCTATATGCGAGCGGAGAGAATCGGTTAGGGGTAGGCGTTTCCGTAAGCGAGTTCTTAAGCGAGAGCCTAAGCAAGTGCGTAAAGCGGAGAATGCGTAAGTCTTCTAAATAGGTAAGTTTATACTAGCAGCGGTAAGAACAGTTAGTATGCGTATAGAAGAGGTTGTTATGCAGAGTTTTCGCGGTTTATTTGCTTAAAAACTCTGCATAACTATCGTTACCGCTGCCGCCTGCACTTAGCGGAACTAGAGTAGTTACTATAGCAACCTTTAAGGGTCGTTATGCTTAAGGCGAATGTTAAGGTTAATAAGACTAAGAAGAGACTAGAAGAGCCGAAAAGGAGAGGAGTTTTATGCTTAAACCCGCTACCTAGACGTAAGGGTATTCGTAGCTATACGTTAGAGGATCCTTAGCGCTATTCGAAGTAAACTAGCTAGTTCGCTTCATTTTTACCGCTGGAAATAAGGAAGCATATATATGCTCGCGATTACTTTTAGGCAGCTATTAGCTAAAATTAAGTAAGAGTCGCTTAATCTTATCCCTCGCTGCTCCTAGGAACTTAGGCCAGTTAGGAACTAGTATTCTTCTAACGGTAGATCCTCTTATTTATAGTAATAGTCCTTTGTCTAGCTTCCTAAGGTCTGTTCTACTTCCGCTACTAATCCTCCCTTTCTTGCAGCACTAGCTATAGGAGAGTAACAAGTAACACGTTTCTCCCTATTTCTTATGCCGATTCGAACGTAGCAGAAACAATTTTTAAAAATTAGGGGCCTACTAGGATTCCTCTAGCATTAGAATGTCTAGCTAACGGACATTCTCTTATGCAGCCGGCCCTAGATTACGAGTTTCTATCGGTTAGCGCCCTTAATAACTTCGTCGAGTCTATAGCTATAGATAAAGTGCTACCGTTATTCCGTGCTTAGACCTATAATATAGTCTTTACTATCGAGAAGGTGCTCGCAAAGCGCATTATCGAGATCTATAAGGCAGGACTGTCGTTTAAGCTGCGCGAGGCTTAAGATCTTATAACGGAGTATCTGGACCTTAGCAGCTACAATTTTCGTGCATTGGCTCGAATACTATAAGAGATAATCGAGGACTAGAGGTACTAGTTTAAGGCGCAGTAGGAAGCTATCGACCTTTTACGCGCTAACGATTTGCAAGCGTATATAAACGAAGCAATTTAGCAGATAGACGATATTAGCCTTAAGAACTAGGGTCCTTTTATTATATCGCAAGACTACCGATCGGATAACGAGTCGGAGGTATTAGAGCAACCATTCCGGTAAGCAATTAAGGCTTAGATGCGGCTTATAAGATGCACGTATATAGGGGAATTAGGAGCCTACTAGGATTCCTCTAGCATTAGAATGTCTAGCTAACGGACATACTCCCCCCTCTCTTCTTAAGTTATTCCTAATAGCTTACTAATCCGGACCTAAGGGTGCAGATAACTACGCGGCCGTAGTTTAGGAGGTAGAGGACCTAGCTGCCCCGGATTAAAGTTATCCTCCTAAGGAACTATAGCTTCCGGATCCCTCTAGTACGGCACTAGCTTTAAGTTAAACCTAGGGAACGTATAGTAAAGGACCTCCCCGCTAAGCTCCTTAATCTTATACGCCTTCCCTTTACGAACAATAGCATATATAAGAAACGGACTGCGCTATCGGTACCGCAGCTTATTCGAGAAGCTCGTTTTTAGTTCCGATCGGTAAACGACTACTATCTGTCTAGGACGAAGCTCCTGCTAATTAGCGTTCTTCTAGTTATTAAAATACTTAATATTATGCTTCCGCAGCCGGTCCTATCTAGCACGAGCTTCCTTAAGCGTCGTATGCATCCGTTTTATAGTAGCAGCTCGCATCGCTAATAAGGAAGGGCGGTTACGGACTATCCCCTAGTTAGCTACCCGGTAAGTACGGAATTTAAGCTCTACTAGTAATATAGCGTCCCTGCCTATTATTATCTCCGCTAGAGTCAGCCTTATTATCTAGTTTGTTGTAGTACGTTCCGCCTAAAGGACCGAGGGAATATGCTTCGCTGCAGCGCTTACTCCTCCGCCTATAAGCTTAAAGAGGGCCGCTAGAATTAGACGGTGTCCCCGTTTAACGATTCCGTTAGCCTATAGATAGTAGGGGAAGATCGCGACCTACTTAATTCCGTAGCTAGTAAGCAGCGTCTCTTAAACATTCTCTCCGCCCCCGTCTATACAGATCTCGGCTATAGCCCCCTAGCGGCAAATTAAGTCCTCGTAGATAAACTTTATAACGTGTCTAGCGTTAACCTTGCGATTGTCCGTTGTCCGTATTAATCGGGCCTCTAGCTATCGAGAAACAGCCTCTCTTGCAACAATAAGATAGAGCCCGGTGCTAATAAACACCGCGTCTAGGTACTATCGCTCCCTAAGATACTGTTTCTCGGAAGCGTAAAGTAGGCTAGGACGCTAGTGCCCGTTCCTAAGCGTATATTGCTAGCAACCCTTATAGAAACGAACTACTGCGGTATAAACACCGTCCTACTACTATCGTTTAGTAACTGTCTTATACGTCCGTTCCGGCCCCGGGTGTCTATAGTAGTCGTAGCAGGCAGTAATAATCCTTTCGCAATAGTTATTATCGTCGACAACTCTCTAAGGGATACTACCGACACGATTCTATCTTATAAGCCAACCCTCCTTACTTATATAGAACTTAAGTGCTCGTTTCCGTAGAGACCTATATTCTATTAGGGTTAGGCCTAGCGGACAGCGTAGGTAAGTTAGGAAGAATGCGATATTCCTCGAGTCCTAAGAGTAGGTACCGTTTAGCACTTCCTCCTCTAATTCCGCTCGAGTAGGGAATACTTAGGCGACGAGGTCGCAGGCGGAGTAGGCGAAAAACTAGTTATCGATTATCTTATCGATATCGCCCTCCTCTGCTAGTTCTCGGGTGTCCCGCTCTGTCGGAGGCTTGCGGGATAGTCTATCGGCAGCCGTATGCCTCTTCCTAGGGACATATACTATATTAAAATCAAATAGCCTAATCTACGCTAGCTATCTTATAACAGCTGCGTTCGGGAGGTCCGTAGCAGCCTTATTAAGTTAATACACTAGCGTATTAGCGTCCACTTCCAGCTAGAAGAAAATACTAAATAACTACGGACGACACTTCTTTAGTGCTTTAAGAACACCGAGACACTCGCGCTTCCTAGCGTTATAGCGTTGCTTAGAAGCGGAGAATAGTCCTAACTTAAACCGAGAAGGGTATCGGATCCTGCTGTCTTTCCGGTCGCATTAAGATATATAGCATCCCTACGAGTAAAGGCTAGAGTTAACGCCTACTACGATTAGCCCTCCCTCTAGTTCGTAGTCTAGCGCTACTAGCGCTAGCGCAGAGATAAGGAGTTCCGTAATCGCATCCTTAGACTGCTAATGTTCTTTCGTCTATACGAACTTAACGTCCTTTTTTAGGAGAGAAAAGAGCGGCCGCAGCAACTAGGCGAAGTCCTTAAGCTAGATCTTGTAGTATACGAACATTCCTATAAGAATTCGGACTTCCCTCTAATCCGTAGGAGTAAGCCATTTAACGAGCTTAGCTACTCGTTCCGCATCTAGGTATCTACTATATTTATTAGTAACGTAACCTACTATCTTAATCTGTTTGCAGCATAGCTGCAGCTTTTCCCCGTAAACCGTTAGTCCTGCTCTCTTAAGGTCGGCAAGCACCTCGTCTAAGTTCCTAATATATTCTACTACAAATCGGCGGAGCCTAGGCTTAACCTCCTCGTTGCTATACTTTGTTTTTAGACCGCGAATAGCTATATCGTCGAGGAAAGGTTTAGCAGCGTAAGGTATTTAAGCAGCAAGGATAAGCATAATAATTTGGACAAATTAAGCGATAGAGTTTGTAGCTCCCTATAGTAGTGTCGTCTAGCGTAGCAGGCTAAGAGGAGTATCGAAACCTATAAGGTCCCGACTTCTTACGTCTAGTAGAATCTAATCGTAGCTAGAGAAGATGTTAACTAAGGACGAGATTATACAACCTGCAAAAGCTTTAGAAAAACCATCCGTATTAGGAGGAAGGTTAGCATCGCGAATAGTTATAGCATTAAACTTCTATGCAGCATTAATTAGGCGATACTTCTTTAGTTCTCCTAAGTTAGTCTTCTTCTTTATAAGAAAGTACGGGTTCCGGTAGGCACTATAGCATAGTTTAAGAGCGCCTGCATCTATACGCTTGCGGAGCATTTTTACGACTTCCCCCTCGAGAGAGCTCTAGAGTCGGAAACTAGGATGCTGCTATAGCTTATACGGGATCGTACGGATAACCTAAGGAGGAGCAATAGCAGGCTTAATATAACCGAGATGCTTAAAATCCTAAGCAAGTGCAGCTTCCCGATTATATAGCATCTTAGTTAGAAGATATAGCTCCCGTTCTATTAGCGAAATAGTAGGCTTAATTTAAGCGAGCCGTTCTAGCGTAAGCCTTAAACCTTTCGGAATGCTAGAAAACTTTTTAATTAAGTATCTCCCGTTAAAGGGGCCCGTTCTAGGTAGCATAGCTTCCTCCGCAGCAAGTGCTTTCTTTCTCTAATATAGATTACTACTAGGATTCGATCCATCCGTTATAGACACGTCCGCGTTAACGGATCTAACCTTGTCTGCAATACGCTTATATATCGTAAACGCCCTAATTTCTAGAGAGAATTTAGCTTGCGTATCCGGGTCTAGGAGTACGTTTAGTAGCAGTTTACTACGGCGAACCCTATAACTCCGGCAGATTTCCTCGTAAACAACGTTAGCAACTATAGCTCGTTCGTAGTCGCTCTTAGATTCGTATCTATCTTTAGAGTCGTAAGAATACTTATCTAGGAGGAGAACCTTAAGTTCTAAGTCCTATAGGGAAAAGAGGTTCCTAAAGCAGTTAGGAAAGAGCAGGTTACTAGGAGGATCCTCCTAGGAACAGAGCTCTAGGCTTCCTAAACGATGCCCGACTAGTTCTAGGAAGAGTAAGAATATAAGATTGTTATATGCGTTACGTAATAATCGAACTAAACTAGCTAGTTTACTCGGCAAGTTCCGCTAGTCGTTACGTAACAATCGAACTAAACTAGCTAATTTACTCGGCAAGTTCCGCTAGTCCGTACGCAGATTAGTTAAGACTTTACTTAGCGCCCCTTCTATAACATTGGCATCCCTAATCGTTCCTAGTCGGTTCCCTCTTAGTGCCCGAAGCTGCCTATTTAGCTCTCTACTCCGTCCCGCGGCTGTCCTAAAGCTCCCCCTACTAGCATCCGTAAGTGCCCCGAAGCTCCTAAGACTACCTCTACTAGCCCCGGAAGCTGTCCTAGCAGTCCTAGAACTAGCCTTAGAGGCTCCTAGAAGTAGCCTAGGGCTCTTACTAGCAAGATCTAGCCATCTAAACAGATACTCCCTTAGCTCTATAAGGCGCTTCCTAAGCTTATTCCGCCCCTATTCGCTTCGACGCTTCGTAGGAGCTTTATTGCAAGAGAACCCTATACTATAAGAGCGGTCTTTAGCCTTAGAGTATACTAATTCATATAGTATAGTAGATAAAAGCCTTTCCTAGAGGTCTAGGTTCTGCGTAAACTTATGCTAGAGGCCCCGGCAGAGGGTATTGTTAGACTTCTAGCTAGGACGAATTAGCGGGGACAACGAAGGGACGTTCCGAACTTGTTTCCCGATAAATTCTCTTATCTCGTTATAAGCCCCTAAGCCTTCGGGATCCGTATACAACTTAACGAGAAACTTATACTAGGCTATATAGTTAAAGACTAGTCCTTCGAATTTAGGATCTCTAAAGTAGGAACGGTGCTAGTAGCTAAGGTAGTTATGCTCGCCTTTATTCTTAAAGAAGATAGTTTTGCTGCGAGGATGCTTATAGATAGGCTCGTTAAACCGGTCCTCCTCCTCTTTAGTAAGCTTTCCCGCTAGTTTCTCGAGCATCCTATAATCTAGCGCCGTGTTTACTCTAGGCACTAGTTTAGCTGTCCTTTTAAGGATACTCTTTAGCTCGGTTTAGCGCGTTTTAGCCCTACCTATATTAGTGCTTAAGATCGGGCTAAAGCGGACCTTAGCACCTAATCTTTTCCCGACCTGCGAAGAATATCGTCTACTGTTCTGCACCCGTTGTTGCCTACTATCCCGGTAAAATAAACTAGGTTTCTACGGTCGTTAGCGATCGTACCTTCCTAGGAGCTATTATTATAGTTCCTAGAGGAAAGTCGAGTCCTTCGGGCCCACGGCCTTCCTAGAAGAGTTAGCGTCTTAGGATCGCTAGCAATAAAGAAAGTCATAAAGACGACAACTCCGTGTACCTCTACGCGGACGTTACGACACATCTTAATAAAGGTAACCTTGCCTAAGACACTACGCATAGTAGCCGTAATGTTAGTTAAAATAGGAAGCCTTAAGCTCCGAGCCTTCTCGTAGCTTATAATTATGCTCTCCGCTCCCTTATTAATTAGGACATCGTATACTTGTCGAGCCTCCCCGAGAGTCGCATAGACATAGATGCTTAGAACAAGCAGGTAGTCCTTATAGAAGTCTAGGAGGACACTGTCCGGGTCCGCATATAGCTTAGAAGTAGGAATGTACGGCAACGCCTCTATACTAGAGACTAGCCGAACCGAGAGATCCACTGCTATTATAATAGTAATCTCTAGCATATCTTATCGAACGATCTTCTCGTCCGCTTCCTCCTAATTAAGAGAAACAGACAAGGGCTGTATTTCGGTGTTATTTTACTCCTTCGCATTAAACTAGACTTCGTCGTCGCTTAGCTCCTCCTAGTTATCGGCTAAGGATACCTACTCTTCCTCGGGCTGCTTAAAAGAGTCGAAAGAGTCTATTAGGAAAGCATTAATCTTTAGCTCTCCGTACCGATAAAGGCCTACGTCGCCCTTATTATTATCCTCGCTCTCCTCCTTTCTAGACGCTTCGCTATCTTCGTCGGAATAGCTAGCGGAATTGTACTCCTATATCCTATTATAGATTTAAGCAAAGTTAATAGCGGAGGTAGCCGTGCCGTCTAGCCTCCGTTTTAACGCATAATAGCGCTCGAGTGCAGCGCTATAGGACAGATCTGCAGGCTTCCTTCCGTATAGGAACCGACTAAGAGCTTGCTGCCCGAACAGCTATAGTTCTCTAAGTTCTATAACTAGAGGTGCTCTAAGGAGCCTATTAGACTAGAACGCTTCCTGTTCGTTTATAGGAACAGCCTTCTTAAGCAGGTTGTCTAATCTCTGCGTTTTCGGCTTAGCTCTTTGCGCCCCTTTCGCTTTGCCTCTAGAAGAGACTGCAGGACCGAATTAGGCATCCTGCATCTCCGTATCCTAGGAATTCGGAACCGCTAGAGTCTAGGATCTTCCCTATGTCTAAGACGAAGCCGCTCCTTAAGACGAGCTTAGTTTACCCCTGCGATAATGTTCTATTATCTCTAGCAGTGCTTGCTCTCTACGAGAGTTGCTCGTTCCCGTTTTAGCAGCCTGCTTCTACTTCTCTATGTTCGCCTTCGCAGCTTTTGTTAGAGACGCAGTCGGGCGAGAGGGATTCTAGACGGTTTTCTAAGAGGACCGTATAGCTGCGTAGGCAGCGTTATAATCCTCTTCTTCCTCTTCTTCTCCTAGAATAAAGAGAGATCCTATAGGCTTATATTCCTCTATATACTCTATGGTCCTAAACTTAGCTATGCTAGCGTTAATCGAGACGGGACGTTTACGCCGGTTGGATTGCTACGAGGCTCGCAGAGTATTAAAGCTAATACATTTGCTAACGTCAATCGGACCGATAGCTTGTTTAAGAGCTAGGAGAACAACTTTTAATCGAGGAGACTTCTTATCCTAGCTATACCCGAGAGGTCTTGTTTCTCCGCTAGCTCGGCTAGGACACATTCGGCGAGTCTTGTCCTTATAGAGAAATTCTTAATCTAGAAGCCAATTAAAGTAGGGACAGTCTCCGCTACGGTAGCCTTCTAAACTATACTCCTAGCAAGCGGTACCTATCTTAATTTCTAAGGCAGCATAGGCTATAACTATAGCCTAGATCTCTAGTGCTTCCTTATCCTTTTAGCTACTACGCAGGGGTCTATACGCAGGTTCCTAGTTCTTTAAAAGAGCAAGGGCAAGGGCAGCTAACTGTTTAGTTAGCTTCTTAACGTTAGGGCTTACCCTAGATATAGCGCTTGTCGCTACGGAGACCGGATTTAGGCAAGGGGCAGTATTCCTTATCGCTTTAACTAGCTTTCCTGCTAGAATAGAGCGATTATCCTTATATAAGGCTTTATCGGTTTTATCCTTTCGCAACTCGGCTTTTGCAGCTAAAATTACTCTCGCAAAGTTACGAAACGTATAGGGGCGATCTATATCTAGGTTCGCTTTATTCTAAATCTTCTTCCGCATAGGCTTAGATAGAGGCTTTAAAAACATCTAGGTACGGCTAAAGTTGTCTAGATCTTCTAGAGGAATTATAGCAGAAGAGATCTCGAAGTTCCGAATATACTTAGAAATCTCCTCTAGCTTATCTAGCTTCTATAGGGACAGCTAGGAAAGGTACGACCGATCTCCGAGTATGCGTTAACTGTTAAACTCGCGATACTCCTTAAGAAGGTTGCTTTTAAATAGTCTATAGTTACGACTCTCGTACCCTTCGAGCTTCTTAACTATAGGACGCTAATATCGATAAACGTAGCTAACTAGCTTCTCGACTTTAGCAGCTTTATCGCCCTAGTCGCCTCTATAAGTTCGGTATAGGTCTTTAAAACGCTTAACGAACTTAGTAACGTCTAACCCTTCGAAGTATCCTATCTCCTTAGAACTAGGCAAAGGTATAGGAGGTCGGCTTGCAGAAATTAAGGCTTAAAACTGCTCGACGCTTAAGCTAACAGTAGTATTAATAGGGAGTTATAGTCCTACAGCCCCTCGTCGACGAGAATAAGTGTTACCTGTTCCTATCGTTCCGTTAGGACGAGCTAAAAGGTTAGCAGAGCCTAGAGAGCTCCTAACCGGTCGTTTAACTCCTCTATTAGGTCCGACAAACTAGGCAGGTTAGTAACGGAACTCTTAATTGCGATCCTCTGCACTAATATTATCCGAGACACTGCTAGAGTTAATAGCAGTGTCCGGGTTATTAGTGCCGGCAGAGGAATCGTTAGTCGGATCGTTCGGCATATTTTCGGCCGAAGGTCGGTAATAACGAACTAAACTAGCTAGTTTAGTTAGCGTTAGGTAAAGTTAGTAGTAATAGTAGTACTAGTTTGTTGCATAACGAAAGGAATGTTCTCGCTAAATTAAAAACAAAACAAGAAGCAGAAACTCTAGATCTAGATATAGCAAAAGGAAATTCGTAACTTCGTAAATTGCGAGTAAGGGTAGCTAGTAATACCTAGTAGTTACCCGTAATACTTTCCTAGGGGTCGGTTTCTTAGTCTATCCGGCTCGTAATACTCCCGACCCGTATTATTTTAAACGTCCGGCCCATCGGTAATCCCTCTATGCTATGTTTTCCTAGAGCATTCGGGCAATCTCCGATAGGGAAGTATAGGGGCCGTTCTAAGCCTACACCAAATATAGGAAGAGCTAATTAAACTCTCCCGAAACTAGGGGTAGCTAGTAATACCTAGTAGTTACCCGTAATACTTTCCTAGAGGTTGGTTTCTTAGTCTATCCGGCTTATAATACTCTTAACCTATATTATTGTAAACGTCCGGCCTATCGGTAATCCCTCCGTACTATGTGTTCCTAGAGCCTTTAGGTAATCTCCGATAGGGAAGTGTAGGGGCCGTTCTAAGCCTATACTAAACATAGGAAGAGTTATTAAACCCTTCCGAAAACAGGGCAACCGAAGTTGCGAAACGTAGCCTTACGGCGAAACCGGGGAGTGCGAGTAGTAACACGATCCTATGTCCTTTCCCTAGCTCGCTAAACTCCGTGCAGCTCGTAATATCGTATTTCTCGGCTATCCTAGCTATAACGACCCCTCTGCATAGGCATAGTAACCTTAAGCGAATCCTCGGAAAGCTATAGATAAGCTATACCGTTAGCCTTCTATAACCAATCGTCGGCGTCTTAAAATACCGTCGATTCTAAGTCGCAATAGGACTAAGGGTTCATAACTTTCTTAGGGTTAGAGACTGTCCCCGTGCAGAAGGTGGCCTTAATGCTCTTAAGTCCTCCCGAGTTTTCTAGTTCCGCCTAGGCTTATATATAATAAAGTGCGTTCTAGCGGCTTGTCGTAATTAATCGCTTGCTTCTCGTATCGTAGTTCGTGCTATTAGACTATAAGTAACTTCTTCCCTTTCGTGTTTTCGGTAGTTCTTATCCGTAGAAGATGTTATATAGCCCTACCTTCGGCTCCATTTTAATGCGTAAATCCTATACTACTCTAACTAGCTTATAGCTAACTAGGCGTGCATATCTATATCGCTAAGGCCTAACAGCCCTAGAATTAGGTGTATAGCAGTCGCACGCAGCGTAACAACGCGCAGTTCTTATCTCTCGTCCTAGGTAGCTAGGCTTAGGAATCCTCGTAAGCACTGCAGTTTAGATCGAGTAACGGCTACGCTCGCAGTTACGCTTCTACGTTTAGCTTACGAACCCTCGTGTTAGCTACATCGTCTCTCGTAATAGCTAGCAGGGCGGGTACGCACAGAACGTATAATAATACTAGAACTGTGAATAAGAAACGTAGGGTAGATAATTGATTAATATAGAGGAGAGCCTAAGCTCGCGCTTAAGTAGGCGCCCGAGCTGCTAAGGATGTGCGGTTTCCGCCTATTAATACTATAGCTCGGGTAATAGTATACTAGGAATACGAGGAGAACTCCTCGAGATCTAACTAGTTTAAAGAGATAACCCTAAAGAGCTTATTAAACCGCGGTCTCTTAGTTCGACGACCTAGGTATAAAGAGATTAGCATACGAACTAGAAAAACAATATAGATATATATACTTAGAAGGTCTAGTAATAGAGGACTCTCGAATAAGCTTAAGACTAGTAATACTAGTAGGATCTATAAAGAAATTAGGTATTTCGGAAAAGTTAGCTTATATAGTTAGGGGTAACTCTAGAGATCCTTTTAGAAAGGTAGTATCTAGCTCTAGTAGGAAATCGGATAATATAGGAGGAGAAGATAGTAAAAGAACCTCGCGAAGAGATGCAAGATCTACCTAGATAGCCTTATCCTTATGCTCCTTAGTAAAGTATAGCTATTTTCGAAGGCAATAAACCTTCGCTTCTCGCTCGATAAGTATAGAGCGAGCTTTAGTCGTAAGCTTCTCTACCTCTTTAAGCTTTCGTTTTAGCTAGCGCTACTAATCGCATAGCTGCTCCTACTTAGTCTAGAGAACTAATATATTATAAGGAACGTAGCCCTTATAGGCGTATTTAGAATACTAGCTATAACGGACGTCGACGACGTACCTAAGGCGCTCCTTACCTTTAGGGACTTTGCGTTATAGTAACTAGTATAAGGTTTAGACATTTCGATACCTTTAAGTTTAATTCGCTCTACTTAATAGTTACGACGTTCTTAGCAAGTTAGAGCTAGTATAATATTAGTAAAATAGGGGAAGAGAGACTTACTTATAGAAAGAGAACTTAGGACGAGTTACTATAGGGAGAGGGAATAATATTACGGTTAGGATAACGTAAGAAGAAACTAAGGACTAAGAGCTAATAGAGAAGCGGACTCGACTAATACGTTAAAGGTTACGTAACGCTTAGCGACTAGACTAACTAGACGACTAGACGAACTAGCTAGATAGACGAATAGGAGGATAGGACGCTAAGATATAGTACTATATAGACGACGCTAGAGGTTAGAATAGGTCCTATAAATTAGGTCGGTTCCGGGTTTAGGTCGGTTCTTAGGGGACCTAGACCTAGAACTAAGTAGCTAGGTCTTCGGACCCGACCCGAATCGAGTTAGGTCGGGTCTTATAGTTGCTAGTTCTAGGATAGGTCCTAACTCCGGACCTAACTAAAACCGTTAGGTCCGTAGAAAAACAAGTTATAATTAGGAATATTACTAATAGAATCGATAGAGGGTGCAATTCTATATATAGTAAAATATATAAGCATAAAGAATAAGTCGATACTCGCAAAAGATCTAGATTAAGGATATGCATATAAGGTATTCTAAATATATATGCCGACTATAGCTGCCGACTACTATTGCCGACTATACTATATAGAGTATTAAGGCTAGTGCGTACCGCTTAGCTTTCGCGAAAATAACTCCTTCCGCTTACGTACACTCTTATAAGTATATTTCGGAGCTATAGGTTCCTTATTATCGCTAATCGCTTCGAACCTCCTCTAACTTAATATTGCTTCGTAATCTGCCTAAACCTAATGCTACTATACGTTAACTTTAGGTACTAAAGGCTAGAACGTACTTAATATTAGCGGCGCCTCCTCTGCTAGGGCATCTCGAGCTTGCTACTGCTTATTACGCTCTCGAGAGTAACAGTATATAATATTACTAAATATCGAAGGGTCGTACGATCGATTATAGCGGCTCTAGTGCCTTACTATACTAAAGTCTTGCTTATAATCTATACTAGCTGCTAGTATATATAGGAAGTTACGTGCTATAAGCGTATATGCAGGATACTCTAATACGATAAGTTTCTAGAAGCGTAGTAGATGCTCGATAGAATAAGCGTTCGAGTCTTTAAACCTTATATATTAATAGCGCGTAACTTTATCTAGTTTAGTAGAAGATCGAATAATAGAAGATATTAGCTATAGGGTATTAGTAGAGTTAGAGTCGTTATTATTAGATATAGAACGTATGCCTATAGCGAAGGAGGTAGCAGAGCGGCGTAAGGGCTATTAAGACTTAGCCCTAGTCGCAGCCGCTATAGGTTTATATCGCGCATATTTAAGGCGGAATTTAGACTAGTAGTAGTCCTTAAATAACAAGTCTAGCCCTTTACCGGAAAAAGTGTCCTAACTCTAAAAATTACATTTTATTACTAGATTAAGTAAGATTGCAATACTATATATATCGCTAAAATAGTTCTAGGTAGTAGTATAGTACTTAACGAGTTTCGTAAACGTAGCCTATAGTGCAGCGTAGATCTCTTGCTACTATAGCTTAGTTTTATATTTTAATTTCTCGTCCGCAATATTAAGGATATCGAAGAGGGTGTTATAGTACCTAAGAACGAGGTATATAGTTAGGCCTTTAGTAGTGCCAATTATAGTCGTAGCTTCCGCAAATAGTAGCGTAAAGTCGATAATATATTTAATTCTTTTCTACTCTATATAACCTAGGCTTAATTTAGGCTAGCTTTAATTCTTAATAAACTTATCGATAATATCTCGTAGTCGTAAGTAGCGGATAAGCATAATCGTAGTAGAGCTCTAGCAGGTCTTTATATCTTATATTAGTTATAGTAGTTATATAGCAGGGACTTTCTTCTATCGCTTATACTGCTTCGAATATAGCAAAGGATCCTATAATCGATCTTATTATAACTGCATAAATGCCTCGTAACGTTGCGTACTAGAGTTAACCTTTATAGCTAGCTTACGGACCTATCTTAAGCGTATAAGCTTTTGCCGACTATATATAACGACTATACTAGGCTACGTAACTTTCTAAGCGAAGGATAGTCGAATAGTACCTTTAAAAAAATAGCTAGAATCCTAATATCGCCCTGCGTTATTAGGCCTAGTTTAATCTAGTTAAGCGCGCGTATATTAGCCTCCTCTTCCTATCTTTCCTATAGCTCGTTCTTAGAGTTAATCTTTAGAGTAGTAAAGAAATTTTTTAACGATAGTTAAATAATATATGCAAAGTATAGAAACCGTTCCGGACGAGAAATCTCTATCTCCTCGGACTCTAGTAGTAGAAGAGGGAGATTATATATTAATACTAACAGTTTTACGATATATATGCGTTATTAGAAGCAGATATCGATAGCTTATATACTTTAACATATTAGCTAAGTACTTAATACGAGGGGGAGGCTTAAGTATATATAGCAGTATAAAGAGTATTATTGTTCGTAGCATTATCTATAGTAAGAGCTATAAGTCTTTCGTATATATTAAATTAGGTAAGGGTGTTATAGAGTATATTAGCGAGATAATTACTAGTATAGGAGCCTATAATATATAGGAAGGCTAGTATTACCTTATGCTAGCTCTATCGATTATTAATCTAATAGTATTTAATAGTAAGAAAGGATGCTCGTAAGATGCTAGCGTACTACCTATTAAGCGTAACTACTACGCGGAAAGTACTAGTAAGCTATTCTTTAAGCTTCTGTTCGGACTAAGCGATAGCGTCCTAAATATACGTCTTTATAGTACCTACGCTCTTAAAATCGATAGTGCTAACTTTCTCTACGAGGCACTTATAAGTACGTCGGATAGTAGGGCTTTCGAAGAAGTTTAAAGGCAAGCTAAGCTTAGAAACTATTAAGCTATATAACTCCGGAAACTTAGAGCAATAGCAATAATTAGTTCTAGTATAACCTTTCTTTTATTAATCCTATATAAAGGTAGCGTTAGCTTATATAAGTTCCGTATATAGTTCGTAATATTCGCGCTATTAAAAGCAGGTGCATAGTATAGTCGGCATCTATAGTTAGCATCTATAGTTAGCTTGCCTAGCTAGTATAGAGTATGCGAACACTTATAGCTCTCGCCCTTATAGCACTAATTATCTCTATTATCGTTCTCCTCTTATAAGCAGTTTGTTAGTAGTCTATAGAGTATAGATACTTTGCTAATGCCCTAGTCCCGTCTCCTAGTCCTAGATGCTTAAGCACTAAATCGCATCTAATATATACGACTTTCGGCTCTATAGAATTATAGTTAATACCCTCCTAGAAGAACTCCTAAGACTATAAAGTTCGCTAATTTAAATTCTACTTTATAGAGTTTATTAACGTCCTTCTATACTTCTATCGATGTCTCGTAGTCTCTATCTACTAGCGCTAGTTATAAAAAGCCTTAAAAGCTTTACTATAGGTTAGTCGCTATATCTATATATTATTAATCTTGTCCTAGGATTTATAACTAGTTAGTAGCTCGGTAAGAGTAGCTAAAGGTAGCGTTCGATCTTTATCGGCCCTAGAATAACTAGAAGAGCTAGCGATCGCCTAGCGTGCTTATTAACGATTAACGACGGACTTAATAGAGCTAGAGTTTACGAAGGACAATAATTATAACCCTAGCAACGACTGTTAACGCTTGCAAAGGCGAGCACTAGACTATCTAGAGGAAGGTAGTATAGTACCTGTCGTAGCTCTTAAAGGTATAATCGGCAGTATCGCAGATAGTATAGCTTTAAGAATAGTATTAGTATAAAACGGAGGACCGTAAAAATAGAGAGAATAGTATAGGTATGCATAAGATAGGACTAAGCGACGGTAAGGGTAAATTAGCTTTTTATTGCGTGCACTAGCTACGGACCTCTAGAAAAAGACTTATAAGCGATTATATTAGCCTTTTTATAATGCAAATTAGGCTTTTAACTTATCCTTCCCGATTTTGCCGGCTGCTATACAATATAGCCTCTCTATCTCCTAAAAGCGGGCAGGAAAGTTATCTGCGATATATAGCTTATTCTTACCCTTATATAGTAGCTAGGTAAGAATGTCTTAAAAGCTAGCTCCGCTATCGTAGCCTTTATCGATAATAGCATCTAGAACAATGCTGCGGTATTTACTCTTATCTATATTAAACAGCTAAGCGCAGACCTTAAAGGCTAGCTTATTTAGCTGCGGCGTAGTATTAGTAATAGGAATATAGAACTCGTTACTAAACTAATCGTAGTTAGCTAGAATAAGCTAGTCTAGTCTAGGCATACGAGTTATATTAGGGAGCTTAAACACCTTATCTTATTTCTTAGTTCTCTAGGATATATAGTTACGAAAGATAGCATAGTAATATTAGAGGAAAATCTCTATAGCTATAGGTAGGCGGCTATCTCTAATAAGCTTCTATTAATAGTTAGCGTATAGTCGGCAGACGTAGTTAGCAACACCTTACCTATACCTTCTAGGCCGAGACTAAAGTCCGTAGGATTTGCATTAGCCTTAAGTATAGCTCTCTAAACTAGCGTATCGTATATTTCTTGTTCGACTTAAGCTAGTAGTATGTTTTCTACTAGACTTGTTAGTTGCTATAAGTATTTAGTATTAATACGTTAACTTACCTCTACTTCTATATTATCTTATATATATTTCCGTAGATTACCTTTCCTATACTAGGGTACTAGATTTACTCTCTACCTGCTAGAACTTAGTCGCTCTTTCGATAACTTAGCTAGGAACTCTGTCTAGCTATTATACTTCCCTAGAAGAATAATCGCCCGCACTTTGTTCTTAAATTGCCGTATAGCTTTATGCTAGAAGCCGTAAGTCGTATAGCTATCTTATATAGCCTACTTGTTTTAGGCAGCTCTTATTACGCCTACTACCTTATAGTCGTTGCTTTAAGTAGGGAGCTAGTACTACTTAAACTACTTCGAATTTAGTTTAGAGTCTAGAATTAAATGCTGCTACTAGTCTTCTAAATCTTTATAATTAGTAGGTAGATTATAGTATAGTATGCGCGCCTCTTTCGAGTCTCTACTATTACCTAGTTTATAGTAGAAGGACTTCGGATCTTCTTTAGCTACCTTTTTAGTAGGCATATCGCGGGCTGCCTTTAACTCTTTATTCTTGCTGCAATCTATTAGTATTACCGACTATAGATGCTAACTATAGGATTATTAACTTACGCTCTCTAATCGTATTTAGCGTAGTGCGCCTTTCTCTAGGTCTTAATCTATAGCTTTTGCTCCTTAGAAGATAGGCTAGCCTACTAAGTATGCTCGCTAATCTGCTTCTTCTTATATCTAGTAAATGCTATATTTCTAGCCTTGCGATGCTTATCTACTACTTTTTCTTCTACTAATATATCTGCGCGTTAGCTGCGCTTATAGAGAGTATTAGAGTTAGTAGAGTAGTTAGCTATATCTTTCTTAGTGCTAGCTAGATACGCTATAAGTCCGCTACTAGTAGGCATATTAATATTATCGCTATTAATGCGAGCGCGTTTAGAAGCATCGTTAGTTATCTCCTTACTTATTGCGCGTCGTTTCTTAGGCGCTATAGTTATAGATATATTAGAAATATGTCGCCTTTAATATAAATACTATCGCGAGCTATAAATTTAATGCGCGCATAATTATTATTAATAGAATAGTAGTAGCAGTAATAGCGGCGTAGATAGCGCTAAATGCGACAGTCGGTAATGTTATAGAAGCTAGCTATAACGAATTCGGGAGTTTACTAGCGTAAAGTCTTAGCACCGGCTTCTGCCGCTCTACTATAACCCTAGATTTCTCTACCTATAATTTCGTAGTTAGCGATAGTAGTCGGTAGTATTAATACTATACTAGATAGGACCTATATATTCCCTCTTATATCGTTAACTTCCTAGGCGAGTAGGCTGTCGTATAGCTTCCTCTTCTCCTATACTACCCTAGAACTAAACTAGGTAGTTTAGTTCGGCTAGTATTATATAACCTATATTATATAATACTAGAACTAAACTAGGTAGTTTAGTTCGGTTCTTAGGTAGTACTAACTAGACTGCACTTCTTAATAAGAGCGTCTTTTCTATTTGCTACCCGAACTAGATTAGGTACTAAACGCAAAGCTACTATTAACGAGGATAATAACGCTACTATTAATAAGGATAACGACGCTACTTCCGCTACGGCTATAATATAAAATATAGCGAAGCTCTATAAGTAGCCTACTCGCTAGTCGTTTACGGACGTTAATATTAATGCTATCTTAAATAAGGCCGATAATAGAACAAAGAATAACGTAAAGAAGGGTAAGGCTATAGGTAAGCCTAGAGGGCGCGTAAAGAAGCAAGCCCTCTAGGCTTAAGCTAATCTTATAATATTAAGAGCATGTTTAAAACAAACGTATTTAAGGATACTAAGAAGAATGCTAATCTTTATAACTAGCCGAACTTTAGCGGGATAAAGCGCAAAGCTAATATATTAAAGCAACTTATCGCTTCTATACTATAGGAGAATCGCAAGACCGCTGCTATAGACAAGCGCTTTCTTAACGAGGCTTATAAGTCCTTTAATAGTACTAGCGCTATTAAAGCGAGTCCGGATAGTAATTAGCTTATTAAGGGGATAAGGTTAATATTAAAGTATTACTAAGTCCTTAGTACTATCTTTATATATAAGCGCGAGACCGAGCTCTATAAGTATAGAGGCGGCATTCTTATAGATAAGATAGACCTCGGGAAGACTATTATAATACTTGCAAATATTATTAGTAGCAAGTCGTCGAACCTATAGTAGAAATATACGCTAATTATAGCAATCTTTCTGTTATGCAATTTATAGGAGGCTGCGCCCTACTATAACTACGCATTTCTCTAGCTATAGTTTTATAGTTAGCAATTATAGTTGGCAGTAATTCTACGGTGCTAGAGAGGATATAGTATAAACTATCGCTAGTACTATTACGTACTACGGCATTATAGAATAGTTCTTCTAGCGATATATCCTTAAAGATACGCTAAGGGAGCCTACGAATATACTATAGCGGGCGATTCGTCCTATCTAAGTATAACGGCATATAAGAGTATTATAGCGATAATAATAGTAGGAAAGCTAATATATGTCCGAGATAGGCTAGCGCATCGGCAGCTGCGGGAGGCTAGAAGTATAGTATATATACTTAAAAAAGTTCCGTAGCTACTTAGGCCGGGTATACCTCTACGTATAGCCTTAATTTCTAGTACCCCTCGATGCCCTAATACTCTCGATTCTATCTATCTCCTTTTTTATCTAACCTCTAATAACCCTCGCACTATCTCTTTTTCCTTCTATCTACGATGCCTTCCCTTCTACTAGACGATTTAGATAGTAATTCTAATAGGCTAGTATTAAACTCTAGCTCGCCTTTAGGTCTTACTAATATATAGATTAGAGATTTATCTAGTCCTAGGGGGCTGCGACTAGGTGCTTTAAAATCGAATCTACGTCGACGTATATAGCTCCTAAAGGCTGCAAGAACAGAGTCTTCTATATACTATAAACTGCTAGCTTCGAGAAAAAGGATAATAGCTATAAAGACTATACTCCGACGGCCCTAATCTAGTATTACGAAAAGGCGGTTTAAGCTAGAAACGACAGCTCTCCGTAAGATTCGAAAGCTTTAGAAGACGACTGCGCTATATATTTAGAAGGTCCTATTCTAATAACTAGTCCGCGAGATTACGATATAGTTTAGTAATAGCCTTCGCATCTAAGCGTTAGCGCTAGATTATCTCTAGGAGGCAGTAGAAGCTTTTCTTACTACTAAACTCGAGGTTTCTAATCTCCTAGCAATTTATGCAAAGTAGGTTACTCTACTAGCGAAAGATATATATCTCTACGGTCGTTTATAACGTTAATTTATAGGGTAAGATAGAGGAGGCAAAACTAGTACGGGTTTATAATATTCTGCCGACTATAACTGCTAACTACGTTTTTATAGCCTGCATCTCCTCTAGTGCTAGAATCGTATAGCGTTCTAGTATTACGGCTAAAGCTAGCGCTAGCAAGCTTAGAGCTAGCAGAAGTTAGCCTATCTACCTTTACTATAATATTAACGCTGCTAGCACTACTACTACCTATACTACTACTATTACCTTATCGGCGCCTTTGCTACGCCTATTACGTTATTACCTCGCTTTAAAATACCCCTCTATTAAGTTGCGCAATTTCTATATAAAAGTTGCGGTAGCGCGCGCTATTTCTAGTCTCTAAGCTATATCGACTAGTAAGGGAACTAGATATAGCGATCTAGACGCCCCTTAATATAATAGCGTATACCCGCAACTATAGCTAGGTAGATTTAAGAATAGATACCCTCTCGCTAAATCCCCTAGCCCTATGTCCTACTACTAGCTAAGTATAGAGCATTAGATTAACCCTAATCTGCGTATATATAACGCTGTTTTTATACTCCTCGATATATACTAATATATTTTTAGAAAATTTCGGAATAAATATACACTTTTAATTTAGCGGATAGGCGCTAGATATTAGCGGAGACTAGGACGATAATAACGATAATACTAAGAGCGAGGACGAGAGCGAGGATAAGAGCGAGGATAATAAGGGTCTAGATCCTGTTTCTAGCGTTAGTGCGACTAGAGGATAATATAGCGTAAAGGCGCTATAGAAGACTATTCCGCTGCTAATTAGCGTTAAGACTCTAATAACAAACCTACCTAGCAGCAATAAGAAGAAGAAGAAGAAAAGAGGCATCGATAGAGAGAAACTCGTATAATTCTATGCCTATAAGAAGAGAGCTAGGGAAGATACCTAGAAGATACTAGTAGGAAAAGCTCCTAGAAAAATGCCTGCAAAAGGAGGATTAAATTATATAGCTAAAGAAGAAGTTAAAAAGCCTTACCGCTATAAGCTAGGCAGTAAGTTTTGTAGTTAGTATCTATAGTCGGCATTACTAACGCTCCCCTTAGCTATTACTCTCCGCGAAATCTATAGATACTAGAAGACTACCGAGCTTCTCCTCCCTAAGTCCCCTTTCTACTATCTAATCCGTAAGATTGCTTTAGGCTATAAGCCTAACTGCCGCTTCTAAGCTAGCGCTCTTAATGCTCTATAAGAGTATACCGAAGCTGCTATAGTATAGTTCTTTAAAAGTAAGTCCCTTAGTATTTGTCTTTATTATCCGTATACTAAAATTATATTAGGTAGTAATCTAGCTGCCGTCTACGCTAATAGGGTTACGATTTAGAAAAAGGATATGCTGTTTATAAAGAGAATCCTAAGCAACTTTAGGGTTTACATTTTTAAGCCTAAATAACTTAGCGAGTGCGAAGTTATTCTATAAAATAGGTAGCATTATATCCTATAGTTAGCATATATAGCCGGCATAGATTCTCGATACGTAGCGCAAAGCATAAATAAAAGCGTACAAATATTAAAATTATCGAATTTTCTATCTTATTCTTATCTCTCTTTTTCTTACTATAACTACCTCTATAACTTACGATTAATAGCGACGATTATTTTTAGAGTTCTTAGCTATTTAGGATTCTTAGACCCGGGTATAGACCCGTTTAGAGACCTATTATAGACCTGTTAGGACCTAGACTTTTCTCTCCGGGTCCGGACCTAGGTAGGAACTAGTCTAGACCCGACCTAACTATATAGTTCTTCTAAACTTAGGTCTTAGACCTAACCCGGACTTAACCCGACCTATTCTAACCTCTAGACGACGCTCTTTACTAAGTAGATAGGAGCTTTGTACTTAACTTAATATAACTCTCTTAGGGTTATATTATAAACCTTTTAAGACCTTCTCTAATATATTACGAGGATATTACGAGGATCGATACTTCCTAGGCTAACCCTATATTAGGTTAGGGTTAGGCTGCCGACGGACTAGTAGGACGTAATACTTTTATAGCTCTTTCCGATAGTCTTCTATTTATTCTAATCTAACTATATTGCCTTTTTAGGAGAGGTAGCCTATGTCCTATTATATCGGACTAGTCTCTCTTATTCTTCCTCTTATAGTCGTATATTTAGATATTTCTTTAGTAGATATTAGCTATTTCCTCTACGTCTACTACCTAAGTAAACTATTATTAGCCTAGATCTATCTGGTTTAGGACCCTATCGTCTAATATAGATAAAAAGTCGTATAGTTTCTAAGCTTTATCTACTTCCTCTAGCTTATTCTAGTAGTACTTAAATAGAGTAAGTAGCTCCGTTAGCGTCTTTCCTTCCTATTTAGTAGTATAGATACTATTATAAGCTACTTACTATCTCTCGTAGGCTGAGCCTATCGTATCTAGTATATATTCTATTGTATTATATTCTCGTAGGCACTTATCGGAGGATATAGCAGAAGAGTAGGTATAACGCGCAGTAGAAGTAGAGATAGTAGGTAGGAACTAACCGAGTTAATTATATTAGTTAGTTATAGGTTGCACCTTCTCCTAAGATATATTTCCTAGTAGGTTATATAATCTAATATTATATAACCTATATTACCTAACCCTAGAACCGAACTAGCTAGTTTAGTTTAGTGCCTTAGGAAGTACTAACTAGACTGCACTTCTTAATACTTCTACTTAGGCTAGGTAGTCTTCTGCCTGCACCTCGTATTTATTTTTTAGTTTTTCCCTAGTACCTAATAATATATTATAATATAGGGATAGAACCTTCCTACCCTTCCTTATATAAGCTAGAGCTGTCTTATAAACTCCTAAAACTATAGCCTATTCTTTAGTTTAGTTAGGCTATTAGCGACTATCTCTTTTATTAGAATATATTCTACTATAATCTTTCTCTGCTACTAGAGATGCCTAATATAGTTATATATAATATTAATATACTTAGATCTCTTATAGGTATATGCATCTTTAATAAGCGTTAAGGCTGCTTAGTTGTCTCCTATAATCTGCACTAGTATTAGCTCTCTTACTATATTAGAATAGGCTTTAATAGTTAGCTAAAATAGGTATTCTCCTACTAGCTCTATATAGTCTATCTCTCTTAAAAGTACTGCTAGGAATTAAGATTGCTTTGTATATATATTTATAGCTATATACTTAGCTTCTATTATTAATATTATAATAGACTTTTGCTTCCTACTTATCTAAGAAACTAGGACTCTATAGAGGAAGAAGATGCTTCTAAGGATTAAGACTCTATCTGCTTTGTCTATTATATAGTTAGAGTCTAAGTATCCTATTAATCTTCTACTCCCTCTTCTAAATATTAACTCTAAGTCTTAGAATAATCTTAGATATCTTGCTAGCTTCTTTAGAGCTTATATATATCTCTTAGCTAGGTCTAAGACGTATAAGCTTAGCCTTCTAAGAGAGAAAGCAATGTCTAGTCTTATTATAACTATAGGCTATATCTAGGTACTTTTAAGGGACGCTATAGGAAGCCTATAGAACCTACTATTCCGGTAGCTACCGGCCTAGCAACCTAGTAAGTAGGGCTAGAAAGGGGCAGGAGCGTTATATTACTCTCTCCTCGCGCTATCTCTCCTTCTCTCTTTAAGCGATTTGAGTAGTATTACCTAGTACTCTGCCTATATATTAACTAAAAATAAAGAAGATACCTTTTTATATATAAATTACTTCTTTATAATATATAATAGGTACTAGGAGCTTAGAATAGAAACCTACTTATCGAGAAACACCCGAGCTAGGGGAAGCTAGGCCCCTCTAGACTAGAAAGAGGCGGGAAGTCTAAATAGAGCTAGAAATAACTAATAAAGATAGGCGGAAAGTAGAGAACTACTATAAGATAACGTTATAAACGAGGAACTAGCCTACGAGTTATAAGAATAGAAGAGGCGAAACTAAGCTACTAAGAACTAACTAAAGCTAGCTTAACTAAAAGTAAGGGAGACTAAAATCCTCCGTAATATAATAGAGATAGAGCTAGAACCGGCTAGAATACTAGTCTAAGAATACGGTTACCTACTAGGTACGAGTCTCTTCGTCCTAAAGGTAAGAAATCTATATATCTTTAAAGGGAAGAACTACGTAGATTAGTAGAAATAGAAGGACAACTACGAAAGGATATTCTAAAGGGCTTCTACTCTATATCTAACCGATACTAATAAGATCGATTTTAGCGAAGAATAGATAGGCATAGAATAAAGAGCCTAATAGACCTAGAAGTTAGACTCTTAAGGGCCGGGATAGACTCCTACCTAGGCAGAATTTAAGGAATATATTAAGAAGTGCAGTCTAGTTAGTACTTCCTAAGGCACTAAACTAAACTAGCTAGTTTAGTTCTAGAGTTAGGTAATATAGGTTATATAATATTAGGTTATATAACCTACTAGGAAATATATCTTAGGAGAAGATGCAACCTATAACTAACTAATATAATTAACTCGGTTAGTTCCTACCTACTATCTCTATTTCTACTATGCGTTATACCTACCCTTCCGCCGTATCCTCCGACAAGTGCCTATAAGAATATAATATAATAGGTTATAAGCCCGAGTTTATAGAGAGGCCCTAGGTAGTAAGAGTTAGCCTTCTTATCCTTAAAGTAATACGTTTTACCTCTTATAGGACCTATAGTATTAACTAGGCAGAGAAGCAGGAAAAGAGTATATAGGAGACTAGAGGCATATCCTATCTATACTACTAAGAAGCTTTAGATAATCCTAGCTATATACTAGATATCCCTAAAGAGCAGATAAGATAGAGAAAAGCCTAGTAAGGCATACTTAAAACTAAACGAGTATAAAGAGGAAAGGGTTAGCCTTAGGCAATAGCACCTAAAAGGATAAGACTAGGCCTAAGCACTTAGTACTACTAATACCTTAGAACTAGCTAGTAGTACTCTTCTAAGAAGGTAAATCTTCTAAAGGTTCTCTACCTAAGAACCTAACTAACTCCCTTAAAAGAGAAGAGTCCTTAGATACCTTAGCTAAGAGAGAAGAGTCTTAGTAATAAAGGAAAGCAGCTATCTAGAAACTACTATTAGATTAAAAGAGCTTATATTTTCTAAAGTTAAATTTATTTATTTAATTTTATAGAAATAGATTTAGTAAGTAGAATCGGCAAGAGAAGGGCTATACTAGTACTATATAAGGAGAACTAGAGATAATAGTTTAGCCTACTATAGGACTACCTTAAATTAAAGGATATATTTTAGATTATCTTAGAGACTATACCTAAGTCTTCTATAGAGTTATTACTATTAGTACTTAGCCTAAGGTACTTAAGAAGTAACCTAGAATAAGTTAAGGCTAATACTACTACTAGGTACGAAATAATAATCTGCCTATTAGAAGATAACTAAGAGGAGACTATTAAGAAGAGATAAGCCTTAAAAATATAGGAAAAGATAAGAGCTAAATATAGCAAGGTATATACTATATATATAATAGTATATATCTAGAAGTTTATAAACTTCTAGATAATAGAGGATATAATAATTAGAAAGGCATAGGTATAACTAGCTAGCATAGCTAGAAGAATCGCAGAGGTAGACTCTTAGGAAGTATACTATAAGGAGCTAGAAAGGAGACTTAAGCATCTCCTTAATAGCTTGCCTAAGGCGTACTAAAGTATAAAGGATACTATCCTTACCTAGCAGTCTATATTATATAAGAGTATACTATAGCTACTAGAATTATATAAAGCTAGACTAAACTAGTTCTAAGAAATAGTAATATTTGCTAAGGGAAAAAGGATCTAAAGTACGAGACTAAAATGCTACCTCTATAATTAGGAGTATTTTAGAAGCGTCGCTAAATACCTATACCTTAATAAAGCTAAGAGAACTATTAACCTAGGATAGAGCTATAGAGTAGAGAAAAGAAGAATACTACCTAGAGAAAGCAGCCTTAGAAGGAGATCCTTACTAGATAGAGAAACGTTAAAAGAAATAGTAAAGAAACTTAACCTAAAAGTCTAATCCCTTAAGAAAAGACAAAGCTTAAGGAAGTTTTCTAAGAAGGCTTATACTACCTAAGAAGATATAGAACTTTTAGTAATATCTAAGGCATCTTAATCTCTATTAGAGGATAATAATATAAATAAGGTTATATACTTAACTATAGAAGTAAAAGGCAAGTATATACTATTAAGATAGCTGCTTAACTCTTGCGCTTTATTATATATTACTAACTAGGAACTACTTTTTAGAGAACTAAAACCTCTTTAAAGGAAAAAGTAGATTAAGGTTAGTAGTAGCTATTTAATAGCTATATATATAGGAGATATAGTAATAGGTAGAAGAAGAGGAAAACAGATTATACTTAAGGATGTCCTCTTTATACCTAGCTTAGGAGTTAATATTATTTCTTAGAGCTAATTTAGCTAGTAATATAGTATTTAGCTACTAAAGTTTATACTTGTTTTATTATTTAGGAAACCGGTTATCTAGATAAAACTATTAAGAGGAGTATTATTTATTAAGGAGATTAATAAAGCCTTATAGGAACTTGCAATGCTATGCCTTAATTAGAACTAAGGGAATAAAGCCTATACCTTTAAAGCCTAAAAGAAGTCCTAAGAATAGTAGAAGCTTTAGTATAGGAGACTTATATATTTTAGAAAGGATCTTCTTAGAAACCTATATAAGGTATCTAACTTAAAGGCTTAGATTCCTATTCTAAAGGAATACTAACTCTATAGAGTATATTCCTTAGTAAAGATAAAAAAGTATAGAGAGAGGGAAACTAAGAGGAAACCTTAAAGGTTGTCTCTTATTTCTATTAATGTCTATAGTCCTTTGCCTATCTTAAGACTAGGATATAAATAGTAGCTTAAGATTATTAATAACTTCTTAAGGAAGAAATAGACTTTCCTAATAAAGTCTAGGGAAGATATACTAAGTATCCTTAGAGACTAGAAGTTAAAAGCTAAGCTATAATTAGGAAATCCCCTTTAGATTATAAGGAGTAATAAAGCAAGAGAGCTTCTTACTATGCTAAAGCAGTAGGAGAAGAAATATAGAATTTCCTTTTATATAACTAAAGCATATAACTCTATTTAGAATAGAGTAGTTAAAAGGTCGATCTAAACTTCTAAAGATTATATAAGAGTAATACTAAAAGATGCTTATATACCTATTAAATTCTAGCTAGAAGCCTTAGCAGCCTATATAGTTATTAGGAATTCTCTTCCTAATAGCTTAGAAATTAATAGATTTAAGGTATTACCTAAGGAGGCCTTTTTAAGCATTTAACCCTCTATATTATACTTTAGAGTTTAGGGTTGCAAAGCAGTAGTCTATATAGATTCTAAGTCCTAGCTAGCTAGAGTAAGATTAGATAAACTAATAAATAGGGGCAAGGATGCTATATTTATTAAGTATATCCCTAATACTACTAAAATATAGCTCTTCTAGGAGCCTAATATAAGGGCTATTAAAGCTTATAGTACTATAACTTAGTTTAAGTATAAAAAAGGAGGAGATATAGAGCTAAATATTCCTAAGCTTAACTAAGTAAGTAGTGCACCTATTAGAAACCTAGTTAGTAGACCTCTAAAGAAGCTAATAGTAGTTATACTCTCTATAGCTACTATACCTGCAGCTATAGCAACTAAACCTATAGGTCCTAGCTAGATACTCTTTATATAGTTGCTACCTTTACTAAAGGATAAAGAGGAGTACTAGAGAATAGAGGATCTAGAAGAAGAAAACCTTAGGCATACGAATACTAAGATTAGGGATAGACTATAGATAGCAACTAAACTACCTAGTTTAGTTTAGTAGTTACGTAATCTAACCGAACTAGCTAGTTTAGTTTGCCTATTACGTAATATAGATAATATACCTATACTCGCCCTAAATACTATAGAGTAGAACTTAAGGGAAAATAAGGACTAGAAGGGAGACTAAGACTAGACTTATAGCTAAAAGAGAAGGAGATCTATCTTAAATAAAGGACTAGGCCTAGAGCTAAAAGCTTATAGTATAGTAATAAGACAAGTACTTTAGAAGAGATAGAGAAAGTATAGATAAGAAGAAGAGCTAAGTACTAAGCATTATAAAGCATTCCTTAGCTAAGTCTAAGGCTAAAAGTAGAAGTAGATCTAGGAAGCCCTATTAGAGGTCTAAGAGTCTATATTTGCAGCACTTACCCCTTAAGTCTCTATATAAAGATAAGAGGTACTTATTCTAAAGTCCTATAAAGAGGCAATTTAGGACCCTAAATAGGGATATATATAGGAGGATGCAGTCTAGAAGGAGCTAACTATATTAAAAAGCAATAATACCTAAATAGAGGTTATTATTAAATAGACACTCCGGGCTTATAGCCTATCGAGTATAGGAGGGCACAATAGGTATAATGCGTAGTAGAAGTAGAGATAGTAGGTAGGAACTAACTAAGTTAATTATGTTAGTTAGTTATAGGTTGCACCTTCTCCTAAGATATATTCCTCGGTAGGTTATATAACCTAATGTTATATAACCTATATTACCTAACCCTAGAACTAAACTAGGTAGTTTAGTTCGGCTAGTGTTATATAACCTATATTATATAATACTAGAACTAAACTAAGTAGTTTAGTTCGGTTCTTAGGCAGTACTAACTAGACTACACTTCTTAATACTCCTACTTAGGCTAGGTAGTCTTCTGCCTATACTTCGTATTTATTTTCTAGTTCTTCCCTAGTACCTAATAATCTATTATAATATAGGGATAGAACCTTCCTACCCCTTCCTTATACAAGCTAAAGCTATCTTATAAACTTCTAAAACTATAGCCTATTCTTTAGTTTAGTTAGGCTATTAGCAACTATCTTCTTTATTAGAATATATTCTACTGCAATCTTTCTCTACTACTAGAGATGCCTAATATAGTTATATATAATATTAATGTATTTAAAACTCTTATAGGTATATGCATCCTTAACGAGTATTAAGGCTACTTAGTTATCCTCTATAATCTGCACTAGTATTAGCTCTCTTACTATATTAGGATAGGCTTTAATAGTTAGCTAAAATAGGCATTCTCCTACTAGCTCTATATAGTCTATCTCTCTTAAAAGTGCTGCTAGGAATTAAGACTGCTTTGCATATATATTTATAGCTATATACTTAGCTTCTATCGTTAATATTATAATAGACTTTTGCTTCCTACTTATTTAAGAAACTAGGGCTCTATAGAGGAAGAAAATGCTTCTAAGGATTAAGACTCTATCTGCTTTATCTATTGCGTAGTTAGAGTCTAAGTATCCTATTAGTCTCCTACTACCTTTCCTAAATATTAATTCTAAGTCTTAGGATAATCTTAGGTATCTTGCTAGTTTCTTTAGAGCTTGCAAGTGTCTCCTAGCTAGGTCTAAAACATATAAGCTTAGCCTGCTAAGAGAGAAAGCAATGTCTAGTCTTATTATAACTATAGGCTATATCTAGGTACTAGTTTAGCTTTAGTACTCTATCTTATTGCCTCTCTTATTATATAAGCCTATTAGCTTTAGGCTATTATAACTGTCTATTAGTAAGAGAGTTAGGTTAGCTATCTCTTTAGTTATTCCTAGCTTTATAAGGCTCTCCTAGATAAAGTATTCCTAATTAAGCTTTAAGGTACTAGCTTATTTGTCTCTTATTAACCTTATCCTAAGAATTTTCTCTAGTTCTTTAAGATCTTTAATCTTAAATACCTTGCCTAGCTATTTCTTAAACTAAAGTATATCTTTTAGCTTTAGTGCTGCAATTAGAATATTATCTATATAGGTTAGGATTAGAATGTTCCTTTCCTAGTAGATAAGAAGGTATAGGTCTACTTCTAATTATATAAACCTAATCTATTTTAACTTCGAGATATAGAGTTTGTTCTAGTCTCTTACTGCTTGCTTTAGTCTATATAAGCTTCTTAAGATTTGCAGGACTATATTAGGTAGAATCTTAACTCCTAGTAGTAGAATTATAAAGATTTCTTCTTAGAGTTTGCTCTTAGTAAATATATTGTTTATATCTACCTAGTAAAGTTCTAGGTCCTTTTTATAAACTATAGCTATAAATACCCTTAGGGTATTATACCTAACTATTAGTATAAAGGTTTCCTAGAAGTTAACTCTAAATTTCTAAGAGAAACCTCTTATAACTAGTCTTGCTTTAAACTTTTTAATAGCTCTACTAATTAATCTCTTTATATTAAACACCTATTTAGATATTATAAGGTTTGCTCTCTTTAGGGAAATAACCTCTATTTAGGTATTATTGCTTCTTAATATAGTTAGCTCTTTTTAGACTGCATCCTCCTATATATATCCCTATTTAAGGTCCTAAATTGCCTCTTTATAGGACTTTAGAATAAGCACCTCTTATCTCTATATAGAGACTTAAAAGGCAAGTGCTACAAATATAGACTCTTAGACCTCTAATAGGGCTTCCTAGATCTACTCCTAATCTTAGCCTTAGACTTAGCTAAGGAATACCTTATAATGCTTAGCACTTAGCTCTTCCTCTTATCTATATTCTCTCTATCTCTTCTAAAGCACTTGTCTTATAACTATACTATAAGCTTTTAGCTCTAGGACTAGTCTTTTATCTAAGATAGATCTCTTTCTCTTTTAACTATAAGTCTAGTCCTAGTCTCCCTAGTCCTTATTTTCCTCTCTTAGGTTCTGCTTTATAGTACTCGGAGTAAGTATAGGTACGCTATCTGCGTTACGTAATAGGCGAACTAAACTAGCTAGTTCGGTTAGATTATATAACTGCTAAACTAAACTAGGTAGTTTAGTTGCTACCTACGGTCTATTCCTAATCTTAGTATTTATATACCTAAGGTTTTCTTTTTCTAGATTTTTTATCCTTTAGTACTCCTCCTTATTCTTAGGTAAAGGTAGCAACTATATAAAAAGTATCTAGCTAGGACCTATAGGTTTAGTTGCTATAGCTATAGGTATAGTAGTTATAAGTAGTGCAACTGCTATTAGCTTCTTTAGAGGTCTGCTAACTAAGTTCCTAATAGGTGCATTACTTGCTTAATTAAGCTTAGGAACATTTAGCTCTATATCTTCTTCTTTCTTATACTTAAACTAAGTTATAGTACTATAGGCTTTAATAGCTCTTATATTAGGCTTCTAGAAGAGCTATATTTTAGTAGTATTAGGAATATATCTAATAAATATAGCATCTTTACCTCTATTTATTAGTTTATCTAATCTTATCCTAGCTAGCTAGGACTTTAGATCTATATAGACTACTGCTTTGCAACTCTAAACTCTAAAGTATAATATAGAGGGTTAAATGCCTAAAAAGGCTTCCTTAAGTAATATCTTAAATCTATTAACTTCTAGGCTATTAGGAAGAGAATTTCTAATAACTATATAGGCTACTAAGGCTTCTAGCTAGAATTTAATAGGTATATAAGCATCTTCTAGCATCGCTCTTATATAATCTTTAGAGGTTTAGATTAACCTCTTAACTACTCTATTCTAGATAGAGTTATATGCCTTAGTTATATAGAAGGAAATTCTATATTTCTTCTTCTACTGCTTTAGTATAGTAAGAAGCTCTCTTGCTTTATTACTCCTTATAATCTAGAGGGGATTTCCTAATTATAGCTTAGCTTTTACCTTCTAGTCTCTAAGGATACTTAGTATATCTTCCCTAGACTTTATTAAGAAAGTCTACTTCTTTTTTAAGAAGTTATTAATAATCTTAAGCTACTATTTATATCCTAGTCTTAAGATAGGCAAAGGGCTATAGATATTAATAGAAATAAGAGATAGCCTTTAAGGCTTTCTCTTAGTTTCTTTTCCTCTATGTTTTTTTATCTTTATTAAGGAATATACCCTATAGTGCTAGTATTCCTTTAGAATAGGAATCTAAGCTTTTAAGTTAGATACCTTATATAGGTTTCTAAGAAGACCCTCTCTAAAGTATATAAGTCTTCTATGCTAAAGCTCCTACTATTCTTAGGGTTTCTTCTAGGCTTTAAAGGCATAGGCTTTATTCTCTTAATTCTAATTAAAGTATAGTAATGCAAGCTCCTGTAATATATTATTAATCTCCTTAATAAATAGCACTCCTCCTAATAGTTTTGTCTAAATAACTAGTTTCCTAGATAATAAAATAAGTATAAACTTTAGTAGCTAAATACTATACTACTAGCTAAATTAGCTCTAGGAAACAAGATTAACTCCTAAGCTAGGCACTAAGAGGATATCCTTAAGTATAATCTATTTTCCTTTTCTCTTACCTATTACTACGCCTTCTATATATATAACTATTAAATAGCTACTACTAACCTTAATCTACTTTTTCCTCTAAAGAGGTTTTAGTTTTCTAAAAAGTAGTTCCTAGTTAGTTATATATAATAAAGCGCAAGAGTTAAGCAGCTATCTTAATAGTATATACTTGCTTTTTGCTTTTATAGTTAAGTATATAACCTTATCTATATTATTATCCTCTAATAGGGATTAAGATGCCTTAGATATTACTAAAGGTTCTGCATCTTCTTAAGTAGTATAGGCCTTCTTAGAAAACTTCCTTAAGCTTTGTCTTTTCTTAAGAGATTAGACTTTTAGATTAAGTTTCTTTATTATTTCTTTTAACGTTTCCTTATCTAGTAAGAATCTCCTTCTAAAGCTGCTCTCTCTAGGTAGTGTTTTTCTCTTTTCTACTCTATAGCTCTATCTCGGATTAATAGTCTTCTTAGCTTTATTAAGATATAGGTATTTAGTAACGCCTCTAAAATACTTCTAATTATAAAGGTAGCATTTTAGTCTCGTACCTTAGATTCCTTTCCCCTTAGTAAATATTACTATTTCTTAGAACTAGTTTAGTCTAGCTTTATATAATTCTAGTAGCTATAGTGCACTCTTATATAATATAGACTACTAGGTAAGGATAGTATTCTTTATACTTTAGTACGCCTTAGGCAAGCTATTAAGGAGATGCTTAAGTCTCCTCTTTAGCTCCTTATAGTATGCCTTCTAAGGGTCTATCTCTACAATCCTTCTAGCTATGCTAGCGAGTTAGACCTATACCTTTCTAATTATTATATCCTCTATTATCTAGAAGTTTATAAACTCCTAGATATATGCTATTATATATATAGTATATACCTTGCTATACTTAGCTCTTATCTTTTCCTATATCTTTAAGGCTTATCTCTTCTTAATAGTCTCCTTTTAGTTATCTTCTAATAAGTAGATTATTATCTTATACCTAGTAGTAGCGTTAGCCTTAACCTATTCTAGGTTACTTCTTAAGTACCTTAGGCTAAGTACTAATAGTAATAACTCTATAGAAGACTCCGGCATAGTCTCTAAAATAATCTAAAATATATTCTTTAATTTAAGGTAGTCCTATAGTAGGCTAAACTATTATCTCTAGTTCTCTTTATATAGTACTAGTATAGCCCTTCTCTTACTAATTCTACTTACTAAATCTATTTCTATAAAATTAAATAAGCAAACCTAACTCTAGAAAATATAAGCTCTTTTAATCTAATAGCAGTTTCTAGATAGCTGCTTTCCTTTATTGCTAAGACTCTTCTCTCTTAGCTAAGGTGTCTAAGAGCTCTTCTCTTTTAGGGGAATTAGTTAGGTTCTTAGGTAGAGAACCTCTAGAAGATCTACTTTCTTAGAAGGGTACTCCGGCTAGTTCTAAGGTATTAGTAGTACTCGGTGCTTAGGCCGAGTCTTATTCTTTTAGATGCTAAAGCCTAAGGCTTATCCTTTTCTCTTTATACTCCTAATAAGGTATATACCTTACTAGGCTTTTCTCTATCTTACCTACTCTCTAGGAACTTCTAGTTCGTAACTAGGATCTTCTAGAGCTTCTCGGTAGTGCAGATAGGATATGCCTCTAGTCTCCCGTATACTCTTTTCCTACTTCTCTGCCTAGTTAATACTATAGGTCCTACAAGAGGTAAAATATATTACTTTAAGGAGGAGAAGGCTAACTCTTACTACCTAGGGCCTCTTTACAAACCCGGGCTTATAACCTATTAAATAGACACTCCGGGCTTATAGCCTATCGAGTATAGAAGGGCACGATAGGTATAATACGTAGTAGAAGTAGAGATAGTAGGTAGGAACTAACCGAGTTAATTATGTTAGTTAGTTATAGGTTGCACCTTCTCCTAAGATATATTCCTTAGTAGGTTATATAACCTAATATTATATAACCTATATTACCTAACCCTAGAACTAAACTAGGTAGTTTAGTTCGGCTAGTATTATATAACCTATATTATATAATACTAGAACTAAACTAAGTGGTTTAGTTCGGTTCTTAGGCAGTACTAACTAGACTGCACTTCTTAATAGTTATTCCCCTAAAGAGAGCAAACCTTATAATATCTAAATAAGTATTTAATATAAAGAGATTAATTAGTAGAGCTATTAAAAAGTTTAAAGCAAGACTAGTTATAAGAGGTTTCTCTTAGAAATTTAGAGTTAACTTCTAGGAAACCTTTATACTAATAGTTAGGTATAATACCTTAAGAGTATTTATAGCTATAGTTTATAAAAAGGACCTAGAACTTTACTAAATAGATATAAATAATGCATTTACTAAGAGCAAACTCTAAGAAGAAATCTTTATAATTCTACTACTAAGAGTTAAGATTCTACCTAATATAGTTCTATAAATCCTAAGAAGCCTATATAGACTAAAGTAGGTAGTAAGAGACTCGAACAAACTCTATATCTTAAAGTTAAAATAGATTAGGTTTATATAATTAGAGGTAGACCTATACCTTCTTATCTACTAGGAAAGGAACATTCTAATCTTAACCTATATAGATAATATTCTAGTTATAGTACTAAAGCTAGAAGATATACTTTAGTTTAAGGAATAGCTAAGTAAGGCATTTAAGATTAAAGATCTTAGAGAACCTAAGAAGATCCTTAGGATAAGGTTAATAAGGGATAGATAAGCTAAAACCCTAAAGCTTAATTAAAAACACTTTATCTAAGAGAACCTTATAAAGCTAGGAATAACTAAAGATATAGCTAATCTAACTCTCTTACTAATAGATAGCTATAAAAGCCTAAAACTAATAGGCCTATATAATAAGAGAGGAAATAGAACCGATTACTAGAGCTAAATTAGTACCTAGATATAGCCTATAGTTATAATAAGACTAGACATTGCTTTCTCTTTTAGAAGGCTAAGCTTATATATCTTAGACCTAACTAAGAGATATATGCAAGCTCTTAAGAAGCTAGTAAGATACCTAAGATTATTCTAGAACTTAGAATTAATATTTAGGAAAGGTAGTAGAAGACTAATAGGATACTTAGACTCTAACTATTATTAGCTTGCTAACATATAACAGGCATAGGCTTAGTTCGGTACGAGCCCTAGTATCTACCCCCCCTATAAACTCGGCACTTAGGTACGGGGCTATATAGTTTAGTATAGGGGGGATTAGTTAGAAGAGTGTATTTTAGTTCGGTTTATAGCGGAGAGTCTTTTAAAGAGGAGTCCTAACAAGCGTTGCAGTATAGAAGTCTTTAGTAGAGGTGCAAGTCCTCTATTATTAAGACAGATACGAATATAGATAAGGATAGAGACACCGATACTTAGTTATAACGACAACTAATTGTCCCCCCCCTAGTGCACCCTTCGTTTCTATCTTAGTTTTCTACTGCAATAGAGTCCGACGTGCATATTACTAGCCTAGGAGCTACCTCTAGCATACTAACGAGCCTCTACCTACGTAAGGCATTTTAATCCCTCTCCGCCTTACGACCTACTCCTTCCGCCTCCCGGGCCCGCTTAGCCTTTAGAAGGGTTTAGGGTTATATTCTAGAGCCGAAGGTAGGGCTAGACTCGGAACGACCGCTAAAGGGTAGTATTAAACAGGACTGTACGGAAAGGAGAAACGATATTTTAGGACGTAGGCGACGGTAAGTTAGCTACTTGCCTTCCCTACGAACCTATACGGTTACGGAATAGCATATATTAAGGAGTTGCGGCCTCTATCTATACTATATATAGAACATCTACTATCTATAGAATATCTATACTATATAGGGATAGAAAAAAACACGGAATAGCACGCATTAAGGAGTTGCGGCTACTACTACATCTATAGAAGCATAGTTACGGAATAGCACGTATTAAGGAGTTGCGGCCTCTATCTATACTATATATAGAACATCTACTATCTATAGAATATCTATACTATATAAGGATAGAAGAAAACACGGAATAGCACGCATTAAGGAGTTGCGGCTACTACTATATCTATAGAAGCACGGACACGGAATAGCATGCATTAAGAAGTTGCGGCTAATACTAGAAACTATTAAATTAAAGTAGGTATCGACAAGACTCTAAGAATTGCTAAGGTCTACTACGGAAGCTGCAGGAACGATATATAGGCAGAGAGTTGCCTACCTTTAAGAAACTTAAGAGGAGAACCTTAAAGGACCTATAAAGATATCGGGTTAATAAAAAAAAGAGGGGAAATAAGAACCTACTAGTCTATACTGCTCCTTGCACGCACTATATAGGGAAACCAGACGCGGAAACTCTATTAGAAGTGTGCAAAAGCGAGGGTATAGGACTAGTCGGTATATAGTCGAACCCTACCTTAGTTAGGGCCCTAGGGCCCTAACTTAGGTAGGCACTAGAATATAAGGATAAGGAGCTGCTGCACCTCCTCCTAGGGATGCGAGACTATAGCAACGATTATTAAATTATAGTAATATCCGACAACTACGAGTAGGGCGATCTAGCGACTAATAGTCTATCTATTAAAAATTAGGCTAAACAGCCCGAGTTTATAGTTAATACGAGGAACGTCCTAGTTAACCTAAATCCTCTAGGAGAACCTAGACCTACGAACGCTACGTAATCGAGTGCTACCTAGAATACCTAGAGCGCTAGCAACTATATAGGTATAGATATAACTTAGATGCTTAATATAACAACTCTCGAGCGTATACTAGAATTAGTTCTCTCCTAATATAAGCCGAAACTGCTATTGCTAGGAACTAAGGGAAACCCGTTTTTCGGGGGACAGAACGCTACTAAATTCCTAGAAAGGTTCGATAACTTAGAAAAGCAGTATAGGCTAGAAGGGCGCTCTGCTAGAGATAAGATCGACGCTTTAATTGCTAACTGCAAGATTATCCTACGTCCTAAGATTAAGCATCTTAGGGGCGTAGCTAGATCTAACTAGAAGGAGTTTAGGAAGAGTTTATTAGAATATTTCTCTAAAGCGGATGCTTACTATATAATATAGTCGGCCGAGTATCTTACTTCCTTCTGTAGCTACTAGCGTACTAATAACAACGATTTAAACGAGTTCCTTAGATAGTTTTGTCTTGCTTCTAATAATATCGATGTCTAAGATATAAGTAATCGAGAACGCAGTCTTCTTCTACTTAAAGCCTTGCCTAATTCTATTACTTAGCAAGTATATAGAAGGCATAGATTGCATCCGCGGCGACTAGAATCCTTTCGGCTATTCGATGCTATCTTAGGAACTATCGAGGAAATTATCTAAGGCTCTAAAGGTTTTAGACTATTTAAGGCTAGAGACGAGAAACAAATGCAGTTATTGCAGAAGTTAGTCTTAGCAAGCCGTCTAGAACGGGCTTTAGCTATACTAGATTCTAATACAGATATAGATAAGGACTTCCTTAAGCAGTTTAAGAAGATGCAGATTGCTTAGAATCTTATCTAAAGTAGGCAGCAACAGGGAGTTATACGTCCTATAAACCCTCCTAGGGTTAGTGCCTCCTTAACTCTACCTCCTATCCTACCGCCTGCAGCCCTATAAGTTCTATTACCTAATTATTTAGACGATAGACTCTACGCTATAGCGATGGCCTTTAATAGCAAAGCGAATCGAGTAGAGGTCTATAAGAGTATATAAGGTAGATGCTACTAGTGCTAGGATTTAAGTTATTTTGCCTAAGAATGCGAGTATCTAGATAGTCTCGTATCTATCGGAGTTATAGGGAAAGATAGTAGGGGGCGATACTACTATAATAGCACGCCTATTTATCTTTTAAAATAGGACGGTATTACTCCTAGAATAGCTTAGATCTAGGCTACTATTAAGAGATACTATCCTACCTTTACGATTCTATAGCTAGATTATTTACGGGATCGCGTAGTAAAGCTATTAGTCCTCTAGAACTATAGGGACATGTCCGAAGTTGTTCCTAAAAGTATCTAACCTCCTACGGATTAACTACTAAGAGGCATACTAAACTACTCCCTATAAGAGATAAGTTAGGGCCCTAGGGCCCCGACTGCTTCTCTAGTCGGCAAACCTTCTATAGCATCCCTACTTGCCGCAATACCTACAACGTCTGCTATACTACCTATCGAAGGCACTATTTAACTCTATATAACCTAACGTACGCAGCTTTGCTCCTATAAGAACCCTATAGTAGAGAAGGAGGAGGAATATAAGGCGACTAGTTTAGAGGACTCTAGTAGGTTCGAGGATGTTATAGACCGGCCTTATAGTATTACTAGCTTACTAGCTATAGCATCTAGCGTTAATAAGAGTAAGGCTAAGGCTCCTAGTTAGGTAATTCTAAAATAGGACTAAGCTAAGTAACTTAAGAAGGTCGTTAAGAGCCGTATCGAGAAGTAGAAGGGAGCTGCGAAAATAAGACAGCCTCGGAATAAGGATAGAGAGGCAGCCCTAACGCAGTACCTTAGCGATAGGTAAGCCTCTAGTCCGACTACGTAAGAAACCCTTAGAAGGGAAGAGGATATCGAAGACGAGGATATAGAGGATGCTCCTAAATAGTCGTCCGGTTCTAGTTCTATAAACCCGCTAATTAAGAAGGCTAAGAAGGTACTAGAGAGGCAGCGCTTTAATAACTACTACTATACTAAGAGTTTAGAGAAAGAGAAGCAGCAACCTACTAGAAACAAACTTAAAGTCTAGTTGCTAAAGCGTCTAATTAACTAGCAGTTTCCTATTAGTTTTAGCGAGTTTATCCTTCTCGGCAAGTCGAAGCCTGCCTTTAAACTTTTTTAGGATAGGGTTCGCGTAGACGATAATAAGTTATTCCGAGCACTGCGAATATAGGCTATTAATATAAATGTCCTAGGCTAAATAATAGCTAAATACTACTAGAAGGACCTATAGGACGATATAGCTAGCCCTAAACAATACGAGGAATTTATAGAAGCTACTATCGAATATCTTATAGAGAGGAAGCGTAGCAATAACGGGTTTAACAACTCTATTCCTTAGGAATTCCGCGGAACGGTAGCGCTATAGTTTTAGGTTATCGCTAGGAGGGACTAAAGGCTAGCTAAGGACTTATATAAAGTTGCCGGAGGCGTAGATTTATCTAGAGTAATAGGCGAGTACCTTACTGCCCCTACTATCTAGGTACTATACGTAGTTAGAATAGAGGACAACTATAGAGAAGTTAAGGCTATAATCGATAAAGGAGCTAATTTCTATATTATCTCTCTTAGTAACATTTAACGATTTAGAATCCCTATAACCTGCGATATTCTAGAGATCCGGATAAGTACCGTAGAAGGAGATATTATAGTAGCGGGCATTTATAAGAAGGTTGCTACGGCTATATTTAGAGTATCTATTAGTCTGCCGATATTTATAGCTAAGGAGATTAAGAATATAATACTAATACCTCTGCTTCTAGGCCGAACTTAGGCTTAGAAGGTGCGTCTTATTAGGAAGAACTATAATAATAGATCGTAGAAAGGCACTATTAGCAATCCCGAAGGAGAATCTATTATATTTACGGCTATAGTTAGAAATTGCAATTGCGCTATAGTAGATAACTAGATCTAGTTAGAAAACTAGGTAGCAGACTCAATACTGCTACGATAACCGCCTATTATCTAAAACTAGCAGTACGGTAGAGTAGTATAAAAAATTTAGAGTTAGGGCCCTAGGGCCCTAACTTACCTAAGGCGTTAGATTTATATATATAGTTTTAGGATAATATTAAGAATAGTAGCGATAATATTTAGGACTAGACTATCCTTTCGGCGTTAGCGTTAATTTAAAGAAAACAAAAATATCGAAAATTTAGGACCCTAATAAGTCCTAAGGTATATACTATATATAAGAGGAAGGCTAATAAGGTATTGCCTATATTAGCAGGCGTTTACGAGACATCTAGAGAAGGGCCTAGAGGGATAGTTAAGTAGAAGGAGCTATATTTAAAGAGAGAAGCCGAGATGCTACTAGGTTCTAGTCTATAGGATTAGAAGTATCTAATTAAAAAGTTCTCGGATTTAGAGAAAGGAAGTAGGTTAATACTAGAGTTGCTCGAGGAGATAATAGCTAGAGTAGGAATTAAGTTGCTGCCTTTAGAGAAGGAGTTAGTAACCTAGATATTCTATAATCGAGAAGCGGTCCTAGCTATCTCCTTTAAGTACTTAGGAAGGATATAGGAGACTATTGCTCCTGCCTAGAAGATCCGTACGAAGCAGTATATACCTTAGCAGTATAGAGGGTTTTAGATTAACCTAGCTTAGAAGTAGGACGTTATCGATATTCTAAAGAGTCGTATAAATGCAGGCATACTAGAGTTTAGCTATAGCGCCTATCGGAATCTATACTTCCTAGTAGCTAAGAAGACGGAGCTAGAAGAGAAGAAGAGGCACTACTTAATTAACGCAGCTATAGAGATTAACCGTATTACTATTAAGGATGCTTATCTTCCTCTAGATACGGACTCGTTCTTAGAACACTTTAGCGGTTATATAGTAGCTAGTTTATTAGATATCTTCTTAGGATACGACTAGATACTACTAGCTATTAAGAGTCGAGACCTTACTAGGTTCGATATACCTCTTAGGTTATTACGGATAACGACTATACCTTAGAGTGCTACGAACTCGGTTGCGTAGTTTGCGCGTATCGTTAATATAGTTCTATACGATTACCTATATATATAAGCTCTGCCTTTTATTAACGACTTTAGTATCTTAGGCCTAAAGACTACGTACGATAACGAGGAGATTAAGCCTAGCCTTAGACGCTACGTTATTAAGTATATCTAGAACCTAGACTAGGTTCTCGCTAATATTAAATATGCTAGATTAACGGTCGCTATAAAGAAACTGCAAATTCTTAAGACCTACGTTAAAGTTATAGGGTATATATCTAGTAAGGATAGAAGGCATCCTAATACTATCCGTGTCTCTAAGCTCGTTCGATAGCTAACCTCGAAGAACTAGAAGGAGGTCCGCATCTTTATCGGCATAGTCGTATATTTCCGTATCTAAATCCCCTAATTCTCTCTTATCGCTAGCCTACTATATAAGCTCTTATAGAAGGATATAGTCTTTATATAGCTCGAGGTTTATAAGGCCGCTAAGCGTAAGTATATCGAGTGCCTTATTAATACTCCGGCTCTTGTTATAATCGCGTACTCGGAAGGCGTAGAATCTATTATTATAGCGGCAGATGCTAGCCTCGATAGCTAGGGAGCTATTTTAATATAGATAGTAGTAGGTAAGCGGTACCCTTCGCGGTTCGAGAGTAAGTTATAGGATAAAGCGCAGCGCAAATACGACGTAGAAAAGCGGGAGTGTCTCGGAGTCTTATATACGCTAAAGAAATTTAAGCCGTAGCTATATAGCGTATCTTTTATTTTAGAGGTAGATGCGAATATACTAGTTTACTAGCTAAATAAGGCGGCAACTAATCTTCCGAATATAATAGTAATAAGATAGATTGCATAGATCCGGTTATTTACCTTCGAGGTATAGCACGTCCTAGGCCCTAAATATACCGGTTCGAATGCGTTATCGCGACGACCTCGTATATTACTATATAAGGACGGCGACGGCGACGACGATAACTACCGCGATAAGTTAGAGACTACTCTAGATAGCGAGGATAACGCTATAGTAGATATAGCCTTCTTCTAAGCCTTCTATATTAATGCGGTTAAGTTAGGGCCCTAGGGCCCTAACTCTAACCTTATTAATTCTATCTTCCCCGAGGAACTAGAAGGCGACCCTAAAGACTATAAGTATACTTTTAAAGCTATTGCTTTCGTCTTGCTTAGGTAGAGGAGGTCTAAGAATATAAGCATATTAGAGTATCGCCGTATCTATAAACTATCTATAAAGTTCCTAGTTAAGGACTGCATTTTCTTCCGATAGAGATATATCGACGCCCCGCTATAGAGGGTTATCGACTAAGACGAAGCTCGAGCCGATATTATTTCCGAGTTGCACGACAACTATAGTTATCGTAGTATAGAAAATATATACTAGACTATATAGCGCTTATACTAGTAGGACGGGTTATACTTAGACTACGCTAAGTACTATAGAAGTTATACCGTCTGCAACTTCCGGAATAGAGTATAAAGACTAGCTTCGTTATAGGAAGTTTAAGTCTTAACCGTAGGGGAAAGATAGTATATTAATCCCCTCTATATTAATAAGCGAAGATCTTTAATCGTAGCTAGAGAATCCCTATCTAGATAGATTAAGGCTAGGGTTATGTCTAAACCTGCTAAAGAGATTACTTCTAAGCAGATTGCTAAGTTTATTTACGAGGACATCTTCTGCAGATAGAGTGCTTCTTACGAGATCGTACTAGATAATATAAAGTCTAATCTTAAGAAGGTGTCTGCTACGCTTGCTAGTTAGGGAATTCGGAGGCTAAGGATATCGCCGTACTACCCTAAGAGTGCTAGAATAATCGAAGTAGGCTATAAGCCTATCCTCGCTACCCTATCTAAACTATCTAAAGGTAGCTTCTAAATATAGACTACGCATGTCCCTACTATACTATAAGCAGAGCGTACTACTATAGTTAGTTCTACTAGTTAAACTCCCGCGGCTATTATAATTAGCAGAGAAGCTATATTGCCTATTAAGCTAGAATAAAAGTTATACGGTATAATTAACTAAGGTTCTATTCGTACGTATAAGAATCTTCTCTTCGCAAGAGCTCGTATACTTAAGAACATATAGGCGCTAATTAAGGAGGCGCAGGCTTAGAATAAACGACTGCGAGAATAGGCTAAGGATTACTTCGATGCGACGAAAAATATTAACTAGTAGGAACTAAAGGTTAGCAATATCGTTATAATATACTATATAGAACTGCAATATTTACGATTAGATAAACTAGCCTTCTGCTAGTAGGGACTATACCGCATCGCCGCATATACTGCTAAGGCTTTATAGTACGTACTCGAAGAACTAGATAGTATTAGGCTCTAAGGCATATAGAATAAGTTAAGTTTAAAACGCGTATAGCCGCACTTTTATATACTAAACTAAGCAGAAAAGCGTATTAATAGACGCTTCTAATTGCAGCTAAAGGCTCGTAATAGCAGGTAGCTACCTTCTAGTTACTATAACTAACAATTTACTTTAAATAGTAACTGCTAGGGGCGGTCGTATAAAACTAGCTAACTCCCTCTATAGATTCTTCCCTTCTATCCCTACTACTAATAGTCTTTAGCCCTAACCGACTACTAGTACTAGCTAGTAACTATACTATATACCTCCCCTTCTCCTTCCGCCTACTTATTTACTTACCCTATACTACTATAACCGACATTTACTATATCCTCTATAGCACTTATTAAGATGCTAGCTAGTAAGTTTAGCACTCGCGCGCAAGCTTGCTATAATAGCTCTTATAATATCTAGGAACTATACGCCGCTCTTAACGCTATCTCTAACTAGGCACTACGCTATACTATCGAGCTCGAATTTGTCGCTATCTTTAATAGTATTATCGAGTCGACGAACGATATAGCCTTCGAGTTTATAGATAGTCTAAGCTAGGCTAACTAGAAGGCCTTAATTCCTTCTATTCCGTAATATAGCACCTACTACGCGGCCTATAAGCAAGGCAAGGACTAGCGTAATCGTCGCTAGATAGCTCGCAATACTATTAGTTTATACTAGGGAGGCGATGCACTAGCCTATCCTCTTCTTAAGCCTACGCTCGATACTACTAGCAATGCTAAGAAGTTGTCTGCGTACTACGGCAAGGTTCTACGCTAGATAGATGCTAGACCTTAACTACGTAAGGCTATCCTATAGCGCCTCCTAAACCTAGTACCGAACCGATCGGCCTAGCTCTTAGTTACTAAGAGTAATATAGTTAAGATCGAGAAGGATAATGCCCTACTTAAAGCACTCGACTTAGACTCTTAACTAGTTAAGGACGTAATATGTCGGTATAAGCTCGTACTAACGAAGAACTTTATAACCTATAAGAACTATGCCCCTCCTCTATCTAGTACTTCTTCTGCTTAGATTACTATAGGGCTATTAGGTACTTAGCCTAGTGCAAAGCAACTATAGTTAGTGCCTAGACGCCTAGTTACTTATAGCGCTATAAGTAGGCAATAGGTTCTTAATATAGCAGCTTAGGCTATAGCTATCTTAAATATCGGTAATACGAGTTAGGGCCCCGGAGCCCTAACTCCCTCTACTAGGCGATAAGGCTACCTACTACTAGGAACAGCTATCCCTACTACTATACGAGCTATTAAAGTGCCTCGTAGATAGTCTACTAGTAATAGCTCCGGACCTAATAGCCGTCGTTAGTCTCTAAGTAGTATTTTATATTATAGCAGAGCTAATAGTACTAGTTCTAATATCTCCGGAGGTAGCGCTACGCTACGCGCAACTAGCCCTTCTCCTCTACTCTACCCTAAGTGTAAGAAGGGTATAGACGATAAACTAATTAGTATAGCTAATATAATTGTCTCTAGCGTAGTAACCCCTCCTATAGAGCTTATTATTCTTATTAAGTAGCGATATAATACGCTCCTTAACGCCCTAAATATAGATGCGAAGATCTTCTGCTAGAACTACTTGCGACGCCTATCTAGTAGGCTATTTAAGTTGCATAGTAATAAGGCGAATCCTATCCTATACGCGCGTTTTAATAAGTATATACGGAAGGACCTCGACACTATCTAGTAGGCATAGCCTACTTAGTTCTAGGCTACTCGTCGTCCTCGGATCCCTACTAATGCCCTTAGAATCTATCGCTATTCTACTCTTCCTAGTATAGCGTTCTTTCCTAGACATCTAACGAAGAATAAAGTTAGTAGATGCCTTAAACCTAAGAAGATTATTAGGGATACTATAGCGGAGTTTAAGAGGACCGGTTCTATCGTTGCCTAGATCTTTAGTTAGGTCTAGGAGATTAAGTTAATAATTACTCGTAAGTTCGATATATACGACTAGCACCTATAATAGGCTAATAGTCGTAATAACCTCGGCTAGTATAGAAACATATACTATAGCCTAATTTAGTAGCTTATCCGTTAGGACCCTCTCTACTAGATGCTATATACTGCTTTTCGCCCTAACTACGCTACTAACCTAATCTCCTACCTATACTATACTAAGTTCTCCTATATAGCTAAGGCTCTAGGTTTAGAGAATAACATAGCTTACGACTTTAAGTATATTAATATTAGCCTTAAGAAACTTAATAAGGGAGAGGGCATCTAGATAATCTAAGGCACTGTCTCCCTTACTAATAAGGACCGAGACACGTCTACTATTCTCGTTAAGAGCCTATATAATAAGGACAAATTCTAAGCGTAGTTTTAGCGTCTCTATAACCGTAGGTTAATTAAGTCCGACAATAGCAAGGACGGCTATATCGATGCTATCGATACTTAGCACCTCTAGGAAGAGGATTTCTAGGATATTAGGTTCCGCTAGGAAACACAACTATGCCCTAAGTTTAACGTCCGCATATCCTCTCTATATCTTCCCTATAGTGCTAAGAAGTCGGACAAGGAGCGCAAGACTATCTTACCGTAGTTTATTAGGTATAATACTAATAATAATAGCCTCGAAGGTAGCTCTAGTAGTAGCACGTATACAGAACTCCGTAATACTTATCGGGATTTCGTTCCTAGTGTTTCCTCTCCTTCTAGACATCCTAATAAGTACGGTATAGTGCTATATCGCTTCCTAGCTACTACTCGCCTCCGTTACTTCTACCCTATCTCTACGGCACTTATAGGTAAACTCCGCTAGAATAACCTAGAAGTTAGAGTTAACGCTACGGTATAGTTATAATCTAGTCTAGAGGCTTTCTAAGCTAAACTCGCTAGCTACCGTGCAGCTACTCTTATAGAGTATAGGAAGAGCTACGCTAAGGTCGAGGCGCTAGAGATTAAGCTTTTCGGCTAGGGGAATAGCTACTTTGCTAATAAGGGAGACTTTAGCAAGCGCAAGGCTCTAGAGGACAATAGCGCCGCAGATAAAGGAGATCTTTCCGAGATCTATAGCGAGGTAGCTATAGAAGTCTAAGTACGGAGTTAAAGAGTCGGGGCCCTAGGGCCCTAACTATATAAGGCGACTGCATAGAAAGAAGCATAAGCTCGGTAGAGGCTAAGAATACTCTTTTAATATATTTCTTTAAGTTTTTCCTTTATTTACATTAGGTTAGGTTTAAAGTAGGAGTAGAGTATATTAGCTTGCTAATATATAATAGGCATAGGCTTACTTCGGTATAAGCTCTAGTATCTACCTCTCCTATAAACTCGGCACTTAGGTATAGGGCTACGTAGTTTAGTATAGGGGGGATTAGTTAGAAGAGTGTATTTTAGTTCGGTTTATAGCGGAGAGTCTTTTAAAGAGGAGTCCTAATAAGTATTATAGTATAGAAGTCTTTAGTAGAGGTGTAAGTCCTCTATTATTAAGATAGATACGAATACGGACAAGGATAGAGACACTAACACTTAGTTATAATAACAACTAATTGTCCCCCCTCTAGTGCACTCTTTATTTCTACCTTAGTTTTCTACTATAATAGAGTCCGACGTATATATTACTAGCCTAGGAGCTACCTCTAGTATACTAACGAGCCTCTACCTACGTAAGGCATTCTAATCCCTCTCCGCCTTACGACCTACTCCTTTCGCCTCCCGGGCCCGCTTAGCCTTTAGAAGGGTTTAGGGTTATACTATATAATAGACAAAGCAGATAGAGTCTTAATCCTTAGAAGCATCTTCTTTCTCTATAGAGTCCTAGTTTCTTAGATAAGTAGGAAGCAAAAGTCTATTATAATATTAATAATAGAAGCTAAGTATATAGCTATAAATATATATATAAAGCAATCTTAATTCCTAGCAGCACTTTTAAGAGAGATAGACTATATAGAGCTAGTAGGAGAATACCTATTTTAGCTAACTATTAAAGCCTATTCTAATATAGTAAGAGAGCTAATACTAGTATAGATTATAGGAGACAACTAAGCAGCCTTAACGCTTATTAAAGATGCATATACCTATAAGAGATCTAAGCATATTAATATTATATATAACTATATTAGGCATCTCTAGTAGCAGAGAAAGATTATAGTAGAATATATTCTAATAAAAGAGATAGTCGCTAATAGCCTAACTAAACTAAAGAATAGGCTATAGTTTTAGGAGTTTATAAGATAGCTCTAGCTTATATAAGGAAGGGTAGGAAGGGTCTATCCCTATATTATAATATATTATTAGGTACTAAGGAAAAACTAAAAAATAAATATAAGGTATAGGCAGAAGACTACCTAGCCTAAGTAGAAGTATTAAGAAGTGCAGTCTAGTTAGTACTTCCTAAGGTACCGAACTAAACTAGCTAGTTTAGTTCTAGGATTAGGTAATATAGGTTATATAATATTAGATTATATAACCTACTAGGAAATATATATTAGGAGAAGGTGCAACCTATAACTAACTAATATAATTAACTCGGTTAGTTCCTACCTACTATCTCTACTTCTACTATACGTTATACCTACCCTTCTACTATATCCTCTAATAAGTACCTATAAGAATATAATATAATAGGTTATAAGCCCGAGTTTATAAAGAGGCCCTAGGTAGTAAGAGTTAGCCTTCTTATCCTTAAAGTAATACGTTTTACCTCTTATAGGACCTATAGTATTAACTAGGTAGAGAAGCAGGAAAAGAGTATATAGGAGACTAAAGGCATATCCTATCTATACTACTAAGAAGCTTTAGATAATCCTAGCTATATACTAGATATCCCTAAAGAGCAGATAAGATAGAGAAAAGCCTAGTAAGGTATACTTAAGACTAAACGGGTATAAAGAGGAAAGGGTTAGCCTTAGGCAATAGCACCTAAAAGGATAAGACTAGGCCTAAGCACTTAGTACTACTAATACCTTAGAACTAGCTAGTAGTACCCTTCTAAGAAGGTAAATCTTCTAAAGGTTCTCTACCTAAGAACCTAACTAACTCCCTTAAAAGAGAAGAGTCCTTAGATACCTTAGCTAAGAGAGAAGAGTCTTAGTAATAAAGGAAAGCAGCTATCTAGAAACTGCTATTAGATTAAAAGAGCTTATATTTTCTAAAGTTAAATTTATTTATTTAATTTTATAGAAATAGATTTAGTAAGTAGAATCGGCAAGAGAAGGGCTATACTAGTACTATATAAGGAGAACTAGAGATAATAGTTTAGCCTACTATAGGACTACCTTAAATTAAAGGATATATTTTAGATTATCTTAGAGACTATACCTAAGTCTTCTATAGAGTTATTACTATTAGTACTTAGCCTAAGGTACTTAAGAAGTAACCTAGAATAAGTTAAGGCTAATACTACTACTAGGTACGAAATAATAATCTGCCTATTAGAAGATAACTAAGAGGAGACTATTAAGAAGAGATAAGCCTTAAAAATATAGGAAAAGATAAGAGCTAAATATAGTAAGGTATATACTATATATATAATAGTATATATCTAGGAGTTTATAAACTTCTAGATAATAGAGGATATAATAATTAGAAAGGCATAAGTATAACTAGCTAGTATAGCTAGAAGAATTGCAGAGGTCGACTGTTAGGAAGTATACTATAAGGAGCTAGAAAGGAGACTTAAGTATCTCCTTAATAGCTTGCCTAAGGCATACTAAAGTATAAAGGATACTATCCTTACCTAGCAGTCTATATTATATAAGAGTATACTATAGCTACTAGAATTATATAAAGCTAGACTAAACTAGTTCTAAGAAATAGTAATATTTGCTAAGGGAAAAAGGATCTAAAGTATAAGACTAAAATGCTACCTCTATAATTAGGAGTATTTTAGAAGCGTCGCTAAATACCTATACCTTAATAAAGCTAAGAGAACTATTAACCTAAGATAGAGCTATAGAGTAGAGAAGAGAAGAATACTATTTAGAGAGAGCAGCCTTAAAAGGAGATCCTTACTAGATAGAGAAACGTTAAAAAAAAATAGTAAAGAAACTTAACTTAAAAGTCTAATCCCTTAAGAAAAAACAAAGCTTAAGGAAGTTTTCTAAGAAGGCTTATACTACCTAAGAAGATATAGAACCTTTAGTAATATCTAAGGTATCTTAATCCCTATTAGAGGATAATAATATAAATAAAGTTATATACTTAACTATAGAAGCAAAAGGCAAGTATATACTATTAAGATAGCTGCTTAACTCTTGCGCTTTATTATATATTACTAACTAGGAACTACTTTTTAGAGAACTAAAACCTTTTTAGAGGAAAAAGTAGATTAAGGTTAGTAGTAGCTATTTAATAGCTATATATATAGGAGATATAGTAATAGGTAGAAGAAGAGGAAAATAGCTTATACTTAAGGATATCCTCTTTATACCTAGCTTAGGAGTTAATATTATTTCTTAGAGCTAATTTAGCTAGTAATATAGTATTTAGCTACTAAAGTTTATACTTGTTTTATTATTTAGGAAACCGGTTATCTAGATAAAACTATTAGAAGGAGTATTATTTATTAAGGAGATTAATAAAGCCTTATAGGAACTTGCAATGCTATGCCTTAATTAGAACTAAGGGAATAAAGCCTATGCCTTTAAAGCCTAAAAGAAGTCCTAAGAATAGTAGAAGCTTTAGTATAGGAGACTTATATATTTTAGAAAGGATCTTCTTAGAAACCTATATAAGGTATCTAACTTAAAGGCTTAGATTCCTATTCTAAAGGAATACTAACTCTATAGAGTATATTCCTTAGTAAAAATAAAAAAGTATAGAGAAAGGGAAACTAAGAGGAAACCTTAAAGGTTGTCTCTTATTTCTATTAATGTCTATAGTCCTTTGCCTATCTTAAGACTAGGATATAAATAGTAGCTTAAGATTATTAATAACTTCTTAAGGAAGAAATAGACTTTCCTAATAAAGTCTAGGGAAGATATACTAAGTATCCTTAGAGACTAGAAGTTAAAAGCTAAGCTATAATTAGGAAATCTTTTCTAGATTATAAGGAGTAATAAAGTAAGAGAGCTTCTTACTATACTAAAGCAGTAGAAAAAGAAATATAGAATTTCCTTTTATATAACTAAAGTATATAACTCTATTTAGAATAGAGTAGTTAAGAGGTCGATCTAAACTTCTAAAGATTATATAAGAGTAATGCTAAAAGATACTTATATACCTATTAAATTCTAGCTAGAAGCCTTAGCAGCCTATATAGTTATTAGGAATTCTCTTCCTAATAGCCTAGAAATTAATAGATTTAAGGTATTACCTAAGGAGGCCTTTTTAAGCATTTAACCCTCTATATTATACTTTAGAGTTTAGGGTTGCAAAGCAGTAGTCTATATAGATTCTAAGTCCTAGCTAGCTAGGATAAGATTAGATAAACTAATAAATAGAGGCAAAGATGCTATATTTATTAGATATATCCCTAATACTACTAAAATATAGCTCTTCTAGGAGCCTAATATAAGAGCTATTAAAGCTTATAGTACTATAACTTAGTTTAAATATAAAAAAGGAGGAGATATAGAGCTAAATATTCCTAAGCTTAACTAAGTAAGTAGTGCACCTATTAGAAACCTAGTTAGTAGACCTCTAAAGAAGCTAATAGTAGTTATACTCTCTATAGCTGCTATACCTATAGCTATAGCAACTAAACCTATAGGTCCTAGCTAGATACTCTTTATATAGTTGCTACCTTTACTAAAGAATAAAGAGGAGTACTAGAGAATAAAGGATCTAGAAGAAGAAAACCTTAGGCATACGAATACTAAGATTAGGGATAAACTATAGATAGCAACTAAACTACCTAGTTTAGTTTAGTAGTTACGTAATCTAACCGAACTAGCTAGTTTAGTTTGCCTATTACGTAATATAGATAATATACCTATACTCGCCCCGAATGCTATAGAGTAGAACTTAAGGGAAAATAAGGACTAAAAGGGAGACTAGGACTAGACTTACGGCTAAAAGAGAAGGAGATCTATCTTAAATAAAGGACTAGGCCTAGAGCTAAAAGCTTATAGTATAGTAATAAGACAAGTACTTTAGAAGAGATAGAGAGAGTATAGATAAGAAGAAGAGCTAAGTACTAAGCATTATAAAGCATTCCTTAGCTAAGTTTAAGGCTAAAAGTAGAAGTAGATCTAGGAAGCCCTATTAGAGGTCTAAGAGTCTATATTTGCAGCACTTGCCCCTTAAGTCTCTATATAGAGATAAGAGGTGCCTATTCTAAAGTCCTATAAAGAGGCAATTTAGGACCTTAAATAGGGATATATATAGGAGGATGCAGTCTAGAAAGAGCTAACTATATTAAGAAGCAATAATACCTAAATAGAGGTTATTCCCCTAAAGAGAGCAAACCTTATAATATCTAAATAGGTGTTTAATATAAAGAGATTAATTAGTAGAGCTATTAAAAAGTTTAAAGCAAGACTAGTTATAAGAGGTTTCTCTTAGAAATTTAGAGTTAACTTCTAGGAAACCTTTATACTAATAGTTAGGTATAATACCCTAAGGGTATTTATAGCTATAGTTTATAAAAAGGACCTAGAACTCTACTAAGTAGATATAAACAATATATTTACTAAGAGCAAACTCTAAGAAGAAATCTTTATAATTCTACTACTAGAAGTTAAGATTCTACCTAATATAGTCCTACAAATCCTAAGAAGCTTATATAGACTAAAGTAAGCAGCAAGAGACTAGAACAAACTCTATATCTTAAAGTTAAAACAGATTAGGTTTATATAATTAGAAGTAGACCTATGCCTTCTTATCTACTAGGAAAGGAACATTTTAATCCTAACCTATATAGATAATATTCTAATTGCAGTACTAAAGCTAGAAGATATACTTTAGTTTAAGAAATAGCTAGGCAAGGTGTTTAAGATTAAAGATCTTAGAGAACTAGAGAAGATCCTTAGAATAAGGTTAATAAGAGATAGACAAGCTAGAACCTTAAAGCTTAATTAGGAATACTTTATCTAGGAGAGCCTTATAAAGCTAGGAATAACTAAAGAGATAGCTAACCTAACTCTCTTACTAATAGACAGTTATAATAGCCTAAAACTAATAGGCTTATATAATAAGAGAGGAAATAAAATAGAGTACTAAAGTTAAACCGGTACTTAGATATAGCCTATAGTTATAATAAGACTAGACATTGCTTTCTCTCTTAGCAGGCTAAGCTTATATATTTTAGACCTAGCTAGGAGATACTTACAAGCTCTAAAGAAACTAGCAAGATACCTAAGGTTATCCTAAGACTTAGGATTAATATTTAGGAAAGGTAGTAGAAGACTAATAGGATACTTAGACTCTAACTATATAATAGACAAAGCAGATAGAGTCTTAATCCTTAGAAGCATCTTCTTCCTCTATAGAGCCCTAGTTTCTTAGATAAGCAGGAAGCAAAAGTCTATTATAACATTAACGATAGAAGCTAAGTATATAGCTATAAATATATATATAAAGCAATCTTAATTCCTAGCAGCACTCTTAAGAGAGATAGACTATATAGAGCTAGTAGGAGAATACCTATTTTAGCTAACTATTAAAGCCTATCCTAATATAGTAAGAGAGCTAATACTAGTGCAGATTATAGAGGACAACTAAGCAGCCTTAATACTCGTTAAGGATGCATATACCTATAAGAGTTTTAAATACATTAATATTATATATAACTATATTAGGCATCTCTAGTAGTAGAGAAAGATTATAGTAGAATATATTCTAATAAAGAAGATAGTTGCTAATAGCCTAACTAAACTAAAGAATAGGCTATAGTTTTAGAAGTTTATAAGATAGCTTTAGCTTGCATAAGGAAGGGGTAGGAAGGTTCTATCCCTATATTATAATAGATTATTAGGTACTAGGGAAGAACTAGAAAATAAATGCAAGGTATAGGCAGAAGACTACCTAGCCTAAGTAGGAGTATTAAGAAGTGTAGTCTAGTTAGTACTGCCTAAGAACCGAACTAAACTACTTAGTTTAGTTCTAGTATTATATAATATAGGTTATATAATACTAGCCGAACTAAACTACCTAGTTTAGTTCTAGGGTTAGGTAATATAGGTTATATAATATTAGGTTATATAACCTACTAAGGAATATATCTTAGGAGAAAGTGCAACCTATAACTAACTAATATAATTAACTCGGTTAGTTCCTACCTACTATCTCTACTTCTACTGCGTATTATACCTATCGTGCCCTTCTATACTCGATAGGCTATAAGCCCGGAGTATCTATTTAATAGGTTATAAGCCTAGGTTCGCAAAGAGGCCCTAGGTAGTAAGAGTTAGCCTTCTCCTCCTTAAAGTAATACGTTTTACTTCTTGCAGAACCTATAGTATTAACTAGGCAGAAAAGTAGGAAAAGAGTATATAGGAGACTAGAAGCATATCCTATCTATACTACCGAGAAGCTCTAGAAGATCCTAGTTGCAAACTAGAAGTTTTTAGAGGGCAAGTAAGATAGAGAAAAGCCTAGTAAGGTATATACCTTATTAGGAGTATAAAGAGAAAAGGATAAGCCTTAGGCTTTAGCACCTAAAAGGATAAGACTCGGCCTAAGCACCGAGTACTACTAATACCTTAGAACTAGCTAGAGTGCCTTTCTAAGAAGGTAGATCTTCTAGAGGTTCTCTATCTAAGAACCTAACTAACTCCCCTAAAAGAGAAGAGCTCTTAGATACCTTAGCTAAGAGAGAAGAGTCTTAGCAATAAAGGAAAGTAGCTATCTAGAAACTGCTATTAGATTAAAAGAGCTTATGTTTTCTAGAGTTAGGTTTGCTTATTTAATTTTATAGAAATAGATTTAGTAAGTAGAATTAGTAAGAGAAGAGCTGCACTAGTACTATATAAAGAGAACTAGAGATAATAGTTTAGCCTGCTATAGGACTACCTTAAATTAAAGGATATATTTTAGATTATTTTAGAAACTATGCCGGAGTCTTCTATAGAGTTATTACTATTAGTGCTTAGCCTAAGGCACTTAAGAAGTAACCTAGAATAGGTTAAGGCTAACGCTACTACTAGGTACGAGATAATAATCTACCTATTAGAAGATAACTAAAAGGAGACTATTAAGGAGAGATAAGCCTTAAAGATATAGGAAAAGATAAGAGCTAAGTATAGCAAGGTATATACTATATATATAATAGCATATATCTAGGAGTTTATAAACTTCTAGATAATAGAGGATATAATAATTAGAAAGGCATAGGTCTAACTCGCTAGCATAGCTAGAAGGATTATAGAGGTAGACCCTTAGAAGGCATACTATAAGGAGCTAGAGAAGAGACTTAAGCATCTTCTTAATAGCTTGCCTAAGGCGTACTAAAGTATAAAGGATACTATCCTTACCTAGTAGTCTATATTATATAAGAGTGCACTATAGCTGCTAGAATTATATAAAGCTAGACTAAACTAGTTCTAAAAAATAGCAATATTTACTAAGGGGAAAGGGATCTAAGGTACGAGACTAAAATGCTACTTTTATAATTAGGAGCATTTTAGAGGTATCGCTAAATGCCTATACCTTAATAAAGCTAAGAAGACTATTAACCTAAGATAGAGCTATAAAGTAGAAAAGAGAAAAATACTACCTAGAGAGAGCAGCTTTAGAAGGAGATTCTTACTAGATAAGAAAACATTAAAAGAAATAGTAAAGAAACTTAACCTAAAAGTCTAATCCTTTAAGAAAAGACAAAGCTTAAGGAAGTTTTCTAAGAAGGCCTATGCTACCTAAGAAGATATAGAACCTTTAGTAATATCTAAGGCATCTTAATCCCTATTAGAGGATAATAATATAGATAAGGTTATATACTTAACTATAAAAGCAAAAGGCAAGTATATACTATTAAGATAGCTGCTTAACTCTTGCGCTTTATTATATATAACTAACTAGGAACTACTTTTTAGAGAACTAAAACCTTTTTAGAGGAAAAAGTAGATTAAGGTTAGTAGTAGCTATTTAATAGCTATATATATAGGAGATATAGTAATAGGTAAGAGAAAAGGAAAACAGATTATACTTAAGGATATCCTCTTAGTGCCTAGCTTAGGAGTTAATCTTGTTTCCTAGAGCTAATTTAGCTAGCAGTATAGTATTTAGCTACTAAAGTTTATACTTATTTTATTATTTAGGAAACTAGTTATTTAGACAAAACTATTAGGAGGAGTGCTATTTATTAAGGAGATTAATAATATATTGCAGGAGCTTGCATTACTATACTTTAATTAGAATTAAGAGAATAAAGCCTATGCCTTTAAAGCCTAGAAGAAACCTTAAGAATAGTAGGAGCTTTAGCATAGGAGACTTATATACTTTAGAGAGGGTCTTCTTAGAAACCTATATAAGGTATCTAACTTAAAGGCTTAGATTCCTATTCTAAAGGAATACTAGCACTATAGGGTATATTCCTTAGTAAAGATAAAAAAACATAGAGGAAAAGAAACCGAGAGAAAGCCTTAAAGGCTATCTCTTATTTCTATTAATATCTATAGCCCTTTGCCTATCTTAAGACTAGAATATAAATAGTAGCTTAAGATTATTAATAACTTCTTAAAAAAGAAGTAGACTTTCTTAATAAAGTCTAGGGAAGATATACTAAGTATCCTTAGAGACTAGAAGGTAAAAGCTAAGCTATAATTAGGAAATTCCCTCTAGATTATAAGGAGTAATAAAGCAAGAGAGCTTCTTACTATACTAAAGCAGTAGAAGAAGGAATATAGAATTTTCTTCTATACAACTAAGGCATATAACTCTATCTAGAATAGAGTAGTTAAGAGGTTAATCTAAACCTCTAAAGATTATATAAGAGCGATGCTAGAAGATGCTTATATGCCTATTAAATTCTAGCTAGAAGCCTTAGTAGCCTATATAGTTATTAGAAATTCTCTTTCTAATAGCCTAGAAGTTAATAGATTTAAGGTATTACTTAAGGAAGCCTTTTTAGGCATTTAACCCTCTATATTATACTTTAGAGTTTAGAGTTGCAAAGCAGTAGTCTATATAGATCTAAAGTCCTAGCTAGCTAGGATAAGATTAGATAAACTAATAAATAGAGGCAAAGTGTCACGGGCTAGGCCCGTAACTACCAGCCCGTATGCACCCAACGGGTTGCTAGGTAGTAGTGGACACGTGACCCGTACGGCAGGGCCGCCCCGAGGGCCTACGGCTTACGTGTCCCCTATAGGTTAGGTGACCTATGGGGAAGAGTTTCTTCTGCCTACGCTTAAGGGAGAGGCTTCCTTCCTTTGAGCTACGTCCTGTCGTTTAAGGCTACCTATACGGTAGACCGAGTACTGTACTCTGTCCGTAGCATCTGTATCCGAACCGCTAGCGACTATACCTACCTTCCGTCCCTATACCGCCCGTGACACTACGTAGCTCCTACTATTAGGTATGGCTGCTACCGACCGCCCTCTGCCACCGCTCCTCCCGGAAACAGAGGCAGAGTTCGCCGAACATGTTACTACGCACCCCGACGCCTGGTACGCCTACTTTCAGAGCGCCTACCAGTATATCGACCGCTACGGAATAAAAGAGGAGGAACAGGCGCACGAGCTTATCCGCGAGAAAATTCAGGCTGCTGAGGTTCGTGACAACCTCCAGTCTCTCCGCGCCGAAAACAGCCAACTCCGCGCGGTTATCGACTTCCAAAAGGCCCAGTATAAGGAGATGGAAGCCGAATACCGCGACCAGACTATAAGGGCCCAGAGGGAAGCCGATAAAGCCCTCCGCCCTGCCGGACCTACTATATCGACGCCTACTCTATCTATCCCCGCCGACTCTCCCGCTAAGGTTAGCGTAGATCCTTCTCTAGGAATGCCTACGCCTCGCTCCGCCTCGCCTTCCCAGCCTACTCGACAATCCGAAAGGCTACCCGACCCGAAAGAGTTTACCGGAGATCGAAAGGACCTTCGCCGCTTCCTCTCTCAGATTTACGAAAAACTAACTGTAAACCGCGACCGCTTTCCGACCCCTGCCTCCCGTATGTCATACGTTACTAGCCGGCTCTCGGGGGTACCGTACTCTCAGATCCTCCCGTATATCCGTAACGGCGTCTGTCAACTCCCGGACTATGAGAATATACTACAGATCCTCGACAACGCTTACGGAGACCCTAATCGTGTCCAGAACGCCCGCGCAGAGCTCTTCCGCTACCGCCAGATGGGTAAAGACTTTGCGGCCTTCTTCGCCGAATTTCAACGCCTAGGGTTAGAAGCAGAGATGACCGAAGAATCCCTATCTACCCTCTTAGAACAGGCCTGCTCGAACGAAATTAAGCAGATGCTAGTTCACAGCCCTCCACCGACCCAGGACTATCTTAAGCTCGCCGCGCACCTGCAAGACCTTGAGAACCGTCGCCGTTACTACTACCAAGCACCCCCAGTGCCAAACCCCCGTACCTCTATACCCCCGAACCGTCCGTCGCCGCGGCAGGATAAGTCGTACGCTACCGCTGCTAAGACTGCCCCCCAGGGAGAGCCTATGGACCTCGATAGGTCTAAGAGGGCTCCTAGGGACCCTCTCTCCTGTCACCGATGTGGAGAATTAGGACACTTTGTTCGAGACTGCCCAAAACCCGATATCCGCCCCCCGCATGTCCAGAAACGCGACGCCGAACGCCGTAGGGCAAATTCAGCTACCCGTTCCTCTACCCGGGGTCCCCCTCTCCTAAGAGGGGACGGTCACCCCCGTTGCAGAGTAGACCTACGTCCCTCTCTCCCCTGCCGACGGAAAACGGCGTACGCCTGTCCACAGCCGCGGTCAGGCGTTAGAAACGCGCGACCCCGCCCCTAAGGTAGCCCGTGTCTCCCGTTCTGCTATCTCCCGACTCGCGGTCCCGTATAAATACGACCGGTCGACTTCCCCGAAGATCCCGTTTACTATCTCTATAGGAGATAAGGTTATTTCCGACTACGCGTTAGTCGACACTGGTTCGGAGGCCTACGCAATGATGGATTTACAATGGGCTAAGGCCCAAGGCCTCGAGATCCTACTGCTGGAGAAAGAAGTAGTAATGCTCCCATTCGATGCCGAAGATAATAGCGGAGGGCTTACTATACGCTACGGCACCTGCTGCGACCTCCGTATCCGCGACCACCTAGAAGAAGGAGTCGTTTTCCGCCTTACCGACATAGGAGGGAGCCCTATTATCTTAGGCTACCCTTGGTTAGAGGTCCACGATCCGGAACTCCGTCCTAGCCGCTCTACACTTTCGTTTTTAAGCACCTACTGCCGGAAGAACTGCTCCGTACCCGCTATATCCGAACCGGTCCAAATGTATACGAAGCGCCTCCCCCGAATAAAGGAAGACTCCCGCCGAACAACTCAAGTCTACCAGATCTCTTTCCGGACCGCAGCATTCTACGCCTCGCCAGCTATGCAGAGACGAGGTTACCGCCTCTGCTATACGACTATCGAGGATCTCTTGTCTGTTTTCTCTGCGGAAGAAAAAGCCAAATTAGAATCCCAACTGCCAGACTGTCTAAGGGAGTTTAGTTCCGTCTTCTCCCCGAAGCTCGCTGATAAACTACCGCCACACCGTCCGTACGACCACGAGATTAAGCTTAAAGAAGGCAAAGAACCTCCATTCGGACCCCTCTACGGCATGTCCTGCGACGAACTGCAAGCCCTAAAAGAGTGGCTTACAGAGAATCTAAATAAGGGGTTTATCCGCCCTAGCTCCTCGCCTGTTGCTTCACCTGTCCTATTCGTTAAGAAACCCGGAGGAGGCCTACGGCTCTGCGTAGACTATCGTGCGATTAACGAGCTTACTATAAAGGACCGCTACCCGCTGCCGCTTACGACCGAAACGCTAAACAACTTAAACGGAATGAGGTACTTCTCCAAGATCGATATTATCTCCGCCTTTAATAATATAAGGATGAAACCTGGCCAAGAGTACCTTACTGCCTTCCGTACCCGTTTCGGACTGTACGAGAGCTTAGTTATGCCGTTTGGACTTACCGGAGCCCCGGGAACCTTCCAGAGGTTTATTAACGACATACTACGCGAATACCTAGACCAGTTCTGTTCGGCTTACCTCGACGATATCCTAGTCTATAGCCGTACCCGGGAAGAGCATGAGAACCACCTCCGAGCTATCCTAAAGAAGCTAAGAGACGCGGGCCTCTACGCTAAACTTTCGAAATGCGAATTCTTTAAAGAGGAGACGAGATTCTTAGGCATAATCGTAGGCCGTAACGGCATCCGTATGGACCCCGATAAGGTCCAGGCTATCCGCAACTGGCCTACGCCTAAGAATATAACCGACGTACAATCCTACCTAGGCTTCGCGAACTTCTACCGCCGTTTTATCCGAGGATTCTCTGAAATCTGTCAACCGCTTACGAAACTAACCCGTAAGGATACCCCGTTCTCCTGGTCTACTAACTGCGACTCCGCCTTCCGCCGCCTTAAGGACGCGTTTGTAGATGGTCCTATCCTAGCACCGTTCGACTGGACTAAAGAAGTAGTCGTTGAAACCGATGCCTCCGACTTCGTCTCTGCCGGCATACTCTCCCAGTACGATAACGAAGGGGTATTACGTCCAGTTGCCTTCTTCTCCCGGAAACACTCCCCCGCTGAGTGTAACTACGAGATATACGATAAGGAACTATTAGCAATTATCCGCTGTTTCGAGGAATGGCGTCCCGAGCTAGAAGGAGCCGAACACCCGATTAAAGTACTGTCCGACCACAAAAACCTAGAGTACTTTACGACGACGAAGCAGCTTAATCGTCGCCAAGCCCGCTGGTCCGAGTTCCTATCACGGTTCCGTTTTAAAATCGTATACCGACCGGGCAAGCTAGGCCAAAACCGGACTCCCTAACCAGGAGGTCAGGTGATCTGCCTAAAGAGGGAGATGAGCGCCTCCGCCACCAGAGCCAAGTAGTTTTAAAACGCGAGAACCTGCCAGACCCTGCCTTAGAAGCACCCCAGCCGCCGCCGAAAACCCCGTTAAAGAAGAAGGTCTCGTTCTCAGAAACTATATCTATCCGGTTCCTACCCGAGGAGGAACAACAACTCTACGTATTCCCTATTCGTAGAAGAGGACAAGAAACGCGAGAGCAACCTTCCGAAGAAACGATAGCTGTCCAGATCCCCGAAGAACTGCACGCCCTTCTAGACCGCGCTTATCCTACCGACGAGACTCTGCAAGAGATCCTAGACGCTCTCCGTAAAGGCAAGAACCGCCACCCGCTAATCCAACTATCCCAATGTACGATAAGGGATAACCGTCTCTTCTACCGGAACCGCCTATATATCCCGAACGACGAGGAGATATATAACCAGGTACTCCGCCTCTGTCACGAGATCCCGGCCGCAGGACACCCTGGGAGAGCGAAGACCTATCAGATAGTCTCGCGTAGCTATTACTGGAGGGGCCTTAGCGCCTATGTCCGCCGTTGGGTCCAGAACTGCTATACTTGCAGTAGGATTAAGCCGAGCAGACAGAGACACCGCGGATTACTACAGCCGTTGCCGACCCCGACCCGCGCTTGGGACTATATTTCGATGGACTTTATTACGCACCTGCCGAAGTCCGACGGGTACGACGCTATCTTCGTTATCGTAGACCGCCTTACTAAACTACGCCACTACGTCCCCTGCTTTACGACCGACGGAGCCGAGGAAATCGCCCGCCTATTCGTTAGGAACATATTCCGATTACACGGTAAACCGCTAGATATCGTATCCGACCGAGACGCTAAGTTTATGTCCGACTTCTGGAAGCACCTTACACAGAGGCTTAAGATTAAGTGCTCCCCTTCGACCTCCTACCACCCGCAAACCGACGGTCAGACCGAACGGATAAACGCTGTTTTAGAACAGCACCTCCGCGCCTACGTATCCTACCTACAAGACGACTGGGTAGAGTGGCTCCCGCTAGCAGAATTCTCCGCAAACTCTATGTTCTCTGAAACTACTGGCCTCTCTCCGTTCCTAGCTACTTACGGCTACCAACCGCTCCTAGGCACGGAGGTTCTGCAGTCTAGTACCGACCCGCCGGCTAGCCGCGATGCAGAGTCCTTCGTCGAGGATATGAGAGCAATTACCGACTTCCTAAAGGCTGAGACTAGCCTAGCCCAGTCCCGCTACGAAGACGCTGCAAACAGGCACCGCAGTCCGTCGTATACGTTTACCGTCGGCCAGAAAGTCTGGCTAGACGCCCGGAATATTAAGACGCTCCGCCCAACTAAGAAGCTCGACTGGAAGAACCTAGGCCCGTTTACAGTCCTCGAAGTAAAGCCGTACACCTGCCGCTTAGAACTGCCGCCGACCGTTAAGCTACACCCGGTATTTAACAACGACCTCCTTACGCCCGCCGCAGAGGACCCGTACCCGAATCAACGCGCAGAACCGCCGCCACCAGTCGAGGTAGACGGAGTCGACGAGTGGGAAGTCGAAGATATTATCGACTCGAAAACCGACCGTAGGGGCCCCGGAGGCCGGGAGCGCCTCCGTTACGTAGTTAAGTGGAAAGGCTACGACGTACCTACGACCGAACCAGCCGAGACGATAATAGAGGACGTCCCGCACCTCGTCCGCAATTTCCACCGGAGATACCCGCTAAAACCGGCCCCCCTCGAATGCCAGTATAGCTACCGCCGTACGCCCCTACGGGCCCCGGAAAAATCACGTGACCCCGCCGCTAGCGTCTTGGCACCCTCCGCTCCGCCTACGACGTCGCTGCTACTGCAAACCGACATTTTCGCCGCTGCCCCGGGTGGGATTCGAACCGCTGACCTTCCCGCCCCAACGCCGAGCCGCCTTACCACTGGGCCAAGGAGGCTGCCCCCCAATTTTTGGAGTTATAACAGATCTGATTTCCTGCTGAGTCATGCAGCTGACCAATGGAGCCAGAGAAGGGTGGGCCTGAGACACGTCCACCTGGAGGCTTTGTTGTATTGAGGGCCCTCTACGGACCGGACACTTCGGTGCGCCGCGTAGAGGGAGCAGGGTTCTCCGCATCCGAGACTGCTAATTTAAGTATCGGCACGACGATGAGTGTAATGCCCCAGCGCCATACCTACAGAAGTAGTCCCGAAGACGCAGTTATGCGGCGAGTACGGACGAACCTAAGGGTCGCACAAATGGCGCTGGCTAAGCCCCCGACAAGGGGGCGGGTCGTTTTGCACCCCGCTCCGCCTTATCCTTTTGCACCTCCCTACTATGCGTACCTATACCGAGGAGAAGTCACGGAGGACTTTACGCTAGAAGGGGGGGTACTGTCACGGGCTAGGCCCGTAACTACCAGCCCGTATGCACCCAACGGGTTGCTAGGTAGTAGTGGACACGTGACCCGTACGGCAGGGCCGCCCCGAGGGCCTACGGCTTACGTGTCCCCTATAGGTTAGGTGACCTATGGGGAAGAGTTTCTTCTGCCTACGCTTAAGGGAGAGGCTTCCTTCCTTTGAGCTACGTCCTGTCGTTTAAGGCTACCTATACGGTAGACCGAGTACTGTACTCTGTCCGTAGCATCTGTATCCGAACCGCTAGCGACTATACCTACCTTCCGTCCCTATACCGCCCGTGACACAAAGATGCTATATTTATTAGATATATTCCTAATACTACTAAAATATAGCTCTTCTAGAAGCCTAATATAAGGGCTATTAAAGCCTATAGTACTATAACTTAGTTTAAGTATAAGAAAGAAGGAGATATAGAGCTAAATGTTCCTAAGCTTAATTAAGCAAGTAATGCACCTATTAGGAACTTAGTTAGCAGACCTCTAAAAAAGCTAATAGCAGTTGCACTACCTATAACTGCTATACCTATAGCTATAGCAACTAAACCTATAGGTCCTAGCTAGATACTCTTTATATAGTTGCTACCTTTACCTAAGAATAAAAAGGAGTACTAGAGGATAGAGGATCTAGAAGAAGAAAACCTTAGGTATATAAATACTAAAATTAGGAATAGACTATAGGTAGTAACTAAACTACCTAGTTTAGTTTAGCAGTTATATAATCTAACCGAACTAGCTAGTTTAGTTCGCCTATTACGTAACGTAGATAGCGTACCTATACTTGCCCTAAGTGCCGTAAAGCAGAACCTAAGGGAGGAAAATAAGGACTAGGGAGACTAGGACTAGACTTATAGCTAAAAGAGAAGGAGATCTATCTTAGATAAAGGACTAGTTCTAGAGCTAAAAGCTTATAGTATAGTTATAAGACAAGTGCTTTAAAAGAGATAGAGAGAATATAGATAAGAGGAAGAGCTAAGTACTAAGCATTATAAGGCATTCCTTAGCTAAGTCTAAGGCTAAGATTAGGAGTAGATCTAGAAAGCCTTATTAAAGGTCTAAGAGTCTATATTTGCAGCACTTGCCCCTTAAGTCTCTATATAGAGATAAGAGGTACCTATTCTAAAGTCCTATAAAGAGGCAATTTAGGACCTTAAATAGAGATATATATAAGAGGATATAGTCTAGAAAGAGCTAACTATATTAAGAAGCAATAATACCTAAATAGAGGTTATTCCCCTAAAGAGAGCAAACCTTATAATATCTAAATAAGTGTTTAATATAAAGAGATTAATTAGTAGAGCTATTAAAAAGTTTAAAGCAAGACTAGTTATAAGAGGTTTCTCTTAGAAATTTAGAGTTAACTTCTAGGAAACCTTTATACTAATAGTTAGGTATAATACCCTAAGGGTATTTATAGCTATAGTTTATAAAAAGGACCTAGAACTTTACTAGGTAGATATAAATAATATATTTACTAAGAGCAAACTCTAAGAAGAAATCTTTATAATTCTACTACTAGGAGTTAAGATTCTACCTAATATAGTCCTGCAAATCTTAAGAAGCTTATATAGACTAAAGCAAGTAGCAAGAGACTAGAATAAACTCTATATCTCGAAGTTAAAATAGATTAGGTTTATATAATTAGAAGTAGATCTATGCCTTCTTATCTACTAGGAAAGGAACATTCTAATCCTAACCTATATAGATAATATTCTAATTGCAGCACTAAAGCTAAAAGATATGCTTTAGTTTAAGAAATAGCTAGGCAAGGTGTTTAAGATTAAAGATCTTAGAGAACTAGAGAAAATTCTTAGAATAAGGTTAATAAGAGATAGATAAGCTAGTACCTTAAAGCTTAATTAGAAATACTTTATCTAGGAGAGCCTTATAAAGCTAGGAATAACTAAAGAGATAGCTAACCTAACTCTCTTACTAATAAACAGTTATAATAGCTTAAAGCTAATAGGCTTATATAATAAGAGAGGCAATAAGATAGAGTACTAAAGCTAAACTAGTACCTAGATATAGCCTATAGTTATAATAAGACTAGACATTACTTTCTCTCTTAGCAGGCTAAGCTTATATATTTTAGACCTAGCTAGGAGATACTTGCAAGCTCTAAAGAAACTAGTAAGATACCTAAGATTATCCTAAGACTTAGAATTAATATTTAGGAAAGGCAGTAGGAGACTAATAGGATACTTAGACTCTAACTACGCAATAGATAAAGCAGATAGAGTCTTAATCCTTAGAAGCATTTTCTTCCTCTACGGAGCCCTAGTTTCTTAAATAAGTAGGAAGCAAAAGTCTATTATAACATTAACGATAGAAGCTAAGTATATAGCTATAAATGCATATGCAAAGTAGTTTTAATTCCTAGTAGCACTTTTAAGAGAGATAGACTATATAGAGCTAGTAGGAGAATGCCTATTTTAGCTAACTATTAAAGCCTATCCTAATATAGTAAGAGAGCTAATACTAGTATAGATTATAGAGGATAACTAAGCAGCCTTAATACTCGTTAAAGATGCATATACCTATAAGAGTTTTAAATATATTAATATTATATATAACTATATTAGGCATCTCTAGTAGTAGAGAAAGATTGCAGTAGAATATATTCTAATAAAGAAGATAGTTGCTAATAGCCTAACTAAACTAAAGAATAGGCTATAGTTTTAGAAGTTTATAAGATAGCTTTAGCTTATATAAGGAAAGGGTAGGAAGGTTCTATCCCTATATTATAATAGATTATTAGGTACTAGGAAAGAACTAGAAAATAAATACGAGGTATAGGCAGAAGACTACCTAGCCTAAATAGGAGTATTAAGAAGTGTAGTCTAGTTAGTACTACCTAAGAACCGAACTAAACTACTTAGTTTAGTTCTAGTATTATATAATATAGGTTATATAACACTAGCCGAACTAAACTACCTAGTTTAGTTCTAGGGTTAGGTAATATAGGTTATATAATATTAGGTTATATAACCTACCGAGGAATATATCTTAGGAGAAGGTGCAACCTATAACTAACTAATATAATTAACTCGGTTAGTTCCTACCTACTATCTCTACTTCTACTGCGTATTATACCTATCGTGCCCTCCTATACTCGATAGGCTATAAGCCCGGAGTATCTATTTAATAATAACCTCTATTTAGGTATTATTGCTTTTTAATATAGTTAGCTCCTTCTAGACTGCATCCTCCTATATATATCCCTATTTAGGGTCCTAAATTGCCTCTTTATAGGACTTTAGAATAAGTACCTCTTATCTTTATATAGAGACTTAAGGGGTAAGTGCTATAAATATAGACTCTTAGACCTCTAATAGGGCTTCCTAGATCTACTTCTACTTTTAGCTTTAGACTTAGCTAAGGAATGCTTTATAATGCTTAGTACTTAGCTCTTCTTCTTATCTATACTCTCTCTATCTCTTCTAAAGTACTTATCTTATTACTATGCTATAAGCTTTTAGCTCTAGGCCTAGTTCTTTATTTAAGATAGATCTCCTTCTCTTTTAGCTATAAGTCTAGTCTTAGTCTCCCTTCTAGTCCTTATTTTCCCTTAAGTTCTACTCTATAGTATTTAGGGCGAGTATAGGTATATTATCTATATTACGTAATAGGCAAACTAAACTAGCTAGTTCGGTTAGATTACGTAACTACTAAACTAAACTAGATAGTTTAGTTGCTATCTATAGTCTATCCCTAATCTTAGTATTCGTATGCCTAAGGTTTTCTTCTTCTAGATCCTCTATTCTCTAGTACTCTTTTTTATTGTCACGGGCGGTACAGGGACGGAAGGTAGGTATAGTCGCTAGCGGTTCGGATACAGATGCTACGGACAGAGTACAGTACTCGGTCTACCGTATAGGTAGCCTTAAACGACAGGACGTAGCTCAAAGGAAGGAAGCCTCTCCCTTAAGCGTAGGCAGAAGAAACTCTTCCCCATAGGTCACCTGACCTATAGGGGACACGTAAGCCGTAGGCCCTCGGGGCGGCCCTGCCGTACGGGTCACGTGTCCACTACTACCTAGCAACCCGTTGGGTGCATACGGGCTGGTAGTTACGGGCCTAGCCCGTGACAGTACCCCCCCTTCTAGCGTAAAGTCCTCCGTGACTTCTCCTCGGTATAGGTACGCATAGTAGGGAGGTGCAAAAGGATAAGGCGGAGCGGGGTGCAAAACGACCCGCCCCCTTGTCGGGGGCTTAGCCAGCGCCATTTGTGCGACCCTTAGGTTCGTCCGTACTCGCCGCATAACTGCGTCTTCGGGACTACTTCTGTAGGTATGGCGCTGGGGCATTACACTCATCGTCGTGCCGATACTTAAATCAGCAGTCTCGGATGCGGAGAACCCTGCTCCCTCTACGCGGCGCACCGAAGTGTCCGGTCCGTAGAGGGCCCTCAATACAACAAAGCCTCCAGGTGGACGTGTCTCAGGCCCACCCTTCTCTGGCTCCATTGGTCAGCTGTATGACTCAGCAGGAAATCAGATCTGTTATAACTCCAAAAATTGGGGGGCAGCCTCCTTGGCCCAGTGGTAAGGCGGCTCGGCGTTGGGGCGGGAAGGTCAGCGGTTCGAATCCCACCCGGGGCAGCGGCGAAAATGTCGGTTTGCGGTAGCAGCGACGTCGTAGGCGGAGCGGAGGGTGCCAAGACGCTAGCGGCGGGGTCACGTGATTTTTCCGGGGCCCGTAGGGGCGTACGGCGGTAGCTATACTGGCATTCGAGGGGGGGCCGGTTTTAGCGGGTATCTCCGGTGGAAATTGCGGACGAGGTGCGGGACGTCCTCTATTATCGTCTCGGCTGGTTCGGTCGTAGGTACGTCGTAGCCTTTCCACTTAACTACGTAACGGAGGCGCTCCCGGCCTCCGGGGCCCCTACGGTCGGTTTTCGAGTCGATAATATCTTCGACTTCCCACTCGTCGACTCCGTCTACCTCGACTGGTGGCGGCGGTTCTGCGCGTTGATTCGGGTACGGGTCCTCTGCGGCGGGCGTAAGGAGGTCGTTGTTAAATACCGGGTGTAGCTTAACGGTCGGCGGCAGTTCTAAGCGGCAGGTGTACGGCTTTACTTCGAGGACTGTAAACGGGCCTAGGTTCTTCCAGTCGAGCTTCTTAGTTGGGCGGAGCGTCTTAATATTCCGGGCGTCTAGCCAGACTTTCTAGCCGACGGTAAACGTATACAACGGACTGCGGTGCCTGTTTGCAGCGTCTTCGTAGCGGGACTGGGCTAGGCTAGTCTCAGCCTTTAGGAAGTCGGTAATTGCTCTCATATCCTCGACGAAGGACTCTGCATCGCGGCTAGCCGGCGGGTCGGTACTAGACTGCAGAACCTCCGTGCCTAGGAGCGGTTGGTAGCCGTAAGTAGCTAGGAACGGAGAGAGGCCAGTAGTTTCAGAGAACATAGAGTTTGCGGAGAATTCTGCTAGCGGGAGCCACTCTACCCAGTCGTCTTGTAGGTAGGATACGTAGGCGCGGAGGTGCTGTTCTAAAACAGCGTTTATCCGTTCGGTCTGACCGTCGGTTTGCGGGTGGTAGGAGGTCGAAGGGGAGCACTTAATCTTAAGCCTCTATATAAGGTGCTTCCAGAAGTCGGACATAAACTTAGCGTCTCGGTCGGATACGATATCTAGCGGTTTACCGTGTAATCGGAATATGTTCCTAACGAATAGGCGGGCGATTTCCTCGGCTCCGTCGGTCGTAAAGCAGGGGACGTAGTGGCGTAGTTTAGTAAGGCGGTCTACGATAACGAAGATAGCGTCGTACCCGTCGGACTTCGGCAGGTGCGTAATAAAGTCCATCGAAATATAGTCCCAAGCGCGGGTCGGGGTCGGCAACGGCTGTAGTAATCCGCGGTGTCTCTGTCTGCTCGGCTTAATCCTACTGCAAGTATAGCAGTTCTGGACCCAACGGCGGACATAGGCGCTAAGGCCCCTCCAGTAATAGCTACGCGAGACTATCTGATAGGTCTTCGCTCTCCCAGGGTGTCCTGCGGCCGGGATCTCGTGACAGAGGCGGAGTACCTGGTTATATATCTCCTCGTCGTTCGGGATATATAGGCGGTTCCGGTAGAAGAGACGGTTATCCCTTATCGTACATTGGGATAGTTGGATTAGCGGGTGGCGGTTCTTGCCTTTACGGAGAGCGTCTAGGATCTCTTGCAGAGTCTCGTCGGTAGGATAAGCGCGGTCTAGAAGGGCGTGCAGTTCTTCGGGGATCTGGACAGCTATCGTTTCTTCGGAAGGTTGCTCTCGCGTTTCTTGTCCTCTTCTACGAATAGGGAATACGTAGAGTTGTTGTTCCTCCTCGGGTAGGAACCGGATAGATATAGTTTCTGAGAACGAGACCTTCTTCTTTAACGGGGTTTTCGGCGGCGGCTGGGGTGCTTCTAAGGCAGGGTCTGGCAGGTTCTCGCGTTTTAAAACTACTTGGCTCTGGTGGCGGAGGCGCTCATCTCCCTCTTTAGGCAGATCACCTGACCTCCTAGTTAGGGAGTCCGGTTTTTGGCCTAGCTTGCCCGGTCGGTATACGATTTTAAAACGGAACCGTAATAGGAACTCGGACCAGCGGGCTTGGCGACGATTAAGCTGCTTCGTCGTCGTAAAGTACTCTAGGTTTTTGTGGTCGGACAGTACTTTAATCGGGTGTTCGGCTCCTTCTAGCTCGGGACGCCATTCCTTAAAACAGCGGATAATTGCTAATAGTTCCTTATCGTATATCTCGTAGTTACACTCAGCGGGGGAGTGTTTCCGGGAGAAGAAGGCAACTGGGCGTAATACCCCTTCGTTATCGTACTGGGAGAGTATGCCGGCAGAGACGAAGTCGGAGGCATCGGTTTCAACGACTACTTCTTTAGTCCAGTCGAACGGTGCTAGGATAGGACCATCTACAAACGCGTCCTTAAGGCGGCGGAAGGCGGAGTCGCAGTTAGTAGACTAGGAGAACGGGGTATCCTTACGGGTTAGTTTCGTAAGCGGTTGACAGATTTCAGAGAATCCTCGGATAAAACGGCGGTAGAAGTTCGCGAAGCCTAGGTAGGATTGTACGTCGGTTATATTCTTAGGCGTAGGCCAGTTGCGGATAGCCTGGACCTTATCGGGGTCCATACGGATGCCGTTACGGCCTACGATTATGCCTAAGAATCTCGTCTCCTCTTTAAAGAATTCGCATTTCGAAAGTTTAGCGTAGAGGCCCGCGTCTCTTAGCTTCTTTAGGATAGCTCGGAGGTGGTTCTCATGCTCTTCCCGGGTACGGCTATAGACTAGGATATCGTCGAGGTAAGCCGAACAGAACTGGTCTAGGTATTCGCGTAGTATGTCGTTAATAAACCTCTAGAAGGTTCCCGGGGCTCCGGTAAGTCCAAACGGCATAACTAAGCTCTCGTACAGTCCGAAACGGGTACGGAAGGCAGTAAGGTACTCTTGGCCAGGTTTCATCCTTATATTATTAAAGGCGGAGATAATATCGATCTTGGAGAAGTACCTCATTCCGTTTAAGTTGTTTAGCGTTTCGGTCGTAAGCGGCAGCGGGTAGCGGTCCTTTATAGTAAGCTCGTTAATCGCACGATAGTCTACGCAGAGCCGTAGGCCTCCTCCGGGTTTCTTAACGAATAGGACAGGTGAAGCAACAGGCGAGGAGCTAGGGCGGATAAACCCCTTATTTAGATTCTCTATAAGCTACTCTTTTAGGGCTTGCAGTTCGTCGCGGGACATGCCGTAGAGGGGTCCGAATGGAGGTTCTTTGCCTTCTTTAAGCTTAATCTCGTGGTCGTACGGACGGTGTGGCGGTAGTTTATTAGCAAGCTTCGGGGAGAAGACGGAACTAAACTCCCTTAGACAGTCTGGCAGTTGGGATTCTAATTTGGCTTTTTCTTCCGCAGAGAAAACAGACAAGAGATCCTCGATAGTCGTATAGCAGAGGCGGTAACCTCGTCTCTGCATAGCTAGCGAGGCGTAGAATGCTGCGGTCCGGAAAGAGATCTAGTAGACTTGAGTTGTTCGGCGGGAGTCTTCCTTTATTCGGGGGAGGCGCTTCGTATACATTTGGACCGGTTCGGATATAGCGGGTACGGAGCAGTTCTTCCGGCAGTAGGTGCTTAAAAACGAAAGTATAGAGCGGCTAGGACGGAGTTCCGGATCGTGGACCTCTAACTAAGGGTAGCCTAAGATAATAGGGCTCCCTCCTATGTCGGTAAGGCGGAAAACGACTCCTTCTTCTAGGTGGTCGCGGATACGGAGGTCGCAGCAGGTGCCGTAGCGTATAGTAAGCCCTCCGCTATTATCTTCGGCATCGAATGGGAGCATTACTACTTCTTTCTCTAGCAGTAGGATCTCGAGGCCTTGGGCCTTAGCCCATTGTAAATCCATTATTGCGTAGGCCTCCGAACCAGTGTCGACTAACGCGTAGTCGGAAATAACCTTATCTCCTATAGAGATAGTAAACGGGATCTTCGGGGAAGTCGACCGGTCGTATTTATACGGGACCGCGAGTCGGGAGATAGCAGAACGGGAGATACGGGCTACCTTAGGGGCGGGGTCGCGCGTTTCTAACGCCTGACCGCGGCTGTAGACAGGCGTACGCCGTTTTCCGTCGGCAGGGGAGAGAGGGACGTAGGTCTACTCTGCAACGGGGGTGACCGTCCCCTCTTAGGAGAGGGGGACCCCCGGGTAGAGGAACGGGTAGCTGAATTTGCCCTACGGCGTTCGGCGTCGCGTTTCTGGACATGCGGGGGGCGGATATCGGGTTTTGGGCAGTCTCGAACAAAGTGTCCTAATTCTCTATATCGGTGATAGGAGAGAGGGTCCCTAGGAGCCCTCTTAGACCTATCGAGGTCCATAGGCTCTCCCTAGGGGGCAGTCTTAGCAGCGGTAGCGTACGACTTATCCTGCCGCGGCGACGGACGGTTCGGGGGTATAGAGGTACGGGGGTTTGGCACTAGGGGTGCTTGGTGGTAGTAACGGCGATGGTTCTCAAGGTCTTGCAGGTGCGCGGCGAGCTTAAGATAGTCCTAGGTCGGTAGAGGGCTGTGAACTAGCATCTGCTTAATTTCGTTCGAGCAGGCCTGTTCTAAGAGGGTAGATAGGGATTCTTCGGTCATCTCTGCTTCTAACCCTAGGCGTTGAAATTCGGCGAAGAAGGCCGCAAAGTCTTTACCCATCTGGCGGTAGCGGAAGAGCTCTGCGCGGGCGTTCTAGACACGATTAGGGTCTCCGTAAGCGTTGTCGAGGATCTGTAGTATATTCTTATAGTCCGGGAGTTAACAGACGCCGTTACGGATATACGGGAGGATCTGAGAGTACGGTACCCCTAAGAGCCGGCTAGTAACGTATGACATACGGGAGGCAGGGGTCGGAAAGCGGTCGCGGTTTACAGTTAGTTTTTCGTAAATCTAAGAGAGGAAGCGGCGAAGGTCCTTTCGATCTCCGGTAAACTCTTTCGGGTCGGGTAGCCTTTCGGATTGTCGAGTAGGCTGGGAAGGCGAGGCGGAGCGAGGCGTAGGCATTCCTAGAGAAGGATCTACGCTAACCTTAGCGGGAGAGTCGGCGGGGATAGACAGAGTAGGCGTCGATATAGTAGGTCCGGCAGGGCGGAGGGCTTTATCGGCTTCCCTCTGGGCCCTTATAGTCTAGTCGCGGTATTCGGCTTCTATCTCCTTATACTAGGCCTTTTGGAAGTCGATAACCGCGCGGAGTTAGCTGTTTTCGGCGCGGAGAGACTGGAGGTTGTCACGAACCTCAGCAGCCTGAATTTTCTCGCAGATAAGCTCGTGCGCCTGTTCCTCCTCTTTTATTCCGTAGCGGTCGATATACTAGTAGGCGCTCTGAAAGTAGGCGTACTAGGCGTCGGGGTGCGTAGTAACATGTTCGGCGAACTCTGCCTCTGTTTCCGGGAGGAGCGGTGGCAGAGGGCGGTCGGTAGCAGCCATACCTAATAGTAGGAGCTACGTAGTGTCACGGGCGGTACAGGGACGGAAGGTAGGTATAGTCGCTAGCGGTTCGGATATAGATGCTACGGACAGAGTACAGTACTCGGTCTACCGTATAGGTAGCCTTAAACGATAGGACGTAGCTCAAAGGAAGGAAGCCTCTCCCTTAAGCGTAGGCAGAAGAAACTCTTCCCCATAGGTCACCTAACCTATAGGGGACACGTAAGCCGTAGGCCCTCGGGGCGGCCCTGCCGTACGGGTCACGTGTCCACTACTACCTAGCAACCCGTTGGGTGCATACGGGCTGGTAGTTACGGGCCTAGCCCGTGACATTTATCCTTTAGTAAAGGTAGCAACTATATAAAGAGTATCTAGCTAGGACCTATAGGTTTAGTTGCTATAGCTGCAGGTATAGTAGCTATAGAGAGTATAACTACTATTAGCTTCTTTAGAGGTCTACTAACTAGGTTTCTAATAGGTGCACTACTTACTTAGTTAAGCTTAGGAATATTTAGCTCTATATCTCCTCCTTTTTTATACTTAAACTAAGTTATAGTACTATAAGCTTTAATAGCCTTTATATTAGGCTCCTAGAAGAGCTATATTTTAGTAGTATTAGGGATATACTTAATAAATATAGCATCCTTGCCCCTATTTATTAGTTTATCTAATCTTACTCTAGCTAGCTAGGACTTAGAATCTATATAGACTACTGCTTTGCAACCCTAAACTCTAAAGTATAATATAGAGGGTTAAATGCTTAAAAAGGCCTCCTTAGGTAATACCTTAAATCTATTAATTTCTAAGCTATTAGGAAGAGAATTCCTAATAACTATATAGGCTGCTAAGGCTTCTAGCTAGAATTTAATAGGTATATAAGCATCTTTTAGCATTACTCTTATATAATCTTTAGAAGTTTAGATTAACCTCTTAACTACTCTATTCTAAATAGAGTTATATACTTTAGTTATATAAAAGGAAATTCTATATTTCTTTTCCTACTGCTTTAGTATAGTAAGAAGCTCTCTTACTTTATTACTCTTTATAATCTAGAGGGGATTTCCTAATTATAGCTTAGCTTTTAACTTCTAGTCTCTAAGGATATTTAGTATATCTTCCCTAGACTTTATTAGGAAAGTCTATTTCTTCCTTAAAAAGTTATTAATAATCTTAAGCTACTATTTATATCCTAGTCTTAAGATAGGCAAAGGACTATAGACATTAATAGAAATAAGAGACAACCTTTAAGGTTTCCTCTTAGTTTCCCTTTCTCTATACTTTTTTATTTTTACTAAGGAATATACTCTATAGAGTTAGTATTCCTTTAGAATAGGAATCTAAGCCTTTAAGTTAGATATCTTATATAGGTTTCTAAGAAGATCCTTTCTAAAATATATAAGTCTCCTATACTAAAGCTTCTACTATTCTTAGGACTTTTTTTAGGCTTTAAAGGCATAGGCTTTATTCCCTTAGTTCTAATTAAGGCATAGCATTGCAAGTTCCTATAAGGCTTTATTAATCTCCTTAATAAATAATACTCCTTCTAATAGTTTTATCTAGATAACCGGTTTCCTAAATAATAAAACAAGTATAAACTTTAGTAGCTAAATACTATATTACTAGCTAAATTAGCTCTAAGAAATAATATTAACTCCTAAGCTAGGTATAAAGAGGATATCCTTAAGTATAAGCTATTTTCCTCTTCTTCTACCTATTACTATATCTCCTATATATATAGCTATTAAATAGCTACTACTAACCTTAATCTACTTTTTCCTCTAAAAAGGTTTTAGTTCTCTAAAAAGTAGTTCCTAGTTAGTAATATATAATAAAGCGCAAGAGTTAAGCAGCTATCTTAATAGTATATACTTGCCTTTTGCTTCTATAGTTAAGTATATAACTTTATTTATATTATTATCCTCTAATAGGGATTAAGATGCCTTAGATATTACTAAAGGTTCTATATCTTCTTAGGTAGTATAAGCCTTCTTAGAGAACTTCCTTAAGCTTTATCTTTTCTTAAGGGATTAGACTTTTAGGTTAAGTTTCTTTACTATTTTTTTTAACGTTTCTCTATCTAGTAAGGATCTCCTTTTAAGGCTACTCTCTCTAGGTAGTATTCTTCTTTTCTCTACTCTATAGCTCTATCTTAGGTTAATAGTTCTCTTAGCTTTATTAAGGTATAGGTATTTAGCGACGCTTCTAAAATACTCCTAATTATAAAGGTAGCATTTTAGTCTTATACTTTAGATCCTTTTTCCCTTAGCAAATATTACTATTTCTTAGAACTAGTTTAGTCTAGCTTTATATAATTCTAGTAGCTATAGTATACTCTTATATAATATAGACTGCTAGGTAAGAATAGTATCCTTTATACTTTAGTACGCCTTAGGCAAGCTATTAAGGAGATACTTAAGTCTCCTTTCTAGCTCCTTATAGTATACTTCCTAATAGTCGACTTCTGCAATTCTTCTAGCTATACTAGCTAGTTATACCTATGCCTTTCTAATTATTATATCCTCTATTATCTAGAAGTTTATAAACTCCTAGATATATACTATTATATATATAGTATATACCTTACTATATTTAGCTCTTATCTTTTCCTATATTTTTAAGGCTTATCTCTTCTTAATAGTCTCCTCTTAGTTATCTTCTAATAGGCAGATTATTATTTCGTACCTAGTAGTAGTATTAGCCTTAACTTATTCTAGGTTACTTCTTAAGTACCTTAGGCTAAGTACTAATAGTAATAACTCTATAGAAGACTTAGGTATAGTCTCTAAGATAATCTAAAATATATCCTTTAATTTAAGGTAGTCCTATAGTAGGCTAAACTATTATCTCTAGTTCTCCTTATATAGTACTAGTATAGCCCTTCTCTTGCCGATTCTACTTACTAAATCTATTTCTATAAAATTAAATAAATAAATTTAACTTTAGAAAATATAAGCTCTTTTAATCTAATAGTAATACGTAAATCCTATACTACTCTAACTAACTTATAGTCGACTAGGCGTGTATATCTATATCGCTAAGGCCTAATAGCCCTAGAATTAGGTGTATAGTAGTCGCACGCAGCGTAATAACGCGCAGTTCTCGTCTCTCGTCTCTAGGTAGCTAGGCTTAGGAATCCTCGTAAGCACTATAGTTTAAATCGAGCAACGGCTACGCTCGTAGTTACGCTTCTACGTTTAGCTTACGAACCCTCGTATTAACTATATCGTCTCTCGTAATAGCTAGTAGGGCGCGTACGCATAGAACGTATAATAATACTAGAACTATAAATAAGAAACGTAGGGTAGATAATTAATTAATAGCTATAGAGGAGAGCCTAAGCTCGTGCTTAAGTAGGCACCCGAGCTGCTAAGGATGCGCGGTTTCCGCCTATTAATCCTCCCTTTCTTTATGTCCGAATAGACACTCTAATAAACGACATTTTTATTTTAAAAAGACAATTTAGTAGAACTAACTTCTATAAAATAATAAACTAAGTACTATCTATTCTTTTCGAATGTATTAGACGTTTATAACGTTACTATTTTCCTTCGCCGAACTAAACTAGCTAGTTTAGTTTACTATATATATATAGCTATGCTAATCTTCTTAAACTCGTCTTACTTATTGTCTAGGTAGTTAGCGCTATCGAATAGGAAGTACTTTAACTAGCTTCTAAGAGCCTTCTTAATATGCAAAAAGAAGCTTTGCTCCTTCGCTATAGCCTTTTTAGCCTTAACTAGGCACTTATATAGCTGCGCGAATCTCTTCTTTGCCTAAGGAACCTAGACTTCTTCGTACTACTTCTCGTAGGTAGCGTAGTCTATATATAGAAGTATAAGAGCCTCTTAGCTTACCTCTAGTTCTTTCTAGCTGCGGCGTTCTATTAACGCGTCTAAAACTAGCCTAAGGCTATTAAGCTATTGCTCCTAGGGAAGTCTACGCTCCTGCGGCTTATTAGGGAAATTAGCGCCCGTAAACGTCTTAAATATTAGCAGCATTATAATATTACTAACGAGAACCTCTATAAAGCCTAGGGTATTCTTTCTAACTAGCTCTTAATTACGGTACTTAATAAGCATTAGGTAGACTATACGTCGCGAGGAGACGCTAGGGTTCTCTCTATAGGCGATTGTCTAATATATTAGCACTAAGTCGCTAGGTATAGTCGAGACGTTTTGCAGGCGCAGGCTAGCGTCCTATAGGCCTTCCTTTCCTTAGTTAGAGACGTAGACTAGAGTCTGCTTAATATCCGAGTCTTCGTCCTCGTTCTCGTTATTATTAAGCTTATTAACTATATCGTAGATTAATTCTAGGTAGCTAGTGCTACCGACGACTTTAAACTTAGCGTATATAGCCTCGTCTTCTTCTTCGTCGTCTTCGTTATCGTTAGTAGTCTAGTTCTATAGCTTGCAGTTAGGTACCTATATAACTAGTCCGCAGCTAGGGTAGGTACTATTAAGAGAAACTATAGTAATCGTATAGGCGGTCTCTTATCTATTTCTCTATACTACTAGGGGGCCTTTAATAAACTTCTCGCTAGTAGCCTAGTTCCTCTTAATAATTAGGATTATTAGGTCGATCTAGCCGGTAGGCTCTCCCTACTAGTACTGCGCTATTATTAGGTATGCGATAAATCTATATATAGCCTTATCGCGTAGAGAATCTTAAGCTAGCATATTAAGTAGCTAGATAGTCGGGTCTTGTTGCATTAGCTACTAGGTAAGGGAGAAGAATATATTTAGTATCTATCTATATATATTACGGCGGCGGAGGTAGTAGCAGTATAGGTCGAATTCTTAGTATATCTAAGAAACTATATCCGGGTCCTTTGCCTACTAATTAAGAAGGCCGCTAAATACGTTAAAGCTATCTTTAAGGAGTTTTCCGTTATAAGCCTTCTATATATCTTAAATAGTCTCGAATTCTAAGTAAGATAGGCGGATGTTAGTAAAGTCTAGCTTAATTCGTATAGGCCTAAGCTTATTATCGTTAGACTCTAGGGCAGGCTCTTAAGCAGCTTCTGCGTCGCTATAGTTATTATCGAACTAAACTAGCTAGTTCGCTTTATTTAAGCTAGCACGCTGCTTTCTTTTAGCCTTCTTAGACTTCTTACTCTTCTTAGACTTCTTTAGGGCGTAAGCTAGAGGTATAGACGCGGAACTCTCGGCATCTCTAGTCTCTAGCTATAGGCGAGTCTTCTTCTTAGAGCTGCTATCCTCTTTATTATTAGTATTAGCTTTACGCTTAGCCTTCTTCTAGGCCTCCTTATTAGCTGCTATCTTCGCTATAGCCTTCTCTATATTACGTAGCTAGTTCTTGCTAGCCTATTAGTCTATCGCATCTATCTCCTATATTTATAGGTCTTTCCTTAAGTTATCGGGTATGTCGTCGATCGATCTCTTCGCTAGTAGGTATAGTCTACGGGAGATATCCTACGAGTCGTAGAGGCAATTAGACGCTATTATTATCGATTCTTTTACTAGAAGGCTAACTACCTTAGCTATTTCTACTATATAGATATAGCAGAAGGGAGGACTAATATCTAGGGACTCGTACTTATTAAGAAGGATTATATCTAGCTTTCCGTATATACTATCCTTATAGCGTTCTTTAAGGTAGTTAGCGTATAGGATAGCAATACGAATACGAGCTTCTTCGAGATCTAAATAAGGCTTCTTAATCGCCTTATTAACTAGATCGTCTAATAGGTCCTTATTATAGCTATACGTCTCGTAGTATATAACTTATTCTTTAACCCTACCGGCTAGTTTGCGTAGACGGACTAAAACAATTATTTCTAGCTCTAGGGCTACGGATTAAGAGCAGGTTACCGCGGCCTAGCCCTAGCCTTCTTACTAGTAGCTTAATGCTTTAAGCTCGCGGTCCTCGTAGTAGAGGTCTCTAATCTTATAGTATAGATGCGCGAACGCATTAGGGCGCAGTTAGTCTTTATTAGCAAGGTTTATCTTCTTACGGACCTAGCGCTTAGCTACTTTGCGGAAGCTCTTAAACTTATTAGAGGCTAAATTAAGGTAGCTAAGGAAGTCGTAGCTAGAATCGAATAGCTTACTAAGTAGCCTACTTACGGCCGAGCCTCTAGCTTTATTATTAGCGTCGAATACTCTAGAGAGCTTATTCTTAGGGATAATAAAGTAGGCGTCTATAATAGCGAAGCCGTTCTTATCGATAAGCTAAAGGTTCTCGCGGCTAAATAGATCTAACTAGAATATAGCCTCTATACTCTTAACGAAGCTAGCCTTCTAAAACTTGCTAGAGATATAGCTAGATATAGGCCGGAATAGATTATCCTTCTTTCTATTATAAAGGGCCTAGTATAGCATCTATTTAGACTAGGTTAGGCCTAGTAGTCGGAGATTCTTAGCAGGGACGTTCTTAAATAGCGTAAAGCAGCGGAGGTGCTAGCTAGCCTTCTTATAGATCTTAAATATAGAATTAAGGAAGTTAAAGTAGGGGAACTCTCTACCTAAGCTAAACGAGTTCTATAGTACGTCGAGGAGATCCTCTCGCTTTTTAGCGAACTGCTTACCTCTCTTATAGATATCTATTACGCCTTTTAGTCCTTCTAGTGCTCCTTCTTAAGCGCGAGAGGAGGTACGCTAGCCGAGTTCTTAAATAAACTAGAAGATAATAAAAGCGTAGTAGTCGTTATCTCCCTAAATAGCGCTATAGACGGAGCGTAGAATGCTCTGCTTCTCTTCTTCTATTCCTACGTTAGTAATAGCTTCTAGTATCTATACCTAAGTGCGCTAGCCGCCTAGCTTAGAAATATTAAGCGTAAAGTTGCGGAAATTAGCTAACTTAGAGTCGGCGGCATAGGCGAGCGCGTCGGGGTTAGAATAGCAGACTACTGCCTTAGGCTTAGGGGTAGGCGCTTTAGCGGCATCGGTTATAGTAATATCTCGGTCGGCTATTATACTAGTAAGGTAGAGGAAGAGGAAATAGACTATATAGGAGGGAGTATACTATATACGAGCGGAAAGAATCGGTTAGAGGTAGGCGTTTCTATAAGCGAGTTCTTAAGCGAGAGCCTAAGTAAGTGCGTAAAGTAGAGAATGCGTAAGTCTTCTAAATAGATAGGTTTATACTAGTAGCGGTAAAGATAGTTAGTATAGAAGAAGTTGTTATTATTATTATTATATAGAGTTTTCGCGGTTTGTTTGCTTAAAAACTCTATATAACTATCGTTACCGCTGCCGCCTATACTTAGTAGCCCTAGGGTAGTTATTAGGCCGGAACTTCTTAATAGTTATTATACTTAAGATAGATGTTAAGGTTAATAAGACTAAGAAGAAGCTAGAAGAGCCGAAAAGGAGAGGGGTTTTATACTTAAACCCGCTACCTAGATATAAGGGTATTTATAACTATACGTCGTAACTATATATTAGAGGATCCTTAGCGCTATTCGAAGTAAACTAGCTAGTTCGCTTCGTTTGCACCTATAGAAATAAGGAAGCATATGTGTTTTCGCAATTACTTTTAGGCAGCTATTAGCTAATTTTAAGTAAAAGTCGCCTAATCTTATCCCTTATTGCTCCTAGGAGCCTAGGCTAGTTAGGAACTAGTATTCTCCTAATAGTAGATCCTCTTATTTATAGTAACAGTCCTTTTGTCTAGCTTCCTAAGGTCTATTCTGCTTCCGCTACTAATCCTCCCTTTCTTATAGCACTAGCTATATAAGAGTAATAAGTAATACGTTTCTCCCTATTTCTTATGCTAAGATAGACGTAATTAGAAACAATCTTTAAAAATTAGGGGCCTACTAGGATTCCTCTAGCATTAGAATGTCTAGCTAACAGATATTCTCTTATATAGCCGGCCCTAGATTACGAGTTTTTATTAGTTAGTGCCCTTAACGACTTCGTCGAGTCTATAGCTATAGATAAAGTGCTACCGTTATTCTGTGCTTAGACCTGCAATATAGTCTTTACTATCGAGAAGGTGCTTGCAAAGCGCATTATTAAGATCTATAAGGTAGGACTATCGTTTAAGCTGCGCGAGATTTAAGATCTTATAACGGAGTATCTAGACCTTAGTAGCTATAATTTTTATATATTAGCTCGAATACTATAAGAGATAATTAAGGACTAGAGGTACTAGTTTAAGGCGTAGTAGGAAGCTGCCGACCTTTTACGCGCTAACGATTTGTAAGCGTATATAAACAAAGCAATTTAGTAGATAGACGATATTAGCCTTAAGAACTAGGGTCCTTTTATTATATCGTAAGACTACCGATTAGATAATAAGTCGGAGGTATTAGAGCAACTATTCTAGTAAGCAATCGAGGCTTAGATGCAGCTTATAAGATATACGTATATAGGGGAATTAGGGGCCTACTAGAATTCCTCTAGTATTAGAATATCTAGCTAGCGGATATACTCCTCTCTCTCTTCTTAAGTTATTCCTAATAGCTTACTAATCCGGACCTAAGAGTGCAGATAGCTACGCGGCCGTAGCTTAGGAGGTAGAAGACCTAGCTATTCTAGATTAAAGTTATCCTTCTAAGAAACTATAGCCTCCGGATCCCTCTAGTATAGCACCGGCTTTAAGTTAAACCTAGGGAACGTATAGTAAAGGACCTCCCCGCTAAGCTCCTTAATCTTATACGACTTTTCTTTATAAATAATAGCATATATAAGAAACGGACCTCGCTATTAGTATCGCAGCTTATTCGAGAAGCTTATTTTTAGTTCCGACTAGTAAATAACTACTATCTGCCCGGGACGAAGCTCCTACTAATTAGTATTCTTATAGTTATTAAAGTACTTAATATTATGCTTCCGTAGCTAGTCCTATCTAGTACGAGCTTCCTTAAGCGTCGTATATATCTGTTTTATAGCAGCAGCTCGTATTGCTAATAAGAAAGGATAGTTACGGACTATTCCCTACTTAGCTACTTAGTAAGTACAGAACTTAAGTTCTATAGGCAATATAGCATCTCTGCCTATTATTATCTCTACTAGAGTTAGCCCTATTATCTAGTTAGTCGTAGTACGTTCCGCCTAAAGGACCGAGGGAATATACTTAGCTATAGCGCTTACTCCTCCGCCTATAAGCTTAGAGAGGGCTACTAGAATTAGACGGTAGCTCTATTTAATAATTCCGTTAGCCTATAGATAGTAGGGGGAGATCGTAACCTACTTAATTCTGTAGCTAGTAAGTAGCGCTTCTTAAATATTCTCTCCGCCTCTATTTATATAGATCTTAGCTATAGCCCCCTAGCAGCAAATTAAGTTCTTATAGATAAACTTCGTAACGTGTCTAGCGTTAACCTTACGATTGTCTGTTGTCCGTATTAATCGGGCCTCTAGCTATCGAGAAATAGCCTCTCTCGCAATAATAAGGTAAAGTCTAGTACTAATAAATATCGCGTCTAAGTACTATCGCTCCCTAAGATACTGTTTTTCGGAAGTATAGAGTAGGCTAGGACGCTAGTAACTATTCCTAAGTGTATATTGCTAGCAACCCTTATAGAAACGAACTACTATAGTATAAACGCCGTCCTACTACTATTATTTAGTAACCGTCTTATATATTTGTTTTAGGCCTAGGTGTCTATAGTAGTTGTAGCAGGCAGTAAGAATCCTTCTACGATAGTTATTATCGTTAATAACTCTCTAAGGGATACTACTAATATAATTCTATCTTATAAGCTAACTCTCCTTACTTATATAGAACTTAAGTATACGTTTCCGTAGAGACCTATATTCTATTAGGGACAGGTCTAGTAGATAACGTAGGTAAGTAAGAAAGAATGCAATATTCCTTAAGTCTTAAGAGTAGGTACCGTTTAGTACTTCCTTCTCTAATTCCGCTCGAGTAGAGAATACTTAGGCGACGAGGTTATAGGCGGAGTAGGCGAAAAACTAGTTATCGATTATCTTATTAATATCGCCCTCCTCTACTAGTTCCCGGGTGTCCCGCTCTATTAGAGGCTTGCGAGATAGTCTATCGGCAGCCGTATGCTTCTTCCTAGGGATATATACTATATTAAAGTTAAATAGCCTAATCTACGCTAGCTATCTTATAATAGCTGCGTTTAGGAGGTCCGTAGTAGCCTTATTAAGTTAATATACTAGCGTATTAGCGTCTATCTCTAGCTAGAAGAAAATACTAAATAACTACGGACGACACTTCTTTAGTACTTTAAGAACACCGAGATACTCGCGCTTCCTAGCGTCGTAGCGTTGCTTAGAAGCGGAGAATAATCCTAACTTAAACCGAGAAGGGTGCCGAATCCTACTATCTGCCCGGTTATATTAAGATATATAGTATCCCTACGAGTAAAGGCTAGAATCTATACCTACTACGATTAGTCCTCCCTTTAGTTTATAGTCTAATGCAACTAGCGCTAGCGTAGAGATAAGGAGCTCCGTAATCGTATTCTTAGACTGCTAATATTCTTTCGTCTATACGAACTTAACGTCTTTCTTTAGGAGAGAGAAGAGTAGCCTTAGTAACTAGGCGAAGTCCTTAAGCTAGATCTTATAGTATACGAACATTCCTATAAGAATACGAACTTCTCTCTAGTCCGTAGGAGTTAGCTATTTAACGAGCTTAGCTACTCGCTCCGCATCTAGGTATCTGCTATATTTATTAGTAACGTAACCTACTATCTTAATCTATTTGTAGCATAGCTATAGCTTTTCCCTATAGACCGTTAGTCCTACTCTCTCTAGGTTAGTAAGCACCTTATCTAAGTTCTTAATATATTCTACTATAAATTAGCGGAGACTAGGTTTAACCTTCTCGTTGCTATACTTTGTTTTTAAACTGCAAATAGCTATATCGTCGAAGAAAGGTTTAGTAGCGTAAGGTATTTAAGTAGCGAGGATAAGTATAATAATTCGGACAAATTAAGTAATAGAGTTCGTAGCTCCCTATAGTAGTATCGTCTAGCGTAATAGGCCGAAAGGAGTATCGAAACCTATAAGGTCCCGACTTCTTATATCTAGTAGGATCTAATCGTAGCTAGAGAAGATATTAACTAAGGACGAGATTATATAACCTGCAAAGGCTTTAGAAAAACTATCTATATTAGGAGGAAGGTTAGCATTACGTATAGTTATAGCATTAAACTTCTATATAGCATTAATTAGGCGATATTTCTTTAGTTCTCCTAGGTTAGTCTTCTTTTTTACGAGAAAGTACGGATTCCGGTAGGTACTATAGCATAGCTTAAGAGAGCCTATATCTATATACTTACGGAGCATTTTTACGACTTCCCTCTCGAGAGAGCTCTAGAGTCGGAAACTAGGATGCTACTATAGCTTATATAGGATCGTACGGATAACCTAAGAAAGAGCAATAGTAGGCTTAATATAACCGAGATACTCGAAATTCTAAGTAAGTATAGCTTCCTAATTATATAGTATCTTAGTTAGAAGATATAGCTCCCGTTCTATTAGCGAAATAGTAGGCTTAATTTAAGCGAGCTGTTCTAGCGTAAGCCTTAAACCTTTTAGAATACTAGAAAACTTTTTAATTAAGTATTTCCTATTAAAGGGGCCCGTTCTAGGTAGCATAGCTTCCTTCGTAGCAAGTGCTTTCTTCCTCTAATATAGATTACTACTAGGATTAGATCTATCCGTTATAGATACGTCCGCGTTAATAGATCTAACCTTATCTGCTATATACTTATATATTATAAACGCCCTAATTTCTAGAGAGAATTTAGCTTGCGTATCTAGGTCTAGAAGTAAGTTTAGTAGTAGTTTACTATAGCGAACCCTATAATTCCGGCAGATTTCCTCGTAAATAACGTTAGCAACTATAGCTTATTCGTAGTTGCCCTTAGATTTATATCTATCTTTAGAGTTATAAGAATACTTATCTAGGAGGAGAACCTTAAGTTCTAAGTCCTATAGAGAAAAGAGGTTCCTAAAGTAGTTAAGAAAGAGCAGGTTACTAGGAGGATCCTCCTAGGAATAGAGCTCTAGGCTTCCTAAACAATGCCTAACTAGTTCCGGAAAGAGTAAGAACGTAAGGTTATTATATATATTACGTAATAATCGAACTAAACTAGCTAGTTTACTTAGCAAGTTCCGCTAGTCCTTATATAATAATTAAACTAAACTAGCTAGTTTACTTAGCAAGTTCCGCTAGTCTATATATAGATTAGTTAAGACTTTACTTAGCGCCCTTTTTATAATATTAGCATCCCTAATCGTTTCTAGCTAGCTCTCTATTAGCGTCTAAAGCTACCTACTTAGTCCCGTAGCTATCCTGAAGCTCCTCTTACTAGTACCCGTAGGCGTCCTAGAGCTCCTAAGACTACCCCTACTAGCGCCTAAGGCTATCCTAGCAGTCCTAGAACTAGCCTTAGATGCTCCTAGAAGTAGCCTAGAACTTCTACTAGCAAGATCTAGCTACCTAAATAGATACTCCCTTAGCTCTATAAGGCGCTTCCTAAGCTTGTTCTGCCTCTATTTGCTTTAATACTTCGTAGGAGCTTTATTGTAAGAGAACCCTATACTATAAGAGCGGTCTTTAGCCTTAGAGTATATTAATTTATATAGTATAGTAGATAAAAGCTATTCCTAAAGATCTAGATTCTACGTAAACTTATACTAGAGGCCCTAATAAAGAGTATTATCTAATTTCTAGCTAGGACGAATTAGCAGGGATAACGGAGGGATATTCCGAACTTGCTTCCTAATAAATTCTCTTATCTCGTTATAAGCTCCTAATTCTTCGGGATCTATATATAATTCTATAAGAAACTTATACTAGGCTATATAGTTAAAGACTAGTCCTTCGAATTTAGAATCTCTAAAGTAGAAACGGTGCTAGTAACTAAGGTAGTTATACTTGCCTTTATTCCTAAAGAAGATAGTTTTGCTACGAGGATTCTCGTAGATAGGCTTATTAAACCGGTCCCCCTCTTCTTTAGTAAGCTTTTCTGCTAGTTTCTCGAGTATTCTATAATCTAGCGCCGTATTCGCCCTAGGCACTAGTTTAGCTATCTTCTTAAGGATACTTATCGGCTTAGTTTAGCGCGTTCTAGCCCTCCCTATATCTATGCTTAAAATCGGGCTAAAGCGGACCTTAGTACCTAATCTTTTCCTATTCTACGAAAAACGTCGTCGACCGTTCTATACCCGTTGCTTCCTACTATGCTAGTAAAATAAACTAGGTTTCTACGGTCGTTAGCGATCGTGCCTTCTTAGAAGCTATTATCGCAGTTCCTAGAGGAAAGGCAAGTTCTTTAGGCCTACGGCCTTTCTAGAAGAGTTAGCGTCTTAGGATTGCTAGTAATAAAGAAAGTTATAAAGATAATAACTCTGTATACCTCTACGCGGACATTACGACATATTCTAATAAAGGTAACCTTATCTAAGATACTACGTATAGTAGCTATAATATTAGTCGAAATAGAAAGCCTTAAGCTCCGAGCCCTCTCGTAGCTTATAATTATACTCTCCGCTCTCTTATTAATTAGGATATTATATACCTATCGAGCCTCCCTAAGAGTCGCATAGATATAGATGCTTAGAATAAGCAGGTAGTCCTTATAGAAGTCTAGGAGGATACTATCTAGGTCCGTATATAGCTTAGAAGTAGAAATATACGGTAACGCCTCTATACTAGAGACTAGCTAAACCGAGAGATCTACTACTATTATAATAGTAATCCCTAGCATATCTTAGCAAACGATCTCCTCGTCCGCTTCCTCCTAATTAGGATTAAGAGAAATAGATAAGGGCTATGTTTCGGTATTATTCTACTTCTTTATATTAAACTAGACTTTATTATTACTTAGCTCCTCCTAGTTATCGACTAAGGATACCTACTCTTCCTTAGGCTGCTTAGAAGAGTCGAAAGAATCTATTAGGAAAGCATTAATCTCTAGCTCTCCGTACTAATAAAGGCCTACGTCGCCTTTATTATTATTCTCGCTCTCCTTCTTTCTAGATACTTCGCTATTTTTATCGGAATAGCTAGCAGAATTATACTCCTATATCCTATTATAGATCTAAGCGAAGTTAACTATAGAGGTAGCCGTACTGTCTAGCCTCTATTTTAACGTATAATAGCACTTAAGTGCAGCGCTATAGAACAGATCTGCCGGCTTCCTTCTATATAGGAACCGACTAAGAGCTTACTACCCGAATAGCTATAGTTCTCCGAGTTCTATAACTAGAGGTGCTCTAAGGAGCTTATTAGACTAGAACGCTTCCTATTCGTCTATAGGAATAGCCTTCTTAAGTAGGTTATCTAATCTCTATATTTTCGGCTTAGCCTTCTACGCCCCTTTCGCCTTGCCTCTAGAAGGGACTATAGGACCGAATTAGGCATTCTATATCTCTATATTCTAGGAATTCGGAACCGCTAGAGTCTAGGATCTTCCCTATATCTAAGACGAAGCCGCTCCTTAAGACGAGCTTAGCTTACCTCTGCGATAATGCTCTATTATCTCTAGTAGTGCCTGCTCTCTATAAGAGTTGCTCGTTCCCGTTTTAGTAGCCTGCTTCTGCTTCTCTATATTCGCCTTTATAGCTTTTATTAGAGACGTAGTCGGGTAGGAGGAATTCTAGATAGCTTTCTAAGAGGACTACGTAGCTATATAGGTAGTATTATAATCCTCTTCTTCCTCTTCTTCCCCGAGAATAAAGAGAGATCCTATAGGCTCGCATTCCTCTATATACTCTATAGTCCTAAACTTAGCTATACTAGCGTCGATTAAGATAGGATATTTACGCTAGTTAGATTCCTACGAGGCTCCTAGAGTATTAAAGCTAATATATTTGCTAATATTAATCGGACCGATAGCTTGTTTAAGAGCTAGGAGAACAACCTTTAATTAAGGAGACTTCTTATCCTAGCTATACCCGAGAGGTCTTATTTCTCCGCTAGCTTAGCTAGGATATATTCGGCGAGTCTTATTCTTATAGAGAAAGTCTTAATCTAGGAGCTAATTAAAGTAGAGATAGTCTTTACTATAGTATCCCTCTAAACTATACTCCTAGTAAGCAGTACCTATCTTAATTTCTAAGGTAGTATAAGCTATAACTATAGCTTAGATCTCTAGTACTTCCTTATTCTTTTAGCTACTGCGTAGGGGTCTATACGCAGGTTCCTAGTTCTTTTAAAAAGCAAGGGCAAGGGCAGCTAACTATTTAGTTAGCTTCTTAATATTAGGGCTTACCCTAGATATAGCGCTTATTACTATAGAGACCGGATTTAGGCGAGGGGCAGTATTCCTTATCGCTTTAACTAGCTTTCCTACTAGAATAGAACGATTATTCTTATATAAGGCTTTATTAGTTTTATCCTTTCGTAACTTAGCTTTTATAGCTAAAATTACTCGCGTAAAGTTATAAAATATATAGGGACGATCTATATCTAGGTTCGCTTTATTCTAAATCTTCTTCCGTATAGGCTTAGATAGAGGCTTTAAAAACATCTAGGTACGGCTAAAGTTATCTAGATCTTCTAGAGGAATTATAGTAGAAGAGATCTCGAAGTTCCGAATATACTCGGAAATCTCCTCTAGCTTATCTAGCTTCTATAGGGATAGCTAGGAAAGGTACGACTAATCTCCGAGTATGCGCTAGCTATTAAACTCGCAATACTCTTTAAGAAGGCTACTTTTAAATAGCCTATAGTTATAACTTTTATACCCTTCGAGCTTCTTAACTATAGGACGCTAATATCGATAAATATAGCTAACTAGCTTCTCGACTTTAGCAGATTTATCGCCCTAGTCGCCTCTATAAGTTCGGTATAGGTCTTTAAAACGCTTAACGAACTTAGTAACGTCTAACTCTTCGAAGTATCCTATCTTCTTAGAACTAGGCAAAGGCATAGGAGGTCGGCTTATAGAAATTAAGGCTTAAAACTGCTCGACGCTTAAGCTAATAGTAGTATTAATAGGGAGTTATAGTCCTATAGCTCCTTGTCGACGAGAATAAGTATTACCTGTTCCTATCGTTCCGTTAGGATAAGCTAAAAGGTTAGCAGAGCCTAGAGAGCTTCTAACTAGTCGTTTAACTTCTCTATTAAGTCCGATAAACTAGGCAGGTTAGTAACGGAACTCTTAATTGCGATACTCTATACTAATATTATCTAAGATACTACTAAAGTTAATAGTAGTGTCCGGGTTATTAGTGCCGGCAGAGGAATCGTTATTCGGTTCGTTTAGTATATTTTTAGCCGAAGGTCGGTAATAACGAACTAAACTAGCTAGTTTAGTTAGCGTTAGGTAAAGTTAGTAGTAATAGTAGTACTAGTTTGTTGCATAACGAAAGGAATATTCTCGCTAAATTAAAACCGAAATAAGAAACAGAAACTCTAGGTCTAGATATAGTAAAAGGAAATTCGTAACTTTGTAAATTGCGAGTAAGGGTAGCTAGTAATACCTAGTAGTTACCTATAAACTTTCCTAGAGGTTAGTTTCTTAGTCTATCCGGCTTATAATAATCCCGACCTATATTATTTTAAACATCCGGCCTATTAGTAATCCCTTCGTACTATGCGTCTTAGAGCCTTTAGGTAATCTCTAATAGGGAAGTATAGGGGCCGTTCTAAGCCTATACTAAATATAGAAAGAGTTATTAAACTCTCCTAAAACTAGGGGTAGCTAGTAATACCTAGTAGTTACCTATAATCCTTTCCTAGAGGTCGGTTTCTTAGTCTATCTAGCGTATAATACTCCCGACCTATATTATTTTAAACGTCCGGCCTATCGTTAATTCCTTAGTACTATATATTCCTAGAGCCTTTCGGAAATCTTCGATAGAGAAGTATAGAAGCTGTTCTAAGCCTATACCTAATATAGAAAGAGTTATTAAACCCTTCCGAAAACAGGGTAACCGAAGTTGCGAAACGTAGCCTTATAGCGAAACTAGGGAGTGCGAGTAGTAATACGATCCTATGTCCTTTCTCTAGCTTACTAAACTCTGTGCAGCTCGTAATATCGTATTCCTTAGGCTATTCTAGCTATAACGACCCCTCTATATAGGCATAGTAACCCTAAGCAAATCCTCGGAAAGCTATAGATAAGCTATACCGTTAGCCTTCTATAACTAATCGTCGGCGTCTTAAAACACCGTCGATTCTAAGTTATAATAGGACTAAGGGTTTATAACTTTCTTAGGGTTAAAGGCTATCCTCGTGCAGAAGGTAGCCTTAATACTTTTAAGTTCTTCCGAGTTTTCTAGTTCTGCCTAGGCTTATATATAATAAAGTGCGTTCTAGCAGCTTATCGTAATTAATCGCTTGCTTCTCGTATCGTAGTTCGTACTATTAGACTATAAGTAACTTCTTCCCTTTCGTATTCTTAGTAGTTCTTGTCCGTAGAAGATATTATATAGCCCTACCTTCGGCTCTATTTTAATACGTAAATCCTATACTACTCTAACTAACTTATAGTCGACTAGGCGTGTATATCTATATTGCTAAGGCCTAATAGCCCTAGAATTAGGTATATAGTAGTCGCACGCAGCGTAATAACGCGTAGTTCTCGTCTCTCGTCTCTAGGTAGCTAGGCTTAGGAATCCTCGTAAGCACTATAGTTTAAATCGAGCAATAGCTACGCTCGTAGTTACGCTTCTACGTTTAGCTTACGAACCCTCGTATTAACTATATCGTCTCTTATAATAGCTAGTAGGGCGGGTACGCATAGAACGTATAATAATACTAGAACTATAAACAAGAAACGTAGGGTAGATAATTAATTAATAGCTATAGAGGAGAGCCTAAGCTCGTGCTTAAGTAGGCACCCGAGCTGCTAAGGATGCGCGGTTTCCGCCTATTAATAGTAGTTTCTAGATAGCTGCTTTCCTTTATTACTAAGACTCTTCTCTCTTAGCTAAGGTATCTAAGGACTCTTCTCTTTTAAGGAAGTTAGTTAGGTTCTTAGGTAGAGAACCTTTAGAAGATTTACCTTCTTAGAAGAGTACTACTAGCTAGTTCTAAGGTATTAGTAGTACTAAGTGCTTAGGCCTAGTCTTATCCTTTTAGGTGCTATTACCTAAGGCTAACCCTTTCCTCTTTATACTCGTTTAGTTTTAAGTATGCCTTACTAGGCTTTTCTCTATCTTATCTGCTCTTTAGGGATATCTAGTATATAGCTAGGATTATCTAAAGCTTCTTAGTAGTATAGATAGGATATGCCTCTAGTCTCCTATATACTCTTTTCCTGCTTCTCTGCCTAGTTAATACTATAGGTCCTATAAGAGGTAAAACGTATTACTTTAAGGATAAGAAGGCTAACTCTTACTACCTAGGGCCTCTCTATAAACTCGGGCTTATAACCTATTATATTATATTCTTATAGGCACTTATCGGAGGATACGGCGGAAGGGTAGGTATAACGCGTAGTAGAAATAGAGATAGTAGGTAGGAACTAACCGAGTTAATTATATTAGTTAGTTATAGGTTGCATCTTCTCCTAAGATATATTTCCTAGTAGGTTATATAACCTAATATTATATAACCTATATTACCTAACTCTAGAACTAAACTAGCTAGTTTAGTTTAGTGCCTTAGGAAGTACTAACTAGACTGCACTTCTTAATATATTCCTTAAATTCTGCCTAGGTAGGAGTCTATCCCGGCCCTTAAGAGTCTAACTTCTAGGTCTATTAGGCTCTTTATTCTATGCCTATCTATTCTTCGCTAAAATCGATCTTATTAGTATCGGTTAGATATAGAGTAGAAGCCCTTTAGAATATCCTTTCGTAGTCGTCCTTCTATTTCTACTAATCTACGTAGTTCTTCCCTTTAAAGATATATAGATTTCTTACCTTTAGGACGAAGAGACTCGTACCTAGTAGGTAACCGTATTCTTAGACTAGTATTCTAGCCGGTTCTAGCTCTATCTCTATTATATTACGGAGGATTTTAGTCTCCCTTACTTTTAGTTAAGCTAGCTTTAGTTAGTTCTTAGTAGCTTAGTTTCGCCTCTTCTATTCTTATAACTCGTAGGCTAGTTCCTCGTTTATAACGTTATCTTATAGTAGTTCTCTACTTTCCGCCTATCTTTATTAGTTATTTCTAGCTCTATTTAGACTTCCCGCCTCTTTCTAGTCTAGAGGGGCCTAGCTTCCCCTAGCTCGGGTATTTCTCGATAAGTAGGTTTCTATTCTAAGCTCCTAGTACCTATTATATATTATAAAGAAGTAATTTATATATAAAAAGGTATCTTCTTTATTTTTAGTTAATACGTAGGCAGAGTACTAGGCAATACTACTCGAATCGCTTAAAGAGAGAAGGAGAGATAGCGCGAGGAGAGAGTAATATAACGCTCCCGCCCCTTTCTAGCCCTACTTACTAGGTTGCTAGGCTAGTAGCTACCGGAATAGTAGGTTCTATAGGCTTCCTATAGCGTCCCTTAAAAGTACCTAGATATAGCCTATAGTTATAATAAGACTAGACATTGCTTTCTCTCTTAGAAGGCTAAGCTTATACGTCTTAGACCTAGCTAAGAGATATATATAAGCTCTAAAGAAGCTAGCAAGATATCTAAGATTATTCTAAGACTTAGAGTTAATATTTAGAAGAGGGAGTAGAAGATTAATAGGATATTTAGACTCTAACTATATAATAGATAAAGCAGATAGAGTCTTAATCCTTAGAAGCATCTTCTTCCTCTATAGAGCCCTAGTTTCTTAGATAAGTAGGAAGCAAAAGTCTATTATAATATTAATAATAGAAGCTAAGTATATAGCTATAAATATATATATATATATAAAGCAATCTTAATTCCTAGCAGCACTCTTAAGAGAGATAGACTATATAGAGCTAGTAGGAAAATGCCTATTTTAGCTAACTATTAAAGCCTATCCTAATATAGTAAAAGAGCGAATACTAGTATAGATTATAGGAGATAACTAAGTAGCCTTAATACTTACTAAGGATGCATATACCTATAAGAGATCTAAGTATATTAATATTATATATAACTATATTAGGCATCTCTAGTAGTAAAGAAAGATTATAGTAGAACCTATTCTAATAAAAGAGATAGTCGCTAATAGCCTAACTAAACTAAAGAATAGGCTATAGTTTTAAGAGTTTATAAGATAGCTCTAGCTTATATAAGGAAAGGCAGGAGATTCTATCCCTATATTATAATAAATTATTAGATACTAGGGAAGAACTAGAATATAGGATATAGGCAGAAGACTACCTAGCCTAAGTAGGAGTATTAAGAAGTGCAGTCTAGTTAGTACTGCCTAAGGAACTAAACTAAACTAGCTAGTTTAGTTCTAGACTTAGGTAATATAGGTTATATAATACTAGGTTATATAATACTAGGTTATATAATACTAGGTTATATAATACTAGGTTATATAATACTAGGTTATATAACCTACCGAGAAATATATCTTAGGATAAGATGCAACCTATAACGAACTAATATAATTAACTCGGTTAGTTCCTACCTATAGTCTCTACTTCTACTACGTATTATACCTATCCTCCTTTTATTAATATATAATAGTCTACGCTATCTAAGACTATATTAGGCTAGTCCGCTAGTCCCGTTAGACGATACGATACGATAATAGCGTATTTTATTAGATCTAATTATAGTATATTTAGTTAAAGTATATCTAATTATAGCGTATTTAGTTATTATATATTTAGTTAGTATATATATAGTTAAAGCGTATTTAGTTTAGTTATAGCGTACTTAGCTTAGCCGTATCGTATTTAGTTTATTTATAGCGTATTTAGTTTAGCTATAGTATATATAGTTATAGTATATTTAGTTTAGTCGTAGCATATTTAGTTATAGCATATTTAGTCGTAGCATATTTAGTTATAGCATATTTAGTTATAGTATACTTAGTTATAGGCTTCTAGAGTATTAAGTTATAGTATATTTAGTTATAGCGTATTTAGCTATAGTATATTTATTATTTAGTTATAGTATATTTAGTTATAGCGCATTTAGCTATAGCGTATTTAGTTATAGTATATATATTATCTAGATATAGTATATTTAGTTAAAGTATATTTAGTTATAGTATATTTAGTTATAGGCTTATAGCTTATTTAGTAGAAGTATATTTAGTACTTTATTATCTAGTTCTTTATTATTTAGTTATTTACTATATAGTAGTAGCGTATTTAGTTATAGTATATTTATTATTTAGCAATAGCGCATTTAGTAATAGTATATTTAGTTATAGAGTATTTAGTTATTATATATATTATATATAGTTAATAGTTATAGTATATTTAGATTAGTTATAGTATATTTAGATTAGTTATAGTATATTTAGCTTAGTCGTAGCGTATTTAGTTTAGTTATAGACTTATAGTAGATTTAGTTATAGTATATAGCATAGTTAGTAGAATCTTATTATAGCGTATATAGCTATAGCGTATTTATTTAGATTTAGTTATAGCGTATTTAGTTATACTTAGTTATAGCGTATTTATTTATAGCGTATTTATTTATAGCGTATTTATTTATAGTATATTTAGTTATAGCGTATTTAGTTTAGTCGTAGCGTATATAGTTATAGTATATTTAGTTTAGTTATAGCGTATTTAGTCGTAGCTTATTTAGGAATAGTAGATTTAGTTATAGCGTATTTAGTTATAGTATATTTAGTTTAAACGTAGCGTATTTAGTCGTAGTTTCTTTAATTATAGCGTACTTAGTTATAACGTACTTAATTATAGTATATATTAAGAAGTGTAGTCTAGTTAGTACTACCTAAGAAACCGAACTAAACTAGCTAGTTTAGTTCTAGGGTTAGGTAATATAGGTTATATAATACTAGGTTATATAACCTACCGAGAAATATATCTTAAGAGAAGATATAACCTATAACTAACTAATATAATTAACTCGGTTAGTTCCTATCTACGGTCTCTACTTCTACTGCGTACTATACCTATTCCCCTTTTATTAATATATAATCGTCTACGCTATCTAAGACTACTATAGGCTAGTCTACTAGTTCCGCTAGATAATACGATTCGATAGTATATATAGATATAGCGTATTTAGTTTAATTATAGTATATTTAGCTTAGTTCTAGCGTATTTAGTCTAGTTATACTATATTAGTATATTTAGTCTAGTTATAGTATATTTAGCTTAGTCGTAGCGCCTTTAGTTTAGTAGTAGTATATTTAATCTAGCCGTAGCATATTTAGTTTAGTTATAGCGTATTTAGCTTACTTTTACGTATTTAGTTTTATTATAGTATACTTAGTATAGTTATAGCGTATTTAGTCGTAGCGTATTTAGTCGTAGCATATTTTATTATAGTATATTTAGCTATAGCGTATTTAGTTATAGCGTATTTAGTTATAGTATATTTATTTATAGCGTATTTAGTTATAGTATATTTAGTTTAGGCATAGGCTATATAGCGTATTTAGTTTAGTTACTACGTATTTACTATTTAGTTTAATTATAGTATGCTTAGTTTAGTTATAGCGTATTTATCTATAGCGTATTTAATAGGATCTTATTATAGTATATTTAGCTAGCCTATAGTATATTTAGTTATAGTATATACACTTATAGCGTATTTAGTTTAGTTATAGTATATTTAGGTATAGTATATCTAGGTATAGTATATTTAGTTATAGTACATTTCGTTTAGTTATAGCGTATCTAGTTATATTTAGTCGTAGCGTATATAGTCGTAGTATATTTAGTTATAGTATATTTCTTCGTAGCGTTCTTAGTTAGAGCGTAATTAGTCGTAGTATATTTAGTTTAGCTATAGTATATATAGTCGTAGCGTTTTTTAGATAGTCGTAGCGTCGATAGTTATAGTATTAAAAGTCATAGCAGTCGCTAGTCGCCAGTCGCCAGGTAAGACCACACGTGATTACACGTGACTATACGTGACTGCGCACAGATGCAGTGGAAATGGAATGGATCAATAAGACGCAGCTACGCTGCGCACTGATAATCTTTTTATGGGTAGTAGTTCTATTGACCTGCGGTCGGACAAGTCCCTGACATGCATTTGCTAAACAAACAGCACAGCCCCAATTCTGTAGCCGTGGAACAGCACCTAAGTTAAATACCAACTTCGAGGCCCTAGTTACAAGATAATTGGCTGTGCTATTCAGCCATTGAGAAGGTTTCTTTAGCCATAACATAGTCTCTCCGCTGTGACTTGATTGGCAGACACGATTCTCGAAGCAAAGATAGGTCGCCAGTCGGGTGGATAAATACAGTCCTTTGTATGCATACGTAGCACTGGCGACAGGGCAGCAACATTGACTCTACAACCCCCCCTTCTGCAGCCATGGAACGTGGAACGGGAGACAGGGTGTGTATTAACTTCCAGAGTCCATCGCCATGGACTTAACATGTACCAGGGCAACGGGTGGTAGGGTATAGTAAAACCTCTGTAACGCGATCTTCCGAAAGCCGATAACCTGCGTAACGCGATAATTTTAACTCAATCTTCTAATTTTGGCTGCAAACCTGCTACCTGCCGATATCGACAGTAGTTTAACTACTTTATCGTCTTATAGAGGTTCTAACAATGCCTAAACAGCATAGAATCTTAGTTACTTAGAGGCAGGTACTGCGCAGATACGCTTAGAGGAACCCTTACCTTCGTTAATACTACCTCCGCGACTAGTTTCTTAGTAAATTTAAGCGAACAATTACCTAGTTAACTATATCTAAGAGTCTCTTAGATAAATTTAAGTACCTTAATAACGATACCTTGCTCTTATCTATAGCTAACTAGCAACGTAAACGAGCTCTTAAATAGCTAGAACTTAATAAGGCTCTTATCTACTAGGTTAGAGAGGTAGAGGCAGATATTATAATATTAGGAGATATACTTAAGAGGATAGCTTTAAGGTTCTAGTAGCTGCTTAAGTATTATAATAGTTAGACTATGCCTGTCTTTACTAATAGTTAGATTAAGGCATTTAAGAAGAGGCATAATATTAAATTAAGAGTTAGAGCTAAAGAAGATGCTAGTATCTAAGCTGCTGCTATTAAGCAATAAGTTGCATACTATTAGAAAGTAGCAAAAGGGTTTAAACTGCTAAATATTTATAACTATAATAAAACTAGCCTTTACTAGAAGATAGTACTAGATAGAGGCCTCTTAATATAGCCTCTGCCTAGAATTAAGAAGGAGAAGAATCGTATTATAGTATACCTTTGCTATAATACTAATAGTAGCTATAAACTGCTAATCTAGTTTATTAGCAAGGCAGGCAAACTAAGGTGTTTTAGCTCTGCAAACATTTAAATTAACTCTCTAAATTATATATAGAGGCATAATAAGAAGGCCTAGATAGTCTATAATATTATAATTAAGTAGTTAATTTAGTTTAGCTAGCAAACCTATAGTAGAAGAGTTCTTCTTCTAATAGATAACTTTAGTATATATAAGAAGGCTATAAGGTAGATTAAGTTATAAGAACAATAGGTTATTCTATATATTATAGTCTACTAGCTGCTACTAAACTTAATATTACGTACCTAGCCTCTTAATTAAGGCATTATTAGAACCTATAAGGCTTACTACCGCAGAAGGTAGATTAACTATATACTTAATAAATATAAGGCAGGCAAGAACCCTCTTTAAACTATAAATGTTCTTAAGGCAATCCGTTAGTTAATCTAGTTATAGAATCTAATAACTATTAAGACAATGCAGGCCTGCTAGAAACGATTAAAACTAGTTAAGATTTAGAGTAAAGGGCCTCTTAAGAAGGACTATAAAGGGGCTATACTATAGCCTATACTATAACGCCTTAAAGAATTAGGACAAATCTAGCAGCTTATAACTATTAAAAACCTTCTAAACTATAAGGATAAGGTAGTAGAAGACGTTATATCTAAGGAACAGCTTAAGGAACAGATTGCTAGCTTAATTAATCTATCTGCTAATTAAGATAGTAAGGAAGAAGATAAGATTATTCTACTAATTCTAGTATTAGAGGCACTAGCAGCCCTGCACAAACTACGCCTTTATAAGGAATAGCAATCTAACTGCAATAATAACTTTATTAAGCAGCTTAATTACTATAAACAGGCCCTTAATAGCAAGAGGCAGCGTAATTTAAGACAGCAGTTGATTACAATATAGGTTACATAATTAATCTATAGAGCGATAACCTCTACAAAGCGATAAACTTGAGTCATTCGGATCATATCGCGTTACAGAGGTTTTACTGTAGCAACCTCGATTCTAGCCTTCTAGGACATGTAGTAGGCCCTGTTGCTAAGTGAACCCTCCTTCCGGCGTTTCCCGTATGCATGTGTAGGAGTGCAGCACCGTCAACTCGCTACTACCCAGCCCGGTGGCGAGCTTGATATTCACCCTGGCTGCAGCTCAGCGGATGCAAGATTGAGGCTGTAGCCTGTAGGAAAGTCTCCTAGGGAGGCCGAATCTCACTTTCTACAAAGGGATAAAAGCTCAGACCTGGGCAGAGCAGTTGTTGGACAATTTTGCTCGATACTGACCCAATTGAATCCCGCTCGAGTTGGCGCTATGCATCTTACTTGGCGAATGAGTGGCTTGGGAGAATCCGACGGGCAGCACAGTAGATGTCCAGCCCATCATGATTATTACTTTTGGGCCTTTGCAGGACCATCTTCCGCACCAGGAACCGAGCGCCCCGGCGACGACTTCGAATGCCATTCATTGCTTCCTTTGGAATCAGCTGTCGATGCAGGAATAGACATGGTGGCAACCACGATCACATCTATTCTGGATGACGTTCGGAATTTGGTATAGGCATTGTAGGTTCAGCTCGTGCTGTATCGTTCGACGGCGAATTCGGCTTGGAATTACTTGCGCGATAGCAACGAGGAGATTGCCATGAACATCTGTCACACCTAGTCCTGTGACAGAGCGTCGATTTATCAGATGGATTTGCTACGACATGATTGGTACAGCTTTCGAAGCTCCAAAGTTGCCGGCTGTCGACGGATGGAGCTCGATGTCAACAACTGTCACCGATTGCGACTTCAGCTTCGCTACTACCTCTCTCTACGAGCAATGCTGACGCTGCAGAGGGTTCGTCGGCGCATACACGCAGTATCCACCAATTTTATTCGTGAAGCGGTATTAGCTCGAGCGGCAAGGAAGAAGCGAGAAAAGAAGGTGCTACAGAACCTGCGTAAACTGCCAGCAGAGATTCGATTGTTGATCTTGGACGAATACATACGACTACAACCTCCGACAGTCACCGAAGACACTGGCCGTCTTCACCATCCCCTCATCGACGACCAGACCACCAAGCTTGACCCCAAAACTTATCACAGCATTTTCCACACCACACCACTCAAACTTCACCGCACAATCGATGCCACAGGAACTCCTCTCAAAAGAGCCGTCCAATGGCCCAGAAGCACCCCGAAATTCCTAATCCTCCACGACACTCATTGCAAAAAGTTTACACGAGAACATATGCTATACGAAATCCGCTGCACCATCACTGTCCCCACGACATGCGGCCACCACATAGTCATCTTCTACCCATCCAGTATCCCCTCCGACCCCTCCCAACGTTGGATCCGCGAAACGTCCAAATCGGCATCACACACTGATCCCTCGTCTTCTACTGCCATCGACAACGACTGTTCGTCAATCTGCTTCAAAAGCGCGCATCACGCCTGCAAAATCTGGCACGACCAGTTCATGCTTCCGAACGATATCCACTGGCGGAATGTGACGAAATTTGAGGTCGTCTTTGTAAAGGAGAAAATGTTGGCGAAGGTCTGGAGGTGGGCGAAGACGAATCCCCGGATGGCATGTTGGAAAGCCGTGCTTGGAACGGTGGTCTTCTTGTTTGGACCCGTGGTTCTTGCCGGCTTGCTGGGGTATTTGTTGCCGTTTTGGACGGTACGTACTTGGGGCTGGTTGAAGAGGTGGATGGGGACGTTGTGGGCGATGGTTTTGGAGAAGGTGGCGAAGGTTGTGGCAAGGATACGGCGGTTTCGTCGTGGAGATCGGCAAGCGAAATAATTGTGTTGGCGCGGACAATGTTGTAATGTGAGAGTAAGTGATGGTCACAGGCATAGAAAGAGAGAGGATCGGAGGAAGAGGTAATGGTTCGGAATATCATGACCTCGCATAATACACGTTGCTGCGCGAAGATAAACTTTAATAGAGGCAGAATGTATATCTTTCTCACCTTGACAATTCAACATGTCGTTCGCGTTCCACAGGCAGCTAGCACGCCATCTTCGTTTCATATGGGCTAAGCTCCGTCCAAGCACAACACTTCCACCCGACGATCTACCATCATACATCTAACCTCACAAACATCTCGGCAGGAAATTCACCCCATGTACGTGCATGGAGAGAACGCCGATAAGGCTGTGGAAGTCGTGAACGGCTTTTGAGTAGCTGAGATCCGTCTCCGACTTCGACTCAGTCCGCTCCGAATGCCTACACTCCAAGATGATAGGCGTCGACTTGGCTGCATGGTACAGCATTCGTCATGCTCCACTTACATGTTGCAACTGCGGAGCGTGCGTGGTTGAGGAGGATAGAAGAATTCTTGATAAGGAGGACAATGGCAGTTTCTTCAGTACCGGATTCTGCAGGATCGTGAAGCAGTCAATCGAGTCGACAGCACGATGGGCTCCAGCAAAGAATTGCACGTCAACACTGAACAGTCCTCGCCCGCAAACTCTGCATCCGAGAATGAGTCCGGCTCCGCCAACGATGCTCACCTCCGCTCGGCTTATCGCAAATCCGACCTTCGTTTGCTGTACTGGTACAGCTTCGTCTACGTCTGGATGCGAATTCACGCTTCGAATATTACCAACACTGCCATCATCAACATCGAAAAAGGCGATGGGATCAAGGAACAGCTGGGCAATTTGACTTCGTCACAATGGGCTTGGTGCTTGGCAATCTTTTATTATCCTTATGCGGCATTCGAGCCGGCTTCGACGTTGCTGTTGAAGAAGTTTTCGCCGAGGGTATGGATGAGCAGGATCATGATTACTTGGGGTTTGTTCAGCTTGAGCTCTCCGGATCGAAGGCACGTTTTGCTGACGAGGGGTGTGAAGGTATCGTCTCCATGTGCCAAGCTGCTACACAGAATTACTCTGGACTGTTGGCCACCAGGTTCTTCCTCGGATTGGCGGAGGCTGGCTTTTACCCTGGAGTGCTGTACCATTTGACATTCTGGTATCCTGCCACAGACACTGCATTGCGTATCGCTTTCTTCTACGCCTGCGGTCAGTTCTCTGGAACCATCAGTGGGCTTCTCGCCTTTGCTATCTCATACATGAATGGCGTGGGTGGTCTTGCAGGTTGGAGATGGGTCTTTATACTCGAAGGCATTCCAGCTGTGCTGATGGGTATCGTGACATGGTTCACTTTGCCAAATTTTCCAGAAGACTCAGCTTGGTTGAGCGAGGAAGAACGACGAGCAGTGCTCGACAACCGACCCAAGACCCAGCCAACTGCAGATTCGAAGACTTGGAACTCTAAAGAGACCAGAGAGATTTTCAAAGATTCAAGAAATTATTCTTACACCTTCCTGTGGATCTGCCATGCGATCGGAGGTTGGGGAATTGCGAAAGTGTTGCCGACGGTGATATATGAGCTTCATCTTTCTGGGTCTGCAATCACTCAGTTGTTGACAATGCGTACGTGCAGGTTTCATACACGTAGAGACTATTGCTGACTGCCACATAAAAGCCTGCTATACCCTCGGCTTCATCGTCCTCAACGGAGCCGGCTGGCTGATCCACCGGGGCTATATCAGCTCTTGGCAGACTGTCCTCGCCATGGAAGTGATTTGCATCGCCTGCTATATTGCTCTCATTCTGGTCCGTGGCGCAGTGAGTCGGTACATGCTTGTCACTATTGCGATAGCCTCTTCCATGGGCGTACTGCCGATCTTGTGGCCGGAGCGGATCCGAGCTGCTAGGGGAACGACTACAGCCGGTCTCATGATTGGTTTTACCAATGCTGCGGCGCAGTTGACGGGCATTGTGGGCCCCATGGTTTATCAGGATAGATTTGGTCCGCGGTATACTGTGAGCTACTCTGTCAGTATTGCTTTGATAGCTGGTGCGATTGTTGGGGTGCTGGTAACTTGGTGGTTGATCTGGAAGCGCGATCAGCGGGAGGCGAAGGAACCCGATGCTGCGGAGCACTCAGCAGAATGAGAATGTGACGAGTTGAGGTCTCCAGCATGAGAGTTTTGTCATTACCCTGTCGAGGGCTGAATTGATTGCGCAGTGCATGGTCAACGTGGTAGTGACTGTCTGGATATTCAGCAGGGTAGGGTAGGCGAGAAATGAGCTGCGAATTGCCTTGAGCGCAGATATCAAGAATCGCAAGAGCCTTCCAAGTTCGCCAGCGCAATTTCTGATGTACGCAGCCAGAACTGTGGGCATTGGTCTGTCCACATTCGTCTCAATTCTTTGCCAAACGCATCAACATTGCACATTGCGCTTGTCCTTATTTGACGCTTGAGTTCAATCCAGTAATGGCATGGTCGTGTGTCTCGTGAGCATATGGAGCTGCTGAGCAACTTGATGATACCAGCTATTCATCAGTGTAGAGCTGGAATACTTGCACTTCCGGTAGTCATGGTAGAACCTCGTTGCAAGAGAGGTCGATGATAATTGCCTGACTATTATGGAGGCCTAAACCTTGGTAGGTGCCACTACGTTAATTCCGGCTCAACTCACTGTTTACTTACTGTTTACTCGCTATAATAACTACTATTGTCGCCGCCGCTATTATCGCTGTCGCATTATCGCATTAACAATAATAGCGCTTAATTACTATATTATAGCGCCGTCTACTACTACTATTGCAATATAGCCTTCTTAGTAGCGCTAGTACTATTACTTTAGCGATAACCTCCCGTAAACGGTATATAGCACCTTTAATACGCACTTAGTAAGCGCGCTAGCGTCTTCTTACGTCGCTATCGTCGCTAATAACTTATAGTCTGCTCGCTACTACCGCTGCTACTATACCGCTTATACTATAACCGCTAGCTAGCGATATCTTAACCTTAACCGAGTTTAGCGAAGAAGCTAAAATAGGAGACGCTCTAGCAGCCTCTAGGTAAGTAGAAGTCCGTACCGCTACGTACTTATAGTATACTTATCGATTCCTAGTACCTCCGCTACTTCCGCCGCTCCTTCGCTACCCTCCGCTGCCTTTATATACCTTTGCAAACCTACTACTACGAATCGATCCGACTTCTAGTTTATTAATAATAAGAAATAGCAGCGCTAGCTTAATAAAGCAGTCTTAAAGAATAGCTAGACGAAGAAGATAGCTCGTAATAACCTAAATAAGTAGAGTATTGCTAGAAGGATAATAGAGACTAATTAAGGGGTAGTAGCGCCGAACCCGTGCTATTAGTACTCGCGTAAGGGCTATAATATAACCTATATAGTATTTAAGGCTAAAGAAGGAGACAAATCGATTATATACGCTTATTGCAAGCGCTATAGCAAGAGTAACTATAAGGCTAGTAAGGAAGAGTCGCAAGAAGAAGAAGATAATAATAATAGTAACTCCTTCGATACCCTACGGCGACTCGCTCGGCTAGAGAATATGCTAATTATAGTATAGCGTAAGGTAGAGAGTTTAGAAGAAGAGAATAAGGCACTATATACTAGGCTAGACAATTAGACTACGTAGATTAAGTTATATAATATATAGCTAGTTTAGCTAAGAGGTAAGGCTAATAATAGGTCTAGAGATGCCTATACGCTATAGAAGAAGATCTAGCCTAATAGCTAGCGTAAGGAGCCTATTCCTCGCTAAGTATATAGCTAAATAATAACGGTGCGCCTATAAGTAATAATTTAAGATCCCCTAGCCTACGCTTCTAAATAATCGCTAGCCTTAATATATAGCGAGTCGCCTACGAGTTACTACGAGTAGCCCTAGCCTATACTAAAGAAACGTCTATAGCCTTAATACGCGCAATAGCTATAGGAGCAAAGGCCTAGCATGCCTCTAGTATAACGAGTCGCCTGCGAGTCGCTATAAGTAGTGCCTCTAGCTATACTATTAATTCCTCGCATTTTTCCTAGTTAATATATATATTACTAGAACCTAAGCCTTCTAACGCTTTAACGCTAGCTTAGAGGTATTCTTAGTCCTCTAATTAGCTAGCTCGTTTTGTTGCTAATTAGCATTAATTGCCTTCTTAGGCTCTTCTATATCTAGCTTATTTAGCTCTTAATTAGCGGTATTCTTAGCCTCTTAATTAGCTAGCTAATTATCGTTATCGTCTCTAGTTAAATTAAGGTGCATAGGTAGCTTATTACGATTCGAGACTATCTCTATAAAGGAGGGTTTCTTAATCTTAATTATCTTGCTATCTAGAGTCGTATTATCCTGCTTAATGCTAGTTATAATACTATTATATTAATTATATTAATCTATAGGCTCGTTAGGCACTATACTCGCATGCTGCTGCTTCTTCGTTAATAAGTGCTTAATCGTTTAAATTAGTATTCTAATAGTATAGCTATTATTCGCCTTATATTAGGTTCTAAAGGCTAGTATAGCCTCTTTAATATCCTTATCTTAATAGGCCGGAGGATTAATCTCTATAGGTTAATAGTCCTTATTAAAGCCTATAATAAACATAATGTTATAGAAATCCTTAATATTCTATAGTAGAAAGGTCTTAAAGTTCTTTAGTCGAAGACGGCAGGTAATAATAAAGTTTATTAAGTTAGTATCGGCATAATTAAATTTATATTCGTTCTAATAATCGACTATTTAGAAGTATAGCTCGTTAACGTCCGTATCCCTATAGTCCTAAGTATTAATATTCTTATTAGACGAAACCTTAATTAACTAGCGGTATAGCAATACCTTATAATTAAACCGCTTAATTACCTTCTTCTATAGCTCTATAGCGGCTATAGTAGGTATTAGTTTACGATAACTAAGTAACTTTAAACTAGCGTTAGGGCTAGGCTTTAACCTATACCGTATATTCGTAGTATTATAGTTATCGTTAGTATACGCCGCTATAGTAGGAAATGCCTAGAATCCTAGAGGTTCTGCTATAGGCGGTATACTCGTAGCGATAGCGCTACTAATAGCGCTAATAGCGCCTAGGTATATTAAGCGCTTATAATAGAACTATTTAGCTAGTAGATCCGGATTCTTTAGGCTATATACGCTATAGAAGGCGTATTAGCCGTATATTCTAGCATAATTGTTGCTATTAATAGCGCAATAGGGGCCCTAGGTAGCTATATTATCGTTTATAGCGGTAGGGTATAGTAGAGGCAAGAAAGCAAGGAATTATTTAATAATAGTTAAAAACTCGTAGCGCTATAGTACCGTAGCGGAGTAGGAAAGAGCTTTATACGCTATATAATACGCTAAACTATAGAAAGTTAGCGAACTTAATTAACCCTATATCTTTATTAATAACCGGCTAATTACTAGTTTCTCTAAAAGCCCTATTTACGTATTGCCTAGGTACCTAGTTACGAGCTGCGAGAGGCTTATCGAGTTTATTTAAAACCGGCAGTTAATTAGCTGCTAAGTAATTATCGATTAAGGTACGTAGCTATAGATATATAAGGCGGTAAATATAGTTACCTTTAGGGTTAATTGTACTACTATTAATCGGCAGCCTAAAACCGTACGGTTCTATAGTAGTGCGGTACTACTATAGCGTATCCTTAGGAAGGTAGGCGTCGAGATCTAAATACTATTAGCGAGTACTTAGCGCTATAGCTATAAGTAGTCTTACCGAAACTACGTAGTTCTTCCTTAATATCGTCTAATATACTATTAGGTAGTAGCAGCTCTTAATTGCTAGCCTTATAAAGCTTAGAATAATATAATAGCTTATATAGAATGCCTAGAATTAAATGCGGATAGTTGTTTTGTTTCCGGATCTTATAGTAGTTCTAAACATTAATAAACTAATAAACCTCGTATTATATAATTAGTATATATATAGCGAGAAACGCGATTTTATTAGCCTTTAATCTATCGTTAAAGAGGCCTTTATTATTAAGTTTATAGAAGTACGTACGCTAGCTACTTAGCGTAGGTGCCTATTAATTCTACTATGCCTTAATGCGCTAGTTTATCTTACTCGTGCCGTATTTAAACACCTCGTAGAAGGTTAGCTAGATAGGCGTAGTAGCTAGATCCTGCGATTCCTTATAGTAGGCCTTCCGAACTATATAGTAGTAGTTAGTAGCTAGAATTGTCTCTACGCTACGATCGGATTTAACTATCTATAGTACTGTTCGAGTAGCACGTAGGGTTTAGACGTATTAAGCGAGAACTAATATAGCTATACGGCTAGTAATTCCGACGTAAATCTATATAATATAGCGTAAATAAATATTAATAGCAGTATAGATTTAGATACCCTAGTGCTCGAACTTATAGTATACGTCGATTAAGATTGCGAAGAATAGTCTAGGCGTAATAATAGCGCTATAGTATTTCCTAATCCGCTCGATACGCTTCCGTAGGCCTTTAGGGTTTAGTGCCTTTAATATAGTAAAGACGCGATTACTAGAAGTTATAATTAGCGCTACGGCTGCAGTATAGCAATAGTGCTAGTATAACTTACTATCTAATAATATTATACTTCGTCCTTAAATACGTATATAGATGCCGCCTGCTAAATAACTTAATTATAAACTTCTATAGTTCGCTCTATAATACCTTCGTAATCTCTAGCTCTTATTCCTTATATTTATAGCTATCTTTACGCTTCTATAGACTAAGCTCTTTACGTATAGCAGTATAGCGGTAGACGCTAATCTAGAAGCCTTCGCGTTCGAGAATAGTTATAGCCTTCTTATTAGTTATACGTAGGAAGTAGAAGGTCTAGGCAACTCGTAGGCGTAGCAACTCTTAATTATTAAGGCGATAATTAATACGGCGATTATAGTTAAGGTTCTAGAGCGCGAGGTTCCGAGCGAGGGTACGGTATAATATAGTAACACCCTAATTACGAAGTTTAGAAACGATAGTAGCACGCGGTACGCCTGCCTCTACCCGTTCCTTAATAAAGTCGTACTAGTCGCTATAATTAACAGTCTAGCGAGGCATGCTATAAGTCGGCTGCAAGTAATATAGCGAGTAATATAGCGAGTAATATAGCTAGAGGCAGCTGAAATTCGTAGTGGCACCTTCCAAGCTTTCGGCCCCCGTCGACTATGATTGATAGATAGTCAGAGAGAATGTGGCGCAGGTGCATCAGCAGCCAAGCCTGCCAACTGGGTTTGTGACCACGTCACTTCGACTTCCTCACCAGCAACAATCATCCAGTGCATACGCGAAATGCTCCCTGACCACATCGAGCAGCACTGCATACCTGTTCTTACTAAAAAGTGGTCATGAGTGGCTCCTAACACCACATGCATCTCAAGCCTGGTCCACCATGCCCTGCAGTGTCTTCACGATCAAGGGATACTGCCATTGCGGCGTAACACACAGGAAGAAGACAAACACCCAGATATATCCCAATGGCCTTAAAAGGATGTCCCACTTCCAACTATAATGGCTTAGACCATTCATCTTGTCTAGTAGTCTCAACACTGCGATCTCTGCCGAACACACAACGAAGCTAAGGAGGAAGAATCGTAGATGTGTCACGCTGGTGTTCTCTCCATAAACCACGATGTCACAGAACACGTGGCAGCCAGCGGATATGAGGAACACCGTCAATGCTCTTATGAGTTTGTATCGGTGCAGCGAACGTGGCGTGAAAGCTTCGAATGGGCGAACGTGAAGCTTTTGCCAGAAGGTACCCCAGAAGCGATGCAACGAGGTAGCTTCGAGGATACTGCCAAAGAGCGGAGGCCATTGCCAGGATTCGTTGATGCCAAGTATGCTGACGCATATGATCGAACAGATGTCGTAAGGAAGGCCGAGACCGTAATAGCCACCCCAAATCCAGTTGATGGTGATCAATGCCCTGACAGCGAGATCGTGTCGCGATAGCTGTGGCAGAAGAGTTTGCTTTGAAGGTGCGAGGTCATCAAGTTCCATTCCTTCGGGCAATAGAGCCCTTGGTAGTCGATGGATGACGACTTGATTCAGGAGCCAGAGCAACAGCATCCTTGCACTGATGCGAAGTGCGAAATGCAGACGCCTCTTGCTTCCAGCAGGAAATTGTTTTGCATCGGGCCCATGCTTGGTACCACGGATGTCAATCAACTGCTTCACGGCGAGCTTGATTTGTTCCGCGAACCCAGTCGAAGGAATCTTGACCTGGTGACCTCTGCAAAAGATGATTGATGCCGAGTGAATTGAGAGTCCCGTGATAAAGGGCACCGTCATCGGAAAAACTTGCAACACACCGGGCATCGTCCAGAACAAGTATGCAACGCTCAGCAAGAGCAAGGTGCCCAGCACATAACGTTGGGTGTTGGCCGGCTGTCGTATGGCTAAGAAGTAGAAGAGGCCGGGCAATAGTAAGGTGATCATGCTCGTCGAGAAAATCATCGCTACTTCCAGGACCGGCACTGGGGAGATTCTTCCAGGTTACCAACTTTGAGGAGCGAAAAAGGGTCTTACTGCCATTCTGTATCTTCAGTGGGTTAGTCGTACCAACACGCTGCATCGCTGGCCGGCCTTGAATGCTGCCCAGGATGCGGCCCACAGACACTGATTGGAATGTTACCATTCCTTCGCGCATCCTTCGGGATAACTTCGGGATCCACAAAAGGCTTCAGCTGGTAGTGGGTCACATTATAGTCTTCCTGCTCGCGCATCCTTCTGCAACGGGATCCTAGCGACGAGCGTGATGCTGCGGGACGGACCTCAAGCCACATCTTTCGAAAGCAGGAACAGGGCGAAAGATAATATAACACAATTGCTGTTCGAAACCAGTCGCAGAGAGAGAAAGGTCAACAATGGGAGTGGGAGTACGGTACACCGGTCGGTTCGATGCAATATGTTTCGTTTCCTCAACTCGCCAAGATTCCTTCCGTATAAGTCACCAACGTAGCATCAGGTACCCGCACACTCCTTGGTCAGTGGTCACCTACTCTGCTGCTTGTGCTCTTGCGCTGGAACACAAACATAGCAGGGCGGCTGTCCTTGTTCAGCCCGATTTAGCCAGCATCCTTCCTGCCTCCCGAGCCCTATGCTATAGAGTCTGGTGGGGACAGTGACTGCCTCTTAGTCCATTACTGACGAATCATTGACGAGAACAATTCGATCGCGAAGCCTCAATCACGGATGCGCACTCGGGAGCTGTGCCTGAGATATCGATCCATCTCATCAGCGGCCCACAAACCAACAACAAAGGATGGCAAAGTCTTTGGAACTTATATTGCCATGACGAAAGTTGCCACTCCTCCGTCTCAAGCTTTACGAACTCGCGACGAATGGCGAGCTTTGGTAATTCAGCTTCTCTTGATCACTTGCCTGAAGGAGACGCTTTCGTTGGGATGTAAGTGGGACGCCAAGTACTTCCATCGTGCAAAGGACATCCATCGTGTCCTTTGTGCTCGAAGCGACCGGTGGAGGGAAGCTGGTGATCAACCTATCGATGTCATTCCAACCCCAACGCGTAAGATGAGAACGAAGACGGACGGACGAACAATCCGAGCCAAGAGCAGCTTCACCAACGGATATAAAACAAGTTCACCTTTCCCACTACTCGAAACCATACTCATCACCCATCAACCACTTTCTCCCATCAAGCAAAGCTCCCACCTCACTAAACCTTCCGCCAACACCAAAACCTCCAACGACAATGCCTCCTCCAGTCCTCCCACAGATCATCTTCGGCGTCGCCGCCCTCATCGGTATCGGCGGCCAAGCTGGCGGCGCGGTTGCTCAATGCTACAACCAAGGCAACTGCAAACGCGACGTCACCTACGCCGGCGAACCTCACCCAGAGAACATCCTTTCCCGGGTCAACATGCACCTGCCCAACCGCCGCCAGGCCGACGTCGGACCCTGCAATGTCCCACAATACAACTACGATCTCTGCAAGAACGACCTTCAGGCCGTGACGATCGACACTTCGATTCCGAGCGAGGGTGGTGAGTACTGAGATGGAATTTGAACAAGGCAAAGAATGATCTGGCTGACGAGTTTTGTGATTCATAGTGGCTCGTTTCGAGAACGTTCCTGCTACGTGCATGAATCTGGCTACGACGCTTTCGGGACAGTGTGGAGGAGATGCTCCGGGCGTGCAGCCTTGCGGTTCGGCTTGTTTGCAGTATACTGGTTTGACGCCAGAGCAGATGACGACCATCTCTCAGGCGCTGCAGCCAGGTTGTGATGGACAGTGCTAGATGGAGATTGAAGGAAGAGAGAAGGTTTTGGAGGAAGCTTCGCCGTGTTGTTTTGCTCCAGTTTTGGCCAGCTGAGTGCGTCCGATCATTATATTTCATGGGTAGATAGGGTATCAAATTGCTTGACGTTCGTTTGAGTCTTATCTTTCTTAGTGATCGAAGGGTGGGTATGTGCTCGAATGTGATTCTTAGTTCATCCCAATCGTTCAAATTTGTCGGGTACCAGACTTCTATGCTGAAGCTTTTTTCTATTTTCCAGCTGCACTCGCCGCTCACGAAACCATCAAGCGCGGTTTTTGTGAACAAGTATACCACGAAGCGGACAGAGGGCGTCAGGAGTACCACCATAACAATCATCGCCCACCACAACGATGTGTTGCTTCGCTCAATCTCTCGAATCTTCATGTCGAAGATGCCCATTGCCAAAGTGAGCGACAGGTAGGTTGTAGCCAATAGTATAAGTATGGTCGTGCGGCTCCGCCTGTTTGTTGTTTGCAGCAGCAGACCGTAGGACAGTCACGCCCTGATGAGCATTTGGAAGCTGCCGTCGAGCGATCATGAAAGTCTTCTAGCCTTGATGAAAGATTACTCTAGCGGCACACTCAGCATCAACTCAAACCGAGGGATCGAACCTGAGGCTTAGGCTCTGCTTCGCCTTTCTAGAATGATAGCTGAGACTTCATCTGCTGAAGAACGTCCCACGATATTTCAGCTGCTGTGTTGTGTATACAACATCTTTGTGGGTCGTTGAAGCGTGTTAGACCATCTGCATGGAGCAGTAGTACTGGCAAGCCAGAACTCTAGGTTCTGAACACAGATGCAATCATACGCCGCCAGGACTGCAGCTTGCCACGAAAGTCGAATCAGCCGGGCAATCAGCAACTGACTTTTGGGTTTTGAATGACATCCTGTCAGAAGCACCACAGCTCCAGAGAAAGCAGCGAGACTGGCGGGTCTGGAGCTCAAATGGTGGCAGCAGACTTTCGACAGCTTGAGAGCCAGCCTCCAACCACTGTCACCTTCTAGAAAAGACACGATATGAGCAAGTGACAGAGGGTTTAAGAGTTAGGGGGTGTAATGTTAGTGGTTCCATTCTATCTACTATTAACTAACTACTCTAAGATGTAGCTAACCTTTAATTATACCTTGCTAAGGTACAAATACCCGGCTATCGCACCTTAGCAGGTGCAGCCATGCCAAGAATTCACTTTCCAATCGTTCCCCCTGAGAAGGATCGTAGCCCAGAGCCAGTATCGTAACCACTGCCCCAATAGAGGCTAACGGACGTGCTCGAAGGATGAAGAGCATTTTAACAGAGCCGAGTGGACCACGACTGGCCTCGTCCAACGTCTATATGTTTTGTAAGATGTGCTTCTTTTGGTAGTACCAGGACCATTTTAGCTGTCCAATAGACGCCGCCACGACGTACACTAGCAAAGACCTGCTAGCAGTAGCCAATATGGAAGCCATCGCGTTCAAAGGTGATGCCGTACGAGAGAGTCGGTGTAGATTGGTTGTTATATACCATCAGCAACCCAACAACCGTAACCAGGCAGGCGGAACTGGAGGCCACGGCAGCAGCCTCGGGTATCCATGTATCGAGCATCACGGGTTGTCACCAGCTTGCACGCTCAAATTCAAGCTTCTCGGAGTGTTCATTGCTCAAAGGGACTGCAGCGTACGCGGTACTTCGCTTGTGTGGCTCGCGGACGGCATGGCTCGCTTCCCTTCCTTCGCTGGACATCGTTCGTCTTGAGGAGCTGGTGAGAGTCTCCGCGATGACTTGCAGTGATCGTAGTGGATCTCATCCTGCGCATGCGACAGCGGACCTTCTTTGTATGGAGAGCAACAGACGCCTCAGCCCCGCGATTGTCCCTGCAGTTTGACCGATTGAGCCAGTACGTCGAAAGCCACCTGCAGTCTAAGGGCGCCCTTCTGCGGGCTGTGCACGGCTGCGCTGAGCTTCTCACGTAGAACGATTTGAGGTCCGATACCCAGATACTGGCCAGACATTGACATTTGGAACATCCATCATCATACTGAGTGAATATGAAATATCGGTGAAGCAGTCCGACACACTTGCAGATTCTGTGCAATGTGAGATGCCGTCTCAATTTGTCAACATTCCTGGGCTGCAGCCTTCTTTTCCACAATCGAGAGGAGGTACCCACAATGGCAGAGCCTCGTGGCTTGCACGGAAGACGCGATGCGGCATCAGTCGCGTGATGCAGTTGCGACATTGTTGAAGCGGAGCATTAAAGGCAGGCTGTGACACCGCATCGCTGCTATTATAGCCAGGTACGAAGACGATATCAGTCGCAGCAGCTGTTGCCATTTGAATTGGCTCCATAGCCTTGTCGGTCGCGGGAGAAGCGTCACGTACAGAGCTTCAGACGTGGTATTTCTTGGCTTTCGAGCTCGAGACCTCGCGGCGCCTCCAAAGAGGACGATGAATACGAAATACTGGATTGATATTGTAGTGAGTATCCAAAGTACGAACTGTGGCAAAATTCGATGCCCCTTACGACTACGACTTAATAGTCGATGCTTGGGATCAGGTTGTGATTTAGAGGGCCTACTGTCTGACAACTCCAGCGTCTGACATGGTCTTCGGCCAAAACTTTGACGGGCTTTCGCAAGGCTTGGGACGCCGATTTTGGATAGGTATCGTTGCCGAGGGTTTGGGAAGCTCGTCGAAACAATTCCATGCAGCCATATCCAAGAGTCGGAAGGTGGTGATGATAATGCATATTCCAGAGGTTTAGTTGTTCTCACCCAGTCACGAACTAAGCAACGCTATGTAAAATGGTATATCTCACCGATAGTAGCCTCTGAGCCCGTCAAGGCCACATGAATCTGCTCAGGACTGCTCTCGGCACCATTGGACTGCCGATTCCCCCGGATCTTGTAATCGTAATGGAAGTCTAGCACCATTGAAATTGTTGTATTGAAGATGGCCGTGCCGAGGTGGGTACGGAGATGGAGAGCACGGACATGCCAAGACTCGTCATGGCTGAGTGATGAGCGATCCCGACCTCTTCTGGTGGAGCTTCCGTGCCCAACTTCTTCTTGACAACACTACGCAACACCGGCACGATGCTGGCGACGCAGAAGCTGCTGGGTGCTTCTGCACCGCTCGTCCGGCAATCTGCTGGCCTCAATCGTGCCCAATGGCGAAGCGTGCAGCGCCAATGGCAACGTCAACTTTCGCTACAATCCACCCGACCGCGGATCGCCCAATACGCCCGAACCGCGCAACGACGACATCAATCGACCAGTGACCAAGCGAAAGAGGTAGCGGATACGGCAAAAGCGCAGGCGGTGAAGGCGGGAGTGGCCACAGCCAACACGGGCTCTCGCTTCGTCGCATATGTCTACGGAACTGGTCTCGTCCTCTTGCTGAGCTTTGGCTACCTGTACGCCACGGATACACGCGCCAGCATTCACCAATTCGCTGTGACGCCGCTGGTTCGTCTGCTGTTTCCGGATGCCGAGGACGCGCATCACGCTGGAGTGCGGTACATCAAAGCTCTCCACGACTTTGGCTTAGCTCCGCGGGAGCGTGGGAACGCAGACAAAGCGTTGGGAGATCTGAAAGTCGAGGTGTTCGGACACATTCTAGACAATCCTCTGGGCACATCCGCAGGTATCGACAAGGATGCCGAGATCCCGGATGCCTTGTTCGCATTGGGACCGGCCATTGTAGAAGTGGGAGGTGCTACACCTTTACCGCAAGAAGGGAATCCGAAGCCCAGAGTCTTCCGAATACCGAGTCAGAATGCCCTGATCAACCGATACGGCCTCAATTCGCGAGGAGCAGAGCATGTGGCAATACAGCTGCGGGAAAGAGTACGGCAGTTTGCCTACGACAACGGGCTAGGGCTGGAAGCCGAATCAGAGCAGAGGATATTGGACGGTGAAGCGGGTGTGCCTCCGGGAAGCCTGGTAGATGGCAAGCTGCTGGCGGTGCAAGTGGCCAAGAATAAGACAACACCAGATAACGACCTCGCTGCGGTGGCAGCGGACTATGTCTTCTGCGTGGAACATTTAGCCAAATACGCCGACATTCTGGTTGTGAACGTATCATCACCCAACACTCCAGGATTACGCGATCTGCAAGCAACGAAACCATTGACAGCCATTCTTTCCTCTGTCGTTGATGCAGCCAAATCCGTGGACCGGAAGACGAAACCAGCAGTCATGGTTAAGGTGTCGCCAGATGAGGACTCAGATGCGCAAATAGAAGGGATCTGTACTGCAGTCTGGTCCTCGGGCGTTGATGGAGTCATTGTTGGAAACACGACCAAGAAGCGACCTGAGCCAATTCCACGGGGATATGTCATGCCCGCGGACGATGTACGAACGCTTACAGAAGTTGGAGGATATTCTGGCCCTCAGATGTTTGAGCGCACATTAAATCTCGTCAAGCGTTATCGATCAAAGCTTGATCAAGGGCCGTACGACGAGCGACCTGCGAACACTCAAAAGGCGGTCCAGAGTCCACTTGACCCGCTGGAACGTGGACTCCAAGGCGACTCTACGCCCGAGAATGCCCAACAGCATGCATCACAAGAAAGCATCGCGCGTGATCAGCAACGACTGAAGCCGCTAACCAATGAGGCTGAAGCTGACAGCAAGCGACCACTGATCGAACTGCCCGAGAGACATACTTCCGAGCAGCCGGAAGCCGCGAAGCATGTCGGACAAGCTGCTGGCTCAGCTTCAACATCACCGGACGATGCTGCTGCTCCACAGAATGCAACCCAGACAGGCAAGGCTAGCTCACCCAGGGAAGCTGCCGAAGGAGCATTGCAAAAGGTCATCTCTGTTGGCGAGTCAAAGCCCAATACTGAAGCCGCAAAGTCAGAATTACAATCTGCAGCATCCCAGGCCAAAGCCACAGCAGAAGAAACAAAAGAAAAGGCTCAAACCAGTGCAGAACAACTCAAAACCAAAGCAGAGTCTGTCAAAGACCAAGCTCAATCCGCCGCCTCAAATGCGAAATCCCAACTTGACGCCGCTGCCACCGACACCAAAGCCAAAGCCTCCGAACTCGCGAACAAAGCCTCCTCGGCCGCTCAATCCGTCGCCACAGCCGCCAAAGACCAGTTTAATCACGTCACGAGTGACCCCTATGCCGGAATATCCGCGCCCAAAGTCGATGCTCCACCTGTCAAGGATAAAGTCATCTTCGCAACGGGAGGCATCACGAACGGAGAGCAGTGTTTGCAGATTTTGAATGCGGGAGCGAGTGTGTGTCAGGTGTATACGGCGATGATGTATGGTGGGACTGGGACGATTACGAGGATGAAGGGAGAGATGAGGGCGGAGTTGAGGGGGACGGGGAAGAAGGAATAGATAGGAGGCTTCCCGTTCATATGTATACATACTCACATATCAACCACAGATGTGTTGTGCACGTGCACGTGCAGATACCAACTTCGCGATCATGAAAGGAGGGACACGGAGAAAATTCTTCAGTGCATGATGATTGAAAAGGTTGATTTTCCAGAAGCTTTTTTCGTTGTGGCTTAAAGTAGTACAAAAAAAAAAGACCGCTCTGGCTGCAGTCTCCCAGTCTCGTCACACCAACCAACCAACGCCGACCCACGCTCGAACGCATCATAGTAAGCATATTCTCCGACCTCTCTCCCTTCACCCTGTTACCCTTCATTCAGAAAGACGAAGTGGAATTCCTACCTCCCATCCTTTCCCCACCCCTGCGCCCTCATCCTCCCCTCAATGTGACTCCAAATCGTCTCCACCACCTCGCGATCCCGCCACCGATTCGGCCCCTTATCAATCTGCACACTCAACACCTGTCTTCCCCACCCCTTCACCGTATCGGGAATGACCTCTCCACTGTACCCAACATACACGCCCAACGCATGGCTGAAAAGCTCCGCGGGGTTGGTCCATTTGTAGGATTTGAATTGCCAGGCTTGGCCGGTGGTGAAGACGGCGACGACACGATTCCAGTAGTCGGGGCGGAAATTGGAGGGGTCGTCGACGAGGATGAAGCGCGTCGAGTGGCCCGGGTGGACTGTGCGGAGTTGGCGGGTGATGTGCAGAATGTTGGGGGCTTCGGAGGTGGAGGAGGAATGAGGCGTGTAGACTCCGTCGGAGAGGAAGGATTTGATGTTTTGCATTTTCAGGAGTGAAGAGAAGGACGAGGAGAGGAGGATGATGGGTTCGGGGCGGCGGCCGGATTGGGTGGGTTTGACTGGAGGTCGGAGAGCCGGATTGGTGCTGAGGGAGGACGTGGTGGGGTTTTGGGGCCCGGGTTGTGATTTACTTTTTTGCAGGAACAGGGCGGTGTATTTCTTGATTCCGCTGAAGTCTTGGACTTTAATGCCGCGGAGGACGGTGTTGTGGTCGCCCATTTTGCGCTCCGCGGCATAGATGGCGGCTAGACGCTCCTCTTCATCTCTTCGCCTTGCCTCATCACTCCCTGCATCCACCATGTCCACGTCGGCATCGCCTTGTGCCTGCTTCAGAGTGTCTGCCGTTGCTGCTTTGTCGGCTTTATTGTCTCCAAGGCTCTTGACGTATTCGCTGTCATTCTCGCCCATGTCTCCCTCGAGCCACATGATGAGATCCAACTTCTCCGCGAAGACTACGTTCGATGCCGTCTCATCTTTTCCGGCTGCTTTGAGCTCATTATTCAGTTCACCAACGGCCGTCAGGTAGTCGGCCGTGTTCTTGTCCTTGCATTGCCAGCAGAAGAAGATGGATCGCAGGTCCAGTGGCTTGTCGCCCGCAGCAGGCGAGATGAAGCGCGTGGGTGCATTGAGGGGCACTGCGATGTGTTGTGGTCCGGTCTGCGGCGAGTCGAAGTTGAACAGCAAATGCGTGGCTTGCGCGAGAGAGACATCGGTTTGGGGTTGATCCGGGTCAGTCGTTGGAATTGGCTGTCGCTGTTGCTCGATTGTCTTCCGCAGCAGACCGAGCGGGTCTTCGTGCGGTGCTTCAGCAGTCGAGGCCATGTTGGATGTGTTGGTTACAGTGGATGGAATGCGACTGGACTTGGGTCGCCAAAGTCGCGAGAGTCGGGCGGGTCAGGCACGCGAAGCTGGCGGGATCGGAGGAAGGTCTGCCGAGACGCCAAGAGACCATTCCCGAGCGTCCGAAGTCAGCCGACGGCTCAATGCCCGACACAACAGCCTCCCAATTGCCCTGTTTCGTTCCGCATATCATGCAATCCGCCGCTCCCCTGTGCGCCCAAAATTCCTCGACACTCATGGTTGAGTGACTTGCCGTTCACGTCATTGGAGTACAGGACATATTCGAACTGGCCACCGCAGACGTGTCGATTGCACCCCCGAGACTTCCGATCAGCAACGCAGACGAAGAACAAGCACAGATCGGACTCGGTTTCGGAGGTGACTGGAGGGGGCAGACTGGTTGCATGCTTCTCGGTGCATCTTGGGTGGCATTATGCTCTGGCCTCCGCAGGGGCAATACGTTCCGAGTGATCGGAGGAGCTGATCAGGGGTAGTGTATGATATAATTCGTGGCAACTGATACGCTGAATCAGCTCAGATCGGTTCTTCCCTTCCTTGCCCTCATGGGAGCGATCAGTGTGACCTTCAGCCGACTTCTGATGACGCATACGTATCCGAATTCCATTCGACATATTTAGTCCACGCAAGGTCGTTTTCGACCCTTGCAATTCTACCTTGTGGGGGCTGGCCCCAATATGCGGGACATGAGGAAATGGGGACTGATCCACTATTCTAAGTTAGCCGCCGGGCACTTCCAAAACAAATATGCTGGTCTGATGACTTCCACGACCTCCCACTCACTTCATCCTATGTTCGAGCACGCACACTTATTCCCACGCGGCTGCTCAAAATGGGCGAATCAAGCCCAAAAGGTCGCGCTGTTGCACAAAACATGTCCAAAAGCGAACTCCTCGCCACCATCGGTTTCAAATATCTTCACACAGCAGCTTCGCTTGGCCTCTTTGCTGCTCTATTGCATTCAGCATATCATTCCATCAGACGCACTCCTGTTCGGCCCTCATACTTGCGCACGGCAGGCCTGGCCACCACAGCAATCTTTGCATACCTCACTGTAAAAAAGCTAGTTCTTCGTTACCTACACGAAATCCCGAACCCATCCAACGAGCTCCAGAGACAGGAAGAACAGGCGACCGCAACGGACCAAGATCAGCATGTGTCCAGAAAGGCGGCTCGAACCTTGCAGGCACTTCGGGCTCACAATATCGCGACTGCTGCCTTTGCAGTCTGTGGGGCCGGATTCGTCGCGCTCCAATCTGGTATTCGCAGAGCGAATATTTTCCGAATCATCGGTGGCGCTTGCGTTGGCAGTGAAATTCAATGGGTTAGACACGCATGGGCTGTTGGTCAGACGATGTATCAGAGAGGCTGAGCTAAGCTCTAATTTCTTGTGTTGCTGTCGACGCCGAGGACAACTTGCACTCCTGAAGGACAGTGGTAGTGGGATCTGTCGAGTCGTTGAACTATCTGCGATACTGCATTCTCCTTCTCGCTCAGGAAGCCAGCATTCGGCACTGTGGAGAGTGCACAAAGCGAAATTCGCTTGTACGATGCACGCTTAAGAAATTTACTCTCATGAGATACGAGCATTTGCCACGACTTCACATCTTCGGTCTTAACGCAGACAGGAATTTGATCAATAGTCATGAGATTGGGTGTGTGCATTTGTCCTCGTGCTTGAAAATTTGAGATCCCTTGCTCTCACCACCATTCTCTCACCACCATCATCGCAGCAAAATCTTTGCAGGAAAATCGTCGAGCCGTTCGCTAGCAATAGCTCAGTGAGCCCCATCATCGACCACTAAGGATAACATGCAATAGCTCAATGCCAGAAAATCAGCAAGCTTATTCCGGCTTCGCACAAACCCCGACTCTCGATGGAAACTCCCATAAGCACAAGCCTAGAGTGCCAGAACACATTCTGCGACGATTGGCATCCGCTCAGAACTCCCACCCACCAGCCATCCGATCCACACCCTTCATCACGTCGATCTAACCCCCAAACACAAAAGTTCGTCAGCAAAACTCCCCAGGCCACCAACCTCACAAAACCAAAGTCTCAATCACAACAACATGTCACATACCTCCACCCTCCCTGAATCACTCGTCCAGTTTTCTTCTCCACCACCAACAGCGCCTTACTATCGCAAGTCGCACACAGTTTCGCCAGCTTTTTCGTCTTTTTCGGCGCGGTCCTGCGCGCGCATGCGTTCTGGCCTCCTTGGCAGACGGTCAGTTCTCGAAGGGCTGCTGCTTCGCCGCACTGATAGACTCTTCTTCGGTACGAGCCTCCGCCGAAGAGGCCGTGAATGGGTGGCATGGCTTGGGAACCTTGTTCGAGTTTCACAAGGGTAAGACAGCCTGGGCAAATCCAGTCGATGGAGTAGGTGACTTGGCACATTGTTCGACAGCTTGGGAGAGGGGAGGGTGGTGGGGTGATAGAATGGGAGAGGACTGGCAGGTCGGAGTGAGGCAGGACATGCGATATTTGATATCGAGTAAATCGATTCAGCTGACACTCGACACAGGTTGCACGAGGCTTGCGTGGCCTCTCGTCTGGACCGATCGCTCGGGATCGCAGGCTTGATTGGTCTTCACTTCTACCAATCGACCAAATGCTATGCACACACACACTTGTGAACAACGACATCTGTACTCACGCAGACTGTGCAGTGACATGCACATACGGCATCCACGTGGCAGATGGTGTAGGACAGGGAAGCGATATCCTCGGCACCTCCCTGCAGAAAAGGCTGCAGGTTTGGACAGACTTCAGCCTTGTTGCGGAGCTCTCTGCATGTAAAGGTAAGCGTGGCTTGCAGAAGGCTTGCATGACGTGCTCCGAGATGTACAGCATGATGACAGCTGGTGCACACGTGGGTGGGTAGGGCATCGAGCTTCCTGTATCAGCCAAAGTGCACTAGTGGTGAGTGGTGCCCATTCTGTCACGATACAGCCCAAATGTGTGGCTCTAGAGTCTCTTGAAGCTGACTTCGACCACAATATCGTAGATGTAAAAGCTTCGCACGATTATGGGATGTTCCAGCTGAAAGTTTCTGGACGTCATCCACGATCTTCGAGATGCAACGAATCAGTGCCTCAACTTCACCCCCGCCCATTGTTGCTGTCCTCGCCCTGCGACAAGCCACTCCAAGCCTGGCCACTCGTCTGCACAATTTGCGCATGAGCGCCAAGATTCCCATCAATCATCGCCTTCCCACTTTCCACCATGCACCCCATATCTCCACAGCATGTACCCTCCAACCCCGACCATACTCCCCACACCCGCTCCACCAGCCACTCTCATGACCTTTGCCATTCCGCTGCCTCGTCCAGCTCCGAACCCGACAGCCCCAACAACCGTCCCCACCAAGCTCCAATCATCCACCTCCTTTTGCCCTTTATTCTCCAGTAACCTCCAGCTTCTATCCCTCCACTCAATATCCTCGCGCCCCCACATCCGCCCAATCGTTGCGGGTATCATGAGCGCTGTCGTGACGAGCGCCCATCGGCCTGTGATGGCTAATGTCGTGCCTGAGAAGAGCGGAGTTCGTGGTAGGCCGCGAGCTGTCTTATATGTGTGTTGGATAGCAGATGATGCGAGTCCAAGTGTTGCACCGGTCTGTAAGCTGCGGTAGAGGACGTGGGACCACAGGAGAGTGCGGGCGTAGGGTTGTTCTTCGGCATGGCTAGTGTGAGGGAAGAGGCGGGACATGGTGTTTGATCTCGTGCTTCTGGTGGTACTGATGGTCTGAAATCGTCCAGATGTACAGATAATTAGCTATGGCAGTGGCTTTTGGTCGTTGTCTGTAGAGCTGCTTGAGATGTGGTGACTTGTCGCTTCCTACCCGTTCTCCTGGTCGATTTTATGTCCTACGGGCAATGCTCAAAAGAAGTGTGTCCTCGGTGCAATCTCATTCCCACGCACGTAGGATCCATTGTGGCTGATGGAAGGATCATGGTAGATGTGAAGCAGCCACTGACGAGTGGTTGAATCCTACGGCCGAGACGTGAAGTCGAGGAGTTGCTCCGTGCCAAGACCGACTTTGAACTCTGTTCTAAGTTAATCTTCCTCGAGGCTCAGGCTTTTCATCAACGCTCCCCTTTCCCTCATCAGTAGCAACTCTTCTATCTGTCAAGTGGGTTACGAAAACTTCATCAAACGACCTAGCACTTCCTGGATGCGGGTCGACATTGAATTGTTGTCAAGTATGAGTTAATGGCATGCTTTCATCCATGTATGCCATTAAAGGGGAACGTCTTGCTGGTTCTTAATTGTCGCATAAAGGACGACATATCTATCGACTCCAAAGCTATGTTCGCTTGCACGGGACGCCGCACCTACGAAAGGACTTCAATCTGGTTGCAGAATCCAGCCATAGAGATCATGCCATCCTGTCTGCTGTCAAACCCATTGGCTGGACTGGTTGTGACTAAGTTACTATGCTTACGCCAAGTCGACATACTACGAGTTTGAGAGTCGGGCAACTGGGTTATATTGGTGAACATCGCTGACCAAGCCGATCGATGATTGTGGGGTAGCTTTTCGGCAGCCGCAGCACAGCAGTGGCAAGTCGAAGCTCTACGTCTCGCGAATGCTTGATACGACCCTCAGAAGAGCTGTCTCGCCAATCAGAACTCGTTGCGTGAGTAAATGCTCCACGAACAGGCGTGGGGCAAAGCGGACGATATGCTGCTGACCGCATCTGATGCTTCCCACTGAAGCTCTACATGTACCGCGCTCGTGCGCCTTTCCCTCTCGTTCCAGCATCAAAGCGCATACATTGCAGGTCCACTCTTCACCTTGAACTCTCCAAGTATCTCCTATTGATTGAATGGCTGTCGGCATTCAAAGAGTCCAAATGGCCGCCAGCGAGTCCCTACCAGTCATCATCACAGTTCCCGTTCCTTCAGGCAGCAAGGATTTTGAGCAGAAACGAGCTGCAATACTCGAAGACTTCGGCAAAAAGGTCCCAGCGGAGTATCGCATTGCCAGCCACTATATTGATAATCCACCTCGGGACGTCACAAGCATACCTCGAGAATGTGGCGTCCTAGATCAAATTGACCTCGAGATTACCGAGAATTATGATGTGACCGGATTGGCCGAAGCTATAGCCGCGAAGAAGTACACCGCCGTCCAGGCTGCAACGGCTTTCATCAAGAGGTCGATCGTAGCGCATCAGCTCAGCTGCTGCCTTACTCAGTGGCTCCCAGACGAGGCTCTCAAGCAAGCCAAAGAGCTCGACGACCACCTTGCTCGTGAAGGCAAAACTGTCGGTCCTCTGCACGGGGTCCCAATCAGCATCAAGCAACATTTTCCCCAATCAGGCACATGGTCAGATTTAGGCTTCCTGGCCACAAGACAATACGATGAGACAGACTGCAATCTTGTCGCAATTCTGCGGAGTCTCGGGGCTGTGTTCTACTGCAAAACTAATCGTAAGCGATGCGATGTTACAGATGGAGATACCCGAGTCACTGGAACTGACACTGTACAGAGCCCCAAGGAATCATGCATATCGAAGCTGATGGCTACCTTGGGCGCACACTGAACCCTTACAACATTCAACTCAGCTCTGGTGGCTCCTCAGGCGGTGAATCGGCGTTGATCGCACTGCGAGGCTCCATCATGGGCGTTGGCTCAGACATTGGAGGCAGCATCAGAGTCCCAAGTGGTTTCACTGGAATTTGGGGCTTCAAGCCTACTGCCAACACACTGCCTGGGCGTGACATGTTGCACCATGGAAGTCCAGCCGAACTCAATATCCTCGCCACCGCAGGACCGATGTGCCACTCTCTTCGTGACGTGGATCTCTTCATGCGCGAGCTCCTCGCTCAGAAGCCGTACATTCTGGAGCCGCAGATTGTGCCCATTCCTTGGACGGGCCTCACCACCGCCACCGATTTTTCGACTTCCAAACCCCTCAAAGTCGGCATCATGATGAACGACCGTTTCATTCAACCACAGCCACCAGTTATCAATGCTCTGCGCGGCGCAGAGAGATGTTTGGAATCATCTCCTCTGTTCCAGGTCAAGCCGTTCAAGGCATACAAAACAGAAGAGACCTACAGCAAAATCTTACCAATATACTATCCCGACGGAGCTAAATCTGTTCATGACATCCTGAGATCAAGTGGAGAACCCGTGCATGTGCTGACACCTCCGGCAGGGTTCATCGAACCAGTCAACGACAGCGAAGGAATCGCCAAGTTCCGTCGTTGGCGTGACGACTTCAGAGCTGCCGCTTCCAAAGATTGGGCCGCACAGGATGTCGATGTCGTTTTGTGTCCAATGCACGTCGGTCCGGCATCCGCGCACGACACCGGTGCTCATCTGAGCTATACTGCGATGTGGAATGTCTTGGATTGTCCAGCGATTGTCTTTCCAAGTGGCGTTCGAGCGGGAAAGAAAGGGACTGAGCATTACGCGGATGATGGGAAGGCTTGGAATCCTTCTGATGCTAATGTTCGGGAGTTGTGGGAGAAGCATGATTATGAAGGAGCGCCGATCGCGCTGCAGCTTGTGGCGAGGAGGCATCATGATAACTTTTTGATCGCTGCTGTGGGGTTGATGAAGGAGGCTCTGCAGCTCGAGTAGGCTGTTCGTGGGCGACCGGTGGTTGGTGGTTGGTGCAACATACGAATGCGACCTTTGTGGCATCGAATGCGATCTCGTCGAGGTCCATATTCCGGCCTTGATCGAGCAAATGGCTTCCACCAGGTTGTAAATTGTACAAAGTGGAGGATAAGCCGAGGATGTGCAGCCTTTACGTCGAATGTTGAGCACTGGACTTGCTCAATGCAGAATGGCTCTGGTTGTGATGTTTTTCCACGGGCACGCATTTCCCCATGCTGCTGCTCCTGCCTACTTCTCAGGCTCTCGAAGCAAGCTGTTCGCGGCTGGTCACTCCCGATTATTGGAACTTGCGGTCGTCGCAGGTACCTCTGAGGCTTCCGCCGAAAGCATCGCGATCACTGCCACGAGGTTAGAGACACTATGTCGCGCAATCATTCGTCGCAAAACATCCCAGCTCGCCGATCTGCGCCTTGAAAGCAAATGAACTAACCTGTAAGCCAAGTTATAGCCCGAACGCAAGCTGCGCACCAGTCCGTCCATCACTTCATGCATGATGAATTCAAACTCGTCAGACCATCGCGAGGGCTCGTGGTTAATCTTGACAGAGCAGAGGACCCATGTTCAGGTCGTCTTTTGCCGGCACTCCACCGTCCTGTCTATATGGGGCCAGATGTTGCACTGTTACACATGCTGCATTTGACGACGACATGGATAAGAGCCTCCAAATCGCACAAGATACAGCACACTGTGCTCTTCATCCATTCATCGACCTCCAACCGGCAAACATGGAGCCAACAGGCCGTCGAATATACGAATACTATTGCTTCGACTTACTGCCCATTTTTGATAGAGCCTCAGCCATGGGTGCGGTGCTCCATCACACGTGGAGAACCGCTTTCGCCGGAGCAGCGCGACCATACCTGTTGACAACGGCGGGCCGGTGGTCTATTGCATCAAACGTCGCAGTTCTGGCTTTCGCAGGTCTGGCACACCTTACCAATATTGTGACACATCCACACCGCCGCATCGACTCTGAGAGTGGCAAACCTGCTCTGGAAATCGCACGCGAACATCGAGACATGACAGCTCTTGGGTAGGGCACTACCTGCTAAACTTCGTTCTGCCTCTTCTCTTTGATCAAGATAGTAGGCGGGAATGTGCCCTGTGAGGTACGACTGCTTCGCAGTCTTGGTGCATTCAACATTGGAAATGCGGTTGGAATTGGAGCTGATACGACTCGGACTGGATTGCGCGGAGATAAAGCTCACTCGAGTACGAAGTGATCAGTAGCACATCAGAGCCATCAAGCGATTTCTGTACATCGTAGCCGTCGAATACCAAGCAGGAGATGGCATCCTATACAGGCGGTTGGGAGCGGTTGCAGCGAACAGTATAGTTACTCGGTCAGACAACGGGGCTGTCAAGAAAGGCAGCGAAGAAGCCATTCAAGAGCAACGACACGGGAACGAATGCAGTCAATCATCAATTTACGACTTAATCTACAGCCTTGAATCGCTGACGACTAGCAATAAGCTGCGACAAATGGTTCCTGCTACGAATCTCGATGTCTCTGGCAATCTAAGGTGAGTTGCACTGGCACGGACCATGCGTCCTTCACTTCGAGCCTCGCTTAATTTACTCGAGCAACCTGCTTGAAGCCAAATACTGCGAGGTTTTGAATTAATCCAAACACTGCAAAGTCTTTCCATCAATCGAGCAGCGCGCCAGTCGTCCTCGACAAAATGGCCTCCTACACCAAGGCAAGCTACACGCAACCTTATGCGCGCCGCCGCACCGATGAGTCAAGCGTTGCCCATCAGACTAACCTTCGAAGACGTCAGGCAGCTCCAAAACGACCACTCCACGACTCAGAGCGGCCTGGTGAAGCTGCGGCGGGACTTGATCAACTTAGGCGCCTCATTCCAGACGTTAGCGCTACTCGAACAGATCCGTGTCGCCTCTGCGCATACACAACAGCACAGTCATCAACTGTTGGGACTCGTGCCTCTTCTACATTGATTTTCCGACAGCTCTGTATCAGTGGCGGACAAGGTCTTTCGCATTCCCGAGTTGCTCGAGAGGTGCTCACATACCTAAAGCTTGATGAAGTTTTGGCCGCGACGCGGGTCAACAAGACGTGGTTCACCACTATGCATGATTCGCAAAAATTGTTGCGCTAGCTGGGCCTTGCTTCGCCTGTGAACGGCTGCTTCGACTCACCTTTTCTGAATCCTGAATGCAACGGAGAAAGTCATGAAAGATGGTATGAACTTCCTGAAGGATACTCGTACCGTCTCTCGCTGCCACTATTCATGAAAATTGTAAGGACAGTCAATGCTCTGATTACGAGTGCTGTTGGCATCCGGACTACATACCAACATCAAGCCTCGAAGAATACTGGGACAGCGCCAACACGATCGAGTTCAATGTTGTCTACAGACCGCATCTTGGTCGCGTGCCCGGCGCCCGTATAGCAGCTGTTCAACTCTGCTACCCCCACATTCATATAGTCTTGTATAACGTCATCTGCGAGTGTGGACTGCCTGATGAGCACAATGGCGAGTTCGTGATCCGAGGCACCAAAGCAAGAGGTATCACTATTGGAGATTTGGCCCAACACACTAATAAGACCTTACGAAGAACTGGGCACACCAAGAAATCATGCACAGAGCACGCTATAGTCTGCTACTCCGCCCAAGTCCAGTTGCTTGACAACGATCCAATCACTTTGCGGAGGCGCAAAGCGGTCGAAGTCTGTCAGCAGGGATGGATAGCTGAAAGCAATGGAAGCATCCCGCCGTGAACTGGAGGTCCGGACATGAACCATGATCGCCCTCTATTTTTCTCTGAAGACCTAGCCAACTCAACTACAGCCGGATATTCGTCTCCCTGCCTTCCCAATAGTCCTTTCATGGGAATCGACGATGACCAGGAGGTGGAGCAGATTTCCATAGATGCACATGACCCATGGCAGCAAGCACTTGAACCAGAGTGGGAAGCTGCCGAGTCTTACTTTCGAAGCTCGAGCTTCCCATACGACGATTTCGGTGGCGAAGTGTAAGCTGGCGCAGTCGAACTTCTACCATGGCCCCTCTTCAGAAAGCGAGACGTGAATACCACACTCAGCAAGATGCTGCGGCGGTGAGCGTTTACTCGTTGGACAGATGTAGGACGCAAGAAAGTTGCTCTGCTCGACATGGCAGATGTTCATACACAGGGCTACAAGTGTAGCGTAAATTCGCCGCCGAGGCATTTTTGAGAACGAAAATGTTGACGAGAAGAGAGGTTCAGGCCAAGCGGCAGAGTGGTCTCGAGATTGCTTGCAGTTATGACCTGCCGATAGTTGTTGCTGGAGGGAAGGTACGTAATTCTGCCAGTTTTCTCTCTCTCTTCCGTGTTTCATGTCATTTGCGGAGACCGTGAAGTGGGATACATGAGATGCAACGATAGGCTATGAGCCACCATTATTCATTGCAGAGCGGGCAAAATGGGCTAACATCATCGATCGTAACATCCTCTGCAGCACAAGCCTTGATCGAGCACGTGGAGGTCGTCCTGCAGCTTTCAAGATCTGCTACTCGGACAGTACAGAGCTCGAGGTTCCGATTCATTGTCCGCGTAACTCACAGGGGACAACTAACTGGAGGTCAGCTTTGGAGAACTGGCCATTGAGACTGACGAGATTCTCACACCAGAAGAAAAACATGCGTGGGAACCGAAGTTGCTTCCCGGCTACAGACCAAGCTGAGTGATAAGGACCCCATTGCTCTGCATCGGCAAGAGCTCCCCAGCATCTTTGGCTACCGATCGGCTCCAGCGCGATAGGTTCTAGATTACCTGTCAGCCAGAGACATCTTTATCAATGATTGGTACGGTCACGAAGCCTTGCAAGAATGCAACGACCCGGGCCACGATGCTCCGCGTTATATGGATGACGGTGATGATGAAGACAGCAATACAAGCGAAGGCGGTGAAGAGAAGCTTGGGGATGAAGATGACCACTGGCAGTGAGATGCGGAACTCGTTTGGGAAGCTGCTGATGGGAATTCGCGAAGAGCACTCTGTCAATAAAATGAAGATCTTGGTCACTGGTGAACGGCTTACGGCTGGATCTGCAGCATGTACTGCTTTGCTGATGATATAGACGGGAACGCAGAGAGGACTGTGGCCTTGGAGAGGGTGGGACCAGGATCGCCCGGGAACATACGCGGCGAACAAGATCACGAGTTTGGACATCTTGGGCCTACAAAATCATGCACATCGGGCTCGCTGGATCAGTTTTTAGCCACCAGGCTAGAATGAGACCATCGTGCCACGAGTGAGCAACCTGATGAGAGGGATGGGTATTGCCGATTGCTGCTCTAGCCACGGCTCATAGATGACGATTACTGCGCACAAGTTTAGTAAGTCACAAATCGAAGCGTTCCAGTCGCTTCTCCCGTTTCCACCCCTAGTTCCGTCCAATATTCACAGCCACGCGTGAAGTCATCCATTTCCTGATATCTGGCAAGAAAGCGGCAACCGCAATAGTCAGAATACCGAACGGAATGCTCGTGTACCAGACATAAGTCAAAGCCATGGAGTACGCCCAGCGGCTGCCTTCCGTAGCAGCGGCGATGATGGCAGGCGAAGCATATGGTAAGCTCGTGATTTGGGTGGACATAGTGAGGAATGTACCGACGAACTCGGTGGCATCGGCTGGGTTCAGACCTGCGCCGACTGCGTATTCGCCGACTTGGACTGGCAAGATTCCCGTGATCTTGCCCGTGAAGATGGCGTAGTAGATGGTGTAGCCGATGGCGCCGCCAACGAAGCGAAGAGTGACAACCAGGGCAACAGCTGTGGCAATGAGATTGTCGGGACTGCTCATTCATTAGTGCTAGCCTTCTATCAACAGGGGCAGGGCTTCAAGACTTACACAACACAAGCTGCGACCACAGCCGGGGGAACGAGCAAGATTCCAACGCCGAATCCTGCGAGTGTACCAAAGGCGACCGCCATGCCTGGCGTCTCCGGCGTCAAAGATGCAAGAGCTCCCGAAAATGCGGTCATGAGCACAGCTCCAAAGGTCAGAAGCTCCCGATTGCGACCCTTCATAGTCGAGATCAGAGCATTGCCAATCGTCGCGCCAGCTGTCACGGAGATGCCGTATCCCAGACCCTTCAGGCCAACCTGCACTGGAGCAGGATCGTACACAGCCGAGAATGTCAGAGGGTAGAAATTGAGCAGAGAGTAGAAGTTCATGCCGGCCACGAAGGAGATCAGGAAGCATCCTGCGACGATTCGTTGGCCGTGGAAGAGACCACCAGGAACCATGGGGCTTTTTGCGAATTTCCATTCCCAGATAACGAATAGGACGATCAGAAGGAGACCGATAATCAGTGGCGCAAGGGTGCTGGCAGATCTCCATGGGTGGGTGTATCCACCTGCTTGAAGGCCGACGAGGCTGTTATCTTTGTCAGTAGATTGAGCGAAAGGAGTCGAATAGATCGCTTACAAAAGGATTACTCCGCCAATACTGAGTACTCCGCCTAGCCAGTCGATAGACTTGATCATCTCTCGTCGGTTTTGCGTAGCGTTATGCTCTGATTTTGGCCAGTAGGTAATGATCAGGCCGATGGTGGGCAATGCACATATGATGAGCGAGATCCACATCGTCCAGCGCCAGGTGACATTGACCGAGAGAAGCTGTGAGTACATCACATATGGCGTAACTGGCACAAGGAAAAGCGTCACAAGTGCCATGCCATATCCACGTTTGGAAACGGGAAGAAGTTCTGCGACACTGTGCCACTGTCACCAAAAGTTGGTCGACGAATCTGAGAAAGTGAGGCGGGACATACCCAGCCAGTGCTGTGAGCTCGGTGGGCGCGGCTCCCATACCGGTGATGGTCAACCCTGCGATGATCTGGGCAAAGCCTTGAGCAGTGCCAGCAATGATGACACCAACACAGCACGCCAAACAACCCGCGAGAACGATATTTCGCTTGCCTAAGCCATCCTCGAGGTAGCCACAGAAGGGGGTGAGAGCAGCCACAGCAAGTTGGTATGAAACAGGAATCCAGACGCTAGTAGTTGTCGCTCCAATATCGGCTGCAATGTAGCTCAAGCAGCCTCCGACGAAATACAGAGGGATTTGAGAGCCTAAGAGAACGCGTCAATACTGCTCCTCGATGCGTTGCATAGGCTGAGAAGTTCTGCATACCGACATAGATACCAGCAAGCGACATAATGGCGCCAACACGCATCCAACCCCAATGAATGGGTGCGCCATCTCCCTGCTGGCTCTCGTCTTCAAAGTCATCCCTGTGCTCAGTCTTCTCCACGTCTTTGATGTCGTTGCTCGCCATCTTGGGACAGTCGCTGTGGCACCAGCCAGAATGAAACACAGACGCGCAGCATCTCAGACGCGGATGATCGTCGCATATGTACACACGTCGACCAGTTCTGGCCAAAGCCGTGGGATCTCGGCGATTACGGCAAAGCGTTAACCTTAGAAGTGGCATGGCGCTCGAGCCGTTCGAGAGGCTGATCTTCCCCGCATTCTCTTCACCGGACTGCACGCCGTAGACTAGGGGTGAAGCGTAAAGCGTGACCTGCCATGGCAAAAAAGTCAAACGTGATTAAATTGGGGTCCGGTTCTAGGCGGGATCGTGCAGACTTCATTCACTTTGGGTCTCCGGGATGCTCCGAATTCGCTCTTCCATTCGAGACAAATCCTCAAATTCTTTCCGCATCTTCAATAATTGGTTGTCCGTATCTTGCGACTTCTTCGTTCTTGATGACATCCGGCGGGTATGCTTGGTTTGAGCATTGCTTCCGAATCGTTACAATTTCGTTTCCACCTTCGCTGCTCCCCTGCCAGACTGATATATCTTGCACATTCAAGTGATAGAGGCCTCACGCAAACTACTCGGCACTCTCGATTTCGACCACACTTGCTTGTTTGAGGCCAGAGCCGTCGAGCAGCGGACGACGAAGAAATGAGCCGGGTGAATGTTTCGCCGCGACCGGCTCTCGGCAGTCCACGTCGATCAAGGAGTTGAATTTCCATACATTTGGACCAGATACTGGCTTCTTCTCTCCAACAATTCGATATTTTTCCCGTTACTTAGTGCGAGCAACGCCTTCTTCAGCATATATGAGTCAGGTTTGTAAAACATCTTTGAGATGAAAAGTAATTTTCAGATCTTTTACCTTTCTACGCTATATCAAGATTTACACTCAACAAGCTATTGGGTGTTATTGTTATGTCTTCTGCAATATCAATCACATTAGCCTAGTTCTAACATCTCAGGCGTCGTGAGTGATCGATACTCCAAGTCACTACCCAGGCAGCGTGCCTTGAGCTAATCTTCCTCCACATGCTTGCCCTCGGGGTGAACCTGACTGGGAGGTCCTCCTTTCCGAGCAGCAGCGGCAGCAGCTTGCTTCTGCTGCCCGACTAGACCTTTGTGTACGATAGAGGCTGAAAGCAAAGAAGCTACGCCAGCTACAGGAGAACATCAGATGGAGTCTGCTCGGGCGTTGCACAGGTGGCCAAATGTTCTACATATACGACTTGTCATGCTTAAGTGACCCTCAACACGTCAGGGTTCTGTGCGAGTGATGATCCAGGATCCATAGAGAGGATACGTTGTGAAAGTAAGTCTAATGTCCGAGTCTCAAGTCAACATACACGACCCTAGGGGGCTCACATACGATCGCTTACGGGTCCTACATCGCATGCCCCTGTATGGCCTATTACTGGTCTTGGTTAGCTGCTGAAGTGAGCGGAAGACAGCGATCATATGCTCGTTCATACACATTGTTCTTGTTCTGGAAAGTCCTAGACACGTTACTTGCATCTGTTTTGCCTTTTGCTTGCGCAGCAAGAGTTGGCTGGGGAGAATCAGGTTAGTTCTGTGGCGAAGGAGGAGTGAGTTGTCGAAATGAGGGGAGCACTGAAGATACTCTCACGACGCGGTAGGATGGATGGGCTTTACGAGTAGGGGCATCAGCGTGGTGCAGCACACGAAGTTGAGAGCATTCTTGGTGAAATTTTCGTCTCAGCTTTGCAAAACTTTTTGTACTTCATGATGCTACAAGGAAGTGGCTGTGAAAGAGAAACTACTGTGGCATTGGCCACTATGGCACTGTATTCGGCAGTACTGTGAGGGTGCCTCTGCAGAATACTTGGCAATTAAAATTTCCCTGATTCATTCAATTCTAGAGAGAGGCACGAACATGCTCCTGTTCTTTTCTTGTCGTGATGAAACCGCTCCAAGACTCAATGATCGAGCGGCACTTCTGTGCATATGTGTCCATTCCACCGAGATACAGCAGCATCTCGCGCGGCTTCCCCGGTATGTTCGCTCCCATGTACCACGAATCTGCCGTTGTGTAGAGTGTTCTGTCGCCAATCTCCCGGACCTCCTGCGCCCACGCCTCTGTTGCTGCTGTAGTCGGAGCGATGGACGACAATTGCTCCGCTTGACATTTCTGGATCATGTGCGCGATGAGATCGATTTGGATCTCGATGATGGGTGGACCGTTGGCGAATGATGTCGGTGCTTGTGGGCCGTACGCCATGAATAGGTTTGGCATGTCGGCGATCATCATACCTAGATATGTGCGAACACCTTCCTGCCATTTGTTTTTTAGAGGGACGCCATTTTCGTCTTCGAGGGCCATGTTGAGTAGACTGCCAGTAACTGCATCGTAGCCAGTCGCTAGAACGAGAAGGTCCAGCTCATGTGACTGATCTCCCGCTACGATGCCTTTTCCATAGAAGTGCTGTATGGGCGTGGCTTGCAGATCGACGAGAGTTACGTGAGGACGATTGATAATATCATAGTAATCCTGCTCCAGACTGGGTCGTTTCGTTGCGAACAAGGCCTTTGGTGGAATGGGCGCAACGATTTGTGCCTTGACTGGATCCGTCACTCGCTGCCGTACTCTTTTCGCCCAAAACTCATAGAACTCCTTGTTAACTGCACGATCGAAGATGAAATCTCGATATGTTGTTTGATTGAATGCGAACCCGCCACGATTCCATCCTTCTTCCATAATTGCCTCGCGTTCATCAACCGTGGCGTCCCAAAACGATTTGGTCTGACTTCGAAACGGAAAGCCAGCCCGGCTGTTCTGTGCACCCTCGAAGAGATATGGATACGCCAGTTTTGTCGACTCTTGCTCTTCGACTGAGAATTTTCGCTGCCGCATCGGCAATGCGTTAATGGGCGTTCTGATGAGGACCGTCAATTCGCAGTCCTGTCTACCCAGTTCTTGCACCAATTGCACGCCTGTCGCTCCATTTCCCATCACGCCAACCTTTTTCCCCTTTACATCTATGCCGTGACCGGGCCAATCTGCCGCATGCACAACCCTTCCCTTGTAATCTTCCATTCGTGGAAAAGCCGGCAAATGTTTCTTGTACGAAGATCCTGTCGCAAGGATCAAATATGTACACCGAAAGACACGGTCATCCCGCGCCTGTACATGCCATAGCCCATCATGGCGTTTGATGCTCGTTGCAACCGTGTTGAAGAAAGCATCTTTGCTCAAATCCAACGTCTTATCCACATGTCTAAAATACGCTTTGAGCTCCTCGTGACCAGGGAATCGTTCCTTCCAATTCCACGTCTTCCATACCTCGGGTATCGAAAGCGAGTAGTATGGCATTTCGGAGTCTACGCGTGCGCCGGGGTAGCTGTTCCAATACCACGTCCCGCCAAACTCACTTCCTGCTTCGAGCAATTTGGTGCGCAAGCCTAACTTTCTCATCTTCCAGAGGCCGTAGGCACCTCCAAATCCTCCGCCGATTATCAGAACTTCGGTTTTGATGTGTTTCTCTCCATTATGCTGGTCAGCATCCTGCAGTTCGGAGTTCTCTATTGTAGGCATTATTTTCGTTTATTCGATGGGGACCCTGTGATTCCAGCAAACTGGCATCGACTTATGATTCTCATGTGGATGATTTCGACCGAACTTGTCACGAGACAGTTCGATCGGGCGCTGTATTGTGAGAAGGTGCTTGTCTACCCTGCTACTGCCGAGGGCGAGCAGTCGATATAAAAGCTTATATCCCCGACCCCGCTTCGGCAGGACACGACGCTGTTTGATGCGACATGAGTATTCCTTGAGGCATCCTTCGAGGCGATATTGGTGGTATGTACACCATGTGAAACGACGTGCAGGGGCAAAAGCTCAGCTTGCGCAATTCGAACACTTTGAGCTATTGCGATAGGTTCCTCCATGAGAAGGTAAAGGACGCCTTGCAGTTTCTCTATTTCTCGATTAAGTCGATCACAACTTGAAGGCCGATAGATGTAAAGTCCGTCCACGGCTTAATATTCTGGCGTGTAGAACTACAGTCCTCGTAAGCAGAAGTGAAGTCTATAAGTACCTCTCGTTAGCATAGAGTTTGAATAATGAATATTTAGAAATAGTCGGCCTTATTTAGATTTGAATTAGGAAGTTAAATAATAATTTAGAGCTTAATCAGCTTATTTACTATTTAAATACGTGATAAATTATATATTACTTCTTTCCCTATATATACTACTAGATAATATTATATTAAAGAATTTTTTATTATCGCCGTTAGCTACTCTATAATTATCTACTTCTATACTAGCGGTTCTAATTAACTACTAGTTCTTTAATAACTCCGTATAGTAGATTATATTACTATTAAGCTATAACCGTAACTAGTTAATTATCTTTCTTACTATACTAGATATACGCTCTAATTTAGCGCTTATAGCGAAGAAAAGATAATACGTTAATTAGTAGTCTAAATAACGCTAAATAAGCCGTATATTATAATAATAAGTATTACTATTTAAGGACTATTATTCGATAAGGTTTATTACCTACTACCTTAGTCTACTTCTATAGGTAGTAGCTAAGTTAGAAGGCTATTAATAAACGAGTTAAGATAATTAGAATAAGCTACTACCTTAGAAGCTATTATCTAAATTGTTTAGTCGGGCCTTATTTAAAGTTAGAATTAAACGAAATAACTAATTTAGACTCAATAATTATTTATTATTTAAACTCTATTCCCGTTAGACATGTCCCTAGTCGATTCCTTCTTTACTATCTACACCCCAGGGCTCCGCATGCATGTTCGAACTCTGATAAGAGGAGCAGAGTTTCTCTCACGTCTCGCTCCTGCTTTAGCAGTACCTTGCCCAAACCTTCAAATCCCCGCAGTCTGCATCTACACGACTTCAACGTCTCCTGTATGTCGTCGATTCAAGCAAACTCGGCATTTCCCAAAATAGTAACTATTCCGACCGGCAACAACAGCTGCCTCACATGTCCATGGCAAGCTTCGTCAGTCCGGTATCGCGGGGACCACAGTGGCTACAGCATTGTGCTCCTCGAGTACTACCATCTTTAATCGAGACATCAAAAGTCAAAATCATACCAATCCAATCCGATCGGCATCACCCAGTCCTCCTACATCATCATCTCCTGCAACAATGTCCCGCCTTGCCCCATACACCTACACAGGCCCCATTGATCACAACGTTCCGATCCCCTGGAATCTTCTCAACAACAAATCCGTCGTGCTAACCGGTGGCTCCAATGGGATTGGCTTGGCCACCGTAAGAAAATTCACCGAAGCCGGAGCGTTTGTCACATTCGGGGATGTTGATGAAATTCACGGAAAGAAACTCGAAAGCGAAATCAATCAAAAGTACGCAGAAGAAAAATGCAAATTCGTCAAGTGTGATATCAAAAATTGGGAAGATCAAGTAAAATTGTTCGAGGAAGCGACGAGTAACGAAAGAGGATTGGACGTAGTGATTGCCAATGCGGGGATTAGTAGGGCGAGTGGCGATAGTTTGTGGGAGTTGGATGGTGAGCAGTTCCTGTTCTTTCGAGTTCTTTTTTTTCGTTGTTCTTATCACTCCGGTGGCTAACAATGTGGCGGACAGACCTCTCCAAGCTGCCAGTGAAGCCGGACCTCAACATTATCGAAACCAACGTTGATGGCACATTATACACATTCAAGCTCGCAACCTACCATTTCCGGAAACAAAAGAACCCAGGAGGATGTTTTATCATGACGGGCAGTTTGATTGCTTATATCGATTCGCCGGTGAGCTTAATACTTTCCACGTACCGTTTCCCCATTGTGACATTCGGCTAATGCTCTGTTCAGGCGAACTGGGAATACACAGCGTCCAAATACGCCCTTCGAGGTCTTTTGCACACTGTACGACGTAACAGCTGGGAGCAGAATATTCGAATCGCATATGTCGCGCCCTGCTATATCAGGAGCGCGATTCGAACAGCAGAATGGGAAGCTTCGTTGCTGAAGCAGAATGTACCATTCGGCGAGACTGCAGATGTCGCTTCGTGTTTTGCCCGGATTGCGACTGATCCAGAGACAAATGGTACGATAACCCCTTCGTCTTTTGCGAAGAATACTGCTAACATAACACAGGCCACGCCCTCATGATCGTTCCCCGTTCACTTGCTCCTTATGGTTTCATGGATACTGGTTTGGAAGACTTCACAGAAGAAGGATTCATGAAAGCCACGCAAATTGCGCAACTCAACGTTATCAAAGATCGTTGGCTCGAAGGTGCTGGCATCCAAGTGTACAAGAAGTAAAAACAGTAGTAGCCAGCAATATCCACGAGGAAATCTACATTTGGCCCCATGGTGTGTCTTCGAAGCTGATGAAGAACATATCAAACATATCGCCTGCAAGATCGTCGGAAAACAAGCTCGCTTCGAGCGATTCGGATGCAACTTGTTCGCCGTTCTTGAGCATGATTCGCAGCACGTCTGATGTTCGAGTCGTAGCGAAAGGGAAGTATTGTTCCCAAGACAACGTGTCATTGCGTGTGCCTATACTGGGTTCATGTACGCTGTCCCTGGCGTGTGGTTGGACAGGCCCAGCGTGCGCAGGTTGTGTACTTAGGCTCGGATGCACAGAGCTGCGGGATGCAGTTGAGGGTGTCATTCGATTGATCCCTCGATCGATTACAGCGGACGAGCCCCAAACATCCTTGAGTTGACCACACATTGCGCGAATGGTCTGGATGTCTGTATCTGCGGCTGCTGCGAGATGCGGTTGCTTCCTTGCCGACAGTAGCGCCAAGAAAGCGGTGGCGCAATACCAACTTGTGATTGCCATGAGGAATCGAGTGTTTCCTCGCGCCAAAATATCACGAAAGATTCTCGCCATACAGGAAGCCGCAGCTACAGCAGCCGGCCCTGCTCGAGGGGTATCTTGCGATGACTCGGCTGTGTGGAGGTCCAGCACAATTACTGCTGTCAAATATGGAAGATACAACTGATAGATGTCTCGGTCGTACTTTGCCTCGTAGACTTCATGAATCCCCAGTGCCAAGCTGCTCGGCAGGCTCGTGATCCAACTCAGCAGTTCTTGTTCCAAGGAATGGTCGACCAAACTGTGAGAATGGTACTGCGAATCTTGCATTTCGCTTTTCCGGCGGGCCAGATGATGGGCGATGCGGCCAATTGTTGCGCACAATCGCACCCAGTAAATGAAAACAAGCGCTTTTGTGGATCCCCGCATGCTCACCGGAAAATCTTCCAGAGAAGGCGCCGATATTGTGCAGTCTTCGAGATTGATGATCGGAGGTTTGCTCTGGCATAGAGCGGTGAGACGTTCCCGCGCGAAAGCTGTCCACCACACCCTCTTCTGCAATCCGGTCAGGAAAGCATCATGTGCGCCGACTGCTTTGCGACGATGCAAATTCATCTGCTGGGCATGTCTGACGACGACGGATGTCCACCACCAAGACGAGTGTCGGTGGACAACGCAGGGCGATCGCGGAGCCCACCAGTAGAACAGCAATACGGCACGGAGACACGTCAGGATGTTCGATTCTTCATCCTCATAGAACAACCTTCGAGCTCGCTCATAAAACCGTGCTGGCCCATCACAGGGGACGAGAGGGGGCTGAAGGTTGCTGCCGAGAGTGGCCAGCGCGTTGCACAGGAGAGGCGACGCCTGCAATTCATCCAGAGCATTGCCACGGTCCAACACGGGGCAAAAGGCGTAACAGCTGTCGTAGTAGGATTCGAGGAAGACATGGAGAAGGTGAGGCGCTAATGGGGTATTCGATAGTATCATCCCGCTCCGGTTGGATGTTCCAACTGCTGGGTTATGTTGCTCTGTGCGAACGAATGGCTGCAGGAAGCCGGTGTCGAGGTCGCCTTCATGACTGACGGCGACCGGGTCGGAATGATCGGTTCGCCGTGTGGTTGGACTGTCGAGAGGGTCCGATCGGCTCAATGGCTGCAACGAAGTCTGTTGATGCTCCTCGGGTGGCCGAGTGTGCACCGTGTTGCCGTCTTCACGGACAGACGATGACAATGCCGGTGTAGTCTGATCCTCCGCAGCTCGTTGTCGCCGAATCGCTCGTCGGCCCAGATGCTGTTGACACGATTTGGCCGTGTTATGGCAGTAGGAGCACTTCTCCTCGCCGGCCTTCCGCCGCTCGGCCAAGTCGCATTTGGTCTTCTTGCTGTGGCACACGGAGCACACGGCTTCGGCCCGGCGTTTGCGGGGTTGGTCGATGGTATACGTCGCCCACCTATGTTCGCCGCTTCCCATCGTGTGTTTGCCGAAGTCAGTCGTGCGGGCGTGTGCGTGGCAGTCGGCGTAGGGATGTTGTCTATAAGGAGTTAGATGTACTGTACGTAAATATACACGGACGTGCCGCTAATCCGGATCGCGGGCCTTCTATATGCCCAGAAAGACCGTAATCACGGCTAAATTAGTAGCAACTAGGGTCTGCGGAAGTACTAGTTAAACTATAGCATAGTACTAAGTAGCACCTAACCTATCGGCTTAAAGTATACGTAAACTATAGTATAGTTTTTATTAATTATACGCGCTTAGGTCGTGTTTTACTTATAATTCTATAGTAACTAAGACCTCTAAGAGTAGAGAAAGAAAAGGTTATTAACCTACGCTAGCTTAGCAATATAGTTTATACTAAGTATATTAGCTAAAGTCGTGTTTTACTTATAGTTATATAGAGATTATATAAAGGAAATACTTTAAATTAAAGTAGTAGAGTATTTATAGTAGTAGTTATATCGAGATAGGGTTAAAGGGCTATAGAAGATAATATATATAAATATTTACTACTAACTAGCTTTTTTCTATGTTTTTATATTAATTTATTTCTTCTTTTATTTATTATTATTCTTTAACTATATCTAATAATATTTTATCTAGTTCTTAGAGTATCGCCCTATCTTAAATCCTTTTCCTTACTTCTAATAATACCTAATTACTTTATAATAGTAATACCTCTTATTAGTAACGAGAATTTTTCGCCAAATAACATACTGAAGAGACAAGTTTAAATGCTAGAACGACAAGGTAAGTAGCGTCAATTGCGCTACATTATCTGCCCAAGTAGCCGGGAAATTTAATTAGAATCCACACCTAAAACCGCGAATTCTCCCCGGTGGCCCGGGCGGTGCCAAGTTTGTTGAGCAGATACAGGAGACCCACTCATCGACTCGTACGGATGGCGTTCGGATGGCTGTCTGATCTGCAGCGGATCTGTTCACGATCAAGGATGAGTGAATACTATTGCACACTACTGCTCGCGCCGCTCCTGGACCGGAACGCAAATTCTGTACGCCTACAAAACAACAGAACTTCAGCCGACGAGCGGGGCAGAGCACGGGAACTCCAGATCAAGAACTCGTGACCGAGCTGCTACAAGGCATCTGAAGCACATCATGAGGTGCAAGCAAGCAGAGCCGGGCGGTCATGCTTACACGAGGCCTTGTCGCCTGGTATGGTATAGTTTATGTGAACAGTGAGCTTCCGAATCCCCGCAGTGATGAAGCAGCGCCTACAGTATGTATTCATACAAACCCCCGGCGCGAGCATCTGACACTAGCGCCAAGGGGACCACGTCCCGCCAAGGAGTCACGTCCTAGCGAGCCGGCGTGAGAATGCTATGAAAGGCGCACTGTCCCATCCACGATGGACTGATCGGCTCCCGTGCTCGTCCCATATCTTGCCTTGTCGGGATCAAAAGGGCGCAAGGACGTGCAAGAATATGGCTTCGAAAGACGACAAAGAACTCAACGTGGTGTCCAAGCACGAGCCCGAGGCAGACGATGATGAAGCCGCCAAAGTCTTTGCCCAGTATGACGGGCCTCTGGAGTGGACCGAGCAAGAAGAGAAGACGCTCCGCCGCAAGATCGACTGGAAGCTGATCCCGATAATGTGCTTCACCTCGGCTCTGCAATATTACGATAAAGCCATGCTGGGACAAGCAGCGCTCTTTGGACTGATCTCAGAGCTCGAGCTTCGCAAAGGTGATCGCTACTCGATGGCATCATCCATCTTTTATCTGGGCTTCCTCGCAGGTGCATATCCTGCTGTCATTCTGGCCCAACGTTACCCACTGGAGCGTGTCACGTCTGCACTAGTGACTCTCTGGGGAATCTGTCTACTCTTGACCATCACATGCCACAGTTATAAAGCTCTGTATGCCCAGCGGTTCTTCCTCGGCTTCTTGGAAAGCGGCATCAGTCCGTTATTCATGTTGATGGTGGGATCATGGTATCGAAAAGATGAGCAAGCTTTCCGCATGGGGTGAGCAATGCCGCTGCGACTTCGTCTATGACTGCATACGCTGACAAGATTCTTAGCGGCTGGTACAGTCTCGCGTCCTGGTCGGCGTCGGTCGCGCCTTTGATCAACTACGGCATTGGTCAAATCAAGGCTGTGCTTGCCCCTTGGCGTTGGATGTACATCTTCGCAGGAAGTGAGTTGCCTCGAACATCTTTCTCTCGAACCAATGTGCTGATCCATCGACAGTCATCACTGTCCTGTGGGGCGTTGCACTTCTGTTCATTCTCCCGCCAGACCCAACTCGTGCTTCTGGCTTCAGTGAGCGCGAACGATACATTGCAGTCGCACGCATACGTTCGAACAACTCCGGTGTCCGCAACACCACATTCAAAATGGGCCAAGCAATAGAGCTACTATGCGATCTTAAATTCTGGCTCATGTTCTTCATCGCGACGCTGAGTCTGATCACAAATGGTCCAGTATCAAGCTTTGCTCCACTGATCATCCAAGGATGGGGATACACCTCACTGCAAACACTGTTGCTCGTCATGCCTGCTGGGGTGTGGGTCGGCTCCTGCACGCTGACCGCGGCATGGCTTTCCATGCGTTTCAGTCATCTGAACATACGGACCTACATTGCCTTCGTCACACAGTGCGTCACCATTATCTCGGCGGCACTATTGTGGAAGCTGCATCATAACGAGAAGGGCGGCCTTTTCTATAGCATTTACACACTTTCAACCTACGGCGCCGGGTACGGAGTCCTTATGGGACTACAAGTAGCCAATAACTCGGGCTACACCAAGCGCTCACTCGCTTCGTCGGGTCTATTTGTTGGGTACTGTCTCGGTGAGCACAACACCTTTCCGAATTTAATCACTTGGACTAATGTTCTCCAGGTAACTTCATCGGCCCAATGGTCTACTTGGAGCGAGAAGCCCCTGTGTATGACACCGGGTTCACCATTGTCACTGTGGCCTCAGCACTGGCCGCAGTGCTCATTCTTGTTTACCGCTATGTTTGCATCTGGGACAATCGCCGACGAGACCGATCAGGCACGGCAGAAGGTTACGACCACGCTTACGAAGATCCTACCGATAAGGAAAATCCTCAATTCAGATATATCTATTAATTGGACGTAGCAGGCTAGCTCTGACCAGACGGAACAAATTTTACATGATGAACGATGATGACCTCAAGTTGCAGGACCACGGACGATGAGTAAATTTGTGTCCCGTGGAACCACTATTGTAAAATTATTCTAGCAAGCCTTTGGACTTCCAATACCCTTCCAAGTCTTTGAGCCACATCCACCTCGCTTTTTCATCCCACCCACGATCCTTCCACGCATTCAAACTTTTGGGGAAATGATCAACAATTCGATCAACATGAACATCATGCGCGATGATGACAAAAATATTGTTCTGCACATCCATCTCCTGCAATTTCTTCACCGTATCTGTCGCCAGAGGAATATCATATCCGAACGTCATATCATACAGCGTATCATCAACTTTCCTCCCCCGCAATGTCTGGAGTTCTTCGAAAGCATGTCCTGGACAGAAAGACGCCGGGCTGTCGGGAAGTACAGGATGCGGGAAGATTTCCTTGGGAATGGGCAAATGCATCGACGGCCGCATGATGCCGGGATAATGACACACGTCGCCGCCGAGGAGAATGAACGTATCTGGATCGACTGTTGTCCGAACCAGAGCACAAAGGTGGCCGACTGCGTGGCCGGGACTGTTGAGGAGATAGACTGAGCCATCACCGAAGTAGTCTATAGCCGGGAATTGGCCGATGCGGATTGTGTTTGGCTGTTTGAAGTCGAGTTCGCACAGTTCTCTTCCACTGTAGAACAGGGAAAATCAGCAAAACTCTCTGAGCGAAGCTCTTCCCAGGAACACTTACTGCCACGCACTCTCCGAAATAGGACTCTCTGCATTCGTCGGCGCAGCCGGCAACAATAATTCCTTGAATCCCGGCCCGACAATGAGCTTAGTAGACTTTGGAAAAGTCGCAGGATCTCCCACATGATCCCAATGCCTTTTCTTGAGTTCAGTCAAGCCCCCTTGCTAGGTAAAAATTCCCTTCACAAACTCACCAATGACTCCAAATCACCGCTTCAACTGCATTCAGATCCACCCCATGCTCCCTCAGAATCCCCGCCACTGGTCCCTTCACCCTGATATCATAGCCTGAATTCGCAACATACTCCCGCACCTTCTCCGCGGAATTCATGTAATCGTGTCGGATACCCAGATCCCAGACCAGCTTCTTGCCGGAAGGATGCTCGAGCAAGAACGAGAACGAAGGGATTGTTTCGAAGCTTTCTAACAGGGGTACGTCCGGTTGCATGAGGCGACTCAGGTTCGCCGGGCCGAATTTTACCGGGCTGATGAGTTTTACTTCGACGGTTGTGCTGCCGTCAGGTACGGATATGAGGCCTTCGCCATTGGGGACGGGGGCGTTGGGGTGATAATCTGGCACGCCGATGATTTGGGTGATGTGGGAGTTCGTGCTGTCTCGGGATCCGAACATTTTTTTTTCTCGGGTTGTAGTCGTCGTTCTGGGGGTTTGGTCAGTGATACTGTGGTCGAGTATGTAGGTTGGGAGGACTGGACTGCAGAACAGACCCTCACTCAACGCTTGGTCCAATGCTCAGCCGAACATGGCCATATAGAGTGGTCAGGCATTCTTACATTCCGGTGGCTTATTCGAAAGGAGTCTTCACGCGTACTTTAGGCGAACTCGCGCCGTTCGCACCGAGAGTCCGAGCAACTATGTAGTCCCCTAGTGTACTGGGTAATGTATCGCAACATGTTTACTCCGACTTCGAAGAACGTGGAAAGCGGTTGCGGGGGCGACCCGGGCGAGGTTCGGCATTTCAGGGGAAGCAGCAAGCTTCTCGGCGCTTCCATAACCAGAAATACCGACTCACGTTTCGCCTCGATAGCTACTGTAAGCGGAGCGTGCAGTGCAGATTGATTTGCTGACGTTGGATAAGCTGCCGGAGAGCAAATGGTCCATGGTCAATATGTACATCGTTATCTGCCAACGTGGCGATCTGCAAATCCCTACATACCTGGCCCTCGAGCTTCCGGCAACGTGACCACATACATGGAAGCAGCATCGAACGGAGAAGCTGTGGTCAAGACAATGCCTTCAGATGGCGAAACTCCATCAATCGAGAAGAATGATGCCTCTGAATCGGAATTCAACGGTCTCACCAACGGCCATCACAATGAAGCCTTCGGTGCCTTCAAACTGTCCCCAGATTTCGCTTTCACTCCCCGCAAAATCAAAGTAATAACCATTGGAGCCGGTTTTTCTGGCCTTCTCATGGCACATAAGTTCCAGCATCGCTTTCCTGAGATGCGAAATATCGTCGAGCATAAAATCTTCGAAGCTCATCATGAAGTTGGAGGAACGTGGCTTGTCAATAACTATCCTGGCGTGCAATGTGATGTGCCTGCTCATATCTACGCGTTTCCGTTCGATCCCAATCCAGAATGGACGAGGTTCTACGCCAGTGGCGCGGAGATTCTAGAATATTTCAAGAAAACTGTTCGGAAGTGGAATCTGGATCGAGATTTGCAGCTTTGTACGAAAGTTGTTGGGGCTAAATGGCATGAAGCGGAAGGGATGTGGCGTGTAGAGGTTGAGGATACCAAGACGCTTGCTCGAAGGGAAGAGTGGTGTCATGTCCTCGTTTCTGGTCAAGGGGTATTGGTGTAAGTCGGATTGGAGGCTGTCATCGAACGGAGAAAAGCTAATCACTGCCAAAGCCACGAGAATTGGCCCAACATCAATGGCTTCGACAAGTTTAAAGGTCACATCACACACTCGGCGCGCTGGGACCATGATTATGACTACTCCAACAAGCGCATCGCAGTCATCGGGAACGGATCTTCTGGGATCCAAATCGTACCCCAAATGGCCAAGCTTCCAGGCACGACAGTCAAGAACTTCATCCGCAGCGGGGCGTGGGTTTACTACCGAGCGCCTCCCTCACAGCACATGGGCAGAGAAGTCGAAGATCCCAATCCGGCATACACAAATGAAGAAAAAGAATCCTTCCGCGACCCAGCACAACATCAACAGTACAGGAAAGGTATTGTCTCACGCACGAATAAGTCCTTTTACATTTTCCAGCGGGGCGAGAATAATCGAAAAGGCATGGAAGCAGCAGCAGCACAGATGTCGCAGAAACTGGGGCACAATAAAAGGCTATGTGATATGCTGATCCCGAAATGGGAATTGGGTTGCCGAAGAATCACGCCCGGACCAGGATACCTTGAATCATTCTTACGAGACAACTGTGATTGCACGAATAGTCCAATTGTCGAAATCACCGAAAACGGGATCAAAACTCAAGATGGCGAGACCTTCGAATGCGACGTTCGTAAGTCACTATCCCGTCGTTCTACTTAAGTACTCCATCACCGCATATGAGGTTGACAATCGATAGTCATCTGCGCCACCGGCTTCGACGTTTCCCATCGCCCGCGCTACCCCTTCATCGGCCAAAACGGCATCAACCTCCGGGAGAAATGGGCCGAAGATCCAGAATCTTACCTCTCAGTAATGACGCCTGACTTTCCTAATTACTTCATGGTAAGACTTTCCCCTTTCCCCCGCGAAATCCAGTCTAACTTTGACCTCTCAGCTCATGGGCCCCAACTGTCTCGGCGGTCACGGCTCCCTTGTCGAATCCCTCAATTGGACGGGCGACTACATCACCAAATGGATCCTCAAGCTCAGCACCGAAGATATTAAATGCCTCGTTCCCAAACGCTCCAAAGTCGCAGCGTTCATGCGGTATCAAGACCAAATCCACAAAACCTTGGTCTGGACCGGAGGCTGCTCGTCGTGGTATAAACGCGGACGTGTAGATGGCAGGGTCACGGCGCTCTTTGGTGGTTCGGCGCATTTGTTTCGGAAGCTGCTGGAGGAGATTAGAGGCGAGGATTTTGAAATTGAGTATTGGACGGAGAATTGCTGGAGGTTCATGGGGAATGGCTTTACGGAGTGGGAGATGGGCGAAGGGGCGGATTTGGCGTGGTATGTGGAGATTGCCGAGGAGGCGCAGGGGAAGGGGCCGAGGGTGCATGCGGATGTGGATACGAAGAAGTGAGGGAGTTGATCCAAGATTTTCAAGTATTCGAGGATCTTGAGTCGCAGTACGCCTCGATATACCTCTTCTCAAGTACAAAGTGCAACTCTTCCAGCTACTTTCCCGTTACACAGCTTTTGAAGCCATTGCGGGAAGTCTTCGAGTTTTCCTTGTTCGACGTCGGGTTGAATGGCGCCTTGTGCGATCAATTGCAGCACTTCCTCGAGATCTCCGACCTGGGCGCCATAGGAAAATAGAACTGTCAGGCGCTTCCGTACACCAACTTTCATGCTGATCGTGTTCTCTGGCGATAGAGTCCCAATGCAGACCATTTTGCCAGCTCGACGTACTGTGCCTTAAGTCAATCATCCCGAACCCGTGCGGCAATGGAAAGAGTTTGACTCACCAACTTGCTGCCCATCTTCAAATGTCTGTTTCAAGCCCACAAAGTCAATAGTCGTATCAATCTTCTCTTCTAGGCCATTTTGCTTGACAAAGTCTTGCACAGATGTCCCGATGGGAATGATGTCGCTTGCAGGGATGCCTAATCTCAAGGCAGCATCTAGTCGTTCCTGGCGAACTTCGGAGACGATGATTCGAGCACCAGTAGTTTTCAGGACTTGTAAGCCATTGAAACCTAATCCACCCAGGCCGAAGAGAAGAACAGTCTCATTAGACTTGACTTCTGCCCGTCGATGGATGGCGTGGTATGCAGTGGAGACTGCGTCTGTTGCTACGGCGGCTTGCAGTGGGCTGACGCCTGTGTGATAAGGCCATCAGCGGTGGAAGTAGATCGATCTTCATCCGCCTATGGCTTACCCTTCGGAATCAGTACAGCACCACGTTGATCGATTGTCGCGAAAGGCGCAAAAAAGCCATCTTGACCGATTCCAGAGTGATGGCAATGAAGACATAACTGTGGGGTTCCTCGCGAGCACTCTGCGCAATCCTCTTGCCCGCAACCAGGAATAGAGAACATGGCGACGATATCTCCCTGAATGTCGCATCGATGTTATCACCCTGATCGAGAATGACGAGGGCTTCACTTGCCACTTTAAATCGCTTATCAGTTACTTCATCTCCGATTTCGACAATTTGGCCGCACCCTTCATGGCCCTATAGGGATGCTCAGTTACTTTGTCATAAGTCTGGGATAATATGAACGAAGTACCAAAATATACTTCTCACAAAACCACGGACGAGGGTTCGTATCTTTGAGCATTGCTTGATCACTGTGGCAGACTCCAGAAGCTAGCATCTTACATAGGAAACCGGTGAGGGGTGTCTTTGGTACGGGTACTTCGTCCCATTGCTGTATGTCATCTGTCAGTTCGCTTTTGATTCAGCATTTGAAGCCGCTGGTGAACGATACTGGTGTTTCGTTCCCTTGATGTTTGCGCCAGGCGAACATCCTCGTTGATGGGTTGACCATTTGGGGGACAGCGACTATGTGAATGTAGATGGAGTTTCGATTGCTGCTCTTACGCTCACCTGTCTCCTATCATTGGAAAGCTGAATGGGAGCGACCTCGGAACCGATGTTCACGGCAATTCATATGTCCCACATCCCGGCTGAAGCTTGCTGGAGGGGAAAATGCCGGCAATTCAGTCGCTGACGATCATGCTGGAGGGGTATAAAACAGTGGGAACGGACGACTGAGCTGGGTGTAGTGAGGACGAGAGGTCGACGAGTTGGTCCCAGGTGTTTTCAGAAGACAAGTGAAGAATGGGAGATTTGCGCGTCTCAATGGTTAAATGCCAAGACGGGTGACAAAAGTCGTGATCGGCGCGGATATGCTCTATATCCGTGTCAACTTCACCTTCCCGATATTTGCTGCGGTCTCCTCATCTGTCCACCACCTCCGCTCCGCTCCGCTCCACGCCGCCATTGATCACCCGCTGCTTGTGACATCCGAGGCACAGGTCTACCACATGTTTCAGCTGATGAACACACAAACCGGGACGGACACCAGTACGCACCGACCTGACCAGCTCGTGCGCTGTCATCAACAACGGCAAGTACCACCACTCGAGATACACTTCGTTAAGGAGTCATCGCCGCAACAATGTCCACGTCTAGCGAAGCGAACGACTCAACTCGTTACTCCATGCAAGACACGTCCTCAACGTACTTGTTCAGCGGCCTGTCGCCTCCACATGAGGCTTTCGAGACGTTCCAGCACAAAGTCATAGCGCTCACCCACAGCATATGCGATGTTGAAGAGGTCACTGTGCGCCGAATCCGAGGAGGCAGCTACAACAGAGTCGTCGTCGCGCACATCAAAGTAGTAGATCAAGGTGAGTTGTCTGGGATCTTCCGCATTCCACGAGACCGCGACATCCCGGAGGGCATCGAGCGGAACAGCAGCGAGGACATCGACGCCGACATCCTCAATCAGGTCGCTGTACTACAGCTCCTACAATCGAGAAGCATTCCGGCACCAGTGCTCTTGGCGTATGATTCCTCTGGTCAGAATCCGATCAAGTCGCCGTATGTCTTCCAGCACTTCTCTCAGGGCAAGCTGCTCGAGGTAATCTACACCCAAATGGCTTTCGAGGAGAAGATGCAGGTGGCAGAGTCATTGGCAGATTTCCTCGCTCGCATGGAAAGTGTCATTTTCGAGAAGTCCGGAATTGTGGTGGCTGCGCAGACTAGTGCCGGGCCTCCATCTACAAAAGCCTCGAAGTTCTCCAATGCTCTTGAAAACACAGCTATAGCCGTTAGAGGCTTCACTGATCCCTACGACAACGTTCACACATTTCACTCTGCGACTCGTCCTCGGGAGCTGATTAGCCAGCTACTCAACGCTCGCCTCGACGGAGAGATGGCGCTGGGCAAAGCTCCAAATGAGGTGACGCAATTGTTTTGCAAACTTCTCGAAATGCTTGAAGAGATGTGTAGCCTTGGAGTCTTCGGAATCGATCACCTGTACCGCCAGACAACCGTCTTGTATCACTGGGACCTAGAGCCTCGAAACATACTGGTGAAGACGATCGAATTGCCCGCATCTGAAGAGCAGCCTCGAGAATATCGGCTCAAGACGTGTCCGAGCATCGAAGCATCCCCAGAAGCCTGGGTCATTGACGTTGCTGTTGATTGGGACCAAGTTCAAGCTGTCCCGCCTGTTCTCGCCCGCCGTCCCCCGATCTGGCTCTGGGACTTCGACACCGATACATCCGATCATTCTCTCCCTCCTCGATATGACAACGACTCGGATCTACAGCCTGCCACGCGATACGATAGCTCGAAAGGTGTGCTGTCGCTTGACTCCCGACAGATTCAGAAACGATTCGAAGACAGATTGGTAAGGAATTTACAGCAGATCTATCCCACCTACACCGCCGAGACTTACCGGGATGAGGCTTATGGCAGGGGCCGCTGGATCAGGCGAATGGCACGCTTTGCTATACGTGGTCTCCGAAGCAGTGAGGACTGGAAGAGGTTCGAAGGCTTGGAGAAAGAATGGAGCACAGCACGGTTCGACTTTTCAGTTTCCGCCAACAACGGCTCTTTTTAAATCTCCCTGCATTATAGAGCGTACCATGGACTTTGTAAGAGGAGGACTTCAGCATTGCAGTCATTTCAGTCTCAGACCATCGCCGCAACTAAAGCTCGCATCGTCTCTTCGCTGTCAGGCTGGACCCAGTCATGTGCTTGCATTATATCGGAGCAAATTTGAGATGCAGACCCAGTGAACTCAAATCACTTCTTCTTGCTGCAACTCGGACATGGCTTCTTCTGCATATGCACTTGCTGGCATGTGAGGTCAGGACAATAGGTCTGATGCACTGGGCAGTACCGCTTCTTTCCGTTGGGCGTCTTGTTTTTTGGGCGACAGTTCTTGCCTTTCCCTTTCTTCCCCTGGCAGTGGTGAGTTGATACCATGTCGAAGGAGGTCTTCTGTCTTGGTGAAAGGGGGTTTCTGTTCCTGTTGAAGCGGGTTGTTGTTTTATTGTCTTTGAATGAGAGTGCTTGGTGGAAGGGAGAGTGTTCCAAACGATCAGCACAGCAGCAACTTTATGCCGCTGTCCTAACACAAATCAATGCTAATGCCATCATACAATCTCGCAAGACCGTCGCTCAACTGCATGGTTTACAGCAGCGACCTCATTCTATAGGCGAAGTCATAGAAGTATGCAGAAAGATGCACTTCTCTGTTTCGTTCACTGACATCGCAATGAATTCCAGACCTTATGGAATGACACCTTGATCAACGTGTGTATTGATACATGGAGTCTGGATTTCAATGACATATTTACTACTGACACCCTGCTTGCTAACACCGGGTGGGTCGCGTAACCCTCGTTCGGATCTCTCATATGCTGACACATCTTTGATGCAAATGTGCGGAATGACAGAGCTGACGACGACCTCTGCGGACTCACTTTTGTTCCGAGTCAAACCAGCAGCTCATCAGGCGCTGGAAATCGTCCAGTGATGACCTCACTTAGGAGCCGATCGAGCCGACGGAGCTGTTGACGCAGTGCTGCCTGACAGCTTCATTCACTTCACTTTGCTGCTATTGTTGGTGCACTGACCAACAAGGAGTCACCAAAAGAGCTGAGCTGCGCATCTTACTCTCGCACCGACTTCCTACCAGCTCCAACAAACATCGCTTGCAATATCGCACTACATCGGCGCATCCCTCATTGTTCCCTCGCTGCCAACTTCATGGCATCCCCGCATCGACCAAGCGTCACCGAGCCTGTGCACTGGGTGGCGATGACACAGAGATCTGTGCCGCCTCCACCAATTCCCGATATGCCTCATCACGACTCCCAACTACAGATGCAGCCCTACACGGCAGCCAGTATGCGGATGGAACCGTCCTATGGTGCCCCTTACCACATGATGCCGCGCCACTTTGCACTCCAAGCCCATCATTCCGGTCAGCCATTCATCGAGTTGAACGAGCGTCTCGCAGATATGGCCACTATTCACTCCAACGACGTTCTCCAGCTGAATCGTCGGGCAAATAAGCAGGAGGACGAGATCGATGACATGAAGCAGATTTTCAAGAACGATTTACAGGCGCTTGAGCGGCGTCTCAACTCCTTTATGGAGCATCAGAAGCAGCAATCATCGGCCGAAGCGAGTCAGAACCCACCGAGTCCTGATCCATTTGTTAAAGAGAAGCCGGTCACAACACAGGATCCAGGTCGCATCGTCTGTGAGACAAAGGACGCCATCGTGGACGTCCTCGTCCAACACATTGATGAAGTACGTGCCAAGCACGAGCGCATTGACAGCGCTTACGGCTCTCCAGTCCGCACTCCCGAGTCGTCTTCCCCCTCGTGGCGTCCGATGGCCATTCGAAAGCTTCCAACCAAGTCGATCTCGAAGAGCGCAACACATCACAACGAGCTCTTCTCCTGGGACTTTCTCCGCGATCTCCTCGGCGGAAAGGAGTGGTCTCCAGGGTACTACTTCAACTGCAGCAAGGACTGCATTCTTCCGACTCGAGGCTACTGGATGGTGAATTTGCAGCACGAGCCATTCATGCCTCACACTCCAGGCGAGCACGGTGCGAAGCTGACGGCTTTCTTCAACGAGACGCTGTCTGGGGATGGGCACGTTCCAGATGAGGTGAACTACAAGGATACGCCCGTCTTTGTGAGCGCGGACGGCGGTAAGATGTATCGATATGTTGGAAAGTACAACCAGAAGCGGTACTCGGACAAGGTCGGCTACGATACGATGATGGAGCACATTCCGCAGTCAGTGCTCAAGTTCCACGCCGACCAGTTGGCGCAGGTTGGCCGTCCAGCATGGGTTACAGAATGTCTGAGGAATCATTTCTGGCCTAAACCCACTTACCAAGGAGAGATTCCATCGGGTCCTTCTTATAGCGACGCCAAAGATAACACAGCCGAGGAAAACTCGAAAGCAGAGCTCGAGCGTGGACTCCTCTCAGCGTTGAAGTCCTACGCAAATGAGTTGAAGGAATGGGAACAGTCTTCATCGCTCAAGGTGAACCTGCTCAAAGCATCCAGTATTCTTGAGGCTTTCAACAGAGAAGACGTTCTGCCAGAGCTCAGCCTTCGCCTCTGGTGGGAATACCTCGAGTGTGTCGGCTATGAAGACGACTTCTACGACATGCTCGTAAACCTCTCGAAAGCCTCATCCGCTCGTCACCATCCTTCCAAGTCCACCAAACCCGCAGACACCAGCTCCTCCCACATCTTCTCCCCAACTCACAAGCCACCCCTCCCTAAATCCCCTCTCTACGGGTCCAGCGCCAAAGCCCTCCAGAAGAAACAGTGGCTTGAGGATCCCGGCGTCGATGCCTCTTCTCTCCCTGAGACTAAATGGTCCGCTCCAACGTTCGATGATCCTCCAGCTTCACCATCCAAGCCCTCGGCATCCGCTGCCAATGGAGAGAAGCCCCCTACGGGCAAACCAACCAATCCCTTCTCCAGGAAAGGCGACCTCGACGCAGCTAAAGCCTTTGCCAAAGAAGCCACCACAGCCCAACCACGCACAGACAGTGTATACGCGAGGAAAGCTGCTGCGGCCACGGCAAGCAAAGCGGCGGTCAGCAACAACACATATCCAACATATCCTCCAACGCCAGCTTTCGGCGAGACTCCGAGCAAGTCGACAGCAGCAGAGCCCGCCGCTTCGCAGAGCGATGTGAAGAAGACCAAAGCGATCCCTCCACATCTCAATCGTGCGAAATGATCGCACAAAGTGACGGACTTCGGGCGATTTCGAAAAAAGAATGCCACGACCACGAGAGACGTCTGATGAGGAGCGGAGTGAATGAGAAGTCGAAGGTCTCAACCGGGAGATTCGCCAAGGGGAGGTGAAGATTTGAAGCAGAGCGAGCTGTGCGATACATCATGCATTTCATAAGAACGTGCGAAAAGGATCCGATATGAAGAATGAAGTGCGCAGAGAGAGAGGGCGTGAGACGGACAGACGGACACAAAGACAGAAATGAAGAAGCAACACGTGAGAATAAGTACGGAGAGAAGGGAGCACAAAAACAGTCTTGGCGACAAACAGCCTGACACCAGAGCCCTCCGACCTGCTTGCACTGAGAGTCGAGTCGAGAATGCTCATCCCCTAACGCACCACGAATAAAAGTTCCTGTATTGTGTATCACAAATCTCCTTCTCCACTGTTTTCCCTCCAAAGATAATCACCACGACGCTGAAGATAAGATGATAAAAGGCTCATGAGATCCCATTTCCCGTAGTTGCCCATTCCTTTTTGTTCCGGTGGTTCCCAGCCAGTCGGCTCCTTCGAAACACTTCCAAACAGAGAAAAAAAAAAGATCTTCCAATCCATCCATCCATCCATTCATCCCATCAAACGACCACTTCACATCAAGCCACATCTTCCCATGCCCTCTCCACTTGCAGCGAAGGACATCAAAACTCGTAAACAAGTACTTCCACCAAACTCTCCAGCTTAATGGTAAACAAACAAGATCTCACCTCCAAAGGCACTGAAAGAACCAAGACTAGATGTGTAGATATATATATATGTATATATATATGGGGTATCCATCCTCCACCCACAGGGGCCCTGATACCCAGTCACTTAACGCATGCTGCGAGAGAACTTTCTAAAAAATAAAAACACGAGACATTCGTCCAAGAGAATCTGTCTTCCTTGCACAGCGGCTCAAAAAAAGCGCACAGCAGCGCGTCGACTAATATCTGACTCTTCGCACGTTCCTGCAAAACGACCTCGCAGTCATTTGATGTCAGTAGAAGGGTTCCCGATATCTCGCTGCCTTGTCGCCGTAGCTTCAATCCACCCTGTGAGAGCAATCATTGCGTCACATCCATCAAACTAAAATTCCTGCTTCTGCTGCTGCTGGCGATGAAAAACTATTGCCCACCCGCCCATCCATCCCCTCCTCATCCGCGCCCGAATCCCGCCTCGACCCAAAACTACCATAAGCCCGCCGTTTACCTTCTGACTTCTAACCAGCAAACTTAAACTTCGTAGCTTCCAACCGACCCAGCCCCTCGCGCGGGGCTACATTTCGTCGGCGGTACGAATTTGTGAAGTCCTGCAGCAGACCTCGAATCTTGCGCACTTCTCCGTTGTCGATGCGCTGGCCAATATTGCGAAGGAGACGCTCCTGTTCTTGCGGGGCGATGGATCCGGCGGGGAGCATCGCGACAGTCTTGCCGACCCAGTTGGCTGTGTCTTTAGGCAGAAGCTGGAAGAGGGCGAGAAGCACGCCTGAAGCATCGGGGAAGCAGTCAGGCGGGAAGGTATACATCATGCCGGTCAGGCAGCGCTGGGTCAGGTCCTCGCCTGTGGCTTTCACAAGGTCCTTGACTGTCTGCTGCACCTGCGGCGGGTTCGGTCGAAGGCTGTAAGTCCCGTCATGTGCGTCAAAGGATGGTGAAGGCGCGTCTTCTCCGCCATAAGCCAAGAAGTCGCGCAGGAAGTGGAGTGTGGCAATGATCGGCTCCTCTTTCAGCAGTGTGAGTGAGGTCGTTGCAGCTCGAAGGATAGTACCCATCAAGTCTGAAGCGACAATCTTGTTTGGGTGGTAGAGAAGGACATCGGTGGACAGGCGGAAGAAGTCTTCAATAACGTCCGGCACTTCCTCAGGGGCGAGGTCGTTGAGCGCGCGCATAAAGGCTGTGGCTTGTTGCTCATAAAAAGCGTAGATCTGGTCTGTCGTTTGTCGAGAGACATATTCACTCTCGTCTGAGAACTCGCGAATGATGCTATCAGTCGCCCAGAGGAAACATCCCTGTCTGCTGGTTGCAAACCCAGTAGAAAGCTTGTCAGCCAGACCTGGTAGTAGTGGAGCAGCGTGCACGCGGTATGAGAGCACCATATACCGCCAGCACCGGCAGATACGCTCCACAATTGGTACGAATTGGATGAAGCTCTCGCAGATTGTGGCCAACACGGGGAAGATTTCTTGGCAGTACTGCACCACTGGATGTGGTTCGGAAGGTCCAATGTACGGGGTCACCCACTGAATGAAGATCGTCAGCAGGTTGAGATGATCTGCAATCGCCAGCTTCTGCTCCTTTTCAGTGGCACTCTGTGCCATGGTCATGAGTCGGCGCACGATCGGATCGCAACAGAGCTTCACGTTCTGATACAGCGTGTCGATTGGTTGTTTCGCGAGGACGGAAGCCACGCCTTCGGTCGTCTCCTCTTGACTCGTCGGGGGCAGAGCGACAAGATTCGTCTCGTAGAATTGCTGAATCTGAGGCATATAACCCTTGAGCAGTTCAGCGCAGTCGTTGCAGAAGAACTTGAAGCTGAGCGCGGCCGCTCGAACAACTTCTTTGGATGAATGCGAGAAGGCAGCCATGATAAAGTTGAGTTGATCCTGCAGCGTGTCCGGATGCTGTGCTGTCCATTCGGTGTAGCGCCCCAATGCCATGACGGCTTGGAAGCGCACCTTCTCCTGATCCGGTATTTGCACAATGAGTGGAATCAGTCGGGGCAGCATGATATTCTCGTCCGGTGGCACTTGACGACCCATCGCTCGCATACTAAACAGCGGCGCCTCAAGTCTTTGCCAGTGTGGGACCAGGCCGTTTTGTGCTTGTGAGCCAAACTCGCTGACCCACTTCTCGATCAACACGTAGCTCTTTTGCAGGCAATCTGTGACGCCGATCACTTCGCAGCAATCCTTCAGCACGTCCCCAAGCTGGTGTCTAAATTCGCGGAAACGATCCTCGGCTTCTCGGTCGCCGTCGAACAGGTCGGTGTCGTTTCCGTTCTCGGCGTACGGGTACTGTAGATGTGTGATCATGATGTCCACGAGTGCCGAGTAGATGTCGACCATCTGCACTCGTGCCTCCATGTATCGATCCAAGGTGATGTACTGCTTGAGTTCGTACCAGAAGTTGAACGTTTGGCTCAGAGCTTCTCTCTCTTTGTCTCGGCGGCAGCACTCCAGCACAGCTTCCACCAGCGTCTTGAACTGCTGTGGCTCCCTAGCCACGAGTATGACCCAAGCTTCTCCTGCTTCTGCAAACACTCTCGTTACGCCTTTGAATGTCTCCCAATCTTCCTCATCGGACGCTGCCGCTATCCGCGGCGCCAGAGTCGCTAGTCGTGGGTACAATGCCTTGATCGTGTTCAAGTTTTCGTCCACGTCTTTCGTCTCCTTGAAGATACCACACAGCGTCTCGACCGCCGCATCGAACGAAGCATCTCCTTGCACAGCAGTCATGACCACCTCCATCAGCGGCGAGTTGACAATATCGTTCAGCGGCACCTCTCTTATCCAGGAGGTTATGCACTCCATGAGTTGTGGATTGTTGACTGCCTCGGGCGAGGATTGCGCATACTGGATGAGCAACTGCAGCACATGCTGGCCATTCTGCTCCAGTAACTCCACTTGTCTGTCTCTCAGCTCATCCTCTGCCAACGCAATCTTGCGCCCCTCTGTCACTTCTTCCGGCAGCACATGCAGAAATTCCAGCACGCACGAGATGCCCGCCTGGTCACTACCCAGCGTGCTCACGACCGTCTGCAACACATTCTTCCAGTCCAGCATGAGAATGGCGAGATTGGCCAAACATACGCACAGCTGTGTCCGGATCGGTCTCGGGCCCTTCGCGTACTGCGCGACAGTCGCAAGGAGAGTATCTCGTAATTGTGGCCATGATTCGCGGGGAATCTGGTGGAAGTCGAAGATTATCTGGGAAAAAGTACATCGTCAGTTCCGCTCCATCTCTGCCTCTTCGCTGCTCTTACCTTACCTTTCCCTTCAACGTCGTCGCCGCGAACAACTTCGCCTCATCTGTTGACTGTGCCGATTGCAGAATGGAGAAAGTGTGGGTCCAGGCGTCTTGTGATTTCTGAAACTGCTCCAGAAAGCTGTGCGCTTGAGTCTTTTGCGTCTTGTCGGCGCTGCTGGACATGACGGCCAGGGCCGAAAGCACGGGCGCAAAGGCCTCGTTGACGGTCATGTTTGCGGCGTGGAAGTGGGAGTGTCGGGGTGGGTTTTAGAAGTATTGGGCGTCGGTCGTTCTCCGCCTGAGCATTTCTTGTCGGGAGGCAGACGACGTGCGTGGTGGGCGAGTAAAGACCGTGGGAGGATGCGCAGGTAGGAAAACGGGTGGTCGTTGCGGTGGTGATTGTTGTGGTAAAAAGAGGCAGCCCCGCCAAATAAGAGTCGAGGGCGCTCCTGCCGATTGCCATGCTCGACAGCGTCCGTGCGCAAAACTTTCGTATGTCTCTCGGGAGACTTGCAGCTGCAACTCGCGACCACCACCGCATCGAATTCGAGACCTTTGCAAACACATCGACGAACCGCTTGACACTCCGTCGCGCACAGTACAAACCGCGCAAAAGGCTCACGCGACTTCTCCGCGAATCATTGCACAGCGCTCATTTGCGCCCCACCGCGTACACGTCCAACCACAACCACAACCGCACAAACCATTATGGGCGATCGCAGAGGCGGCGGAGGCCAACGCAAAGTCCTCCTCCCACCGATCAATTTCATCTTCAAGCTCCTGCAACAACACAGCACGGTTCAAATTTGGCTCTACGAGCAGCTGGGCATCCGAATCGAGGGCAAGATCCGCGGCTTTGACGAGTTTATGAATTTGGTGATTGATGAGGCGGTGGAGGTGAAGCAGCCTGCCAAGGGGGCAACGGATACAGAGGAGAAGCCGGGCGATAGGCGAGAATTGGGTGAGTCGAGCAGGTTTGCATGATGTGAGAGAGTAGAGGAGAATTGGAGCTGACGTGATTTGTGCGCGACTAGGTCAAATATTGCTCAAGGGCGATAATGTGTGTTTGATACAGAGCTTGTCGTGAGCTAGAAATACCACGGTCGGGAGATTATCACCGAGGGACTGTGCATGGGAGTGCTGAGCGCGCACACAATCGGCGCAGCAGAGAAATGCTGTGGACGAGATCTGGACGCGCTGGATGAGGTTGACACGCGCTGAGAAAACCGTAAGAACTGCTTCGCGAATCGCGAAAAGGAAAAGTGAAAGAAGGATGAGTCCAGAAGAGACGACGCTCTTCGGCACAAAAAGTGAGTCGCCCTCATGCTGCGCACTCAAAAGCGGTACCCTTGTAATGCTCATTGGATATCATCTAAGTCAGCAATGTGCCATCGCCAACGGCCACGGCGTCTACTCTCCAATCCCAAGGTTCCATGACGAGTTTCCCGTCCGGCACGATCTGCTCTGCCAGACAGATACCGACTGGACACAAAAGTCAGCAAAGGTCGACGACAGTCATGAGTGCGAACATTGATTGACTCACAAAGAAACGGCTTCTTCCCATTCTTCCCATTCCCAAAATTCCGCGTAAGGAACCTATCATAGAACCCCGCTCCATGACCCAACCGATTCAATTCCCGATCAAACGCCACAGCAGGCACAACAATTAAATCCAAACCCCGTTCTTCCTCTTCCTCTTCTCGCTCTCTTACAACCTGCCCTCCACCTCCGTCCCCTCTCAACGCGAACCCCCTCCCACCCATCGCATTCTCCTTCTCCTCGACCCTTTGCCCATCCAACATCGGAATGCCCCACCCATCCCTCTCCAGCCCCTCATATTCTTCCAACGTCTCCAAACGCAACATATCCATGACTTTCATGGTCCGCTTCTTTGAAATTTGGTCTTCATTCCTTACAGAATAAATATACGGCACGAAAACTTTCTTCTCCTTGTTCCCGGTCATTTTTGAAAACTCTGCTGCTGTTGTTGTTGTTGTTGCTGCTGTTGTTTTTGTTGTTGTTGTTGTCGTTGTTGTTGAGAGAGCATCCCGTATCAAAAGATCCGTCTGAGCTTCGCTATGCGGCATGGAGAGGTAGATGCCGATTCTTGTGGCAGATTTGTATTGTGGAGAATCAAGGATGATGTTCTGAGCGGTTTGTGACTGCGATCTGAGTGCTTCTGGGGTGAGGTTTGATAGGTTGGATTTCATTTCTGAACGGAGGAGCTTTTTGGTCTCTTTGTGAGATGTTGTTGTTGTTGTTGGGGAGGTGGACATTGTGAGATGTTGGGGTTGGGGTTGGAAGATGTTGGTTCTGGTGATGGTGATGGAGAAGGTGCTGGTCTTAGTTTGGGAGAAGGTGATGTTCCGCGTAGATGTGGCGAGGCGGGTAGGGGTGGTCATGGTCTTGAGATGATATGTAAGGGAGAGAAGCAGGCAGTAGGGCGGGGTGCCTGGGTTGGAATTCGGATGAAAACTGTTCGGAGTCGCTTCTCATTGCCCCCCCCCTTCTTGAGAATTTTGAATGTCATATCAGGACTTTTCAGGCAGAGACTACGGCATTTTGTGCTAGACAGAGAGTCTTCGTTGATCATTGATAGAAGGATAGACACTATCTCCATGTGGAACATGTTCAACGCCAAGAAAATCCAGTGACAGAGCAACTTCCCGTTGCGGACATGCACTATCACGACTTCCACGCGGCTTCTCTCTTTCGCCTCGCTCCTCTGCTGTTCGTCGCGATACTTCTCACACTCGTTCGACAGCGCTGTTCGCCACGAACACACACCACGCACGACATGCGCCGCACACTCGCGCTCGCCGCAGCTGGACTGGGCTTGATCGCTTCCTCGCACGCCGCACTGCCCAGCGACATTGTAGGCACCTGGTCCACCAAATCCGGCAAGACGCTCACCGGGCCAGTATGTCTCACACACTACTTTCTGTCTCCTTTTTTTTTCAGTAGACCTCCTTCCTGACATTCCTTCCATCCAGGGCTTCTACGATTCCGCCAACGACAAACTCCTCGAACCCGATCGCACCGGCATTTCATACTCTTTCACCGCAGATGGATACTACGAGGAAGCCTACTACCGCGCCATTTCGAATCCCGTTCAGCCGGCCTGTCCCGGCGGCATCCTACAATGGCAACATGGAACGTGGGATCAACTGTCCAATGGTTCGCTGACTCTGACCCCTATTGCTGTGGATGGGAGACAATTGCTCAGCAAGCCGTGCGACAACGAAAATGCGATTTATACGCGGTACAATCAGAGCGAGTTGTTCAAGGTGTGTAATTGATGAGCACGGGTGTGGGAGAGGAGAGCACAGTGGTGGACAAAAGCTGACGAGGTTCTTGTGATGCAGCAATACCAAGTCCTCATCGATCCCTACCACAACGTCAAACGACTCAATCTTTGGGAGTTTGACGGAACTCCGATGCAGCCGTTCTACATTGTTTCCGGCCCACTTCAGATGCTTCCCACTACGACACTACATGCCACGACAACGGCCACCGCAAAGCCTTCGAAGAAGAGCAAGAGATGGTCGGAAGAGGTGGGGTCTGCTTCGTACAGGGAGGTTCCGTTGCACTGGAAGAGCAAGTTTGGGCAGGGCAAGAGCGGCGATTCGATGGTGCAGAGGGTCAATCCCGACCATCTGTGGTGGGTCGGATTGGCTTTTACGGGAATTGGAGGATTGCTGTATTTTGGCCCGAGGCGGTTGGGGCTGAGAATGTAGGAAATGGTTTTTGCGTTAGGGCGTATGCATATATGATCGGGCAGGATTAGGGGGCAATTGCATGCATGCATGGATATGGAGTGTGTTTTCGAGGGCATTGTGAGCGTTCACGGCATGAGCATGGGAATGATTTTGAGTGGCGTTGCGGCAAAGCGGGGTTCTGAGAAGCAAGTAGCTGCGCAGGTGGCTACATTCGAGCGGTCAGCGAAAGTGGTTTTTGTATATGGCGAGTCGAATGGGAAGAGCGGGTCAGTAGATATGACAGCAGAGCATCAGACTTGGCAGACGACAGAGGCATCATTCAGAAAGAGAGGAGATTGTTTTAGTGTAGCAAACAACAACTGCTGATGGTAACCGGGGTTCCATTGTGCACACGAAACGTGACGTGTGGGCTTGCTGCCTGCCGGTCAGAGGGTCCAGTCCAGTCCTTGTCTTGTTCCATGCTTGACTTCACATCCTGCTCATCCACGTGGAAAGATCATGTAGTACATCTTCCACATGTCCCTTGTACAGTCGTAGTAGTAGTAGTAGTAGTAGTAGTAGTAGTAGTAGCAGATGCTCCGAGAAAGCGGCCACAACGCGGGTCTCCGAAGCCGCAGCAGTCCATCAAACTACTACTGTAGCAGCGTTGGCCGAGGCCACGACTTCTTCCACGCACACGCAAGCGGGCAGCCCCGATTTCGGCAAGCAACGGAGACGGAGACGAGAGTGGGCTGATCAGGATGATGTTCTGTCGTCGGCAGATGCAAAACCGCAGACGCACTCTCAGAAGCGGGCGGGAACGGCAACCAAGCCTTTGTGGGAAATGCTTGTCCGACAGGGCCAAGGCGATGCAAGAAATTGACTACAGTATTCTAGTTGAATGCCGCGTTTTGCTCGGCGCTGCAGTTCAATGACCAACCATTGTTGCAAAACATGGATGCTGGTACTTCATTCATCATCATCATCATGCAGGCTTGCAGGCTTGCAGGCTTGCAGCAACCTGTGGCTGTCGCTGTAGCCACGCCGCATCCTGGGCCATGGTCAGTCGATCAAGGACATGAACAGGGAACGAAAGAATTATCTGATCCGAGAAGCCGAGTCTTGTTCTAGTCTATTGTAGTTCTGACTTAGTCTAAGTTAGCGCGCGAAGAACCCTTGCAAGTGCTTCGTTCGACGCTCAGGGTGTGCGTAGGACGAATCGGTTTCGTGGACGTGGGATGGAGGCAGCGTCCAACGTGCGACGCGACGCCAGAAAGGGATGGGGAGAAAGTGGCCGGCCGGCCGGTCGTTGTTGGGGTGGTGAAGTGGTGAAGTGATGAAGTGGTGAAGTGGTGAAGTGGTGAAGTGGAGCCCTCCCAAAAAAAAAAAACAAAAAACGGCGAGCCGACCAGCTGATCTTCACACCCAGCAGCACATCTTTTATTACTGTATCTTTTCGACATCACCATCCCCTCCGGGCGCAGCATCCTCTTCTGTCGTTTCGACAGTACCGTCGTGGAGTGGAGCGTCGTTTCTTCCACGGCGACAAAACACGACTCACGATGGGGGTGATTGATCGAATCCGCGGTCGCAAGACCGAACAACACACGGCAGAGGCGTTTGCTGTCACGGACGACGTCGTCGACGTCCACGGAAAGTCGCCTGTCGATACCGCTCACTCCAAAGATGGAAGTTCCGACAGCGACGCCATCAGCCTCGAAGCACAGAACGAGAAGGAGGTTCGGCAACATCCGGATCAAGTCACGGTCGATGCGCACAAAGGTATCCAAAAGGCAGAAGCTGCTGCACTGGTCTGGACCAAACCCGTCCTCTACGCTACCTTCGCATGGTATGTATAAGGGAATGTCCGAGACCGTCGGAACTGATCCGATCCGTCACTGACGACCGGTCACCCGCGCAGGATCTGGGTCTGCTTCTTCATGTTGGCTTTCCAATCATCCATCATGAACGTTGCTTCAGTCAACGCCTACTCCACCTTCACCAAAGCTCCCGCCTACACCACCGCTCAGATCCTCGCCACCATCATCGGCGGAGTGCTGAAGTTGCCCATTGCGAAGCTCCTCAATATCTGGGGTCGTACTGAAGGCTTTGTCACCTTCTTCTTCGTCTACCTCCTGGGCATGCTCATCATCGCATCGAGCGACGGTGTCAACAGCTATGCCGCCGGTTACGTCTTGTACTGGATCGGCTATGATGCCGTCTACCTCATTCTCGACATCTTCGTTGCAGATACCACGGGCCTCCGCAACCGAGCTTTCGCCTGGGGTTTCGTGTCGACGCCTTTCATCTGCACAGCCTTCACGGGCCCTCTTGCCGCACAGGCCTTCTTGGACACTACGACTTGGCGATGGGCGATTGGTGCGTTCTGCATCATCCAACCAGTCGTCTTCCTTCCCTTGGCTGTTGTGTTCAAATTCTATCAAAAAAAGGCCGAGAAGATGGGTCTGCTGAAGAAGGAGGCTTCGGGTCGTAATGCGATGCAGTCGTTCGTGCACTACTTCCATGAGTTTGACGGTCAGCAAAACCCTTCGTCCCATCATATATTGCCGCGCTAACACCTTCCACCAGTCATCGGCTGCATCCTCCTCATGCTGGCCTTCGTCCTCTTCCTCCTCCCCTTCTCCCTCCAATCCTACGGCCGCGCCTCCTTCGACTCGGCCACCTTCATCGCCATGGTCGTCATCGGCGTTTGCCTCTTCCCCGTCTTCTACATCTGGGAACGCTACTTCGCCCAAGTTCACTTCGTCCGCTGGGAGCTGGTCCGCGAACGCACCGTCCTCGGCGCCTGCACCCTCGCCGCAGTGCTCTACTTCAGCTTCTACTCCTGGGACTTGCAATTCTACAACTACATCAAAGTCACCTACGCCCTGACGGTGCGCGACGCAGGCTAAATGGGCCAAATCTATAACGTGGGTTCGTGCTTCTGGTCGCCCGTCTTCGGCGCCTGGGTCTACTACTCCAAACGCTTCAAACACGCCTGTCTCTTCTTCGCCCTCCCCCTCATGTTCCTCGGCTCGGGCCTCATGGTCCACTTCCGCGGCGGAACCTACGGCATCGGCTACGTCGTCATGTGCCAAATCTTCATCGCCATCGCCGGCGGCACCCTCGTCATTGGCGAGGACATGGCCGTCATGACCGCCGCCGACCGCGAGGGTGTGCCCATGATGTTATCCATCATCTACCTCGCCTCCAACATCGGCGGCTCCATCGGAACCGCCGTCTCCACTTCCATCTACGCCAATACTTTCCCGCAAGCTCTCTCGCAAGCTCTTCCCGCGGACCTCCAATCTCGCGTCCAAGAGATTTATCTCGGAGGCTATTTGCTGCAGGAGAAATTCTTGCCGGGTACCGTGGAGCGCAACGCGATCAATTTCGCCTGGGGTCAGGTGCAGCGGTATAGTAGTATTTCGGCCGTGTCGGTTCTCGTATTGGCGATTCCTGCGGTGGCGGTTTGGAAGAATTATCGGGTGGATAAGAAGCAGAATAAGGGGGTGATGATCTGATCTCCACAAATGTTCGGCTGAGATCAAAAGAGAAAGTGCAGAAAGCGCATGGAGTGGGATGAAGAATGAGTGATGAATTGATGGGCCGTCTGTTCAGCTGTCTATCCCTGTCGATGTGAATGGGAATCTCTGTGGCGGCCTATTCTTCTTTTTCTTCCTCCTCCTCCCCCTGGTGAGTATGGAATGAAAATGTACGGACGCACGCACACCCAGTCAGTCACCAGCATTCCGCACACACACACACACACACACACACAGATGGACGACATGACACGAGCCTGTCAGCAGTGTTTCATGCGGGGGAAAAAGGCATGGCATAGCATGGCATGACATGACATAGCGATGAGAGATGATCAAATGCATGAGAAGAAGAAGAAGAAGAAGAAGAAGAAGAAGAACAAGACTTCTGCAGAGAAGAGTGGGGAGTCAGAATGAATAATAACGAATTGCGGTGTTTTCGTAAGAATAGGTTCAATAACTTGCCCCGTACGCCGTACGCCGTACATATGTTCTGGTATTCTGTTCAGTTCAGTTCATTTCAGTTTGAGTTTCAGTTTCAGTTTCAGTTTCATTCCACTCCATTCCATTCCATTGGACTACTGCTCAATCAATCACATGTTTCTACCTGGGTTGTGTTGTGTTGTGGTGGACGGATGAGTGGGCGGGCGTCTTGAGGACAGGACAGGACGAGGGAGAGAGAGAGAAAGGGAGCACGAGGGGTCATTTGTCTCTGTCTAGGGCCACAGTGATTGAGGTGATAGTGAAAGGACCGCTCGTCGAAAGACGGCTGAAGTGTAACATGTGATGCATTCCGGCGCAATCTACAAGAAATCCCCACAAACTCCCTCTAACCGCGATTGATCAACCTTGAAAACATAGCCCCTCCCACATTCCGTGCCAGCGACCCAGTGAACAATCCTCTTTCCACCAGCCCACTCGCTTGACTAAACTTGTCACATCTCGAAAAAGCCAATGTATTCGTAATCGTAAGAACCAGCGCGATGACTGCATCCCGAATCGTTAGCACGGCATTCCCAAACACCCTCCCCTCAGCAGTACAGTACTCACCAACCAACGTCAACCATACAAACGCCAACTTCACAAACGCCACCACAGCCAACGCAACCCACAGTCCCGGCTGCGCGTACAACGCCAACCAAAAGAACCTCTTATCCGTCGCGTTCACAATCTTGCCCCCGGGCTCGTTCGCCTGCGGCGCGCTCTCAAACACCCAATGCGAGTCGCCCGTGGTACTATTGACTTCGTTCCACCAGCGCAGTCCCACGAGGCGTCGGCCCGCGATGTTTTTGAGGTAGTAGAAGTCCATGGCGAGGAGGATGATGGTGATGATGAAGATCATAATGAAGTTGGAGGTGAAGATCATGCCGAGGAGGTAGACGAGGAGGGAGGCTGGGAGATTGCGTTAGTCGGAGCGGGTGGAATAGCATTGTGGTGTGAGGATGGCGTACAGATTCGAAAGGCGAGGAAGGTGACGAGGGTGATGGGGTGGGCGCTCAATCGCCAGTTGAGGTCGCCTGAGGAGGGTTGAATGTCCGCCATGGTGACAGTGTGTTTGCGCGGTTTGCGCAGCGGTTCGGAGGAGTGGCGATGCTCGGATCGTGTCAAGTTGTGACTTCGAGGACTGTTGTGGAGTTCATAGCTCGAAAGTATGTACGTGAGGTCAGATCGCCAGAGGACGCGTTTCGTGGAGAGAGCTTCTCGGTGAAAGGCGAAACGTTCTTCCGGGGCTCCATCAGTTCATAGATCTAGGTTAGGGTTTTCTCTTGGCTCCATCATCCTCGCTGGCATCAACGAGAAGGGATACTATCTGTATCGCCTTCAGTAAGGCCCTCGTGCGGTCAGGAACAACTATTTATTCCATATGAGCGGAAGTCTTCCAGCACCCATCCGTACCAGTCATCTCTGTCCTGAAAAGGGGTTCAAGATTGCTACACTGCAGCAACGTTAAGTGACCACGACTCGCGTACAATGGCAAAGATAATCAAGCCTACCCTTCGTATTCTTTGAAGTCTAGCTACATCCTTCGACAAAGGGGAAACGGAGTAATAGCTGTTCAAGCCGAGGTCAAGTTGCTGGCTAGTGAATTTTGGAAACAACAATGCTATTGTGTGCTCTATGAAAGCTGCGACCACTGCCTGATGCAATGCAGTGCTTGCGGCATCAAGGGGGTGTTGGCACTGATGTTACCGCAAAGGACAACGCGTCCGTAGAAGATGGGCCTCGCCTCCTCGCGAACCTGTCTGTTGACGGAAAGGATTGCAGGGAGACGATCGAAAATTCAGTGTCTCATCGAAAGTCAACCCATAGACTCGTTGCCTCACTTCATCAGGCAGCGCTAGGAACGGGAATGGCACCAAAAGAGCAGACAAGGTACTCCAAAAACTCTCCAGGTCTGCTTTCGCGGATTTCGGGATGCGTTGAAGGAAAACTGGACTGATGTTTTCGCACATGATGGCAATCTCCTCCCGTTGCACTTTGATTGTCGACCTGGAATTGTCGTACACGAGCCCTAGGGAGAGGGTGGAAAAATCACTAGGGAGAGTGGTATCTAATCAATATTAGTTAATGCTGCATCGATGTTGAGTCAATTGTCTGGAGGTGCACTACCGCCTCTCTCGACACTCGCCTTCGGCTCGGTCTTGTTCGTTGCCTAATAGAAATAATACTATCCTTTAAAGGGGCCTATGCCTTACGCGCTCGGGTATCGTATATCGTCGCTATGCTCGTACCTCGCTGCTCCGAGTACTCACTTCGCTCGCAAGCTCGCCTCGCTTGTCTAAAGTACAGTTTGAAGTCTCGTCAAATTATAGAGTACCCCTCTCCCTAGTCGAATTTTCACCCTCTCCCTAGGGCTCGTGGTTGTCGTAGTGGTTCCAGCTGAGTTGGCAACATTGTGACAGGCAGACATACATGGTCACTTTCGCCGGCACTTCAGTGTACTTCGCGCCCCATCTCAACGAACTCATGGTGGAAGCTGCTCTCTTAGTCGTCCGCGCCTTGAAAGGTAGGCTTATTTGCCATACCTGTCATTCAGAAGATCCCTCATCAGTCAAAGCGACGACTGCTGAGCTGTTCTGGATCTAAACCCCTCTTCAGAGCTCCTGGATGTCCAGATACCAGGTCCCACGTTTCTCACTTCCACATGTCTCTAACAATACTGTCAGCATCACATGCTCCCTCAACTCGAGATCAACGGAAAGCAAAGCCATGAGGACGCGAACGTGTCAGATCTGGGACCGCATTCCGCATTAACGCCGCCCTATACTTCTAATCTCGCTCTGCTGCGCGGAGCAAAACCAAAGCCCACTCCGAACGCCTTGCTGATAAACAGACATGCAAAATCCATATCAAAATGCAGCAAATGCGGTCTCCTGCAGGTAGCTAGGTAGTCATGCAACATGTTCTCATAAGACCTATAATAGCCACTCCTTGAATCGGCGTCTTCAGTATCTTGCAGTGACGAATCCCAGATCTCGTCTGACAAGGGCCGCGAGGAATACCAGAATGTGACAATTTCATCGTGCCCAGAAGTCAACGTCCACACTTGAAGCACAGAATGCGGCCCAGGAAAGTGATATCTCGCCGTCGAAATCGAGAAACCTACTCGTCGTATCTGGAAACGGGCTATGCTGTACGGCAGGAAGAGCGGAGAGACGCCTATTTCTTGCCGCCCTTCTTCCCTCGAAGGCTGCCCTGGGCACTGTCGGGCCCGCCAGCTTCGACCATAACGGGCGTGTCTTCATCACTGCTTCCCTGCTGTGCTTGTGCCTTTGCGATCAAAGCCTCTGCGGTCTTCGCCGCAGCAGCCTCCTCTTCATCTAGCTCTTTCATGAAGTTCGCCTGGATCCCGATCCTCCGCTTCTCCCACCAGGCCTTCTCTGCTTCTGTCGTAGCCTGCAGCTCGGCAATGCGTTCCTTGATGATACGGTTCTGGTTCATTTCGTTGGCGGATTGGAAGATGACTTGTCCCCAGTTCGGTGCGAAAGCGTTGGCCTGGACCAGAGTCAGCCTGTTCGATATCTTACGTGAAGTCTTACTAATCTTACCTCGTTCACGACATCCTTAACTTCTTCCTCCATCTCCTTCTCGGCGCGTAAGAACCTCTGCCACAGCTCATCCCCAACGCTTCCTCGTTGCAGCAATGTTTGCAGAGCGGGCTTGCTCGTCCTCAGTTGCACGATCCTCTGAATGTCTTCTACGGCACGCGCCAACAGCGCAGCCTTCAGCACGTTGTCCGGCACTTGTTTCAGTTTCTTCTCAGCCTCGCTTGGACTATCGCTTGGATCCAAATGTAGTAATGACAGGTACACATCTCGTGCTTTGTGCGGCGGGAACCATGATTCAAGAGCGGCGGCCTTGGCTATTTGACGTTTGCGGTATAGCGAGGAGAATGTGGAGAGCGAGCCGACGAGGATTGTGATATAGAGAATGGGCCAGAGAAGCCCTATCCAGAAGTTCCCGGGCGCAGGAGGTGTGAACTCGGTATGTGTGCCATTGAAAGTACCGTTGTTGGTGGCATTGAACGTCGAGTTGGCATCGGCCATGATTAATGGAAGCGCTCAGTGCGCGAACTGTTGAATCCGAGTCGCTGAGGTGTTCTCTGTATCCGGTCTGAATGTCGAGGTGAAGGAGTGTGTTGCAGTCGGGAGAGAATTCGAAGGCGCCGCTGGTCAAAGGTGGCTCTTTCAGCGTGACCAGGTGGCTCTTTCCCAGAAGTCGGACATTTGGATCCCTGCATGAAATCGGCTCAGAGATCCGAAGCTGGATTGGGACTAGTGCGATCTGGTGACATAGCTTCCGCTCAGGCACATGCAGCTGCTGTTTCCTACTCGTAATCCTCGTCGCCGCCTGCTCACGCGAACAAATCTTCTGTTCACTTCTGCCGCCACATTCACTTGTTGTCGACACATGGCATCGACACAAATCATCCGATAGCGCTCTACCTCCGCACTCGATCCCGCTTCCATCAACCTCATCGTCCGGTCGGCCTCAACCAACACTACCACTTCCGCAGAACCTGCCAGACGCAGCATACAACACTTCCATCATGATACTCCGCTTCCAGTCCCGCGATGGCAATTTCCGCCTCACCGTCCAGCCCGATCAAGACATCGCCTCCATCCTTCCCGAGGTCATCGCCAAATTGCCCAAGAATGTCGTGCCGTCGTCAATACAGATCTCTCCCAAGCCACATGGCGGAGAGATGCGGCCGTTGGAGAAGATGAAGGGCGTCACGTTTAGCCGAATAGGACTCGTCGAAAACGGCACCATGATCTACCTCTCCTTCGCCGAGGAAGAGGCTCCGACATCGAACGGCCATCATGCTTCTGCCAGCAAGCTAAGTGGGAAAGAGGTGACGCAGAAAGAGCTCGAATCTGTACAAATTAACTCAGCGCCTGCACTCATCAAGAATCCATGGGAAACGGTGAAGCAGTCGGAGCTGGATGACCAGTTGGATAAGCTAGATGGCAAGATTCATCGAAAGAAAGATGCGAAGATGTGCAGACACAACGCCCACGGCATGTGCGATTACTGCCAACCCGTGGAACCGTACGACAAGGGATATCTTGAAGAGAATAAGATCAAGCACATGTCATTCCACGCATACCTTCGACAGAAGAACCAGGGCAAGAACAAGCCCGAGTCTGGGAGTTCATACATGCCACCTCTCTCCGAACCCTACTTTCGCGTCAATCCCAACTGCCCTTCAGGGCACAAGCCCTTCCCTGCAGGCATTTGCAGCAAGTGCCAGCCTTCTGCCATTTCTCTGCAACCGCAGCCTTACCGAATGGTGGACCACGTCGAGTTCCAGGATTTTGCGATCGTCAATCGATTCCTTGACTTCTGGAGAAGAGGCGGGGCGCAACGAATTGGCTTCATGTACGGGCGATACGAGCAGTACGGAATGGTTCCGCTTGGCACAAAGGCTGTCGTAGAGGCCATCTACGAACCCCCGCAGATCGACGAGCCGGACGGAGTGACCATGTCAGAGTGGGAGAACGAGGAGGCCGTCGATAAGCTGGCAGAACTCAGCGGGCTCCAGCGGGTCGGCGTGATCTTCACTGACCTTCTAGCTCCTTCCAATCCGGACCAGGGCACAGCTGTGTGCAAGCGACATGCGGATTCCTACTTTCTCTCATCCCTCGAAGTGTGCTTTGCGGCGCGATATCAGGCGAAATACCCTCGACCATCGAAGTGGAGCGAAACTGGCAAGTTTGGGAGCAATTTCGTGACGTGCGTCATCTCGGGCGACACCGAGGGCCAGATCGGCATCTCTGCCTACATGGCCTCGAATGATGCCGTTGAGATGGAGCGTGCACAAATCATCGAGCCATCCGCAGATCCCGCGGTCATGCTCGTCCAGGACGAGGAAGAAGTCGACCGGCTCGGACAGCAGCGCTATATCCCCGAGGTGTTCTATCGCAAGATCAACGAGTACGGTGCGAACGTGCAGGAGAATGCGAAGCCCTCATTCCCCGTGGAGTACCTCTTTGTGACCTTGACACATGGTTTCCCGGATGTGCCAACGCCAATGTTCGCGAAGAACGAGTTTACGATAGAGAACCGAGACGCCTTGGGTGAGCTGCAAGAGCCTAGAGATCTGCAGAAACAGCTCAAGGCCGGAGCGAACAGAGTCGCACTCGATACACCGCAGGGCGTCGCAGTTGTCTCCGACTTCCATGCCTTGACCTACATTCAGAGTCTCGGAATTCTTAGCGAGGTAAGCAAGCGCTTGTTACGAATACTGCAGACGATACTAACTCGATTTCGAGCAGGACGAAATGAAATTGCTCTGCCAAGTCGCCATTCAAAAAGACGCCGCACTTGGTGCCACTCTCATGCACACTCCAGGTTGGGCCACACTCCAGACGATCCTGCAGATGTAGAGCAGTTATGCACTTGCACTTCCCCTGCACCTGTATAATTATCTGTCATACTCGCATCCATCGTCGCCAAGATCGTTTGCATCTTGGGTAGTACTAATCTTCTTCTTCTGGATATAGGCTGGCTGACATTACTGGCCATATTGGACGAACACGGCCTGAGACCTGCCAAGAGAGGCGCAGTTGCAGGAGACTTCTCATCGGAATTGAGCAAGAAGATTAAGGGCATGAGTATGGGTGGGAAACGTCGATAAATGAAAGGGGCCGGGCTGCGGAAGGCTGACCTCCAGTCTCTGTACATTTTGGAACTAGGACCATGAGCTATGATGAGCATGATGATGTATGGCCGCACGATGGGCGCCGCCCCAATAGGAGACGAGCTGCTCCCTTCATAAATAGAAGCTGAACGCAAAAGAGCTCGCGCATTGTTGCCATTGCCTTCTCTGTGCTGCGACCACAAGCCGACAGTCAGCGTGCGTGTTAATGGTCATGGCAGTGAATGAAGTTGTGCTGATCGCTCTCGATTATATTGGTCTGTGATCCTTTCTGATGTGCGTCGTCATGGCGCACATCATGCCTCAATCCTTCCGCGTCAAGCACGGTCGTCAATCCTGTTGTAGCCGAGAAGAGCCTTGAACGATCATCATCCATACGAGCCTCGAATCGTCGCGGAATCACACATAACCACCACGAGCTTGTGCAATAATTCTGCATGCAGCAATCCGCAGGTCTGACCCCGTTTCAAGGCACCAAGGCCAAACATACTCGAGTGGCGCAGCCTACTAGAGAGTCACCGGACTGAAAGTCAGTGGTGGGCTGTGCCTTGTCAAGCATGCACGAATCCTCCGGCGTGCTGAGAAAGCTGTTCAGGTTGGAGATATTGACGACTGGCAAGCACTTTTCCCCATCCTTTCATGTGGCCCCTGCGGACTTCGGCACACTGCAGGCACACATATTGGACCCTCTCCCGCCTCCATCCTCTCTCAATTCTTGGTAATTGAACACCAACTTGAGAGCTTGCATCAAGCTGCGAGGCAGCAGACCGAATTCAAAATGCCGAAATCTCATCTGCTCCCGTCTGTAGCACAGACAATCGTTCTTTCACTGGCAACCATGATCGTCTCTCACCATCTCTGAGAGCACACAGGAGATTTTGTCCAGAAGAGTGAGCTTTTCCAGGACTGGAGAGTTGCAGCGGAGAAGATGGGCAATAATTCGGAATCGACGTCGAAATCTGCTCCCGTCAAAACTGTTGGGAATTTGACGGGCCAGTACGAAGTGACTGTGAAGAAGTATGACAAGGACGGAAATATGGTGGACACTTACAACTTGACGATGGGCGGAAACGAGGAGAAGAAGACTGAGGCGAAGGCGGTTGAGGGACCGGGCAACGTGACAGTCGAAGAGGAATCGAGCAAGTCATACCAGACCAAATCCCAGGAATTTCAACAGCAGGAAAAGCCATTCTACACTTACAAACTCCCTCTCAAGTTCGTCTACCTCCTCCACATCACGCCTCTATGCTATCTCTGGCAAATGCAACTCGAGAGCACCTTTCCCGCAAGACTCAAAGCCAAAGACATAATCGCCAAGAATTCGCATCATCGGAAATCCTCTTCTGCTGCTTCATCAACAGCATCTCTCCTCAGAAATCAAGATCCCTCTCCATTCGACGACATCGGCGAAGACGGCTCCCCGCGTGAAGAAGCCATAGTACAGAAATGGATCGAGCAAGGAAAAGTCAAACGCCAATCACTCAACTGGCTGAATACATTGACGAAATGGTTCCTCGAGATGACATTGGCGTCGATTCTGCAACTTCTTCTCGCTGCAGCGTGGGATGATCTTGTGCTAGATCAACAATGGAGGAAATTGTCCATCGCGGGAGGAGCGGGATGGATTGGATGGTGGATGGCTTTGGTAAGTTTTTTTTTCTCCATTCACCAAAGAAACCCCCCCCTTCGCCCTCTCCACTGCATTCTCGCATCCGTTCATGATACTAACACGATCTGTTCGTCTGTTTCTAGGAAGTCCTCCTCCGATACGTTTGGTCGTTCGCCGGCTTACGGCCACTCGCGATACTAGTTTCTTTCATTGTCATTCCCGCTCATCAGCGAATCGTCTTCGTGGCTGGGGTGGATTTGGTTTGTGCCACGTTTTTCGGCCTGCTTGTTCAGGCTTTCTTGCCTTGGGTGGAGGGCACGCAGTTTGTCAAGGACTTGGTGGGGAATATGACGGATAAGGCGAATGGCGGTGCAAAGGGTGTGCCGAGGGTGGGAGTTGATGGTGGAGGGGAGTGGTGAGTGTAGCCTCTTTGACCTCGGCGCTGGACAAGACACGGTAGACATGGGTTTGGAGCTGGGGGAAAAATGGGACGAACAGGTTCCAGAGGAAAAATGTGTGAAGTTTCGTGATAGGTCGACTTATGGAATTCCAATTACGTTCAGTTGGTGTATCGATTACGGCGTTTTTGATATTATCGTCCTTCAGCACTAATACAACGGCTCATCCTTCCAAATTGGCGCCTGCTTCGCATCATCCTGATTCCACTCAATCTTCCCCTTATCATTAAACACCGCTCCCTCATCCGTCATCTCATACTTCTCTTCGCCCTGTCCCTCTTTGGTCAAAGCGATCTCCTGCTTCGACAGCCCATACTTATCCCTCGCGATCCAAACAATCGGGCAAGGAGAAATGATGGCAGGATGGAGGTATGCTTCATGGTGTTCCTGAGGAGTATAAGGTCGTACAGGCTCGCTGACGCTGGGCGAGACTTGGGAAAGGGCGTTGCGGGCTGCGGTGTCGGCGTCGACGAGGAAGTAAGCTTTGATGGGGGCGAAGAGGCCGGCGTCTTTGTTGCCCCCGGTTGCAGCTGGAAGAGGTTGCCGGGGGCTGGACTCGAAGTCTGCTTTCGCGGCGTGGGCTTGGTTATTCGTGGTATCGACGGATCCGTGGACTTTTTCAACGTCGCTGCTGTCGTCGTGGCGGATTTCGCCGGCGGCTGCAGGAGCGGCAGGGTTGATGGAATCTTCGGGCATTTCCATTTCCATCTTTTTGAGGGAGCGGCTGAGCCAGATGTGCCACAAGATCGTGACCACGAGAAACAAGATCATGAGAACCAATGGACCGATCGCCTGATTGGTCGTCCCCACACCAATTGCGAAGAGTCCGAGGAGGCAGACCTCTGATAGGTATATGCCGGTAGTGAGCTGCTTCAGAGCGCGAGCATAAGAAGCCCCGCGAGTAGATGCGTTCGTGCCAAGGGTGAAAAGGACGTTGTAACGGAAAGCGAGGTAAAGGAGGAAGAAGCCCACTGTTGCGAACCCCAACACAAGTGGAGCGATGCAAGAGTAAGAGAGTGCTGTCAAATCGTTAGTGGAAGTTCTTGACGCCGGCGATGTCTCACTTACCAATGACTCCCAAATTCGTGAACTTCGGGTAGAGCGATCCCCATCCCAAGCCAGCAAGGTTGACATAGCGATTATACATCTTCCTCGGGGTCTTGTCCAGAATCTTGCCCAAGACGACGGCAAACAGCAACGGCACCAGGTTCAAGAATTGCATCGCAGCAGTCATGAGTCCAAACAAGATGAAGTAGCTGATGTAGAAATTGGAGGCTCTCGGCAAGTTTGTTGCAAGAAGCGCCGGTGCTGTAGTGGGTTGCTGAACAATCTGTGCTGCGACTGAAGCGGCGCCGGAAGAGAAGGTCGTGACCAAGAACACCTGAATGACCTGGAACGGGAAATACCAGCTTTGCACCTTCAGCTGCGCCGATCCTTGTGTTGGCTCGAATTGTTTCGCGATGATGTTGCAGATGATTGGCACAAGCAGCATCAGAATCGAAAGCAAAAGCACTGGAAGAAGACCTGTAACCACACCGAGGATGACGGGAGGAATGTCGTTGATGAAGCTCAGGAACGAGACTTCACTGGTGAGGTTGTTGATGTTCGAGATGGCACCAATTACCGCGACGGGAATAGTCCAAAAGATGCACAGGAACCAGATGAAGGCTGTTCCAGCCAGATTGAACGCTTTGACTTTCCAGAAAGGCTTGATGATATTCTTCCAAATCACATCCTGGGGAGGAGGACCAAGCTCTTTCGGTGTCATCTGAGCTTGATTCTTGACCTTGTCTTTCTTGCTCACGTTGGTAGACTGCAGCAGCGCGGCATGTGCAGCTTGGACAGAATCGAATTCTACAAAGAGAGCACCCTGGGGTTGCGAGCGATCAGTGCGAAGTCTGTTCTGCTCAGCGGCAACCTCTGGTACAGAGCGATGCAACTCGGCGCGGGCCCAGTCAATGGTGTCGACTTTCTTGCCAATGGGAAGAAACTTCAGCTTCGGCAGGCGGTGCTTGGGACGATCTTTCTGCTCCACCTCGAGACGCACCCCTTGTTCCGGGTCAGTACGTGTTGTAGCTTTGCCCTTCTTTTCTGCCTTGGTTTCGCGTTTGATGTGGTTCTTGATCATCTTGATCTCTCCAGTCTCAAGCTTCGCAGCGGCCTTGTCCCGGTCCTCGACCTTTTGCGCAAGCTCTTCTGGCACATTCACCAACCACACTTTGTGAACGCCAGCAAACTCTCTTCTAATGTGCTCCTCACTGCGCGCTTCCTCTGGAACATTGACGAACAAAAGCGTCCGTGTTGAGATACGGGTCCGCTCGTGTGGAGAAAGAAAGTATCGTTGCTGCAGGCGGACGAAGAACTTGGATTCGCGAGTGATCAGGAACATGACCCAAGCAAGGAACAGCCAGGACACGAACACTTGCGCATAGTAGCGGGGACCAGGAACGACGTTGCTGAAAGAAAGTATTTCCAGGCCGGAGATTCCTGGTGCCCCTCCCGTGGCATTAACGGGGAAGAGAATAGGCATCGTGATGCAGGACCCCACGAGACACATCAACGTCAGCATCTTGAAAAAGCGAAGCCATAAATAATTATCCAGCGATGCAGCTCCGAGTACGAACTCGTCCGTAAGCTGGTTGTACTGCTGACGCCATCCCAGGACACCGGTCGTGTGTTGAGGCGAACGCTGCCAGTTCCGGAGTGACCCAAGGAAAGTACGCGGTTGGTAGACGCGTGAGTAGCGCTTGCGGAGAAGCAAGAATGCCACGAAGATGACCGTCGCACCGAGGAGGACAGGCACCAAAGTCGACACCAATCCGGAGAGAGAAGAGGAGCCGCCGCCTTGGTTCGAGCCCGTGTTGTCTGCATTCTATTGACTCACTATCAGTACAGTTCAGGTCGAAGTAGTGAAGTACGTGTACGTGTACATACCTGTCGACGGAACACATGCATCTCTGCATTCTTGAGGGCGTCCATGTTGCGCCCAAGAATGCTGGCAATCAGCAGTTCGCAGCAAGATCACGTCTTCACAGGAGAGAGAATAGTGGGAGACGAACAGGAGGATGCATACTTGTACCTACACGGGTCGCGACTCACGCGCGATCGAGCTGTAATCGCTGCGAGCCACATCGAATCACGTCCAGAAGCAGCAATCACGCGTGCCAAACGCACTCATCGCCGCAATTTGCTGGCCTTGCCTGTTTGCTTGTTCCAAACTCAATCTGTGCTTGGCAACGTAATTGTGGCTGTCGATGATCTGTCGTATGCTAGTGCATGACGATCCGTCGTAGAGAGCCGGGGTATATGTTGAGAAGGTGCAGCCTTAGCGTAGCTGCACCTTAGTAAGGTGCGATAATGTTCTAATCGCACCTTAGTAAGGTGCTATTAAGTAGTAGCTGCACCTTATCTTAATTGTAATTAAGAGTAGATAGTAACGGAATTAACTAACGGACCCCCTTAAATCTATTAACCTTTATAACTTGTTCTAGTTTTGTCTTTTCTAGTAGACGCTATAGGAAACTTTATTCCGTTTCCGAGCTAGCTAAGGTGCGACCTCTATAAGGTATTACTAATAGCTAAGGTGCGATTATCTAAAGGCTATACCTTAAACGGCACTCTAGAGAGCCCTTGCCGGGCGGAACTACCTCTCTATAGAATTTATAGGCAGGATACTAGATTATATCCTCTATAAGGCTTCCGAGAACTACTAGGAATAGCGCTAGCAGCCTAGAAAACTACTAGAGCATTGCCCGGAACTACCTATTATACTTCTATTTATACGGCTAACTACCCTTTTATACTATTAACGGCAGTCGCTAATTAGTATTAAACATAATACTAGGCGGTATAGTTTAGCCCTTATAAGAACGAACTAGTAGGAATTCCTTCTATAGAAAACTACTAGTTATCTATAATTAGGTTGCACCTTACTAAGGTTCGTCTATATATAGATTCTACCTAGAAGAAGGTATATATAGACGATAGAAGCACTTCCTCTAGCTCTCTAAACGGCTTACTATCTAGAATGCTAGTATACTAAGAGCGGCGAGAGACCTAGTCCTTATTCTAGACCTAAGTAACCTTTAGTAGGAACTAGAGAGGTAGTTCTTATAAATAAACAATCCTTCCTTTTTACTAATTAACCTTAAAGAGGAACTTTATAACGTAGGTTACGCTTTAGACGACTTCTCCTAAATAACTACTCTACTTAGTAGTTGCTAGACCCTACTAATATCTTAAATAAGGCTACCGTTGCTAGAAACTCTTACCTAAACCGAAAGAATCCGATATCTATTAGGACCGGCAACGTACGAGCTAATTAAGAATTACTACAACTATACTAACTATATTATAATAGACTATAAGAGAGATAGCGTTATAAATATTTTATTGCCCTAGATACCTTAGTTCTATAGGAGGGATAAGAATAGTAAGCTCTAGAATAGAATACGTTAGCTTCGTAAGATAGAGTTTAAGTTGTTTAAGTAGTACCCTAACCGCAGAGTGCTAGTAAGTAAAATACTATCTACTATCGACTCTTATCTATAGTATAGCTTAGATATAGAGGACTAGGCGAATTATAACCTAGCAATTCGTAAGCTCTTAACTATAGAGGCGGTGTCTCGAGCTATAGATAATAACTTTAGCACTTTTAAGACTATCTTTTTAGGAAGATATAGTTAACGTAATATACTAGAGGACAAATTGTCTCTTCTAAAGCTATAGTTATTAAAACAAGATAATAGTAAAAACTTAATAGACTATTTCTAACGTATATAGGACCTCCTCCTTAATTACGGTAGTTAGGATAGGGATAATATAGCCTATCTTAAGCTAGCTTAAGAGACCTTACTATTAATTGCTATTATAGCATTCTTATAGGGAATCCGAGGTTTAGAGCTAAAGTTAAAGTTACTAGAGTATTATACTTAACTAAAGCGATCTCTCTAAGGAGCATTTAAGTATACTTATCTTTAAGAGCTTATATTAGCGAAGGAGAAGGAGCTAGTAACCTATATAGTAGAAGCTAAGCAACTTAAGCTAATAAATAAACTAATGCCTACTCTTACCTTAAAGGATAGCAAATAGGATACTATCTATATCCTATAAGATAAACTTAATACCCTATAGTAGCTAAAGGAGCTTTCTAAGTATAAACTATACCCGTTAGATAGGTATTAGTTAAAATAAGATGCTAATTCGAAAATTGCTATAAATCTATAACCGAATAAGCAAAAACTGCTTACTACTAATCGAGGCATAGCCGATATATCCTTCGAAGAAGTAGTATCGATATATAAACGTACTAGATTTACCCTATAACTAAAACTGCAATTATAATAGGGAAAAGCTAAGCGCGCTAGCTCGGGCGTAGGTCTAAGTACGAGACTACCTTAGTATTAGGTAGCTTAATAAACCTATTAGGACCCTAAAACTATATTTATGCCTCCTGCGTAGCTACCTATGCATATATAACTACTATAAACATTATAGACGGAGGGATCTATTAGAAGAGGATAGTTGCTATTTAATCTAAAAACCTCCTCGAATAATTTCGTTAATAGTTATAGGAAATACGATCGTACTATAAGTTTCCTATATATAAAATATAGAGAGATAGGCTATAAGGCAGTTAGTAGAGCGAGGTGCCTAGGCAACCTACCTAATTTATTAAGAGACGAGCAGAATATCCTAAAGAACATTATCTTTAGTAATAGAGCATTCTCTTCTCCGGCTATAGGTGCTAACTCTACTACTATAAAAGCCTATAAGGTAACGCTAGAAATAGATTAGTCGGATAAAGAGTCTAATAGTATATATAACTTCGATATTTTTACGCCTAATATATTAGATGCTAAGAATAGCTAGAAAGACAAATATATTCGATTTAGTAATAGCAATTTCTTCTTCTTCTAAGATAACCGAGGACGTAGGAAGAGAGTAGATTTATATGTATATAGTAGTAGCAAAGTTACTAAGGACTAACCCGGAGTTCCTTAGGTATACTCTACGATCCGTACCTTATAGGGTAACTATCGTTAGAGGTTTAACCTAATATATAATATAAACTACCTAGTAGCTAAGTAATAAGATCGACTAAGATAACTAATAGATATATATAATATATTAAATTATAATAACTCCCTTGCCGAGGGACTACTAGCTTTACCTAGATTTGTTTAATAGCTTCCTACTATACTAAAGAAGAAGAAGAAGTTACGTAGGGAGCTCTAGCCTATTTAGTATTATATAGAAACTAGCCTAGTAGATAGTAAGGAACTTACGAAGCGAGTCTAAGGACGTTAGAAACTATCGGTCGAACCTTAGAAGATATTCTAGTTATTACCTAAGTTTCGAGACGATACTATTGCCCTTAGCAAAGCACTACGAGAGTCCCGCTAGAAGACTAAGATTAATATAGTATAGTAGCAGTCGATAATATACTAGGATAACCGGACCTCTAAGGTAATAGATACCCTACTAACTAGAGTAGCTATAGATTCCGAAGTAACTTACGATTTCCGTAGTTATCTAGTTCGGGAAGGGAAGTTATACTTTATTAAGGTAGTTACTTAGAAGGATAATTCTCGTAAGAGAATCGGTATTCCTTAAGAGCTTTCTTACGCTAATTAAGGCTCGGATCTAAATATAATCTATATGCCCTTAGTAATAAGATTAGATCTCGAACTAAGGGACCTTAAACAAATCGATAATCGATAGCTATTTATAGGCGTAGCAAGTAGTTAAGCCGTGCTATTATACTACTAAGTATATATTAATATTTTAGTTTTAAACATTTATTATCGCACCTAGGTAGTAGTTATACTAGAAGCTATAGAAACGAGAAGCTATATATAGCATAGTCCTCTAGTTCTCTTATTAGGCCTTCTATAGCTTAATAGTATTTATATAACCTTTAATATTTATAAGGAGAGCTTAATAATTAATAACGATAAGCGTAGCGAGCTACGCGTTAAGGCTACGGCACCTGCCTATTTGCTATTACCGGGGAAGGTCGTTATATAATTAATAGAAAAGGTATTAACGTTACCTATAGAGAACGAGTCTTTAGAATCGGGATTAGATAATTTAGATACTTTAGACTCTAGCTCTAAATCTTTATCCGTAATAGATCTTCCTATACGGACCTCTACCTCCGCTATAGTCGATAAACTAGTAGGAGATAATAGACGACTATATTAAAAGGATTTTTAAGAAGTCCTAAGTAGGACACTAAAGGGCTTAATGCTCTAGAGTCCGATATCCTTACTATAATATCCTTAGAAGGCACCTTCTAAGAGGCATTTCCTTATATAAAGGGCCTAATAATTTAGATTAGCCTACCTCCTATACCGCTAAGGGTTATAGAGAAGCAAGGGAACGCCCCCTCTAGTAACCTATTAGCTACTATTAATTATAACTAGCTGTATATTAAATAGAGGATCTATAACGTAGCACTAGATAAACTCCCTTAGCCTTATAGATATAACTTAAAGTTTTACTACCTTCTGCATTTAAGACTAGACCTTTATTTAATTAAATGCCTTTACCTTAATACGGTATAGTCGGAACCCTATCCTACTAAATAACTATTCCTAGTCGATCGCAGAATTATCCGGTTAGATATAGATAGGGAACTATTAGCTAAGGAACTTCGAGAATAGTTTAAGCATCGAGGTTTTCTACTACTAGGAGCACTAGTAAAGGATAACTATTAGAGGACTAAAGTATACCGACTACTTTAGACTTATCGCGATATCTTCGTAGAATATCTAAAGGACATCCCTACTATAGACCTTATTTACTATCGGGTAAGGCTCCGAGATAGCACTATAATTTATAGTGCAAAGCAGCGCAGATATATAGAACAAAAGAAATACTAGCTTTAACGAATTATCTAAGATAGAATTAATATAGGAATATACGAGAAAATATTTTACGCGAATAGAAGACTATCCGGATAGAATACAATACTACTAATTGTTCCTAAGAAGGATTAGGAGCAGCTACGGTTAGTTTTTAACTACTACTAGGTATTCGAAGAGCTATCTAGGAACTAGATATAACTATAAGATTAAGTGCATAACTTCCTATCTAATCTAGTATATAGAGTATATTGCTAGTTCGATATTAAGCATACCTACTAGTCGGTCCTAGTCTATCTAGAAGATAGATATTTATTAGCCTTTATAGTCCCTAGAATAGGATAGTTTTAGCCGACCCGTATGCTATAAGATACTAGATTATCTTCGTTTACTATAACGGAGCTTATAAATATTATGCTTAGTTTAATTCTACCTCTAAATCTAGAGCCTATACTTTAGGCTAAAGGACGTAATCCGAAGGTCTAATATATAATAGCTTATATTAATAATAGATTTATAGCTATAGGTAACGATTTGCTTAATATTAATAGCTATCCGGTTAGTAATGCTAATATTTTCGAGAAGTGCTTTACTTATTTAGAATACTACCTACTTCTAAGGCTACTCTAGGCATAAATAAAACTTTCGTCTAGGAAACTCCGCCTATTTATTAATAAGGTCTTTACCTTAGGTAGGTAGCACTATATAAGAGGTATAATCTATATTAAAGAAGAAGTATTAAGACGTATTAAGGAATAGCCTATACCGTATAATCCGATAGCAGTTCGAGAGTTCCTAGGTATAGTATAAACCTGCCGTAGATAGGTAAAAAATTTCTCTTAGCTAGCCGTTCCGCTTACTATTCTTACTAGCAAGAAAGAATAGTAGTAGGGAGAGAACTAGGAACTAGCGTTTACCCTCCTAAAGAAGCTCTACTACTCTAAAGCGGCTATATTTAGTCGCAATCTCCGACTTAGGTACCGGATATACTCGGATATATCTAGTAAAGGTACTAGTTGTTTAATTACCTAAATCTAGGATAGTAAGGAACGACTATTATAGTATAATTCCTTCCGTTTTACTAAAACGGAACGTAACTACGATACCTATAAGTAGGAGTTACTAGTAATTGTTCGCTTTGCTACTAAGTTCCGTTACTTATTAAATATACCGGAGATCTCTACTATCTTTACGGACTAGAAGCCTTTAGCTAGCTTTATAAATGCTAATACCTATAAAGATATTTTCTTTAGGTAGGTATAAAAGCTTCGTATGCTTAATATTAAGATTAAGTAGATTAAAGAGAAGAAAAATGCTACCGCGGACGGCCTTTTTCGGATTATCTTTAAATTTAATAACTATAGTAAACTAAAGACTACCCCTCTAACTAAGGACCTAGCCCGTAAAGTCGCTATATATGCAGATAATAATAAGTAGTTCTAGAGGTCTAGTAAGGGAGGCTACTAGAACAAATTGTTATAGCTTTCTAAGAAAATAATCCGTATATATCGCAACCGCGGAGTTACCTTAATTATAGTTAGTAACGAGGGCGTTTATTGTCTAGTAGGCTAGACGACCTTTTCTATAGCGGCTAGATTAGTAGGTATAGTAAATAGCGACCTTAAAAGGTCGTTATAGTACGGTAACCTATACTATTATTATAGAACTAGAGAACTACCCTTTACCGACTTATCGAAGAGAGTAGCGTTTAAGAGGAAAGCAGTCTATTTTAGATATAATAAAAGAACTAGAAGGCTATTATACTAAAGAACGAAGGCAGTACTATAGTCGATATACCTCTTGCCTAAGGAGGTTATACCTCTGCTTTAATAGGTTTATAATAAGCAGGGATATTTTAAGGATAACATCCTTATTAAGAAGCTAATAAAGGTTTACTAGCTAAATCTTGCGAGTAATATAAGGGCCTATATTAAGGGATATATCTAGTATACTAAATATGCTAACCGTACTAGAAGCTAACCTTAGATGCCTATCGAAGTAATAGGACCTTAGCAGCTATTTAGTATAGATTAGATTAGCTTATTCCCGGTAACTAAGAGAGGGAACAAGTATATACTGCATCTAATCGACTATTTTAATCGCATATCGTTTACTATAGCCTCTACTAATAATATAGCTAAAGATACTATTCGAGGAATATCGCAATACCTCTAGAACTTTCCCGTAATAGCTGCTATCTTTTACGATCTAAGCAAGTACTATATTACAAAGTTAGTTAAGCACTTCTATAAGAGAAACGGGATCTATATTACCTTCTTACCTTTAGAGGCCTCTAGACTAGTAGGCATAGTAGAAAAGGGGAATAATATTCTTTAGAGTACGATAATAAAGTCTATCGAGGTAACTATAGAACGAGACCTAAAAGGATATATTAAGACGAACCTAACTTAGAATATTAACCTTCCTTATCGTACTAAAGCTATAAATTCGAGATATATTACGCACCTTAGATATTCTTCTATAGAGATCGCGTTTAAATGCTATCCTTTAGATATAGCACTAACTAAATAGGCACTTCCGACACCTTTAAAATAGGATCTAGTAGAATAGATAACTGCGCCTAACTTTAATCTACTATAAGATACCGAGATAGGCCTCCTTATATATCGATTTATAGTAGCTAGACAAGCTATATAAGAGGATACTCGACTAAAAGATAAGACACGTCGAGATAACTAGAGAACTAGATATAACCGTAGTATATCTAGCTAGACCTTTTACCTAGGGCAAGCCGTATTTTTAGAAGATACCTTAAATAAAGGAAAGCGGGAGAAGCTAAGCCTAACCTTCTAAGGTCCGTTTATTATAACTAGTTATAGAGGCGAGCATTAACGCTTATATACCTTAAGATAGCTAAATAGAAAGGCGATTCGAGGCTACTTCTATAGCGACTATCTCTATTCTTTTTAACCTCGATATACGCACCTTATTCTACCTCTTAAATCTAAGGTACCTAAATACTAGCTCTTGCGAAGATAGAAAGCTCTAATAGGTTCGATTTTAGGTTAGAGAAAACGTAGTCTAGAAGGTATCTCTCTCTTCTAAGTAATAAGGGGGCCTCTTATAAAGCATTAATTAGTAAATAGGATAAATAAAGGCATAGACGATATATATAGATAGATTAGCTAGTATACAAAAGATACCTTAAGGTAAATATATAGAATTCTAAGGTAAACGTTATAGTTGCCGTCGGTAACGTAGTAGCCTAAGGCGTAAAAGCTATAGTACGGTAAAAATTCTAGTAGCTAGTAAATAGAATAGCTTCTAGCTCTAAATATTAATACTAAACATTAGCACTAAATATTATAATAAGTAGTAGTACTGCAATATTACTAATAACTATTTAATACTTTTATATATATCGCGCACGCGCGCGACTACTCTATATACTTACTATACGGATAACGTAACTAAACCTTTATAACTGCTCGACCCCTTATTATAAGTGCGCCTAAAACAAGGTGCGCTAATATAGCGACTCCTTAGCTACTTAAGCTGCAACGCGAGCTTAATAGCAACGCTATACCTCCTTATAGAGATAAGCAATATAAACCTACTATATTCTATAACTTCTTAATTAAGGATATATAGTATCTGCGCGAGCTCGACTACTTAATCGAGCTTATTAGAATAAGATAGAACGACCTACTTCTAGAACTTCTATAATAGTTCTTATAAGCGACTAAGTAAGGTAGCGCGAAGAAGGTAGTAATTAGATATCTCCGAGTCTTCTCTATAATATTATAGGCAGCACTAGTAATTTTTCGCTAAGCATATCGTAGCGTAAAGAAGATATACTCGGTAAACTCGGTTATAGAGTTCGAATATTTCCTACGTAGATATATCCTTACGAAATATAACTATAGTAATACTACGGAATTTATCCTACTTAGTCGCTTAGAGCGAGATATAGTCTACGACCTTACTTATATAACTCGAGTGCTAATTCGCCCGGCTTAGTTAGTTAGACTAGAGGCATACGTTAATAATTACCTTACGCTCTTCGACCTAGTAAAATAGGATCGTATGCCTTATTATATATCTAACCTTAAGACTAAGAATTAGGAGGAGACTATAGTAGATAGAGAGCAGGAGTACCTCGCCTATATCGAGCATAGTCTTAAATATAATAATAAAAAGGGGAGTAGGAGGGTTACTTATTTCGATAAGTGCTTATATAATATATTGCTATGCGTATCTAACTAATTTCCCGATAGAATATATAGAATAGTAAACTACGTATACTACCTAGCGTCCTAGAATACTAACCTCGAAGTACTAGTAGAAGGAACTATTATAGTATACGGATAGAAAGAAAGCATAGCACCTCCTTAGAGAGGAACGCTAATAGTAGATGCAAATATAGGTATATAATACCTAATAGGTCTATTAGATAGCAAGGTAGTTATACTTACGTAGTATAACCTATTTAACTATCGTCTAGTAATAATAGTATAAGCATAGATAGCACGATAAGCTCGTATACCGTTTCTTCTAGGTAAGCAATATAAGTAGCATCCGCAATTAAAGCTATAGGCTTCGGTATTAATATTATAATAGCAACCGACCTAGAATAAGCTTTTATACCTCGCCGTACTCTTAACTAGCGGGATATACTATAAGCCTAACTACGATCGTATTCTACGTTTAAACTACGTCGGTATATATAACCTACTACTAAGAGATAATATTATAGCACCTTACTTTCCTATAAAGAAGAATAGCAACCTAGTAGGCCTTCTAATTATAGGATTTAGGGCAATAGCTTAGACTAAAACGAAGAGAATACGGTTGCGCAATAGCTAAGGTACTATTATACTAAAGATTAGCTTCGAGCTAAATCCTTAGAACTTAGTAGCGATTAACGCTATAGCGCACTACCGTCTCTTAGAATACGCTAAGCGTAAAGAGCGACTAAATAGCTTAGCAGATGCATAAGAATATAAGGTTAAGCATAGAGAAGAATAAGCCTTCTATAAGGAAGAATACTTTTATATTTCTAATGCTAAGGTAGTTAAAGGATCGAAGGTGCCTACTTTTCGATTTAACAATTTATAGTTAAGCAAGGATAATAGACGCATCTACGAGCTTAATAAGTATATTATTTAGTACTCGGTAAAGAAGATACTAGAAGTACTACTCCCCTTTATATAGGGTATATTTAATTAGTTCTATACCTTATACCCGGAGTATATAGGAATAGAGAAAGAATAGTAAGCTACGGTTTAGCACCTTAAATAGCTTATTATTATATATCTACGATAAGGAGAATATGCCTTTAACTTCTCTAGCGACTAGAAGCCGAATAGTAGTAAGGAGGATTCCTAATTCCTAGAAACTTTAATTAATCTTATAATCTTCGACGTTTATAGTTAGTTACTCGATTATTAGATACGATAAGATAAGACTACCTTTGCGGACTAGTATATTAATAGAGGTTAATATCTAAACCTACTAGAGAATCTACGTATTATCCGTGCTAATAATATAGCAACCTTAGCTAATAAATAGTAGTATCTCTAGTATAGTAGATCCTACCGCAAGGCAATTAATATGCCGAAATATATACCTAAAATAGTATTACGCTATATAAAGCGTAAGTTTACCGCATATTAGACTAGTATCTCTATAGAAGAGGTTATAGAAGCTAAGAAGGAGATTAAAGATAATACCTTAGAAGCAGAATCTGCTATTAGCTTACTTAATAAGAGAACAATCTAAATGTAAGTAGATAATGCTCCTCTAGTTGCTACCTTAAATAAGATCTATATACTAGAAGATAGACTAACTGCTTTCGCTTCGAAGACGTTGCCGCGTATATACTACCTAACGTAGTTTAATATAAGCATTAGTATAGTGCCTAAATAGCTAGTAATCTAGTTAATTAGCTTATCTAGTCTACCTACACTCGCGAAACTAGAGGCCTTCTTCTAAAAGGCTCGTTGCCTAAGTTACCTTTAGTTTATCGTAGCGGTACTTTAGAATAACCTTAAGGTAACGAATATACTAGTACGCTTTGCACTACGCCTGCTATATACGCTACCTCGTAGCTTCGATAGGATCCTTTAAGGAATGCTAATAAACGGTTTTATATTCGAAACTCCTACTAGTAGTCTTATCTCTCGTACTATTATCGAGAACTTAGATATAGAAGATCGCAAGAGATTCTATACCGAGTTTCTTAAGCATATTCGCGAACGCAACCTATTATTAGGCCTATTATATACGGAGGTCGAATACTTATATAACTATCCTAATCGAGCGAACTACTAGGTTATTAAAGCGGGCTAAGGTAACTCTCGAGCAGTTTTACCTAATAAGATACTAGTATACCTATCGGATTAGTCTATACTTGCCCTATTAGAGGTTATCGCCTAAGAATTAATTAATGCGTCTATATAATTAAATATAACTCGTCGATCCTTATTTGCTACCCCTCCTAGTAGCCTACTAGGAGATCTTATGCTAGATTCGATAGATTCGCTACGTAGATTACGCTTCTTAGGGCTTCGAGATTAAGTTCTTTATAAGTCTAGTAGCTAAATAACTCCTAGTACTATATCTAAATTGCTACTAACTACTAGTACTTAGGATAGACGTATATGCTCTATAGTAGCGAACTAGCCTAAAGTTAGCAACTCGAGTAGTTTAAGAGTATTTATAGCTAAGAAGCGAGGTAGTCTTTATAACTATATTGCCTTAAGAATAGGTATATAGCTAAATGCTAAGAAAGTAGTTATAAAGAACCGCGTTATATCTAGATTATATCCTATCGAATACGGAAAAGTACTATATATTATTAATGCTATAAAATCTAGGGACTACGATCTCCTCCTAGAGGCTAGTTATACTACTAATATATTTAGAAAGGATATCGTTCCGGTAGTATACTACCTTATAAGCTCGGAAGACTATATATTGCTTAATCTCTTAGTTTAAGAATAAGGCGTCCTAGTAGAAGACTTAGATATAGATATTAGTATACTAAGCAACCGTCCGAAGACCCGTATACTATCGGATGCCCCGTTATTAAAGAAGCGTAAGCTAGCTATAGGAGGTTCCTTATATAGCGATCTATACGAGGGCACTCTATTTAAGTATACTACGATAGGAGGCAGACGCATTCCTTTAGATAGCGACTTACTAAAGTTCGCTACTAGCTAGGATATACTACGTCGTTCCTTATAGTCTAGCAATCGGTAGGCTTCTAAGGTCTTCGTAATACCGGAGACTCGTCGTCGTTCTAATTCCTTATTATCGTACGGTCTAACTACTCTAGTAGGTATCCTATATCGCTAGCAATAATAAGGCAGTATATATACTATATAATAGCTTATAAGTCGCTAGAATAAGCTATAGGAAGTACTAAATAGTAACGCTAAATATCGTCGTATATTTAGCGCAGACTAGGAGATACTAGTACTAAATAACTAAATAAAGGTCGACGCTTAGTATAGTAATAGCTTTCGCTTTAACGATTACCTTACCTAGTTCTAGAGCAAACTTACTAGGCATACTAGAGTTAACTACCGCTAGCTTTACTAAACGCCCTCGTCTACTTCTACTACCCGAATATATTAACTAATACCTATCCTCTAAAGTAGTAGCTCTATATATCCTCTTCCCTCTACCTTCCTATAGTATACCGCGTATTTAGAAATAATAAAGTTATAAAAAAAATATCTGCGCACGTCTAAAAGTTCCCTTATAATACTAATACTCTTATTAAGCTACCCTTCCTTATTATAATATACTAGTTTCGGCTATACCTTTATAGGTAAGATAATATTCTAGCCGTACCTTAGCGAAAACGAATATTAAAGAAGCTTAGTAATATGCTGCTAAGGCTATACCTTAACCCTTAAAATTCTTAATTAGTTATAGTAATATTATAAACTAGCTGCACCTTATATTCTTTAGCATATTATACTATAATATACTCGTTTCTAGATATTTTAAGAGCATAGACTATCGATTGCACGTCTGTCGTAGGCGATAAACTTTTGTCTGCCCTAGTAGAGAGCCGGGGTATATATTAAGAAGGTGTAGCCTTAGCGTAGCTTGTCACGGGCTAGGCCCGTAACTACCAGCCCGTATGCACCCAACGGGTTGCTAGGTAGTAGTGGACACGTGACCCGTACGGCAGGGCCGCCCCGAGGGCCTACGGCTTACGTGTCCCCTATAGGTTAGGTGACCTATGGGGAAGAGTTTCTTCTGCCTACGCTTAAGGGAGAGGCTTCCTTCCTTTGAGCTACGTCCTGTCGTTTAAGGCTACCTATACGGTAGACCGAGTACTGTACTCTGTCCGTAGCATCTGTATCCGAACCGCTAGCGACTATACCTACCTTCCGTCCCTATACCGCCCGTGACACTACGTAGCTCCTACTATTAGGTATGGCTGCTACCGACCGCCCTCTGCCACCGCTCCTCCCGGAAACAGAGGCAGAGTTCGCCGAACATGTTACTACGCACCCCGACGCCTGGTACGCCTACTTTCAGAGCGCCTACCAGTATATCGACCGCTACGGAATAAAAGAGGAGGAACAGGCGCACGAGCTTATCCGCGAGAAAATTCAGGCTGCTGAGGTTCGTGACAACCTCCAGTCTCTCCGCGCCGAAAACAGCCAACTCCGCGCGGTTATCGACTTCCAAAAGGCCCAGTATAAGGAGATGGAAGCCGAATACCGCGACCAGACTATAAGGGCCCAGAGGGAAGCCGATAAAGCCCTCCGCCCTGCCGGACCTACTATATCGACGCCTACTCTATCTATCCCCGCCGACTCTCCCGCTAAGGTTAGCGTAGATCCTTCTCTAGGAATGCCTACGCCTCGCTCCGCCTCGCCTTCCCAGCCTACTCGACAATCCGAAAGGCTACCCGACCCGAAAGAGTTTACCGGAGATCGAAAGGACCTTCGCCGCTTCCTCTCTCAGATTTACGAAAAACTAACTGTAAACCGCGACCGCTTTCCGACCCCTGCCTCCCGTATGTCATACGTTACTAGCCGGCTCTCGGGGGTACCGTACTCTCAGATCCTCCCGTATATCCGTAACGGCGTCTGTCAACTCCCGGACTATGAGAATATACTACAGATCCTCGACAACGCTTACGGAGACCCTAATCGTGTCCAGAACGCCCGCGCAGAGCTCTTCCGCTACCGCCAGATGGGTAAAGACTTTGCGGCCTTCTTCGCCGAATTTCAACGCCTAGGGTTAGAAGCAGAGATGACCGAAGAATCCCTATCTACCCTCTTAGAACAGGCCTGCTCGAACGAAATTAAGCAGATGCTAGTTCACAGCCCTCCACCGACCCAGGACTATCTTAAGCTCGCCGCGCACCTGCAAGACCTTGAGAACCGTCGCCGTTACTACTACCAAGCACCCCCAGTGCCAAACCCCCGTACCTCTATACCCCCGAACCGTCCGTCGCCGCGGCAGGATAAGTCGTACGCTACCGCTGCTAAGACTGCCCCCCAGGGAGAGCCTATGGACCTCGATAGGTCTAAGAGGGCTCCTAGGGACCCTCTCTCCTGTCACCGATGTGGAGAATTAGGACACTTTGTTCGAGACTGCCCAAAACCCGATATCCGCCCCCCGCATGTCCAGAAACGCGACGCCGAACGCCGTAGGGCAAATTCAGCTACCCGTTCCTCTACCCGGGGTCCCCCTCTCCTAAGAGGGGACGGTCACCCCCGTTGCAGAGTAGACCTACGTCCCTCTCTCCCCTGCCGACGGAAAACGGCGTACGCCTGTCCACAGCCGCGGTCAGGCGTTAGAAACGCGCGACCCCGCCCCTAAGGTAGCCCGTGTCTCCCGTTCTGCTATCTCCCGACTCGCGGTCCCGTATAAATACGACCGGTCGACTTCCCCGAAGATCCCGTTTACTATCTCTATAGGAGATAAGGTTATTTCCGACTACGCGTTAGTCGACACTGGTTCGGAGGCCTACGCAATGATGGATTTACAATGGGCTAAGGCCCAAGGCCTCGAGATCCTACTGCTGGAGAAAGAAGTAGTAATGCTCCCATTCGATGCCGAAGATAATAGCGGAGGGCTTACTATACGCTACGGCACCTGCTGCGACCTCCGTATCCGCGACCACCTAGAAGAAGGAGTCGTTTTCCGCCTTACCGACATAGGAGGGAGCCCTATTATCTTAGGCTACCCTTGGTTAGAGGTCCACGATCCGGAACTCCGTCCTAGCCGCTCTACACTTTCGTTTTTAAGCACCTACTGCCGGAAGAACTGCTCCGTACCCGCTATATCCGAACCGGTCCAAATGTATACGAAGCGCCTCCCCCGAATAAAGGAAGACTCCCGCCGAACAACTCAAGTCTACCAGATCTCTTTCCGGACCGCAGCATTCTACGCCTCGCCAGCTATGCAGAGACGAGGTTACCGCCTCTGCTATACGACTATCGAGGATCTCTTGTCTGTTTTCTCTGCGGAAGAAAAAGCCAAATTAGAATCCCAACTGCCAGACTGTCTAAGGGAGTTTAGTTCCGTCTTCTCCCCGAAGCTCGCTGATAAACTACCGCCACACCGTCCGTACGACCACGAGATTAAGCTTAAAGAAGGCAAAGAACCTCCATTCGGACCCCTCTACGGCATGTCCCGCGACGAACTGCAAGCCCTAAAAGAGTGGCTTACAGAGAATCTAAATAAGTGGTTTATCCGCCCTAGCTCCTCGCCTGTTGCTTCACCTGTCCTATTCGTTAAGAAACCCGGAGGAGGCCTACGGCTCTGCGTAGACTATCGTGCGATTAACGAGCTTACTATAAAGGACCGCTACCCGCTGCCGCTTACGACCGAAACGCTAAACAACTTAAACGGAATGAGGTACTTCTCCAAGATCGATATTATCTCCGCCTTTAATAATATAAGGATGAAACCTGGCCAAGAGTACCTTACTGCCTTCCGTACCCGTTTCGGACTGTACGAGAGCTTAGTTATGCCGTTTGGACTTACCGGAGCCCCGGGAACCTTCCAGAGGTTTATTAACGACATACTACGCGAATACCTAGACCAGTTCTGTTCGGCTTACCTCGACGATATCCTAGTCTATAGCCGTACCCGGGAAGAGCATGAGAACCACCTCCGAGCTATCCTAAAGAAGCTAAGAGACGCGGGCCTCTACGCTAAACTTTCGAAATGCGAATTCTTTAAAGAGGAGACGAGATTCTTAGGCATAATCGTAGGCCGTAACGGCATCCGTATGGACCCCGATAAGGTCCAGGCTATCCGCAACTGGCCTACGCCTAAGAATATAACCGACGTACAATCCTACCTAGGCTTCGCGAACTTCTACCGCCGTTTTATCCGAGGATTCTCTGAAATCTGTCAACCGCTTACGAAACTAACCCGTAAGGATACCCCGTTCTCCTGGTCTACTAACTGCGACTCCGCCTTCCGCCGCCTTAAGGACGCGTTTGTAGATGGTCCTATCCTAGCACCGTTCGACTGGACTAAAGAAGTAGTCGTTGAAACCGATGCCTCCGACTTCGTCTCTGCCGGCATACTCTCCCAGTACGATAACGAAGGGGTATTACGTCCAGTTGCCTTCTTCTCCCGGAAACACTCCCCCGCTGAGTGTAACTACGAGATATACGATAAGGAACTATTAGCAATTATCCGCTGTTTCGAGGAATGGCGTCCCGAGCTAGAAGGAGCCGAACACCCGATTAAAGTACTGTCCGACCACAAAAACCTAGAGTACTTTACGACGACGAAGCAGCTTAATCGTCGCCAAGCCCGCTGGTCCGAGTTCCTATCACGGTTCCGTTTTAAAATCGTATACCGACCGGGCAAGCTAGGCCAAAACCGGACTCCCTAACCAGGAGGTCAGGTGATCTGCCTAAAGAGGGAGATGAGCGCCTCCGCCACCAGAGCCAAGTAGTTTTAAAACGCGAGAACCTGCCAGACCCTGCCTTAGAAGCACCCCAGCCGCCGCCGAAAACCCCGTTAAAGAAGAAGGTCTCGTTCTCAGAAACTATATCTATCCGGTTCCTACCCGAGGAGGAACAACAACTCTACGTATTCCCTATTCGTAGAAGAGGACAAGAAACGCGAGAGCAACCTTCCGAAGAAACGATAGCTGTCCAGATCCCCGAAGAACTGCACGCCCTTCTAGACCGCGCTTATCCTACCGACGAGACTCTGCAAGAGATCCTAGACGCTCTCCGTAAAGGCAAGAACCGCCACCCGCTAATCCAACTATCCCAATGTACGATAAGGGATAACCGTCTCTTCTACCGGAACCGCCTATATATCCCGAACGACGAGGAGATATATAACCAGGTACTCCGCCTCTGTCACGAGATCCCGGCCGCAGGACACCCTGGGAGAGCGAAGACCTATCAGATAGTCTCGCGTAGCTATTACTGGAGGGGCCTTAGCGCCTATGTCCGCCGTTGGGTCCAGAACTGCTATACTTGCAGTAGGATTAAGCCGAGCAGACAGAGACACCGCGGATTACTACAGCCGTTGCCGACCCCGACCCGCGCTTGGGACTATATTTCGATGGACTTTATTACGCACCTGCCGAAGTCCGACGGGTACGACGCTATCTTCGTTATCGTAGACCGCCTTACTAAACTACGCCACTACGTCCCCTGCTTTACGACCGACGGAGCCGAGGAAATCGCCCGCCTATTCGTTAGGAACATATTCCGATTACACGGTAAACCGCTAGATATCGTATCCGACCGAGACGCTAAGTTTATGTCCGACTTCTGGAAGCACCTTACACAGAGGCTTAAGATTAAGTGCTCCCCTTCGACCTCCTACCACCCGCAAACCGACGGTCAGACCGAACGGATAAACGCTGTTTTAGAACAGCACCTCCGCGCCTACGTATCCTACCTACAAGACGACTGGGTAGAGTGGCTCCCGCTAGCAGAATTCTCCGCAAACTCTATGTTCTCTGAAACTACTGGCCTCTCTCCGTTCCTAGCTACTTACGGCTACCAACCGCTCCTAGGCACGGAGGTTCTGCAGTCTAGTACCGACCCGCCGGCTAGCCGCGATGCAGAGTCCTTCGTCGAGGATATGAGAGCAATTACCGACTTCCTAAAGGCTGAGACTAGCCTAGCCCAGTCCCGCTACGAAGACGCTGCAAACAGGCACCGCAGTCCGTCGTATACGTTTACCGTCGGCCAGAAAGTCTGGCTAGACGCCCGGAATATTAAGACGCTCCGCCCAACTAAGAAGCTCGACTGGAAGAACCTAGGCCCGTTTACAGTCCTCGAAGTAAAGCCGTACACCTGCCGCTTAGAACTGCCGCCGACCGTTAAGCTACACCCGGTATTTAACAACGACCTCCTTACGCCCGCCGCAGAGGACCCGTACCCGAATCAACGCGCAGAACCGCCGCCACCAGTCGAGGTAGACGGAGTCGACGAGTGGGAAGTCGAAGATATTATCGACTCGAAAACCGACCGTAGGGGCCCCGGAGGCCGGGAGCGCCTCCGTTACGTAGTTAAGTGGAAAGGCTACGACGTACCTACGACCGAACCAGCCGAGACGATAATAGAGGACGTCCCGCACCTCGTCCGCAATTTCCACCGGAGATACCCGCTAAAACCGGCCCCCCCTCGAATGCCAGTATAGCTACCGCCGTACGCCCCTACGGGCCCCGGAAAAATCACGTGACCCCGCCGCTAGCGTCTTGGCACCCTCCGCTCCGCCTACGACGTCGCTGCTACCGCAAACCGACATTTTCGCCGCTGCCCCGGGTGGGATTCGAACCGCTGACCTTCCCGCCCCAACGCCGAGCCGCCTTACCACTGGGCCAAGGAGGCTGCCCCCCAATTTTTGGAGTTATAACAGATCTGATTTCCTGCTGAGTCATGCAGCTGACCAATGGAGCCAGAGAAGGGTGGGCCTGAGACACGTCCACCTGGAGGCTTTGTTGTATTGAGGGCCCTCTACGGACCGGACACTTCGGTGCGCCGCGTAGAGGGAGCAGGGTTCTCCGCATCCGAGACTGCTAATTTAAGTATCGGCACGACGATGAGTGTAATGCCCCAGCGCCATACCTACAGAAGTAGTCCCGAAGACGCAGTTATGCGGCGAGTACGGACGAACCTAAGGGTCGCACAAATGGCGCTGGCTAAGCCCCCGACAAGGGGGCGGGTCGTTTTGCACCCTGCTCCGCCTTATCCTTTTGCACCTCCCTACTATGCGTACCTATACCGAGGAGAAGTCACGGAGGACTTTACGCTAGAAGGGGGGGTACTGTCACGGGCTAGGCCCGTAACTACCAGCCCGTATGCACCCAACGGGTTGCTAGGTAGTAGTGGACACGTGACCCGTACGGCAGGGCCGCCCCGAGGGCCTACGGCTTACGTGTCCCCTATAGGTTAGGTGACCTATGGGGAAGAGTTTCTTCTGCCTACGCTTAAGGGAGAGGCTTCCTTCCTTTGAGCTACGTCCTGTCGTTTAAGGCTACCTATACGGTAGACCGAGTACTGTACTCTGTCCGTAGCATCTGTATCCGAACCGCTAGCGACTATACCTACCTTCCGTCCCTATACCGCCCGTGACAAGCTGCACCTTAGTAAGGTACGACAATATTCTAATCGCACCTTAGTAAGGTGCTATTAAGTAGTAGCTGCACCTTATCTTAATTATAATTAAGAGTAGATAGTAACGGAATTAACTAACGGACCCCCTTAAATCTGTTAACCTTTGTAACTTGTTCTAGTTTTGTCTTTTCTGTCGTCATTCTGGATGCTGCTTAACGCGTGCAGTCTAGAGCCCTATAAGTCCGTTTGAAGCTTCCGAGGATGCGATGTGGCCAATAAATAAGTCTTGATGGTCTTGTGTAAATTGCATTGTTCAGAGAGCCTGGCGAGGCGATCCATCTCGCTACTTGGAGGAGGTTGCAGAGATCGTTGGATTGTCAGTATAGGGCGAATTCATCTCCTCGCCATGTGATCATGGTGGTGCCGAAAGTGGCATGTTGACGAAGTGAACGAAGACAAGGGTCATGTGAAACGTGGCGCGCAGAAACCTGTTTGCAGACGCCCAGACGTCGAGGTTTTTGACTATGATTTGCCTATGGTCTGCCGGAGCACCTCCAACCTCCGATGCGACCCTCCTCCTTTATCACGCATGACAATCCACAATCTCCACCATGCGAGTTGCATATCCTGCACGTGAACGGAGCCTGGAGCGTTATAATAATATTTCAAGTCTGTTCAGTCGGGAATTGTCCAAAGAAGCCTGCCCTGCCCGTCTTGGCGATACTGCAGCGCCATCACCCCTCATCAATGCAATGGCCTCTCAATGCGACTACCTCTCATGCGACTACCCGCGGCCAAGCGTTCCACCAAACCTCCAAGCCATAGGGAAGCGGCAGACGATTTCGGTAAGGCTCTTGTGTTCAGATAGTGAGAGGCAGGCACAGTGGAGCAGGAAAGGCCAAAGATGACCACGAACGCACACTGGCATGCGTGAAGCGGAAAGCAGACGACGATCTAGAGTCTCAACGGGAAAAGGCGCAGAAAGAGGATATGCGGACGCAAATAAGGCTAGTGGAAGAACAGCAAAACGGTCATCAGCTGAAGTGTTCACTCGAAAATGTTGAACAAGAATTCATCTACACAACAATCGCGTTCGACAAACTCCAAGACGACGGCTTTGATTTTTTTTTGTTCCGGAAGTGAAGTGGAAAAACTCCACTTCTTCATGTCATTCATCTGATGTCGCACAAACTCCTCGTACAATGCTGCAGGATACTTAGGTAAGCTATGATGGTCGTCGGGCCTTGCTTTTGAGCGCCCGAAGAGCTCCATTCTGGCTTTTACCCCACTGTTTGAGAATCAACTTTCATATACCCTTATTTTTTCCGTTTATCCATCGCTTGTATGGTCTAGTGGTATGACGTGTCCTTCACAGCTTCTCACGAGGCCGGACAAGGTCCTGGGTTCGATCCCCAGTGCGAGTATCGCATTCACTTGAATGGCGGTGATGAAGTCGCATACTTTCTTTTTATTTTGCTTCGCTCGAGCAGCCTCCCAGTTCAGCTCGCAAGCAAAGAAACTCTAACGTTCGCGATGATCCTTCTTTTGCCTGCTAAAGAGCACGGGTCTACTCGGCTTAATTAGAAGCTAGAAATTCCAAGGCTATTAGGCACCCTAAGCTCAAGACACCTCGTCTTTCTCGTTGCTGTATCGTCCTAACGCCGACGACAGATACATCAATATTTTTGCAGTACATCGTACTTTATCTTCATTGGTTTTACATTCGTGAGAATTTGCTTTTACCTAACCACCTCCATTCCATCGACACCTCGCTTCTTCGCCTCTTTCTTCCGGGCTTTCTTCTCCGCTCGCTCCTCCTCTTTTCTCTCAAACTTCTCGATCGCTTTTTGCTTGTTCTTTCCACTGCCTTCGGGTGGCGCGGCATGGATCCCGCCGAAACCACTTTATGAAAAGGAGCTTGGTCAGCAAAATGATTTACACAGCAAGGAAAAACCGCATAACCTACTTTATGATCGAATACAACGACCACGAGGCCCCATGTTTTACTTTTTCAAGCTTGGAGTCCTGCTTGGATATACTGTCATCGACCGCAGGTTTGGTCGCTGTGGGAGAAGACATTGGAAGTGGATCGGATTGTGGTATGGATGTGGGTCGCCCGTGTAGGCGACAGTCCCTGGTAATTATCTTTAGGTCGGCTTTGTATGCCACAGCAACAGCTACGACTACGGAGGTATGTACATCGTCATAGCTTTCTTGCACTGCTTGGCGTGTGGTCACTTCGCCTCGCTTTGGTGTCTTGGCTGAAATCCTTTGAACAGGACGAGTTGGGAAGAGGAATGCAGATCATCTTGAAGTCTTGCTGCTGGGTCGGCACCGAAAGTGCCGGTATGATCGGAATGGTAAGAGTTGATATAAGACTGGAGATCTTGGAATGCTGCACTTGCTTACAACCATGTCAATCTTCAAACTAACAGCCCCCGCCCAGGTCTGTCGTTCAGAATTACTATCAAAGACCCAACACCGACTCCAGAACATGAGCAGAAGCATAAGACTCGTCTCAAGGGCAGGCTCAAAATCCCCGCTACTGTTTTATTAGTGCCCACCAACACTCGTCCAAACAAGAAAGGCTGGGCAAGTCTCGCCCGAGCAATCATAAAGCCAATAAAGGAAAACATTCTTCACACCTTTCCCTCAAGCTCAACCATCTACGCCGGACATCGCCCCAACATCCCTGCGCTACTACCCGACCTTGGTAATATGGAAGTAGACACACCACCTTCCAGGATGGCTCTCGTCGCAAGCATAGACGTGAATCCGGTCGATGGATCTCCATCCCAGGCTGTCTTTATGCTGTACAAGAAGCCACACAACCCCTTTGCCGTGGAGAGTAGCTAGCATCGCCATACCTTGAGGCGAATCAGCTGCGTACGATACTCCGGGAAACTGTATGCACCGTCAGATTGTTTACTCGCAAACTGGCAAAGAAGAGGCTGGAATTTTGGCTTACTTGTCCCAATTCATCGGGCTGGCCTTTTCCCGTGATGAGCTGCATTTGCCGGATCGTGTCTCTCGTTATGATATAGTGCTGGATCACATGTTCCAGTGGCGCAACTTTGGTACTTCCCGCCTTGCGAACTCGATGTTCGTACTCCAACCATATTATATCACTCCAGTGCTTCAGGGGCACGATTTGATATGGCTGCAAACCCTTGCTTTTCTCTTTGTTCTTGAAGTCTGGGCTCTTGTTATCCAGGGCAATAATGGCACCATACTTGACATCGATCAAGTTCTCAAAGTACGCCTCCGTTGCAGGATACCGAGGAGTACCCTTTTTGTGTTGCAGAAGGGACTCTTGCCAATCCTCGTCTGCTTTGCTCAGACCGATCACAGAGAGACGAGTGAAGTCGACAGCATCTGTTGGATCACGCCAATCTGAGGTGGATTCGGGAACGTACCCGTACTTTCCCAGATCGGAATACTCCTTGTATGGAGTAGAGGGCACGTTGGCTTCTGGATCCGTCATTTTGCAAAGCATGTTCCAACCTTCCACAGCGAGCTTGCCTTTTTCGCCTAAACTTGAGCCCTTCCGGGTGGAAAGTTCCTCCTTCGGGTAGCCAAGCCAGTTCTCGTCTTCGGATTCGACACGAGGAAGGACGCGAGTAGAGAGCTGCTCTGGCGTGTTGGAGAGTTCTGTGCGAGCATAGAGATCGCCATTGCTGCTGTGGGTTATCGGGAAGGAGAGCAGCAAAAATGCTGTAAAGATCACCAAGAGCAAAAGAGCTGCCACTCGGGTCTTGTGGACTTGCAAAGTCGACCGTTTCATGATTGACGTACTGATCGATCCGTCAGAGACAAATTGAATGGTGGATTGTGTTGGTGTATCTGTGATTGAAACTCGACACGCATTTTATGCTACAAATGCCCTTCTCGGGAGGGGAGGGGGTCATGCGAGAGACCGTGTGCTACGATCATTCCGCACTCCGCACACGCTTGAACTGGGCACGACCCTCTTCGACCGCTTCCGCTCAAATGATCAAGTCATTCAGGCCGTCCACATGAGACCTTCAAGCCATGACCACCTCAAAGTGGCAAGTCTGCAATATCCACGATGTGGAAGTAAATGCACCACTGCGGCTCGCCGTCAGTCTTTGGACAATTGAAGATGTTGACGCGATCGACGGTTCGAACTCCCAGCCATGTCTTATGCTGAGCGAAGAACCACGCAACGCCTTTCCCATGCGGGGTCCCCAGAGCTGCAAGCGCCTCTGCAGTCTTGATCGGGTACGAACGACCTGGGAACTGGCGCAAGAAGTTAGCAAGGACGTTTCTATCATGAGTGCAAGACGGGCAATTTTACCGTTCCGACGGTCTGCAAGGTCCTGCCCGTGATATCCTGCAAAGCCACTTGGACCTCTTCTGTGAGGATGTGGTAACGAAGAACATGTTCTAGCATCTTGGTGGGCCTGCCGAAGCGAATGTTCCTCTCCAGCCAGTCGTTGTATGTCAACCAAGCGACATCGCTCCACTTTTGCAAAGGGACAATTTGGTCTTCGGTCAACCTGTCTCCGTTCTTCTCGTTCTGGGACGCGGGAGAAAAGCTGCTCGCGGCAATCAGCATTCCATCTTGGAGATTGACATGGGTCATGTATATGGCGTCCGTCGGCTCCCATTGACCGGATTCGCTATGCATCGGAGTGATGGTCATCCATTTGGCCGTGTCGGCGCTGACGCCGATCTGCTCCAGGTAGTCCGTGTCCATGTAATAATTTGTGAGCGGTTGGGTGTGATCAAATGCGACATCCCAGCCGTACGTTTCCTGGAGTTCCCGATAACTTGGGAAACCCGTCTGTGGAACTGATGGGTCTCCAAGCGCAGCTCTCATCTTGCATTCCATGTTCAGCCCGTCTCGGACGAGTCTTGCTCTCGGACTAAGGTTGGAATCGTCGGGATTGTACAGGTCAATGATATTCAGAGGCATCCATCCCTCGACCGAGTCGTCTTGATCGTTGGCACGTTCGATGAGAAGGCTAGAAAACCATATCGTAGCGTAGTCATCTTGATCGTAGGTCTGCTTGATCGCAATGTCCGGCTTGGGCGAGGTACCAAGAGCGAGCTCGGTGAATCCACTTTCGAGTCCTGAGCTATGGGAGAAAATTCCCATTTGGAACATGAACCATGTCGCGAGGGCGATGAAGGCGCACAGGAGCGGGAGGTGCCCCTGAGCGAGTGTGACCGGCGGCTTGGCCATCTTTGTCGATGGCTGTTGCGTGGTGAAGCGCTGCTTCGGGTGGGTGCGTACAGATTGAGCAGGTCTCAGTGGCCTTTGATCGACCCAAGCGTGAGTGGATGTGTTGTTGGAACAATGCGAAGCAGCAGACGCCGAGGGTGGGATTCGTGTCTAGAATGTGCTTCACATGTTCAAAGGGGTGACTGGGTCGAAAAGTTCACATGTTCAAAGGGGTGACTGGGTCGAAAAGTTCACATGCTTGATGCCTATGGCTCCATACCAGTTTCACGTGTGAAGGCGTGATTGCGCCTGTGATAGTAGTATAAAGGCTCCAACAAAAGCTGTTTTTCGATCAAGGGCAATCAGTCGCTAGATTGCTTCGCATGCATGTGCGAGAGACCCTACAGGGTAGAGTGTAATTGAGAGAACATGCTGCTAACTCGAGTATGTAGAAGTATACCCAATGATCGCGCCTTGCACGCATAGCGAACGTCCTCAGCACTCATCCCATACACCATGAACGCAGAATCCAAATCAGTAGACCATCATAACCCTACAAGTAAAATTTATGACGCTGGGTAGACTGCATTGGGCCATTGACAACGATTGCCCAGTGCTACTTAAGCATGACTTTGCCGCAATACTTTCAGATGTCAACTCATCAGTTCCAGGTTGTGTAATGATAAGCCCGAGATCACAAGAGCACAATGCATTCCAATGACAAGATATCACGATCCACATGTGCTTCGTATCTCATCTTATCTTTCACACGAGGAACGCCACACGAGACGGCCCAGCAACACAGAGTCCCGCAACAACCAGTAGCCGTCTGTAGACAAGGTCAGCTAGAAGAAGAAGAAGAAGAAGAAGAAGAAGAACAGTCGGTGGGAAAGTTTCGTCCATTATTAGTAGCCATGCACCTCGCCGAATGATCTGCGACATGTGTGCCCTCCTTCTACTGTGCTTAGTCGTATTATTACGCCTACCCCGCGACTTCGTGATTTTTTCGTAGTTTAGAGCCGTATCCCTAGATTCTTACCTAAATTAGCCTATAAATACGGGAATAGTCGCCTAATACTATAATTGCTATTCTGCCTCGAAGTTCGCGTATTAACTAGCGTTAGTAGTGCGTAGTAAGGTAGTATTATTATCGCTAGCATTCCGGCTCTCGTACGTAACTATACGAGGTATATCCTACGGTTTATATAGCGGATATACTAAATTATTAGGCAAAACTACCTCTTAATTATATTAAATTATTCTTGCTCTTATTGCTAGTATATCGCTATTCGCGTCGCCGCTACCGTAGTTATAGGCTTTAGTTACTCGTAATCGCTATATTTAGAGCTAGAAGGTTCGCGATAATAAGGCTACTAAATAGGCGCGTTTAAAGGCGAAAAAGCGGAAGAGTAAGGCGCCTTAGAAGCGTTAAACTAAGGTACCTTAGAGGTAGCGGAAGGAGGTAGAATCGTAGGCGAATTCGGAGGTAGATAATAACTTAGATAACGAGTTATTAAGGCACGCGATAGGCGCAGCGGACGCTAATAATAAGAAAGAAGTTAATACTAAGAATAAGAATAAGGCGGCAGTAATAGCGGAAGAAGTAGAAGAGTTAAAGAAGCTAGAGGAGCTAAACTACCGCTTTATATAGACTAAGCGCGTTATTATTAGTTCGATAAAGAAGGAGTTAATTATAAATATAAGTCCGTTAATTAGTCGCTATCTAGCGGCGCGTATAGCAACGGCGCTAGAGATATAGAGTAATAAAGCGCTCGGCTAGTTCGATAACGATAGAGTAGTAATTTGCGATAAGTACGACTAGATCCGTACTCTCGTTAATTATACGTTTAAAGGCTAGGCGCTAAAGGACTAGTTTATATCGCACGTTAGTAAGCACTATAAGATAAAGGTATTCTAGAGTTATTTTAACCTAATAGATAACTAGTAGTAGCAGTATTATAAATAAGAATCGTTCCGGCTAGTAATAAAGGTATTACTAATTATAGCATTTAAGCTCTTAGCGACGTCTACGCCTACTAGTTGCGGCTATACCTTATAGTTGCAGCGTAATCGTCTATAGCCTATCGCAATATAAGTTTAATTAGATGCGTTACGAGCTCGTCGCGCTACTAATAATTTACTAACTCTAGGGCCTACGAATAGTTAAAATAGCGGCAATATAGACGATAAACTAGACTTAAATTTAGGCGATTTCCGCGACTATATTTAGCGCCTCTAGGGCTGCAAAGTTACTAGTTATTAGTAGTTTAGCTAGTACTATTTCTATTAGAATACCGATATACGCGAGAATTACGTTCTAATCTATAAAGAGGTATTATTATAATAGGCTCGAGAGTACTATAATAGCGACTTAATACTAAATAATCTAGGTAGCGAGATTATAGGTAAAATATAGCGATATAAAGCTAAACTCGGTAGTAATTATCTACCTCCGAATCCGTACGCTATATACTTAAGGACTAAGAATAGCGCTACTTACGGTGCTACGCTAGTCTATATTTATAACTATATCGGCTCTGCTAATACGCCTTAGAAATACGACGTCGACGATAGTAGTTCTAGTCCTCTATAGCTTAGAAGCTCGTAGCTAGAATCTATTATCTAGCCGGAAGTCGAAGTTAAGGCGTTCTTTATATAGCTCCGCAAACGATTATTTTAGTAGTATAGAATATAAGATATTGCACGCATTAAGGAGGTATTTCTTAATAAGGACTATACGCTATAGAAGGTATTAAAGTATATGCTTAAGAAGTAGATTAAGCTAGGCTTTAGAGAAAGGCAATAGGACTAGTTTAGGGAGTATACGAGAAGGTATCTACGTAAGAATATAATGCTTAGTAGCCGCAGTTCGTATATATAGGATAATTAAGCTTATTTTATATTATAAACTATTACTAAATTCCTATACTAGTAAATAGCAGCTATATTAAAATAATATATAGATAGAGAATTAAGTGCCTCGAAGCCTAGTATAGCTACTAAGAAGCTATACTAAGAATATAGCTAACTCGGCTAGAGCGTCTATTAACTAACTATAATATACTAAATACCTCTAAACTATTAATGCAAATGCAGATTAAAGTATCTATAATCGACTGCAATTCGAACGAACTAAATTAATAATATAGTTATTATATAAATAGTTAGAAAGCTAGCGAGCTAGCATTTTTATAATAGAGGAGCTATCGTTATATTAAAAGACGGCCGGTAGCCGGCAATATATACTAATTACGAATATTACGCGCTAATACGCGGATCTAATATAGTCGAGCTAATTAGAATAATAACGGATTCCTGCACCCTATAGTATGCAATATTAGAGGAATATTAAGAAGATTCTAATAAGAGATTTAAGAGCGTAATAGTAGGAATTTATACCTATTTTATAGTATAGTTGTCCTATGCCTATCTTAAATAGTCTCTATATCCTATCCTATTGCTATTAATAATATTCTAATTTATAAAACTACGCTGCTGCGTATTTCTCTAATATCTCGTAGAACTCTCTAACTCTATATTTAAGGAAGTATCCGAATGTTTTAAATGCCTCTAACTCTTTAATATTACGTTTTACTTATACTTTAAACGAGTTAAACGACTATTTAATAGGGTTAAAGTTTAGTAAGTAAGGAGGTAGGTAAACTAGTATAATTCCGGCTATACTATATATCTCCTTTATGCGCTATAAGTAGTATATAAAGGCATTTGTTAAAAGACCTTCTTAGGAGGGTTCTAGTAGAAGGGTATAACGCGTAGTAGAAGTAGAGACAGTAGGTAGGAACTAACCGAGTTAATTATATTAGTTAGTTATAGGTTGCACCTTCTCCTAAGATATATTTCCCGGTAGGTTATATAACCTAGTATTATATAACCTATGTTACCTAACCCTAGAACTAAACTAGCTAGTTTAGTTCGGTGCCTTAGGAAGTACTAACTAGACTGCACTTCTTAATACTCCTACTTAGGCTAAATAGTCTTCTGCTTGCATTTAAATCCTTCCCTAAATTATAATAAGTTATTAAGTATAGTAAGCTACTTCTCCTATAGTACAACTCCTAGGCTTAGTTTTCCGATTTATATAGTTAAAAACTTAGCCTATATAGATTAGATCTTTTGTTTTGCCCTTCTAAGGTCTAGAGTTTAATCTATAGTTAGGGTAGGATTCTTTTGCCTTTCCTTATATAAGTTAGAGTTATCTTATAAACTCCTAAAACTATAGCCTATTCTTTAGTTTAGTTAGGCTATTAGCAACTATCTCTTTTATTAGAATATATTCTACTATAACCTTCCTTTGCTACTAGAGATGTCTAATATAGTTATATATAATATTAATATATTTAGATCTCTTATAGGTATATGCATCCTTAACGAGGGTTAAAGCTGCCTAATTGTCCCCTATAATTTGCACTAGCCTTAGCTCTTTTACTATATTAGGATAGGCTTTAATAGTTAGCTAGAATAGGCATTCTCCTACTAACCTTATATAGTCTATCTCTCTTAAGAGTGCTACTAAGAATTAAGACTGCTTTATATATGCATTTATAGCTATATACTTAGCTTCTATTATTAATATTATAATAGACTTTTGCTTTCTGCTTATCTAAGAAACTAGGGCTTTATAAAGAAAGAAGATGCTTCTAAGGATTAAGACTCTATCTACTTTGTCTATTATATAGTTAGAGTCTAAATACCCTATTAGCTTTCCTCTATTTCTCCTAAATATTAACCCTAAGTCTTAGGATAATCTTAGGTACCTTGCTAGTTTCTTTAGAGCTTGCAAGTGTCTCCTAGCTAAGTCTAAAATATATAAGCTTAGCCTGCTAAGAGAGAAAGTAATATCTAGTCTTATTATAACTATAGACTATATCTAGGTACCGGTTTAACTTTAGTACTCTGTTTTGTTTCCTCTCTTATTATATAAGCCTATTGGTTTTAGACTATTATAACTGTCTATTAAGGAGAGAGTTAGGTTAGCTATCTCCTTAGTTATTCCTAGCTTTATAAGGTTCTCCTAGATAAAGTATTCCTAATTAAGCTTTAAAATTCTAGCTTATCTATCTCTTATTAACCTTATTCTAAGGATCTTCTCTAGTTCTCTAAGATCTTTAATCTTAAATACCCTACTTAGCTATTCCTTAAACTAAAGTATATCTTCTAGCTTTAGTGCTATAATTAAAATATTATCTATATAGGTTAGGATTAGAATGCTCCTTTTCTAGTAGATAAGAAGGCATAGGTCTACTTCTAATTATATAAACCTAATTTGTTTTAACTTCGAGATATAGAGTTTGTTCTAGTCTCTTACTACTTGCTTTAGTCTATATAAGCTTCTTAGGATTTATAGGACTATATTAGGTAGAATCTTAACTCCTAGTAGTAGAATTATAAAGATTTCTTCTTAGAGTTTGCTCTTAGTAAATGCATTATTTATATCTACTTAGTAAAGTTCTAGGTCCTTTTTATAAACTATAGCTATAAATACCCTTAGGGTATTATACCTAACTATTAGTGCAAAGGTTTCCTAAAAGTTAACTCTAAATTTCTAAGAGAAACCTCTTATAACTAGTCTTGCTTTAAACTTTTTAATAGCTCTACTAATTAATCTCTTTATATTAAATACCTATTTAGATATTATAAGGTTTGCTCCCTTTAGGGGAATAACCTCTATCTAGGTATTATTGCTTCTTAATATAGTTAGCTCCTTTTAGACTGCATCCTCCTATATATATCCCTATTTAGGGTCCTAAATCGCCTCTTTATAGGACTTTAGAATAAGTACTTCTTATTTCTATATAGAGACTTAAGGGGCAAGTACTATAAATGCAGACTCTTAGACCTTTAATAGGGCTTTTTAGATCTACTCCTAATCTTAGCTTTAGACTTAGCTAAGGAATGCCTTATAATGCTTAGTACTTAGCTCTTCCTCTTATTTATATTCTCTCTATCTCTTCTAAAGCACTTGTCTTATAACTATACTATAAGCTTTTAGCTCTAGGACTAGTCCTTTATCTAAGATAGATCTCCTTCTCTTTTAGCCGTAAGTCTAGTCCTAGTCTCCCTTCTAGTCCTTATTTTCCTCTCTTAGGTTCTACTCTATAGCATTCGGGGCGAGTATAGGTGCGCTGCCTACGTTATATAATTAGCGAACCGAACTAGCTAGTTTAGTTAGATTATATAACCGCCGAACTAAACTAGGTAGTTTAGTTGCTATCTACGGTCTATTCTTAATCTTAGTATTCGTATGCCTAAGGTTTTCTTCTTCTAGATCCTTTATCCTCTAGTACTCCTTCTTATCCTTTAGTAGAGGTAGCAACTATATAAAGAGTGTCTAGCTAGGACCTATAGGTTTAGTTGCTATAGCTATAGGTATTAGCTTCTTTAGAGGTCTACTAACTAGGTTTCTAATAGGTATATTGCTTGCTTAGTTAAGCTTAGGAATATTTAGCTCTATATCTCCTCCTTTCTTATACTTAAACTAAGTAGCGGTGCTATAGGCTTTAATAGCCCTTATATTAGGCTCCTAGAAGAGCTATATTTTAGTAGTATTAGGAATATACTTAATAAATATAGCATCTTTGCCCCTATTTATTAGTTTGTCTAATCTTATCCTAGCTAGCTAGGACTTTAGATCTATATAGACTACTACTTTGCAACTCTAAACTCTAAAGTATAATATAGAGGGTTAAATGCCTAAAAAGGCTTCCTTAGGTAATACCTTAAATCTATTAATTTCTAGGCTATTAGAAAGAGAATTTCTAATAACTATATAGGCTACTAAGGCTTCTAGCTAGAATTTAATAGGCATATAAGCATCTTCTAGCATTGCTCTTATATAATCTTTAGAGGTTTAGATTAACCTCTTAACTATTCTATTCTAGATAGAGTTACATGCTTTAGTAGTATAGAAGGAAATTCTATATTCCTTCTCCTACTATCTTAGTATAGTAAGAAGCTCTCTTACCCTATTACTCCTTATAACCTAGAGGGGATTTCCGGATTATAGCTTAGCTTTTACCTTCTAGTCTCTAAGGATACTTAGTATATCTTCTCTAGACCTTATTAGGAAAGCCTATTTCTTTTTTAAGAAGTTATTAATAATCTTAAGCTACTATCTATATCCTAGTATTAAGATAGGCAAAGGGCTATAGATATTAATAGAAACTAGAGATAACCTTTAGGGTTTCCTCTTAGTTTCCTTCCCTCTATGTTTCTTTATTTTTACTAAGGAATATACCCTATATAGCTAGTATTCCTTTAGAATAGGAATCTAAGCCTTTAAGTTAGATACCTTATATAGGTTTCTAAGAAGACCCTCTTTAAAGTATATAAGTCTCCTATGCTAAAGCTCCTACTATTCTTAGGAATTCTCCTAGGCTTTAAAGATATAGGCTTTATTCTTTTAATTCTAATTAAGGCGTAGCATTATAAGTTCCTGCAAGGCCTTATTAATCTCCTTAATAAATAGCACTCCTCCTAATAGCTTTATCTAGATAACTAGTTTCCTAGATAATAAAATAAGTATAAACTTTAATAGCTAAATACTATACTACTAGCTAAATTAGCTCTAAGAAATAAGATTAACTCCTAAGCTAGGCATAAAGAGGATATCCTTAAGTATAATCTGTTTTCCTCTCCTCCTACTTATTACTACGTCTCCTATATATATAGCTATTAAATAGCTACTACCGACCTTAATTTACTTTTTCCTCTAAAGAGGTTTTAGTTCTCTAAAAAGTAGTTCCTAGTTAGTTATATATAATAAAGCGCAAGAGTTAAGCAGCTATTTTAATAGTATATACTTGCCTTTTGCTTCTATAGTTAAGTATATAACCTTATCTATATTATTATCCTCTAATAGGGATTAAGATGCCTCTAATATTACTAAAGGTTCTGCATCTTCTTAAGTAGTATAAGCCTTTTTAAAAAACTTCCTTAAGCTTTGCCTTTTCTTAAGAAATTAGACTTTTAGGTTAAGTTTCTTTACTATTTCTTTTAACGTTTCCTTATCTAGTAAGGATCTCCTTCTAAAGCTACTCTCTCTAGGTAGTGTTCTTTACTTTTCTATTCTATAGCTCTATCTCGGGTTAATAGTTCTCTTAGCTTTATTAAGGTGCGGATACTTAGCAATACCTCTAAAATGTTCCTAGTTATAAAGGTAATATTTTAGTCTCGTACCTTAGATCCCTTTCCCTTTAGTAAATATTACTATTTCTTAGGACTAGTTTAGTCTAGCTTTATATAATTCTAGTAGCTATAGTGCACTCTTATATAATATAGACTACTAGGTAAGAATAGTATCCTTTATGCTTTAGTATACCTTAGGTAAGCTATTAAGAAGATGCTTAAGTCTCCTCTCTAGCTCCTTATAGTATACTTCCTAAGGGTCTACCTCTATAATCCTTCTAGCTATACTAGCTAGTTAGACCTATGCTTTTCTAATTGTTATATCCTCTATTATCTAGAAGTTTATAAACTCCTAGATATATGCTATTATATATATAGTATATACCTTGCTATACTTAGCTCTTATCTTCTCCTATATCTTTAAGGCTTATCTCTCCTTAATAGTCTCCTTCTAGTTATCTTCTAATAGGTAGATTATTATCTCGTACCTAGTAGTAGTATTAGCCTTAACCTATTCTAGGTTACTTCTTAAGTGCCTTAGGCTAAGTACTAATAGTAATAACTCTATAGAAGACTCGAGTATAGTCTCTAAGATAATCTAAAATATATCCTTTAATTTAAGGTAGTTCTATAGTAGACTAAACTATTATCTCTAGTTTTCTTTATATAGTACTAGTATAGCCCTTCTCTTGCTAATTCTACTTACTAAATCTATTTCTATAAAATTAAATAAATAAACTTAACTCTAGAAAACATAAGCTCTTTTAATCTAATAGTAGTTTCTAGATAGCTGCTTTTTTTTATTGCTAAGACTCTTCTCTCTTAGCTAAGGTATCTAAGGACTCTTCTCTCTTAGGGGAGTTAGTTAGGTTCTTAAGTAGAGAACCTCTAGAAGATCTACCTTCTTAGAAGGGCACTATAGGCTAGTTCTAAGGTATTAGTAGTACTCGGTGCTTAGGCCTAGTCTTATCCTTTTAGGTACTATAACCTAAGGCTTATCCTTTTCTCTTTATACTCCTAATAAGGTATATGCCTTACTAGGCTTTTCTCTATCTTACCTGCCCTCTAGGAACTTCTAGTTCGTAACTAAGATCTTTTAGAGCTTCTCGGCAGTATAGATAGGATATATCTCTAGTCTCCCGTATACTCTTTTCCTGCTTTTCTACCTAGTTAATACTGCAGGTCCTATAAGAGGTAAAACGTATTACTTTAAGGATAAGAAGGCTAACTCTTACTACCTAGGGCCTCTCTATAAACCCGGGCTTATAACCTATTAAAAGACCTTCTTAGGAGGGTTCTAGTAGAAGGGTATAACGCGTAGTAGAAGTAGAGATAGTAGGTAGGAACTAACCGAGTTAATTGTGTTAGTTAGTTATAGGTTGCACCTTCTCCTAAGATATATTTCCTAGTAGGTTATATAACCTAGTATTATATAACCTATATTACCTAACCCTAGAACTAAACTAGCTAGTTTAGTTCGGTGCCTTAGGAAGTACTAACTAGACTGCACTTCTTAATAGCATTGTTTATAACGAGAAATATACCTCTTTCTAGCTGCAGAATTATAATATATTCGACCTAGTCTTTAACTATCTCTATAGTAATTAAGCCTTAATATATAAGCGGCTTGTTAAGGTAGCCGTTTGTTATTAGCGCTAGAAGTACTAACTACCTCTTTAAGCGCTTAATTCTACCTATCTCTTTATATAGCGTATTAACTAGCGAATATTTATACGCGCGCTAACTAGTGCGCTCGTTTAAGGCACTCTTATCGATATAATATACTCGGTACGCCGGCATCTTCTTCTAATTAATTATAAACGTATTACGGAGTTCTTAGTTCTATTCTAGCGCGATATGCTATGCCTTCTTTTACGAGAAACTATGCCTCTTAAGGAAGCTAGAAACCTATTTCTTAGTAGTATATACGCCGAACTTGTCTTTAATCTACTATACTATCTCTTAATAGAATAAGGTTAGATTCCGCGTTAGATATTATAGTATTAAATCCTCCTCCGCGCGCGATAATACTAGTAGCCTTCTGCGGCGCCTAAACTAAAAGTATATCTCGCTAGTTGCCTTAAAATACCTCTTCCGAACGTCTAGTACGCGACGACTCTTTCCGGTATATGCGGCGATGCGGCGATTACTATAACCCTTCTTCTATATTTCGCGAATAACTAGCTATTTATCCGGAGGGTAGCAGGCACTATGCAGGCGTAGCGGTGGCAGTAGCAGCGGCAGCGGCAGAAGCATAGCGACGATAATAATACCTTAAATTACGACGAGACACGCGGAAACGATAGAATATAACTTTAGACACATAACGGTAGGATAAAGAGCTTAGTGCCCGGTTTTACATACAAAAATACGCTAGAAGTTAGGAATCAGAATATACGGCTACTTCCGCGGGGTGGGCGTAATAAAAGGACTAAGCGTAATATCCCGAAAATTTCCCTAGGATCCCCAAAAAAATCCCCCAGCCGTCGAGCCAAACTGGTCGATCGCCCGTTCCAAATGTGTATGTAGGTTCAGACGCCAGGGCCCGCCACATTACCTCTATCCCCACCATTTGACACCAAGATATCCCGTACGAATACAGCCGCTGCCGACCCAGAACCACGACCGTCTACAATATGCAGACCCAGATGCTCAAATTCCAATACAAGCTCCGTCCCACGTCTGACAAGTCCAACCCGCGCGTCAAAGCAATCCCAAACCTTTCTCTCCCTGACTCAAGCATTGCTCGCAACATGCATATAAATACACCAAACTCCACTGGGTTTACTCTCGTCGCAATTGAAAATATGGAAACGATCAATCACGCGAGGTCCACCTTGCTTGTGCTGAACCAGCAACAAAGCCGCAGCAAAAACCTCGGGGGTGTAGAGTAGATTCAAACCCTGCGGAGTACAAGTTCTGAATCTGACGCCCGGCCACTAGATGACAGTGAAGAGTCAGTGTTTCATGTAGAGGACAATAGCGATTGGATGTCTTGCCTTGCCAACTTCGTCAGCATTCTTCTTCCCGGTCACTGACTGTAGGAAATTGGGTGTCCCTTGTTCCACAGGGTTGTGCAAGAAGATATGCTGAATCTTTGGCGCGAGGTTGTAGTCCACGCCGTTGCGAGACATGCAGCCGCGGTAGTTGAGGAATACCACGTCGGAGAAAGTCTTGAGCGGTATGACAAGGTTAGCAGGAACTCTGAACTCAGGCTTGAGGGCCGTGACATCAGGACTCCAGGCTTCAATTGACACGATCACGCCGTCTTGGAAATTGAAGGCGCTCTCGTATTCCCCCCCGGTCGGCGGGTAGACCTTGCCCGTGGCTCTGTCTATACTCTCCTTCTGATGTCTGATAACGCTGTGAATCCAATCATCTTCGCCAGTGGCTATGCCCAAGTCCAGGAATGCAGGGTGGAGACCGTTACTGGCGAGCTCGTCGTACTCTCTGTTACCCGTGGTCCGCCAGCCATGACTTCTGAGTAGATCATTTGATGTAGGTCCCGGAGGAGTGCCCGGCACGGGTACGTAGGGTACGTATGCTGTTGGCGGACGCGAGACCGGGGACCTCATTGCTTGCAACACCTGGAAACCACGCTTCGCGCCTCGGAGTCTTTTCTTTTGTTCTTCGGTAGCGGAGAGCTGGTTGATTTGTTCTTCGGAAAGTGCAAGAGCCCGATTATCAAAGGGGAACCAATTCTCCTCTCTGTCGGCATCGGCACGAGTGATCAGTGTACTGTTGGATGCCGTCACGCCCACTGAAAGCGAACAGAGATCTCCCGCAGGCTGAGCTGGGGCGCAAACAGACAGAGGCAGTACAGCAAGCAAACACAGAGATGCGATCATAGTGCCCGAGTTGCTCAGACGAACTGGAAGCTTCACCATGACAGCGGTAGAGCTTTGCGCCCAGGCAAGTCCACCAAGCGGTCAGCTTGCAGGGTGAATTCTCCAAGCTTGGTGCTGCTGATAAAGATATCTGCTTTGAATCGAGGGCCTTGACCTTGCTGCTTGTTCAAGCACTTGATTGCAGATGTCTTTGTCGAATCACGGGCTTGAGACGGGGTGTTGGTGCAGTAGAGACGAGTCTCGAGTGATGATGAGTGATGGATCGATGGAAAGGGGGAATGGCTGATCTGCAGCAAAGATATTCGAGTGCTTCTGAACATGTGCCATACAGGCATGGACAGACATCTCGACATGACATCGAGAATGTGATCGCTCGGGGTGCGATGCTCTACTCACATGACACAGTCGAAATAGCAGCGACACTCGCACGAGTTGAGTGGTGTCCAGTGATCGTGCCATATGGAGCCAGCGCGTGGAAGAAGTTGCAATCGGACCAGGCAGTGGTGTCGAGGTGAAGTCGTGTGCGCCATTCCAGGTGACAGTCCAAGGTTTGCAGTCGATCCAATACCCAATGAATGAGCTCCGGAGGCAAGTTCAGAAACGGCGCGAATGAGATGTTTGGTAGTGCCGGAGATGCGTCGGCGCGCGTTTCCAGCCTGGCCTCGTTCATTTTCGCGTGGAGTGAGGCCACGTTGACCAGATCGTTTGGGTGTGACTCTTGAGACTGGCGCTTGCGCGAGAGAAGGAGGTCAAATGCGAAGTGTAAGGAGCGGAGAAGGGCGAGGAACAGGGGAAAGTTCGAAAATGGTGGAGAAGTGGGAGTAGGGCTTCGCTTCTGGAGTGAATTCAACTTGGCTGCGCCTGGAAGATGCTCAAGCAGGGAGGTGCCTCAGGGATTGCGTGGGGTCGCACAAAAGGTGGAAGAGGTCGAGATCATAACAAGGTTGAAGCAAAAGACGAATGCGTTTTGTATCATTTCTATGATAATATCCCAGCGCATACGTCCTTCTTCTGCGCGCAGTATTTAGAACAGCGCATTGTCCGCACAAGTGAAGACATTCAAAGGATCATCCGGATCCGCAATCCTTGCAGCGAGGGCCGAGATCGTAGTATACAGCCCGAATACCGTCAAGAAGCAAGAACCTGCATACGTTCGTCAGCACAAGTTCTTCAAGTCACAAGTCTATTCGCATATCTCATCGACTCACCAAGAATCATGAACCAGTTCAGCACAGCCAAACAACTCTTCCTCCAAGTCGAGAACTGCTGGCCCCAATTGATATACACCCACTGAGCGTTCGCCATACCAAACGTGAACCACGTTACGAAGAGAGCCGAAGTGATGCCCAGAATGGAACCAAACGCCGGAATAGAGTTCGCCAGAATGAAAGCCACGACCCAGAAAAGCGTTGTCAACCCGAGCCAGACTCCCCAAGTCAAAGGCGTGTTGTCGGTCAATTTGTGACGCGTTTTGATCATGCGGTCCATGACCACGTTGTACATGTATTTGATGGCGGTGTGACCAAAGACCAAGCTGGAACCGAGTAACGTCGGAAACAGCACGCCGTATGCGACCTTGCTTGCTGTGCCAGGCGCAGACCCGAGAGCTGGAGAGACGACGTACTGGCCAGCAAAACCGTAAATCACGCCGGCGACAATGATGTACATGGGGATGGCGAGGGCGTTGAGCCAGATGATGGCCTTGGTGAAGTCCTTGTTCGGGTTGCGCATCTCGCAGATCACAGTAATGAAGGCTTGATTACCGGCGTAAGCGAAGGCTACATTCAGGGTAGCATCGAATTGTTGCTTGAAGTCGGTGTTCGGATTCGGCCCCAGCAGTATCTGGAGTGGTTCGTTCGGTGGCTCTCCCCAGAAACCACTTCCACCTTGGGTCGAGCCCGTGTAGTCTGGACCATTGATACCCAAAGCGGCCATTACGATGATGACAGCAGCGACTAGCAAGATGGTTAGCGACTACCGAAACCTCCAAACTGGTGTGAGATCACATTGCAGCTGGACGGAAATGTACGTACAGATACTAATGGTAGCTGGAATACCAAACCAGCCAGCAAAGTTCAAGCTGCGGGGGACGCACAAGAGCCATCCCATGATCATCGGTATTCCAATGAAGCCCACCGTGCAGAGTGCATGGTCCGACATGGTATTCAGTGCAATCGACAGCGTCACGCTGGACGAGGCGCAAATCAGGCACAAGTTCAGGACATGAGAAAGTCCCACGATGATCTCCAGCGGCAGGCCTCCCATAATTCGACCAACGTCAACGACATCTCTGATGGTGGGATAGCGACGCCAGAATTGAATCAGGATGTAGGCCGTGTAGGTAGCGAGAACTCCCAGAGCGGTGATGGCTATGATCCCGGGTATCAAACCCACTGTATGCAGGAAGCTTGGTAGACTGAGGATGCCGATACCCACTTGATTCGTGAAGAAGATCAAAGTGGTTCGAACCATGCCCAGTTTCTTGCCTCCATAAGGGTCGTAAACTTCTCCGGTCTCTCCGTCTCTGTCTGCAGTATATGGTGGAGCATCTCCTCGCTTCCCGTCTGAGTCGCTATCATATTTCTCCCGGCGGTAGTCAATACCATCTGAATGACTCTGATAGTCCGGCGTCCGCTGAGCCATTGCGCAAAAGGGAAAGTAGGCTGTTCGTCCAGAATTATCGGGATCGTGACCTGGTAGAAAAGCTGTGTCAACGTAGTCGGCACGGGCAGGCCAATCTATAAGCTCATTTGTCTCGCACGCTGGGGCGCACGCGCCCTGCCCTCACCGCGTGTCCGGCACACAAAAGCAGAAGCACAATCCATGCATGTCTTGTCTATCGCATCCTTAACACTTGGGGAAAACGTCATTTCTCTTAGCATAACCGCCATGTCGTTTACTCCGCGCTTGAAGCACCTCGTGGCGGGTGGGACCCGCGGAACGCCAATGCTTGTAAGCCTTGGCAATGACATATTTATTGGGCGAGGTATATTGATATCAGTGGAGCTGCGATGCGTGGATCTGGAAACGAATGTAGGACCGATGTTGATGCACGCGAATGAGTGCTTGATGTCTTCCGTGCAGGCTTCGAATTCCGCTGTAGCAGTTCAAAATTGGTCTTTTCCGAATCGACCTTGGTCCGTTCCCGTATCTCGCAAAGGCCGAGCGCCATGAATCACCGATCCGTTACCAAGACGTTCGACCATGTTGATGATGCATTCGGAACATCCTTCTCGGGTTGTCTTCTAACATAGGAAGGAAAGTATGTTGTGCCCACAGGTCACGCGTGCGATAGTCTTGTCAAGAACAACGAGGAAGCGCGGCAAAATCGTCAGCACAATTGGCGCCGTATATGTGCTTGGTATCGTGTCTGTACGTGAGGGTTTGATGATGAGTTGTGTACGGCACAGCCTTTATTAAGAGGCTATTGAGAACGATACCGAGTAAATGGTGACTGCTGTATGTATATGTGGCTGATAGCGGCAATGAGGCAGAGTAGACGCAGAGGCAAGATGCAGATAACGCTCAGGAGGTGGAACCGCTATAGTGTTGGAGTAAATCACAAATGTTCTGAGTAGGGCGCAGGATCTGGCGAGTCTGGTGAGACAAGGCATTGTCAGCATGTATACGTCCATACTTGCGAATGGAATATGCACTCTGTGCGCGATCCGAGGCACCGCCAAGGCACATGTGATCTCCGGTCTTGTTTCAATAATGAGAGATTGCACCTGCACCAGAGGGGATGCTAATGTTGTTGGATGCAGACCAACAAGTGTGAAGATAGATGTACGTGAGAAGACAGACGGGCGCCGGCAGAACTCAATATTGATTAGAAGAAGTAAATGCTTTCTAATAATTGATTGGCCTGACGCTCGCACTTCCGCAAGCGGATCAACAACACGTCGTCCTTCCTCATTCACTTTTTGCGACGCGTGACACCGACCGCTTCTACCTTCGACATGAGGCAGCCGGCGTTTGATAGATGATCGCTCGCGCCACAGCTTCCTCTTCGACGATCCGAACTCCGCCATGCCTCGACTCGTGCGCAAACGCCCTCTAATCGAGCGCATCAAGGCCTACCTCGACCCATGGGATCTCCTCATCTGGCTGGCAGAAGAGCTCAACGACGACGCATACGATGAGTGGCTGCAGCTGTGGTCGACGCCGATCGGGCTCGGACTCAACATCGCATACATACTCGCCAAAGGCGCGAGCGCGAGAGGAGCAGGAGTAGGAGGCGACGATGTGTTTGGCGATGATGGTAGCAGTGGAAGTGGATGGTTTGCCTGGCTGGTAGGTGGCACATACGGCTGAACAGAAAGACGAGAACAAGACGTGCTGACCAGGTGAGTTACAGGCCTCTCTCCTTGTCTATGCCTTGACGATACTATGCTGCACCAACGCTCTCTACACATTCTGGCGGCGACGATCCTATCGCCTCTTCGAGCAGGCTGTCGACGTCCCGCCACCCACACCGTCCGCACATCGAGTGCGAGTCGACAGCTCGCCCATGGCATCTTCTCCCTTTCGATATCTGCAGGCTGTCATGTCTTCTGCGACAGCCTCTTCTCGAGCATACCCCGATGCAGAGCGCGAGGTCTGGGAGCTCACAATTTGGGACCCAAAGCCCTTCAACCTTAGCATCTTCACACTATGCTCGCCCGGCCATCTTGTCATCTACAGCCTGCTCTTACCGCCAGCAGCCATGGACCCGCGACCTTCAGTCACAGTCTTTACGGCAATTGCCTTCAGTGCACTCCTTTCAGCACAACTCTGGATGCTCAAAATCTCTTTCAGTCAACAAGGCAAAGACACCTCGCTCGTCCACGGAGAAGTGATGAACGAATACGACACCAAATTCGTGCATCCCAATCTCATCCGGCCCGTGCGCGACGTGGGAATCCAGACTCGCGTCAGCAGCAGCAGCACACCCCGCGCTACGCAAACACGCGAAGTCGACGTCTACACACCTACAACGATCATCAAGCGCGGGTTCAAGACGCATCCAAATCCCAACTACGCTCGGCAGTACGATCCTGACGACCTCGCATCACGTCCATCGGAATCGAGGCGCCACTCTGGTTTCGATCTGGCCCCGACGACCAATGGCTACATGAATGGCGCGACACAGTCTTACTCCCGACCAAGCACTGCAGCGACCGACTTCTCTTCTCCTCTCAAGCCACATCACGAGAGGCTGAGGGAGCGGAGTCCGGTGAAGGGAGATGGAGGTAGTATGGGAGTTTACCGTCACGCTGCAAGTCCGCTCAAAAAAGCCGCGAGTAGCAATCAGTTGAGAGCAGGGCGCGAGGATTTGCGGAGGTCGATTGCAAGCCCGCTGAAGCGTACGAGTACGCCGGGCAATGGAGTTCTCGACGCCTCTGATCGTGCTCGTCGTAGAGAGACTGGTAGGTTTTAGATACTGCTTCCATATCACTCTCTCGCCCCAACCACCACTCTCTTGATCCGCTCCAATCCCAGCAAGTCCTTCAAACAAGCATGATCTCTCTCTGGAAGCCTCCCGCTTGCTCTCGCTTCTTCCAGACAGCTCGAGATCTCATCCCCGCCCGTCATGCCCATTCTCAAGACGGTCGCACAATTCGTCTCGGCGTTCCACACCTCGAGTTTCAACGTCATCCCAGGAAAGGTGACGCGGAGTCGGCCGAGTGCTTGCTCCCCGTTGTACCACCCGCGGAACGCCGGTTCGAAACGAAGGATCGGCAGCCTGCCGAGGTCGACTTCCATCGCTTTCCACGGAGGCACACGTGAAGGAGAGTGGGACGATGGACCTTCGTCCACCACAGCTTGTCGGAGACGCTGCATGGTGAGATGATCCAGCTTCGTGACCGTTCCGTTGCGCGGCCAGAGCGGAAGATAGAATCGTAACGTGTTCAAGGCTTGGAGCATGCCTCGCGTCTCTTGGCGGATTTGCTTGCACGTTCTCGTCAGAGATGAGGACTCGGTGATGTTGGAAAGGAGTTTGCTTCCGGGCAGCGTGCGAGCTGGAGTGGAAAAGTCGATGGTCATGCATCCCGATATGGAAGTCAGGGCCAATTCGTAGATGGCGGCGCGGAGCTCTGCGGGCAACTGGAGCAGTCGACAGTCGGGCTGGCGGAAGGGTCAGCAAAAAAAAAAAAAAAAAAAGTTCGGCCTCGTTCGCGCGACACGCCTGCTGTACTTGTGCCTCGTATGTGTCGATGTTCACTTCTCGGCGGATCCACCGGAAGGAGGATTTTCTTGCAATCATGGCGGGTTTCAGTGGGTGGCTGTGTTTGGGACTGTGGCAGGTATGGCTGGTGGTGGATGCGCTCAAAGGTCAGGGATTTATGCAATAAGCAAGTGCAAAAAGTGAAGACGTGGTGAATACTGGCAGTGCAGGCGTGGCTGGCTCAGCTGGCGCCTGTGAGGCTGCCATGTGGACAATCTCTCGGCGCACATTTCGTCCTGTCGCCGCAGTTTGGAGCACAACAGCAACATGAACTTCGTCATACATCAGCCTCAACTTTCATGTTCCTCGATACATGTACATGTACAGTATTGTGGTATTATTGAAAAAAAAGCCATGACTCTCCGTACACTGGGTGCCAAGGCTGCTGCTGCGCTCGACGAAGAGCTCATGTCCAGCGGCGCCTTCAGTCTCGATCAGCTGATGGAGTTGGCGGGTCTGTCCGTCTCACACGCCCTCTACGCACTGTCACCGCCTTCCAACTCACCCAACGTGCTGGTGGCTTGTGGTCCTGGCAACAACGGCGGCGATGGTCTCGTTGCTGCACGACATCTGCACCACTTTGGCTACAACCCGACTCTGTACTTCCCCAAGCAAGGCAGAGCAGAAATCTACCCACGTCTACGAAAGCAGCTGGAGCTGCTCAAAGTGCCTTTCACTGACGACTTTCATGCCGCTTTGACCACGTCGGACTACATCATCGATGCCATCTTTGGCTTCAGTTTCAGCGGCGAAGTGCGACACCCTTTTCCCGCTGTCATCAAGGCACTTGCGGAATCAAAGGTCCCCGTTCTCGCCGTCGATGCACCCTCCAGCTGGAACATCGAAGAAGGTCCGCCGGGCGATGGGCCAGGAAAGGGCTATCATCCTCACGCACTGATCTCTCTCACGGCCCCGAAACCACTGACAAAGTGGTTCAAAGGTCGACATTTCGTAGGAGGCCGTTTCGTCGGACAGGACATGGCTGAGAAGTACGGGTTCGACATTCCGCCTTACAAAGCTGGTGACCAGGTTGTGGAAGTGAGCACGAGCGGGGAGAAACTCTAGGCACCTTGACAGGAGCCCTCCCTTCTGCACACCAGGTGGAAGGTAATAGACACGTCCATACCACAGGAGTCGGCGCTCTACCTGCTCTCCCGGCGACAACCCCTCTGCGCTCGGCGTCACTGTAAAGCTACGACCGGCTTCCCACCAAGTGTCAAACTGGGAATGGATCGCAAACCTCGCCGCGGTTGCTGCTACGCCGATCACGGCCAGCGCTGCAGCACCAGACAGGAGGCGACGCTTCCATGTCGCTCTGTAGTTGATGTGAGAATCCTTTTCGAACTTCCGTTCGGCCATGTCATGAGATGGACTCGCCGAAGGCAACTTGTGCAGTAACGTGAACGGGATGAAAGCTCAATGAACCAAGCTGATACTATCTTGGCAAACACCAGATGGACGCATTCCACGGGTGGGTCAAGCCTCCAACTTATACTCAACCACCCAGGCCCAACCACGATCCTACCAACGTGCTGCGCAGCCTGCGCAGTTTCCTGTCGCGAATCAACTTCCTCATATGGAATAGGAACAGATCATGCGACCAGCGGTATTGGACGAATGCAGATGCTATGTTGCTACATTGCCTTTTCCAGAGTCTCTTGGTATGCTGTCATCGCAAATCCTTCGGCTCTTGTCGATGCTTCTTGGGTCGTGGCACAGCGCAGCATTTTTGTTGCCGTGCTGGGCGGATTTGCCATGTCGGTTTTGATGTTTGGTATGACGTAGAAAACCAATATGAAGAAGGATTCTGATGGAAAAAAAAGAAAATCTGCGCTGAGTTTGCAGGGCGTATGGGAAGGATGTGGAGGGTGCAGGTGAGGTGTGGTGACCAAAAAAAAAACAAAACAAAACACAAGCTCTCATATCTCTTTACACCACTTCTGCCATCCTCCCAGGTCGACTCCACAATCTCGCAATTCCTCCAACCCGACATCGACTCTCCCCGCCCCAGCGGTTCCATCCTGCATCACGAGTCCGACATCACTCAAACCCTCCCACGCACCTCTTCCAACACGTTTCCCCCAGACCTTCGCCGTGGCGATGCCACCGGCAGCAGTAGCTTGCAGTTTCGCCTTGCTCGCCAAGGCCTTGTATTCTTCGTACACGAGAGGAAATGTGATGATCTCGGTGTTGTAGATGTTGGTGAGGCGGGCGGCGCAGACGAGAAGCGCGAGTTGGAGCGTGCCGAGGGAAGGCAGCAGGGAGAGCTTCGAGTCGGGAGCTTGGAGCGCCGCGGAATTTGAGATCGAAGTTGAAAAGTGCTCGAGCACCGAGGTTGTGGTCTGCGAAGTGGTTGGCAGAGTGGAGAGCGCGAGAGTAAGAGTTGTCAGAAACTCGGGCAAAGACTTTGTGGCATAAAAGAGTCGTTCGAGAAAGTTCTTGCATGTCTCGGAGGCGAATAAGTCGTTAACCACTGTGTTCCAGTTTGCGAGAGCCTTGATCTCTTTCTCGGATTCCGAGGCCTTGACCAGCGAGCCACTGCTTCCTCTCGCCTGACCAATGGTCTTCTTTTCGTCGTCAGTCAGCTCATCGGGCTGTATCGCAATTGCGGGGCGGCATATCTGCTCAAAAGCAGTCAAGCTTTTGGGCAAGCTCAGGTACACGTATCGATGGCTGAACCTTGACTTGACTCGCTTTTCCAGACTTTCGACAACATCAATTCTGGTCGTAAGGCCCACGACGGCGATGGGCGCCTTTCTGCTCTGCGCGATGTCGAACAAGTTGTACAGCAGCGTCTGCCGTGGATGTCCAGCGAACAACTCGAACTCACCAAGAATAAATATGACGCTCTTGGTGACTTGCTCCGTCTCAATGCCGTTTTCTGCAGGATGCGAAAGTAGGGCGAGCAATCTCGTCATCGTGTCAGCATAATTCTTGCTGACAGCTTCGTCTTCATCAATCTCCATTTCCTTGCCAAGCTGCCTCCAGATGTCTCGCAAGGCAATCTTGTCATCAGTGTGGATGAAGCCGTTGAGCCTCACGACATGAAAATCATCACCATGTGTCTTACTCTGCTCGCGGACGATCTGATCGACCATCGCGGTCTTGCCACTCCCACGCGGACCAATGAGGAGCATGCTGTTGCTTTCGCCCGCCGTGATGGTCTGAACGATGACATTGGCAACTTTGGCATATTCGTCGTCGAGGTTGGTGAGAGAGATGGGCCGCTTCCGTGTGGCCTTGGCCAGAGCGATATTTCGCAGGCATTGCAGTTGATCGTCCTGAAACGAAATCTTGGCAGAAGCGACTGCATTCCTAGTTGGCTTCGCGGCGCCTTTCTTCGGTGTCGTCAGCCTCTGGGCTGGAGCAGGTTTCTGAATTGATTTCTCCTTTGGCATAATGGACTCGAACTCGACCTCGTTTTCAGACTCCGGCGCTGAGCTCCCTGATGTAATGTCAATGACTACTCGCTCTGCATCGTCGCTCTCCGGGATCTCCAAAGACGCTTCTCGTGAGGCGGCCTTCTTCCTTCGATCCAGAGTCTGCTTCTTCGTCTTCGTAGCAGCGGCGGAAGAAGTCACCGAGGCAGCCTTCTTGGCTGGTCGTCTGGCAGAGGTTCTCTTGGGATCGTCCTGTTGGACCAGCTCATCATCGCTATCTCCGTCTTGTGTTTCCTGCCGTGCATGCTGTTGTATTTCGCGCATTTCGTCCTCGAAAGTCTTCTTCGGAGGTCCTGTCGAGGCGATCCAACCCTTGCCTTGACTTCCGGTGCGCGCAGTCGACCTCTGCGCGCGCCCAATGGAAGCCGTATCTCCTCTACTCTGACTCGTTTCTCCACTCTCGTCTTCCTTTCCTTTGCCCAACTTCTTGAAAAGGCCCAGATCCGTGGATTTGCTTGCCTTCTGGGGACTCTCTGCAACTTCTTTCTGATTTCTCAGTGGATTCAACGCTGGCTTCTGCCGACTCTTTCTCGCATCCGTACTTCCTCTTTGAATATACGGGCGTCCACCTCGATGTGCGCCCTCAATGTCATCATATACATCCATCTCCTCTTCCTTCTTCTCCTGTGCTGTAGGCCGAAGTTTGCGCCTCTCTCTCGCAGCGTGCGCTTTGGCAGCGAACCACTCCGATTTCGCGTCGGAGCTAGCATTCGTTGCGCCATTGGTATTGATTGCCGGAGAAGACTTGGATCCCTTGCCATAAGTCACTGGTGTCTTCGATGGAGCTGGGGAGCTTCTGGGGGCGCCATCGTCCAATTTCTGGCGCTTGGACGGCCGAGAAGTCATTGTAGCGGTTTCGGGGATGTCTTGTGTTATCTGGAAGTCATGGCCAGTGTAATCGTGGTCGGGTGTCGCGCTATCGACGGCAGACGTAGCCTGTGAAACGTTGAAGTGACGCGAAAGTGGAGCGTGAAGGAAGGTCGTCAAATATACCATGGAAATTTGATTTTGGACAGTCAATTGCTACTTCCTCCTTCCCTCGGCCGTTTGCTTCGCAACATCTTGACACATGTTCGCGCTGGTTCGGTTGAATTTTCAGAAGCGCGCACAACTGCTCATCGACTGCGGCCGTCAGTGACTGCTCATCAGGCGGTTCTTCGAGATCGTACTATCGGGCTATTCCTGCCCGTCTGGAGACTGAGCAGCTTCTAGAGGAGCAGAAGACCGGCAATACGATGAGGCCACACACTCTTTCTCTGAAGACTGATCCTCAAAATGTGGTATTGCATCTGGAGCTCTGTCTGTAAGCCGACAGAAAGACGTGCAGATGGAGCAATCCCATATTGACCTGCACGTTTTCCAAAAAGCGCAAGCATACCGGGCGACTGCGTAGGATCCTTCGAGCACATTGCAAGATGATCATATCGCAGAGGAAACGCATCTCAATTTGACTCCAACAGTCAACTTCCGACACATCTCACTCGTCTGGTCTTTGATTGGCACGCTGCAATGCGCATGGCGGGAGGAACCATGTACCACCTGCCAGACTCCGACCAAAGCCTTTCTAGATATCTGACCTCATCCCTCTAACCGGTAGCGCACAGAGCATCGACAGTCAGAAAAGGACGCACTCCTGCATCACTTCGAGTTGAGGCCTGCTTCAAATTGCTTTACCACTCGGGAGTGCACAGAATCCAGCGCAGGCAGCGAGACAGTGAATCTTCCGTTCAACCAAACAGACACCTTCCAAATCATGTCGCTCAAATCTCCATCGATTCGCATACAGGCTGACAACCAGACAGAGAAACCGAACAGCTTCCAAGAAATCTCGCTCAATTTGCTACTCATTGGCATACAGACGACTTACCGGATGAAGAAACCGACCGGCTCCTGTTTACTCAAAATGACGCTTTTTAAAAGATTCGGCGCATCTCACTGCCCGTTCGCAGACAGTGCAGTTGTCAGGCGGAGAGACTGATTGCCTAACTTTAACTCCAACAATCAACTCTCCGAGCATATCTCCCGTTCGTCACTCATTGCCTCCAGAGTTGCGGTCGGGCGGAGAAAGAATCGGAATCCTGTCCACTCGGCCAAGCACCTCGCTACGGTTTGTTGCACATCTGACTACTCATCGGCATACAGGAGAGCGATCACCTGGAGAAACGGCACGACTGCTACCAACTCGAATAAAACGCATTTTGAAGAAAATCCCATGACTCGGCGTACATTGCCCCACTAACGCGCAGACACACAAAGACTAGAAAACACGCCATGCGAAATCAGCAAACCACAAATACCTCACTTCATGTCCCTCCCTTGCCGCTTCTTGCACGTCCTCTCATGCCGCCTCATGTTGTCTTTCCGTTTCCCAGGTTGGCCACAAAATTGGCATGAGAACTTCGGCTCGGGACTGTGTATGACAGCATGCCGTTCGAGGTCTTTGTTCGACGTGGTTTCGTACGTACAGCCAGGGTGATGGCAGAAGTGGTCCTTCGGCTGATGAATGCGCATGTGAGAGCGCAGATCCGCCTGACTCTTGCACTTGTGCAGGCACCGATGACATGAGAAGCGTCTCGCTAGTGCTCCTGCTCGGGGTTGCTGTGGAGCGGCAGGCGGTTGTGGTGCTGTGGTGGCGGCGGCGGCTGGTACTCCGTTTGGCGGCAACAGTAGGGCGTTCTGGACCGGCTGGTCGTCGGCCACGGGCTCCGGTCCATTGTCAGAGGCAGGGCCTGAAAGGTAGAGCAGCTGGCCGTGCTGCACCGCCTCGCCCCCATTCTGTGGCGTTGGCAGCTGATGGTCAAGCGGCGCATCACTTGCCTGGGCCAACATTTGATCCCAGGATTGAGGGTTCACAGCTCCTGACTGGGGCTCGCGGTTGTCCCAGCTCATGTCGTAATCTTGAGGAGCCATCTCCTCGCCCGGCCTCTGTGCCTCTTGATAACCGAGCACCCGGCGATCATCAGTTGGCACAAATTGAGCGCCAATCCCATGAAGCTGCTGTCCACAGCTCTGCAAATCTGTCTGGGAAGTTTCCGACAGGAAAGGGACACCAGGTGGCGCATGTTGCGCACCGTTCTCGGAGAAGTGGTACTGATACTGCTGTCTCTGAAAATCCATCCATGGGCCCTCTTGCCCCTGGCCGGCACCCATTGGCACACCTGGCGCCGCACTCTGAGAGACATCCTCGTATCTCCGACGATGTCTGGCCAGGTGAGGATGCACCGGAGGCCCGTGACAAACCTGGGCTGGCCAGCTTTGACCAGAGTTCGACTGAGCACCAGGCGGGAGAAACAAGTGCTGCCCTTGCCCCGCATCATAACCACCGCCACTCTTCATGGCCGCCGTGGCAGCATTGCCCGGCATAGCCTGCCCCTGAAATCCAGAAGCAGAAGCAACGGACGCGGACATTGTCTTGGGCATGTGCATATGCTGCACGCGTTGTTGCTGCACATTCCCCGGAAACTTTACTCCTCTCTGCAGTCTCTGCCAAAACGCATTCGACCCCTCAGCAACGTGGTTTCCATACGTTTGCCCACGCTGCTGAAAGACGTGGGGGAACCAGTCACCCCCGAAATCCTGCTGCCCCTGACTCTGAGGCATTTCAAATTGTGGCTGGAAGGGAGTCGGAACCGCAATGGCAGGATCTTGCATTTGATTTCCAGAAGCAAGGGTGGAGGCAGAGGCGGCGGCGGGGGCGGGGGCGGGGACCGCGGCGACGGAAGAAGAGGAGGAGCCAGCAGTGGAAGTGAAGTCGTAATCGGTCGCAGGGTCCATTTTTGCCGGTCTTGATGGTTCAGTCTTGCTCGCTTTGTATTCTCAGTCTTGAATTGTTAGTATTACTTCTGGTCCTCCTTCAACCACCTCACCTTACCTTGGTCGCCTTTACTGAAGTCGTCTTACTTGAATATTCCTCCTTACTTGAGTCGTCCTTCTTGCCTTGCTCTAGCTGTCTTGCTTGCTAGTCGATAGTCGATACTCGATAGTCGTGTCTCAATGTCGTGCTTCAGCTCCCTCTTAGTCTTCTTTGCTCACAGGTCGTCAGTCTTGTCTTGTCTTGTCTTGTCTTGTCTTGTCTTGCTCAGAGGTCGTCCTCCTATCTTGTCTCAAATCGTCGACGGATGGTAGGCACGTGAATAGAGTCCCTATGTTAACTAGTAAGTAACCGAACGCACGCAGTATAATATCATCTTCTGTCTGTGTCTTGACCAGTTATGCGAACTTTTGTGATCTGATCGAACGTCTTCTTCTTCTTCTTCTTCTTCTCGATTGTGATATAACAGAGAGAAAGAGAGAGAGAGGCAGAGAGACAGAGAAAAAGAAAGATCTCTCTCTCTTTCTCTCGCTCTCTCTCTCTACACAACAACTCCACACATACACACACACACAGAAAGTTAAATAACCTTCCTTCCCACTTTCTTCTTCCCCTTTTGCTGTTCCCACTCCCATCATGTAACATTGTCCTGAAGTTCAAACTTCTAACTTCCAACTTCCAACTTCCGACCTCGCAACACCACCTAAAGAAGAAGTAAATTGGGTCATCCAAAGATGACTGATTGACTGATTGACTGGACTCTAGACTTAAGGACAAAGTTCGAACTGGACTCTAGACTTAAGGACAAGTTCGAACTGGACTCTAGACTTAATTAAGGACAAGCAAGTAGGAGCTTGGACTCTAGACTTAAGGACAAAGTTCGAGCTGGACTTTAGACTTAATTAAGGACAAGCAAGTTCGAGCTGGACTCTAGGCTTAATTAAGGACAAGCAAGTTCGAGCTGGACTCTAGACTTAATCAAGGACAAGCAAGTTCGAGCTTGGACTCTAGACTTAATTAAGGACAAGCAAGTAGGAGCTTGGACTCTAGACTTAAGGACAAGCAAGTACGAGTGAGAGAAGAAAAAGAAAACTCGACTCCGAACTCCATGGACATAGGTGGGAGGGTGGGTAGGTGGATGGGTAGGTGGGTGGGGAGGAGAGGAATCGTCTGAACCAGGAAAAGAACTTCGATCGCCCCCCGTGGATAATCATTGGAAAGGAAAGCATCGCACTTCGCACTTCGCACTTCGCACATGATCGTGGAAGGAACATGATGTAGTAAGGAGCAGCAGCAAGTAGCGGAGGGAATGTCTACGGTTCGGTTCGGTTCGGGTCGGTTCGGGCGGTGATAGTAGCAGCAGTAGCAGCAGCAGCAGCAGTTATTGTTGCTTCGGGAAGGAAAGGAAAGGAAAGGAAAGGAAAGGAAAGGAGTAATTTTCAACCTCCTCATCGGATTGCTAATCTTGTGATTCTTGAAAGATGCGGAATGGGATGGGATGAAACTGTGAATTGAGCGGGTTTGTGATGCAAAGTGACATTCTGCCAAATGGCACTAGTCAACTAGTGGGATTTAAAGTTACATTTTCTGAACTCAGCCGGAGTGAATGAATACACGGATACAAAGGCATGAATAGAAGAATTGATACAAGCTTGGATGGAAGCAAGCCAACACCGAAAAAGCAAGCAGACATGCTCCAAAGAATTCCTGCTTCCTGCAGTGCAGCTTTCAAGAAGAAGACGAAGATGCAGGTTCTGGTGAGCGCGCAGCAGCAATCCTCCGAAGGTCATCCATGGGGTCCTCCTCGGTTGACGAACTGGTGTGTGAGATGCGCGATGGGCTATGGACCGTTGAAGGAGCAAGTGCAGGAGAAGCTTGATGCGGCGTGTCCACAGCCACCTCCAAAGACTCGCGTGCGGTAGTCGTGACCGTCAACGACTCCCGCGGGTGCTTCAGTCTGACGTGCCTTTTCAAATTGTCCCGACGTTGGCCCACGAGGGTCTTGTGACAGTGTGGACATATTATGCCCTTGGGCGGCCCATGCTTCCCCTCATGGCGCCTGAGATCTTTCTTGTGGACGAACCTTTGCTCACAGCCAGGCCCGTCGCAAGCATATGGACGATCTTCATATGCCATGTGTACACGATTTTGATGTGCAATCATATCCGAGCACTTGTCAAACCTGCAGTCGCATTTGGAACATTTGAAGGTGCCGTGGAGCAGCTCACGTCCAGTTCGTCGTGGCAGTCGCGCAGGCCTCGTCGATGATGCAGTAGACATTGTCGGGGATTGTGCAGGCGGTGACAACGGGCGATCATTCGCGCTGTGAGGCATGGAAGTCTCACGATGACCACCGGGTGAGGAGTCGGTGCTCAGGCGGTCTACATCGCGGGAGTTGCGCGTCCGGCGAGTAGGTTGGGCGGCATCGTGCAAGTCCTCCGTCACTTCCCGCGATGGCGATGGCGATGGCGAGGATGCTGTCACGTTGGAATTGTGTTGATGCGAGTAGGGCACGTCATGGCGCTGCACTTGCCCATCGGTAGCTTGGACTCCCAGGTCTCTGTACCGAATCACGAAGTTGCCTTGCGGTTGGCCAAAGGGAGCAGATTGCGAGGAGACCCGACTCGAGGCTGTCTGAGCACTCTCAGCGGCTTGTGCATATGTCGCATGGTGTTGAGGGTATGAGCGGGACGCCGTAGGCTCTTGTGCTTCGCTTGCTCCAAGTGAGCTTGACGGGGTGTGCACGTGGAGCCCAGGTCCATAGCGCAGCGCCGTGCTGTCAAAGCTCGTCGATGAAGCATCAGTGGGGAGGTCTGCCCAATTCTGCTGCGGCTGCTCTAGTAGTTCGTATAATTCTTCCTCTTGACCAGATGGAAAGCAGTAGGGGCATTGGCGGAGGGGTCCTTGTGGAACCGGGCATAACGAATCGTGTACGCTCTGCTGTGGCGGGGTCAATGATATGAATATGCCTGAGCGTGAAAGAGTCCTGTACCTACCGGAAATTCTGCATCATAGTGATAGTCAAAAACTGCTCCAGTATCCGCCAACAGATTTTCATCCCCCCAATAGGCGTGGAAGAACGAGTCCATGGCTGTGGTAGAGAAATGATGGCACTACGGTGGATCTCGAAGACAGCCACGAGTGGAAACCGAGGAGAGCAAGCACATTTGTATTCGGAGCCGAACTGCTTGCCGCCCTGTGCACGGCAATGGGGACTGGCGGTGCTGGTAGGCGGTGCTCACAAAAAAGAGAAAAGAAAAAAGCAAGAACTGTGTCTTTGGGGGGTAAGTGGACAGGACACGAGCGGTGGTGGCGACCCTACATATCACATCCGTTGCACTGTGCAGGAACGCACAACGTCCTCGACGCCTTCCATGACTGCATCGACGGCCGACGTGCTGGAACTTGCTTCTACTGGTGTGTTGTATTGTATGTACATCTTCTGGTCATAGGCTATCTGAGAAACGCCTTCCATGCCCGCCCAATGCCGCCGGTAAGTAATGCAGTGTTCGAACAATTGCTGTGGGGACCAAGCAAGTGCGATGAAAAAGGGTATAATGCTGTGTAGAAATCAACGTGGTGTATCCTTCCCCCGTTCGTAGACCCGAAAAATTCGCGCCGTCGTCGCCCGTGTACCAAACTCCATCAGACATTGTCACGTCTGTCGTCTTTACGACTCGCTGCGATGCTGCGTAGCGAGATGTCTGTCCAGATGGTCCTGTCGCCCAAAGCCCTTGGTGTGATACTTGCATCCCGTATGCCGGCAGTAAAAGCGCTGTCGATTGGGATCGTGACGAGGAAGATGCCTTGCCAAATCCTTCTTGTACTGAAACCGCTTTTTGCAAGTCGGACATACGTGATTGCGGCTTTGGTAGGGGGCGTGCGAGCGAAGATGATGCGTCAGATCTCCTTGCGTGCTGAAAGCTGCATCGCACTGGCTGCAGCTGATCTCGCCGAGTACCATTGCCTCCCTGGAGCGGCGCGGAGATCTCCCGGCTGAGGAAGCGGCTGACGAGGCGGAGGTTGGAGAGAGGTGGGCATCAGACACTGGTGGAGGGACGAGACGATTGGTGTCCAGGCGGAGCATGTTTTGCCCACCAGCGGCGTTCGCTCTACCGAGCCAGCCTTGCATCTGCCCACACGGCTGTGATTCGACATGCAGGTTGTGGTGGTCGAGATTCTCATTCGAAAGGACTTGCGGGACACTGGTCGCTGGCATGGTTGGAGCCGTCTCATACTGCGAGACCAAAGGTGTTTGTTGCTGCGGCGGCCTGTGCATGGGCTCGTTCAGTTCCGGAAACAATTGCTCGAGTTCATGGTACTGCTGAGGGAGAGCAAGATGCTGTGGCATGGCGTTGATACCGTGGAGGGCATGATATGCATTCGCAAAGCCGACTGCAGGCATCGATGGAGGCTGCATGGGTCGTCCAAAGTATTGACCAGTGACGCCAAGATTCGACGGACCAGCGTACGACTGCATCCTGGGACGATCCATACTGCCAGGCGCAATTCCTCGATCAGGCTGGACTGTGGAGGGCGCGCTCGTTGACAGTCGTTGCATCTGCATGAAGTCATGGTGCGGTTGAAGATGTGAAGTTTCCATGGTGAATTGTTGAAAATAGTCCGTCATGTTGTGCGGATGTGTTATGGGCTGCGATCGAGGTATAGTTTGCGGAGCAGGGCGATGATAGCCACCCGCAATAGGTGAGGCAGCCTTGCGAGAAGTCAGTACGAAAGCTACATGGCTTGGGTTCGCAACGCCTGCCGCCAAGCATACCATGCCATTGTATTGCGAGTAGGCCAACATTGTCGAAAGTTCTTCTCCCGCAGACGTCCAATGGAGATGGTTTGAATGGAAGTGATCCGAGCCCGGGGTCGTCGCTCGAACAAGTGTTGCGAATATCAGTAACACTATCAACAGGAGCGTAGTTGATCGAAAGCTAGACGTGACCATGGATGTAGTAGTGACTCCAGCCAACGCCAAGCACGGTGCGACGAGCAGAAGAATGGATGTCGTATGCAAGGAGAGTCGATGGTGTAGCGGCAACGAGGTGAAGGAGAGCATAGCGGCCAATGCTTCTTACCTTATATCCAACCCATGGCGGTTGGCAGATCGAGGACGCCAGCAGTAAGCATTGTGTGTTACTGGCGTCAGAAGAGTCGAAGCGTTGCTGCGGACGGCGCGGGCTGTGCTGGTAGTGCGTGCATCCACTTCGCACCCTGATTCAGGCATTTTTCATGCAGGCTGAGCGTCACATGACCTTTGCAGGCGCTGAAGTAGCGGCGAGATGCGAAATGGACGGTGTCGTCACTGTGAATGATGCCAGGCTGTTGTCGGTTGTCGGTTGTCGGTGGTCAGTAGTCAGTTGGGAGAATGGAAGTGAGCAGTGAGCGACAAGCTGGAGGGAAGGGAAGCGAACCGAATTCAAGCGGAACGGAACGGCGCACAGACATCTCGAACCTCCACTTCAACGCTCGGAGACACATAACTATTCCACCTATATACCCAGTTCCCGCTGCAGCCCTAACTTATCCTCCATCTAGTCCTATAGTAGCGTCATCCCCATCTCATCACAGCCCATTCTTCCACCAAACGCCTCACCACCTACGATAGCAGCAAACCACCTACATGTAACTAATAAACCATCAGAGCCACATCAACAAATCACGCACCCAAAAAACCCCAGCATGCGGCTCAACCACGCACACCGTATCAATCCAATCATTAAACATCTACAGTATACGAACAGGTACAGCACAGTACAGTACAGTACAGTACAGTACAGTACAGTACAGTACAGCACAACACCTTCTACCCCCACCCCCCCCCCCGAGCCACAACCAAACTCTTACAAGCAAGCAAAAAAGTAATACAATAATACAGTAATACAGTAATACAGTACAGTAATACATAAGTTACGGCCCCTTTCAGTTCCCCAGTTCCCCAGTTCCCCAAGGCATCAAGGCATCTTCGAGGCTGTGCACAGGAAAGTGTGGAGACGAAATTTCCTCCGCGGCGCAAACGCCTCAAGCCTCAAGCCTCAAGCCTCAAGCCTCACCTCACGGGCCACAGAGTATCCATCACACGACAGCGCGTGCGAGAGAGAGAGAGAGAGAAACTGAACGCCAGCCACACACATACACACTGCAGCACGTGCAGCTCCTCCCACGCTTAACATGTATCCACCACGACGCCCCTCTCTCTCTCTCTCTCCCTCTCCCTCTCTGCCACAATACCCACTTTCCCCCCATCGTTCGCATGATTCCGTGATGATCGCTGCCGCAAGCTGGTCAACAGTACATGTACCTTAACTTTTAAGTGGTGTGATGTGGCTCGCTTCATGCATCGTGCCGCCGCCAGCCCAGCCGAACCGGTGTAGGGAATCAATTACAGTGTGGAGATGCGGTCAGCAGGTCATGCGTGCTGCGTGCAGCGTGCAGTGTGTATGTAGTAGTGTGAGCCTCATACGTCAATTCTTTGTTGACATGTCGACATCCATGGACGCTTTTTTTCGGGGCCGAGCTCGCATCCCACATCATGGACTGCGTTCTGTTTTCCTGCCTAGTAACACACACTGTGATCGCTTTTGCTACATGTACATGGATCCCACCCGCCGTCGCTGATGTCATCTACATCTATGATACAACTCGCGGATTTTGTTTTCCCTTTGTCGACATACATCTGTGAATGAGAATGTGCTTTGCAAAGGGCGCAGTGCTCCACCTTCGCATGCGCATCGGGAACTGTGCCATCTACCAATACAGAAATAGAAATGCTCTTTTCCATCGCATCTTCTACGCCTGACTGTGGCGGCAACTGCGTTCGTGTCTGTCGCGATGGTCCTTGCGCGCAAAGGGCTTCTCGTGGTAGTTGCAACCAATGTTGTTACAGATGAGATGTCGGTCGCGCGGTTCGTGCGTCTTCATGTGTCGTTTCAAATCCTTCAGGTAGTAGGATCCTGCGTTGCAGAGCGTGCAAAAGTGGCGAGCAGATTTGTGGCAGCGCGCGTGGTGCGCCATCTTGGACTTGGTGAGAAACCGCTTGCCGCACGCCTTGCCTGGCCCGCCTTCGCATACAAATTCGCCTTGGCCCATTGAAGACGCGACGGATGCTGCGCGAGTTCTGCTTCGACCCTGTGGCGCAGGGCCTGCTGGCGCGAGAGATTGCCGTTCGTTGCCGACCGTCGCATGCCCACTCGAAGCTCCCGCGGCCCACACGTGCATGTTCTCAACCGCCGGCACGTTCGCTGGTACACCGTTCATGTTCATTGTAGGCGCAGACTGGGCGACCTGGGAGTAGAGACGTTGACCCACGGATAGCTGATAGGTCACCCGTGGTGTTGGTGATCCACTGATAGCATGGTGACGTGCAGCCTCGACGTGGCTGATTGTCGCCGAGTTTGGTGTCAAGAAGCCTGCATTGTCGACATATCTGTAAGGACCGCGTGGCGCGCTAGCCTCGCTATCACCGTCTGACAGCACTGCGAAGCGATTGTGATCATGCCAGCTGGGCGCTAGGAAAGAGACATTTCCGGTGACTTGTGTAGACGATGGTGGAGTCGGATAGAAGGCTTGCGCTTCCGGATTGAAAGCCTGCAGGGGACGATGAGGTGTGGTGGGCTCGAACTGCTGCTCCATCTGAATATCGATTTCATGGTCGGTTTCCATGTTTTGATGTCCCATATAAAGCTCGACGTTATCCTCTCCTGAAGCAAGCTCCATGCTCATGTCCACTTCTTGGTCAAGAGGCCGCTCGGTGCTTTCAATGCCATTTTCGTCACGGTCGCTAGCTGGGAAACTGAACGTTCCCACCTGCTGCATGAGCAGTTGAGGGTCGATGTTGTCGCTATTATCCCATGCGAACGCCATCTTGTCGGGTGCCTCTGCGCCCAGCAGGGCTTATAGGATGTGACCAGTCGAGCTCGTTGCGACAGCCGGTCGCATGAGGATCGAGTACGACCTGCGAAGAGATATATTGTCGCGGAACAATAAATCGTATTATGATTGGAAAAGAGGAACTCGGAGACGTGATTCGAGAAACTAAAGTCAGCCGCCACGTATGCTGCGTGGTAATGGGATACAGAAGCAAACGAACGTGCAAAGTGGCAAAGGTAAGATGTGAACCTACGTGGTGTTCCTGGCGGCTTCCAGACATATACTGGTGGCTTGGAACTGGCGGCTCTGAATTGCCCGATCCACGACAGCTCCCGACATGGCCGCAGCGCCCTCGTCCGTGAAGCCATTGACCCCACGCCATGAGCATGGGTATAAGCGACTCCAATGAAGCTTGCATACATTCCCTGCACCCCAGGACTGTCTGGATCGCAAGACAATGCAAACGCGATGGAGCGCGAAGGAACGCAGCGGGGTAGGAAAAGCTCTTGGCCATACTGCGGCGTTGTCTGCCATCGGTATGAACATTTCTGCTCCAAGCGGCCAATACTGGAGGCTGCTTGATGCTCCCAATTCTCCACGCTGTGCAAGAATGGACTGACACGGCGAGCGCTCATCGAGACTGACTCGCCGGTAGCGTGGACAGCTGCATGCAGAGCTGCTGCGCCGAGATCCAAGCTCCCAGAACAACCAGCGAGAACGGGCGGCTTAGCCAAAGCTAGCAGTGCCTCGCTGGGCATGCGCGCGCTTTGGGTAGTTGATGCAAGAAACCTGCGCCAGCGCATCGTCGGTGGTGGAGAGAGCGTGGGAGTGGGTGACGCGGTGACAGGAGGCCGTCTGAGCGCGGCCGCAAGCCAAGCATGTTGTGCGGCAGCCGTCACTTATCCCCCTCCTGCAGCATTCACCTGTCGTATTTCACAGCGGATGAGATGGTTGTGGGTTGTTTGTTGGTCTGACGCGATCTGATCTCCGTGGTGTGACGCGTCGCAGCGCAGCGTAGGAGTTCCAGTGTTGGGACGTGTTGTGTCACCACTTCATGCATTGTCGCCGCCGATCGCGTTGGGATCCTCAAAGCCCTTCTCCTTCACCCATTATATCTTGCGACCTGGCAGACTGCATCTGAACAGCTCTCGCGTGCCGTCCAGTTGCCAAGCGACGGGCTCGACGTTGCCATGTTATTGTGGTGTTTGTGATCCCTGGTATCGCTGTTCCGAGGCGTTGGTGACGGAGAATCGAGCCTGGTCGGCCTCCCGCTTGACGGAAGGTGTGCGGAAAGGGTGTGAAGGCTGCTCAGAGCGTCGAGCCTGCCAGCGGCTCCGTACAGAGTACATAACATCTGTCAGAAGGGCGGTCGGGCTGATATACATTACAGATTGACGGCAAGGCGGTCATCTGAGAAACACGTGGCTCCATCAGGCCAGCAGCGCGGACACGAGGACCTTCCGTTTCATCACCGTGCCATCGTCATGTCCGGCGTGGACTCATCGCATCGTGAACTTCGGCGACAAGAAATTCGAGGTGTGATTACAGTATGACTTGAGGTCAAAATCGGACGAGGAAGATCCATGTAAAGCTTCAGGACTCGAAGGGGCCTGCCTACCCGAATTCACCTTAGGCATCAGTCGACCCAAACTCGCGCTGGCACGCTGTGAAGTCTAAAACTGGCGACATAGCTTCAACCAATAGTGAGCTCATCACTCAAATCGTTCCACTCTTTCCAAGAATTGGAGCCTGGTGAAGATTGCGCTCCTATTCGGCAAGTACCGTACGCCCAAAGACAGGTCCAATCTGATTACATGTAGTTCCTCCAGCCTTGGAGCCAGTTCATCAGTCGACCAGCTTCGTTGCACGCAACCTGTTCAATTTACTTGGATTATACGGTCCCTCGAGTCTCCTCATCTCCAACGAAAAGACCTACATGCTCGAATTCCTTGGGAATAAGCCGTAAGCCTCTTTCGTGGTTGATGTGTGTCTTCTAGGCGTCTAGAGACCTTGAATACGAGCACTCGGAGTCCCGTTTGCGGCTTCTGACCATGGCTAGTGAAACTTACAACGTGCTCCTCTTCGTAATCCTTATCACTTCCAGGCGTCTTGTCCTCCAATCTAACATTGTCTCAATCCTATCAGAGGTGATCTTGATCTCGGGCGCTTTTTAGTTTTTCCGTAAACGCGCTGCTTGCCTCAGAATAGAAATATTCGCGTTGCACCTGAGATCAGCCATGTGCGCGAGCTCAGGAGGAAGACAGAATCCTGGCAGGAGAGAACTGAGCCTGCGGAAAACCTTGCATACTGCACCAAGCAGGTTGTTGCGTCAACTATCTTTGAACCTCGATATATCACTGCTAGATCACTTGGTGATAGATATTGTGCATGGTCACACCATGACTGTATCACGCCTGAAGTCCTGACGTATATATGTTAGCAACCCGACCAAGCCCTGGAGTGAGAAACTGGGATGTCGTGAAATGTTGTTGTACATATGTACACTCAGAGAGTGCTTGCACACTGTATGGTGGCATTTTTGCCATCTTGGCTCATATCCTTCCATATATGCGCCTGGCACTTCGTTGCAACCCCATCTAAGGCTTCTGCGTCATTCCAGTGTGCCTGTCCGCCCGCTCGTGGCCCACCCATTGTCCTGGCGCTGGCTTCTCCTCTAGAGCTTCCCACACCTTGTTGTCCAACATGACCTGCGCCAGCTCTCTCTCGCCCTCTGCAACCTGGATTACTTCCTCAACCAGACCCGCGCCAATCTGCTGCTCAATTTCGCCAATCTGGCTGGCAGTCAACGGTGGCTCAGGCTCAATCTCCGGGATGCTAGAGTGATGACCAATCTCGTCATATGACAGCTGCTTGTCCTGGTCTTGACGCTCCGAAAGTGTTCGTGGCCCTTCCAATGGCGCTCGGCCCTGGTACTCCAAGTTGTCATCTGGGTCTGACTGGCCCATGTATGCGCCAGCTTTCCAGATGATGTTGACAGCCTTCTCACCATCGCTCGTCGTAAGTGGAATCGTCTTAAATGCGCTGGCATTGGCTTCCACCACTGGCAGCACGCGTTGCTGCCATTCCTTGAGTCCTTGTGGCTTGACGGATTCGACTATTCGCATGCGGTGCTTTGTGAGAGCTTCGGTCGACTGGCGGTAGACGCTATGCTCGGGGAATTGCTTCAGCTTCTCCAGAGTGTCATAGTAGAGGTAGAGCAGTGTCGTTCGCGGAGAGGCGTGTGTGAGAAGGCCTGTAAGGCCGGTGGGAGCGCCGGCTTCGAGATACTGCGAGCCGCTTCTTTGCACGGTGGCAAGGAGGCGGAAGGCGGGCCGCATGGTGGAGGGTGCGCGGCGTTGGTGCGGTGTGAGGGTGTCGGCGGAGCGGCAGAATCGATGAGGTAGCAGCTGCACTTTTCACGGACACGAGAGCTATAATTGGCTGGTGCTCACGGCAGGGGCAACTCGAAGCCGCGTGGAGTATCTTCACATGCACACGCCCACTGAGACTGAGTCTGAGACTGCCACTTCCTCACTCCCAGACACTCGCTTCTCACTGCGCCGAGTTTTCCTTTCTTGCCATCAGCCCTTTGTCGCGGCCGGCGCACTTCGGACCACACTTTCTACTTTCGACGCGGCAACACTTCAGCTCCACGAATCCGCAACCAATTTGCCCGCTCGATCTGTTTTGCACGAACACCACATCGGCCAGACTCTGGGCGTGAGGCCCGTTCTTCCTCACCATGCGCGCCTCTAGTCTGTTGTCATGGGCTGCGACCGCACTCCTGGCGGCGAGTCCGGCCTCAGCTGGGCTGTTTGACAATGAGAACAATAACGTTGGCGGATTGATCAAGAAGGACGAGAGTGGGACGACCAAGGAGACGATATTCAATGGCAAGACCGTGCCGCCCATGACTGAGCTGGAAGGCGATAAAATTGACGAAACGGTCAAGGAGGGCTACTGGATGGTCGAATTCTTCAGCCCATACTGCCACCACTGCAAGGCATTTGCTCCGATCCTGCAGACGCTGTACGAATTCTATTACACATTAGACCCTCTTCCGCAAACGCCAGGATCGGGGGAGTCACACAATGATATGAACAGCTTCACGAGATATTACAACTTCAAAATGGCGAAAGTGGACTGCATTGCGTATGGAGACGCTTGCGTGAGCCACGACATTCAATCTTTTCCTACTGTGGTCGTGTACAAGGATGGACAGATACTTGAGAGGAAGACCGGACAAAAGAACTTGGCGGCGATGAGCAAATGGGTCGAGGAGATTTTGGAAACGATCAAACCGGGAAGCAGGCCGCAGGGCGGTCCAAACCTGCCGAAAGTGGGTGCGAACGAAGCTCCGCCACAGCCAGCGATGGCACCAGTGGCTGCCACGGACGGTGCCGACAAACTCGAAGCTGGCAAGGGGAAGACAACGTTGACTGGCACCAGGATATCGGAGCACATCAAACAGACACCAAATCCCGGTGGCAAGAGTGTCCCTTTGACTGCCGACAACTTCCAGCGCATGGTTACGACTACCCTCGACCCGTGGTTCATCAAATTCTACGCCCCCTGGTGCCACCATTGCCAGGCAATGGCTCCCAGCTGGCAAGGTATGGCGAAGCAGATGGAAGGCAGACTCAATGTGGGTGAAGTCAACTGCGAGACTGAGAAGAGACTGTGCAAGGACGTCAAAGTCCGAGGCTACCCTACCATCATGTTCTTCCGTGGTGGCGAGAGGATTGAATACGAAGGATTGCGGGGGTTGGGCGATCTTCTCAATTTCGCTAACAAGGCCGTTGGCCTCACCGATGGTATCAAGGATGTGACAACGGCTGAGTTTGAGGAGATGGAGACGAAGGAAGAAGTCATCTTCCTGTACTTCCACGACGATGCCACTACAAGCGAAGACTTTGCCGCACTTGACCGTCTTACCTTGAGCTTGATTGGTCACGCAAAACTCGTCAAGACACGCGATCCAGCCCTTGAGGAGCGCTTCCGGATCTCGACCTGGCCGCGACTTCTCGTATCTCGCGACGGAAAGCCAACGTATTACAATGCCCTCTCCCCACGTGATATGCGTGATTTCCGCCGGGTCTTGAATTGGATGCAGACTGTCTGGCTTCCGATTGTGCCCGAACTCACTGCGTCCAACGCCAGAGAGATCATGAACCACCGCCTGGTTGTCCTTGGCATCCTGTCCCGCGATCGTCCAGAGAGTTTCGCTCAGTCGAAACGCGAAATCAAGAACGCCGCTCTTGAATGGATCGACAAGCAGACGCAAGCCTTTCAGCTTGAACGTCAAGAGCTCCGCGACGCCAAACAGCTCCGCATCGAAGAAGCAGAAGATCGCAATGATCAAAGAGCTCTTCGCGCCGCTAAACAGATCCGCATCAACATGGACGACATCGAGCGCAAGGAAGTCGGTTTCGCCTGGGTCGACGGTGTCTTCTGGGAACGATGGATTCGCACAACATACGGCATAAGCGTCGCCGACGGCGAGAAAGTCATCATCAACGACGAAGATAACCACCGGTACTGGGATGTCACGATGACAGGCAACCCGATCGTCCCTTCACGAACAAGTATTCTCGAAACTCTACCTCGCATCGTGGCCAACCCACCCAAGATCTCGCCCAAGTCTACGACGAACGCCATCGGACACGTCTGGTGGGTCATCAAAGGCAACGTCGGCCGGCATCCTTTCGTCTCAATAGGCCTGTTGATCGGAGTCGTGATCGTGGGAGCAATGTACGGGAGGAAACACTTGCCTGGGAGAGGAGGTTACATCCGACTTGATGAGAAGGGAGGGCATATGAATGGTTTGCTGGGCGGGAACAGTGGAGGCGGGAAAACAGATTGAGAGCTTCAAGATTTAGTTCGTTTGTACGACTAGGGGCACGGCAGGGAGCGAAAGCAAGGCGTTACGAGTTCTTGGATGGTGTGTTGGAGCAGTGTTGAGTGGTCATGGAATTTTCCCATTGTGGATGAGATATGATTGCGATTCTTCCTTGTCACTTTCTTCCCTTTCTGGAAGGAAGAGGTCTTGTCAAAATCCATTTTTGTTATACTGTGCATGTTCTTCCCGCTCATCATCAAACTTTGTTGCTTGTGGGAGGGGTGTGGAAAGTGCTGTGACACGGCTTTCATCGCTTCAATGTCCACTGCAGAAGTCTCATCGGCACAGAGAACGATGCCGATTGTGCATCGTGTTGTACAATCTCACCATCGAGAAAAGCCTACGCTACAACGATCGCAGTCCCTCACTCAAACTTTTCCATCCTGCCCATATCATACACTCCAACAATGTTACCTGCGACCACCTGTGCACAGTCTCATCTCACACCGTCCCACCCATTCCATTCTTCCTACTGTCTCCACCTACGACCCCAATCCTCTATTCTCACACTCTCCCAAGAAAATCATCATCCTCCACACCTTTCTCATCATAACCTCGGCTTCCTGCTCCAACGCCCCCTCCAAATCCTCCTTGATCGCCACCGCAGCCCTCCTGTCCCGAATCCCATTAATCACCGTATCCACAATCAAATCCTCCTGCACACCAAGGTAATCGACCACTTTCTTCTCCACAAACGGCCGGATCTGCGCGTCGATGAGCGAAGGCGTGAGAGATTCCCATTTGATGGGGTGGGCGAAGAGTTCGTTCGTGTCGGTGGGAATTTCGGCCGCGAGTTGTTTTTGTGCTGCGGCGCGTTCTTCATCTGTGAGATCTTGGCCGTGCATGGGGACTGTGCTGGTATCTTGGAGGGGTTTGAGATCGAGGCGTTTGGTGCCTGCTGCGGCGGCGTCTTCTTCGTCTTCGAGGAGGCCTTCGACGTCGGCCATGGGTTTGCGGGACGCTGCTGCGGTGGCGGGTTGGCGTGCTCGGGCGCCTCCAAGGGAGATTTTAAATCCGGCGGGGGCAGCTGCAGCGGGGGTGGGTTGGTCAGGTCGTGTATCCATTTTGTCGCCGAGTTGGTCGAGGAAGTCGTCGGCTTCGTTATTGGCACGGCGCTCTTCGGCTTGCTCGCGCTCTTCCGCTCTGCGGTCGGCTTCGTCTTCTCTTCTCTCAAACTCTCGTGCGCGTTCCCGCTCACGCAGCCACACGGAGCGATCTTTGTAGTATAGTTCTCTCCCTCTGGCAGCTTCCTCATCATCATTCCAGTGGGCAAGTTTGTTGAGCATATCCTCTTTCGCTCTCTCCAGACTGCGCCGCTCAGCTTCCTCGCGATTCTTCTCTCGCTCCTGGGCCATGCCACGCGTGCGCTCTCGTTTCTGCCATCTCTCGACCTGGTCTTTGAATTCCTTCGCGAGCTCCGAATCGTGTCGCGCCTCACGCTGACGCTCGAGCTCACTGTCAGACTCCTCCGCATCTTCATCTTCGCGGTTCAGCTCTACACGTGCGGGGCGGCCATAGCGACCAGCTCCAGGGACAAAAATGACCCCGTTCACATAGTCGCTTGGTAGCTGTGCACCTCGATACCCCTTTGGTCCTGCAGGAGCGCCTTGTACGCCTTGTTGACCACGAGGGCCTGCGGGTATGCCGTTGGAGGCACCGGGCCCGGCCGGAGTGCCGTTTGCAGGAGGCGATGCCAATCGGTTGACACGAGGAGCACCGCCATTGCGTTGCCGCTCTTCACGCTCGAGCTCTTCCTCTCGACGAAGACGTTCGACATCCCTTCGATTAGAGCGGTCGCGGAAAGCTTTGATTTCCTCCGCCACAGTAGCTCTCTGCTCAGCCGGAATGTCGGCAAGCTCTTCGTCCAGATTGCTCGCGTTGATGGTGATGAGTTCAACTCCGTCGTCCTTGGCGCCCGGTCCTTCGCCCATTGCAGCATCTCCTTCAGCATCTCCATGTGCACCATTGATACCGTTTGCTCCATGGACAGCATCGTTTGACAGACTTGCGATAAACGATCGGAGTTCGTCCTTGGCACTGTCCAGGCGAAATTGGCGACTGTTCTCATCTTCCTTCCGCTTGCTCGTCCATGTCTCGATGTACTTTTGACTCTCCTCGTCCACGACTATCAAAAGCTTCATCTTTCTGACCTCACCTCCGTCCTCTTTTTGCACAGAGCCGTCTGCGTTGAACAAGGGAACTTCCAAGTCGCGGAAGATCTCAAAGGCAGCTTCCAAGCTGTCGACATCCTCAAACTCTGCAAAGCCAAACTTGCACTTGTGGTCGTCCGCGTCTCGTGCGCGCGTCCATCGCCGAAGTTTGCCTGCGCAGCGCAGAATCGAAGCCAGGATATCGTCACTCGGAGCTCCCTTGCCTAGTCCTCCCACGAATATGGTACGCGCTACTTCTTCTCTGGTGGGAGGATTGAGCGCTTGCATGTTCTCGCGCAGCTTTTCGCGGTCTCGATCCAGGTTGCGCGAATCCATGCCGCCTGCTCCCAGACCTGCTCTACCTCTGTTTCCGAGGGGCTCTGCATTGCCGCCTCGAGGTCCCCTGTCTCCTCGGTCACCGCGCCCGCCATCCCGCCCGTCTGACCGTCCAGCGTCCACACCGAGGCGGATGACCGATGCGTTGAAATTGATGTTTGGCATATTTGGCGGCGGCTGGAATTGCCCTTGATATCCGGTCGGAGACTGCGCTATGCCCGGTGGAGCATCGAATGTTGGCGGTGCGCCCATTCCTGGCGCGCCATAACCTCCGCCGCCGTAGGAAGGCGGGCGCGCGCCGTAGCCTGGTGGACCGTATGGGTTGGCCATCCCGGTTGTGTCGGTCGCTGCAGTGCCTGTTCCGATTTGTGAGGACCACCACTTCCAACGAGCAGGTATGCGCAGCTGCAGCACCGTGCGGTCGAGTGGGTGACAGCACAGTGCAGGTGAAGAAGTGGACGCGCGAAGCTGTGATGCTTGGCGGGATCAGCATCCCTGCCGCTTTTCGTGCGGAGAGGCTCGTCTCCTCCGCCGCTACAGTAGACACTGATGGGACATTGACACGACCGCACTCAACTTACCGCCGGCCCCATCGACTGCTCCGCCACATCGACAATGGCCCCGTCACGAGCGGCAGATGCGATTCTGCGTCTAGCCTCATCATCCCGACGCCCCTGTACGACCCGCACGGCCATTTCCATCGCGAGCTTCTGCTGCAGCCGTCGCGCCTTCACCACAACACAACTCAAGCGAGAGGAACGACGAGACAAGTCGGCCTGGTCGTCCAGCGTCGGCAGCGATTTCTCCGCCCTGCTCGACGGGGCGCTGGACCAGGCTAAGGGCACTCCGGCGGCGACTCCAACACGAACTTCACACACCAAATCTCGTGACGCCCAGCAGAGCACAGGTTCTCAGGGAATTGCGAATGAGCTGCAACGAGCTCGGTCGAACACCGGGGACAGTATAACACGGATGCTTTCAAACCTCGTCATCGGTGGAAAAAGCGACCAAGCTGGTTATCGCTCCTCCGAAGTCCACGATGTATTTGGTGGGCACGGCGGCGCTCCGCGAATCACCATCAAAGAAACAGAGCCAGTGATCTTGGCACCACATGCCGGCAGACTAATCGAAGTGGACGAAAGACGCAACATGGATGTGGCTCGAGCTTTTCGCAGCGTGGAAATGCTCTGCAGCAGGAATAAGGTGAGGCGCTCTTTCCAACAGCAGCGGTTTCACGAACGTCCAGGCCTGAAGAGGAAGCGGCTGAAGAATGAGCGGTGGATCAAGCGATTCAGAGAAAACTTCAAGGGCACTGTACTGCTTGTCCAGAAGATGAAGAAGCAGGGGTGGTAATATGGCGAGGTGCAAGCGGAAGAGGGTCAGCAGTGTCGCGAAAGGGAATCATGTGATGCTCTGGGAACCACGAACAGTAGTGCGGATGTGAATATACCGGCTGCTGGCGAATATGCAGGGAAGCTAGGCTCCGCAAAGGTTGCGATCTATGAAGTACCGTGCGCCCACCAGACCCTGCCGGAGCGGGACATCGCCTGCACTCGTATTACAGAACCACTCGCCTCGAGTTTGTGAAGGTCTGGGTCTAAGCACTCGCCCCGCAATGTTGTGCGAATCCGCAGCACGCTTCATTTTAGCTTCCGGACGTGGTGAGGATGGTCGGCGACATGTAGTCTCGAATGTCCTTGTTTTGAGCTCAGCAGGAAAGGTTTATTGGCATCACAGCGAGTCGCAAGCCACAATGGGCACGAGGAACCTCCTCCGGACCCCGAAGTTTGGCTTTCTTAGCACTCCGACCAGGGTCCATCTGCTATGGCAGCGGTATTCCGACAGGGCTCATCGTGTCTACGTAGTGGATTTGCTTCTGTACATATGTTCGCTGACTGCCCACATAGCGCGCAATCTTCAAATACTGTTGCGAGACATATAACATCAAGCTTCAATAGAACCGTGGCTGCCTCTCACCACTTGGACAATTGTACCACTAGTCGTCAGTCGGGCGCTGAGGACATGGCGGCCCACCCCGGAACACCTGTCGAGAATGTATTCTGGCAATATGAGTGGACGACCTCGGAGTGTGAGGCCGCAGACTGCCTCGCTGACGAATTGAAGATTTTCAGCATCGAAAATGCCACGGTGCCTGAACACTACAAATACTACGTGACCGCACAAGATGTACCATGTCCGATTCATTCTCTCGAAAGAACACGAAAGCCAGTCCATCCCGCAGAGAGATTCTCCAGTAATCACCGACCAAACAAGATCACGGTCACATCTGCGTCTGCTAGCTGCGACAACCTGGCGGACACCTCAAGACCAGACAATCTGGAACAGTACGATTTCTTCCACCACTACGAACGCGAGTGGGACACACGCTCAATCACCGATTCTGCCTCGGCCAGCATCCCTCCCCTCGCACTTGAAATCAGACCTCATCGCAGATCTGATTCTGGATACTGGTCATATCAGCAAGACGAAGCCATCATGCCTACCAAATTTTCGATACACAGCAGCAACGACAACGGACCGACCATGACCCCGAATCCCGAGTGCTGCAGGCCTCTACAAGCCCGCAACAGCCTCGATCTCGATCGCAACGGCATTTCGCTCTGCAATTTCAAGCGCACCACCACTCCACGATCAGGTGCCTCTCAATCATCAAGCCAAAAAATCTTCGAAGTCAAAGAAGAGCATCTCACCTGGTGGTTGGTCCATCGCAATAGCCTCGATCTCCATCAACCATGCGGCCAACCCAAATCTTCACGAGCGAAGAAGAACCGTACGCTCAAAGATCGGTGGGCGACTCTCAAGGCGGCAATTCATCGGAAGTGAAGGGATGTAGCGCGGCTGCGTGACGAACATGACTGTAGTGATTTGAACGATTCCGCCGATGTTCCACTTTTTTTTATTGGATGTTGATGTCACTCGGACTTCGACAGCAAGGAAAGAATGGCGTATTACTGTGTTTGATGATACCCTGTTGCTGGCGTTGCCTTTCCCATTTGCAAGCTGCTTTCTTGAATAGCTTACTTTAGTTAGCGGCTTTTACGTACGAATCGAGATTTTGGAATATAGAACTTCGGCTTTCAGGAAAACCGATGCACTACCATGATCGCCTCTCCGCTCGTTCATGCATGTTCCCCTCGACCCTCAGTCGAGCCCCAGCGAACACCTTCGTGCAAGTACTGTAGTTTGATGACTAATAATCCTACTGTAAGCTGCGGGCGGAACCATGTCCGATTGCCCAGCGCCTGGCGCGCTCGCCCCTGGAAAGGATACTGTAGCACACTTTGATTCGACAACGTACGAGGCCGGAGGCCGAAGGGAGCGACAGAATGATGCAGTCGTAGCCGCAGAGATTATCGATGTAGTTTAGCGTGTCCAGACTCGTTTTATGCTAGCCTCGCACTCGATACCGGAACGTTTCAGTCGCAGCATCGGTTTCCCGCGAAAAGCGTCTGAACTATGTATGAGCGGCGCAACCGCGCGCCGCGTCGTTTCGTATATACTATGTCTGCACTGTATCTTAACTTCACCTCTTCCTTCTTACCGTCGATATCTCTTCGCATACAGTACTTTCCACCCTGCTCCGGAATACTCGGCTTCCGCGTCTTTTGAAACATTTATGACGACGCCTAAGCGCGCGCGGCTGAAGTTTGTGCAAAGTACACTGTACAACGGTACAAAGTGATACAGTACTGTACGCCAGTTGGAGTCCCTGAAGGGGAACCCTAGACTTGACGGACACCACCTCGCGCGCGTCGCGGGGATGTTGTTGCATGTTATTAAGCGATGTTGCTAGGACCAGCCGTCATTGACTCCCTAGTTACTTGGTGATGGTGACGTTGCACCTAGTCTTACATTGCACCTAGTCTTGTATGATTGACATTCTCATGACATGAGAACTTTTCTCTCAGCTGTGTCGTTGCTTGATTTTGACAGATGCAAGCCGCTCACTCCACGTTGTCTTGGCGCAATAATTTTGAGGCTGACTCGGAGCCTTCCGGTTCACCTTTCTAGGATCCGTGATATGAGGATTGCCATGGCTACATGTGACATCCCAGCGCGAATGCATGGGACATGGAGTTTCTGAGACAGATGCACCGAAACAGGCAGACCAGACCATGAACAAGTAGGGATGCCGAGCACTACGATGGCCGATTTCGAGGCAGGGTGACCGTGATACCGAAGAACAGCCCCGGTGTATAAGATCAATCCCAGTCCCGTGCAGCCGGAACATCATCGCCTTCGTCAGCTTCGACTTCAATATGATGAGAAGAGACGTTCGTTATGGAAAGAAGCACATCGAGAATTCTTGGGTGAAGGGGCACTGGCGGCAGACTCCGTGATGTTCATGGACTTGCCTGTCCCCAACTCACGCTATGCCAGTGGACAATTCGACACCAAGCCAACAAGCGCCTACTGCATCGGTCGTCGTAGGTTGCTAATCTTACAAGGACATAGCCTATAGCGCTGGCCAGGGTGGCCGGATGCTGGGGTACCAGGTTATAAGTATAGCGGGTGGCTGCATGAGTCAATCCATGGCTGATGATGTTTATCGCACATTGCAAGTCTACGCTGGTCTCCAGGTCCCTCAGTGACTTCGTCCGTCTAGGTTGCACTCTCGCTGTCGCGCATCTCCTACGTACATAATACCCATGTACTGATAGCAGGAACCATGGAGCCTCCGGGCGCGCCACTTCTCTCGTGGAAACGGGCGTGCTACTGTCTTTCGGCGCTGCTGCTGGCGCAATGCTTCTTTCTCTACAACAGTATTGCGCGGAGCGATTCCTCGGCAAAGAAGTGGGACACGTCAGCTCCGGCTCAGACGGCACAACACAACGATGCTGCTCTTTCACCTACGACATTACCGCATTTCCAATGGAAGCATGGAGCGAATCCGGTCGAGCAACGTTTCGATGATGGGTACCGCGACTCTCTGTCTGCAGAGCAATGCGACATCGCCTTTCCCGATCTGTACTATGAGATTGATCGTGCGACGAAATACTACCGCGAAAAGAAGCACATGATCTCCCAAGAAGACGCCGTGGTAAACCCAGAAGGCTCCGTTCGATTCCTGATACACCGCAATGAGCTTCGCATCATCAATTCCACCAGTGCGTATAGTCAGCTCGGCATGGCTGAACGTGCACACGCCCTGACAAACATGCTTCATCGCGCACTCGAAAGTGCAACCGCAGGCGGAGAGATGTTGCCCACTATTGAGTTCACTGTCAGTCTGCCGGATTTTGTCGATATCCCAGCAGACTCAGACACCGCCACGACATGGACATGGGCGCGCGTCAAAGCGAAAAACCACGACGAGAATCGCCGAAAATTTGGCAAGCGTTTGTTCCTCATTCCCAACTTCGACTTGTACTCCCTCGGAGATCGCAAAGTGGGGTCATACCACGACGCGCGGTTTCGCGCATCGCAATACGATTCTGCTCTCGAGGAGAAGATACCGCAGGCAGTATGGCGCGGCTCGACATGGACAAATTATGAGATACGCGAGGGATTGCTGAACATCACACGGAATGCCACATGGGCTTCGATCGAAGAGATTGATTGGTCGTCGCCCACGCACAAACACCAGTTGACCGTGGACCAGTACTGCGCGTACTATTACACCGTTCACACCGAAGGCATTTCTTACTCTGGACGTCTGAGCTACATTTTGAACTGCGATAGCCTGCCTGTCATCCACGAGCTTGTTTGGACGACACACTACTATCATCTCCTCGTCCCAGACGGCCCACGGCAGAACTACATTCCCGTGAAACGAGATTGGAGCGATCTCGAAGAGAAGATCCAATACTACTTCGATCATCCAGATGAAGCAGATGTGATCCGAGGAAACTCCATCGATACTTTCCGCGGAAAGTATCTCACCCGCGCGGCAACAAGCTGCTACTTCCGAAGACTCATCCGCGAATACGCAAAAGTCAGTTTTACTCCTGAAGTCCTCGAGCCTTGGCCCGTGAGAGAGGGAGACGGCAGTAGTAAAGAAGAAATTGAATTTGCAGAGAAAGAGAAACAGGAATCAGACGCGGAGGCGAAAGCCAGTGCGGAAGCCATGAAAGCTGCCTTTGGTATCCCTGCGGACGGAACCACAAACAATGTCACAATGACCGTCACAGTCACCGTCACCGCAGGAGGCGATGCGGCTCCCACTGTCATCATGAACGACATTCCCGCCGGTCCAGGTCACGAGGACAAAGACTCTTTACCAGTAATGAACTTCGACTCAAAAAGTATCAACAACGACGGCGTTCACAATCGGATGCAAAGAACGCCCAGAAGTGAAATTGTACAGAAAGCAGAAGATAAGCGAAAGAAGAAGAAGAAAAGAGAAATCCTAGTACGAAGGGGTATCAGCTACGAAGAATTAATGTATGCTCCGCATGATTTCGCACATGTGAGTGAGTTCTACGGAGGAGATGTCATTTTTACAGATTGGATCGAAAGGAAGAAATTGCGAGAGGAGGAGGAGAAGAAGAAGAAGAAGAATAAAGATAAGGATAAGGGGGCAGGGGGTTGAGTGAATGATGGATGGGGAGTTGAATAGATGTGTGTGGACATGGATATTTGAGCGTCACTACGATGAATGAGTGATGTCTTTACGACTTTGTACAGAGATTCGAAAGCTTCAGAAGCGTCGCATTGGTTTGTGCTGTGTGGAAACCGAAGTTCGAGGTCGAGGTTGAAGTTGTAATCGTGGTGGATGTCGGCTCTGCATATTTAGAACAAAAAGCTACGAGAGGAGTCCCTTTGAGATCATGTACAAACTTTACTTACGAGTTTCACCTCAAAGAATTCACGACGTGAGTTGTTGAGACTGGGTCATTTTCATGCATTGAACTAGTTGCCCTGTCTATGTACTAGACTAGCCGCGTGCACCTTCGCTGCTTTCGTGCCGTTTTTGGTGATGCAGCTGTCGTGCCAATCCTTCCGAAACAACCCCCTTTTTCGGTGCCAGTGTGCACGGCTGCCTGTTTTCGCCTGGTGCTGCTTTCACTTCCATGTTGGCGATGCAGTCGTTGTGCCAGTCCTTCGAAAAACACAAACTTTTCGATGTCACTGTGCGTAGCTGTCAATCTCCTCAAAACCAAAACTTTTCGGTGCTGCAAGGCTTTGCTGTCTGCTTGCGGGTGCGGTGTTGGTCCTCGTGCGTTCAAACTTCGTTCATTCCCGCAGATGCGTACTGCTTGCACTGGGCATGACTCGTCACTTCACGTTTTGGACGAAATTTTCGTGCTGGTACCCGTCTGTGGTAGTATATTGCGCAAGTCCACAGTAGGTAGGGAGAACAACCAATGACGCATTTACCTGCTCTCCTTGTCATCATTGATTTTGCTTCTCTTCGTAGGTGGCGACGAAGCGCTCGATCTCCGCTGCGGCATGTTCGGTGCACGGCTTGGAGAATGTGGCTTGAGGTGGAAGAGATCGTTGACATCGAGTGTAGACCGATCGACTCCAGTGGCGTCGTGTTCTTTGCGACGCAGACTCTAACTGCTCTTGGTACGGCGGGTCTCAGACAATGTAGGCGCAGTGAGTAGTCTTGAAGGACCTGCTACAGGACGGGCAGCAGATGACCTACGAAGTTCGCGCTTTAGGCGAGGGTTTCTGCCCTCATCGATATTTGATGCTGGATCTCCCTTTGAGACTTTCACGCTGAAGCCCTCACAAAATCCCCACTTCTTGACCTCACTTGCGATTTTGTCATGGGGAATCGGTCCATCGAGCTGGCACCAAGCTGACAGATCGTTGAAGTCCGTCTCCTGGCCGTGCATAGTTCTGATGTGATTGCCAAGAGATCGGATGCCATTGAAGAAGTGTAGGTCCTCGTCTACGTTCGCTTTGCAGATCTTGCAGCTGATGTGGAAACAGGTGTTGTCAATCTTGATAGTCATGGGGAAATTGGGCGAGAGATAGCCAGTTTTCACAGCGGCTATCATGTTCGGCTTACGAGCTTCTGATGATTTGTCTCCGGCATGATGCACAATTGGCGATTCAACCCACTGTGACTTGTTCACGTCGAGAGTCACCGGAGGACGACGAAAAAGCTTGAAGCCCTTCAGCTGGTGGCAGTTGAATTCGATGCCGTTTTAATGCACAGGAATATGCTCGCCGAGTTCATTCAGACCGTCGAAGAACCAGAGTATGTTGTATTTCGCAAAGCACGCTGGGCATTTGATTGGAGGCCATGTCTCGTCAATGAATACTGCAGGGGGTGACGCAGGAAGCAGCAAGCCTGTGGGTCCGGAGGCCTTTGCTGGAGTCATTTCGCTATGAGGGCGCTTAAGGCCTCCAGAGCGCTCGATTGTGTGAGGACTAGAGGAGTCCTGAGTCTCATTGGGAGGCGAAGTCAATGGCGCATCTTCGATCGCTTCGTTATCCTTGAAGGAGCCATTTGTTGGAGGACGCATTCCCGCCGGCGGTGCTGCAGTTGAGCGCTTACGATATGAGGTGGAAGCAGTAGGTTACGAGCTTTGATAGGCCTGCCTACCAGTGGGGATCTCCCAGCCCGCAGGCGCTCTACATCTTCCGAGGTGAACTTCTGCGCAATATATCCCTCAGCAACCTTGCTGCGAGGAAATATCCCGTGGCTTCGAGAGATGTGCTGTACCAATCGTGTAGTGTTCGCGAAGAAGTCAAGTTAATCGTGGGAAACATTCGTACCACAAACAAAGCATGTGAGCTCGCACCACTTCCTTGGTTCGCCATCAAAGTTCTTGATGTAGACGGCTGTGGGGTATGTCTTGCTCAGTGAACATTCGTGCATCTCTTTTTCGTATGCTTCATCGAAAATCTCGTCTTGACTGACAGTGACGCGGGCTCCTTCGTCCATATCCAGTTGTATACCTGCTGCGCTGACGAGAAACGGCGTCTTCGCATTTGTCTGGGGTTTGGAGGCCATCTGGTCACGATCCGACGCCTCTGTCGCGAAGAATTCTGGTATTCGCGATGGAGAGTGAGCTGCCTCTCCGCCATATTCGCCACGGGTATTCGGTGCTTGCGAGAGGTGTGAGGACGAGACTCACGCTCTTGACTAGGCCCGGCCGTGCCACCATGCTCGAGAGGACGCGGCATTGTTGCAGGCTGTGAGCTAGTAGCAAGCTGTGGTTGCTTGAAATTCGAACCAGCCTTGATATTGCTGCTCTGCTTGGCGGAGGTTGCGTTGGGCGTGATGAGGAGCCTCGGTCTTGCGGAATTTGGAGAGGTGACTCTGGCTGCGTATGAGTCTTGCGGGTGGCGGTAGGCGAGCAGCGTTCGGCGCTTAGAGTTGCTTCGCTTACTTTTGGCGCTGCTGGACTGGACCCCAAAGCTCCACGGCACGCAGTGGTGGTTGCGAGTGACTGTGCTGAGCCACTATCAGCTGGCAGTGTCGCGATCGCTGGATGTGGTGTCAATTCGACGGATCTTTCCTGCTCGTTGCATGTCTCCTGTACAATCGAGCTCTCTGGTCGCGTTGCATCTGCTCGGTCAGACTCTGACGAACTTGAAGCTCTCATCGGAGTCCTCTCAGTAGTAAGCTCTGCTTCAACCCCCAAAAGCCCCTTCCTCTTCTGTTCAAGCTCGGTGCGGATTGAAGCGAGAGCAGAAATTAAACAGGAAATTTCGTGGCTCCGACGCTTTCGATTGCCGTGTGTCTCCTTCCTGTCAGCTTGTGCTTGACGCTGCAGATGATTCAGGCGGGAGTTGAGAACATCCTGTTTGCCACGGGCGTCTTGTAGCTGTCTCTTCAAGGCCTCGACTTTCTGATCGGCAGTGCGGACTTGATTCTTCACCAATGCAATGTCGTCGAGTCTGTCGTCATATGCGGACTGAGTGCGGTCTGCCTCCTCCTGGCGTAATGACTCTTCTCTGGGAAGCCGTACGGACAAAGAGCGCTCTTCCTGTTCGAACTCTGCAATGCGTGCGCGGTCGAGTCGAGCTCTCTCGCGCACTTGCCGCTTGTTTTCCGCGATGGCAGTCAAGAGTTGTTCTGCCGTCTCAAAGAGCTCCCTCATGGACGGGAGGTGATCCTCCATGGTCAGCGGTATGCACAGTAGTCGTGTGCCGAGTGCTTAGACAGTGAGAGCGGCAGGTCTGAGGAGCTTGAACTCTTCAGTTTGAGGGGCAACCTGGGCGCGTCAAAGAGTCTGTGCACGCTGCAAACAACAAACAACGCTGATACGACCACGGCTGCTTCCTGGAGCTGCTTCGAGACCGTTGCATGAATTGCTCGTAGGTCCTAGATCTGCCTCTACTTGATGCGGGTCGGCGCTGCCTGCCCCGAGTTGTCAGAAGATGTTGCCTCCTAAAGTATGCATGCTCTAAGAAGTACTCGCCTGAGGTACGAGACAAGTTGGAAAGCCGCTCGAACTGCAGCTGCCCGGCGCGAGGGATCTTGGCGGAAGCACTAACAAGCTGCATTCCGCCCTGCTGCCGATTCTCGCTCCAAGCGCCCTCGTTTTGAGGTCTATCAAACAGTCGCCTGCAGCCCTTGACAGCAGATTACGGCCAGTGACACCGCCACCCGCTGCTTGTTACCTTTCAGTAAAGAGCGAGTCCCTTCTGCTTGCTTCGACCCGGCCTCAAACGCCACTGCACTACAATGGAGGCGAGGTGGGAGCAGTTCAGAGCAGATGTGCACAGTATGTTCCTCCGCCGCATTTCTCTCGCCATTGGCTGACCTTGAACGGGCCTTGAGGTGTTCGAAGACATTCTCCGAGAGCAGGACCGAATGCTGCGCATCAAGCTCGAGGAAAACCAAGCCTCGCGTCGAACACTGGCGCAGGAAGATGAACTCCATGAGCTGCAACGAGAAGAGATCCGAACGAATTTCGCAAGCATCGCGAACAAGAAGGAAGCTGTAATGCGCGGAGAGCCTGTGGATGTCGATGAGGTCGACCCGTTGCGGCTTTCGACGCGCAAGAGACGCCGCAGCATGTTCGGTATTGGCAGCGAGCCTGGGCAACAGTCCGCGGGCCACGATACCGGTCCCTCACAATCCGTGGTGCGGTCAGCCGACGACCTCAACGAGGAGGTCAACGACAACAACGGCGCCAAAGACGCCAGCGGTATCCCACAGAGCAATCATTCCCGTGGTCCAACTGTCGACCTCGAACGCATCCATGACAAGTTTCCAACGGTCATCCGCCTCGATGGTGTCTGGGTCGAAGTCAGCTGCGCAGTTTGCGGTGCCAATGAAAGCAAATGGGGGGTTTTCAAGTCTCTTGTCTCCTTCCGGACCCACCATACCAGCAGGCATCCTCTTGTGCACTTTACAGGACTTGGCTTTTGCACGAGACGTGTCGTCAGCGATACGGATGTACAGAAGATGAAGGAGGGCCGTGAGCCCGAGGTGCCCATCGTGGTCAAGAAGTCATGGGTGCAGAGCCAGGCCCAGACAATCCAATTCTAGATTCTCCACCGAGGGATCACGTTGATGTTCGGCCACCGGTTGACATGCATGAATTGGGAGACAGATGCGTAATGTGCAGGAGAATTTGAGTGTTTATGAAAAGGGCCAGTCATGGCAGTATGATGGAGACACTTGCCCGTGATAGCTCGCGTAAAGTGTAGTAAATATGGTACTAGAATACGCCCATCGTATCTCGATGGAAGCGTGCCGATAAAAACCCGCAGTGTTCGATTGGACGAAGGGGCAAAGCACAGTGAGAAGTGAAGTGAAGTCCGCAGCGCCCGACAAACGGTCCCCGCCAAGCCTCAAGCTGATTCGTCCCGAGCTCCATACACCTCGACTTGTTGCCGTCTCCATACATCATCCGCCCGTCCAACGATACGTCAACACAATACAACATGGCGAACGGGTAAGCATACCAGACCGCGCAAGCCGGCGAAGCTAACATCGCTCCCAGCTGGAGTCTCATCATCAGCATCATCGTGGTCGTGGTCATCGGCCTCGCAGCCTGGTTCTTTAGCCCCAAGGGCGAGAACCAAACGTACGTCGCAGCAGCAGCGGCCTCTTTCCCTCCACTTGTGCGACAATAACTGACTCCTGGCAACTGCAGTGTCTGGCGCTCAACGATTATTCTTTCAACAGCGAGTTGTTGGCTCATGTGGGGTATGCAAAGGGAATCACCGGTCATGGATAGAGTGTCATTCGCTGACAGCGGCGATAGCAATCACATTCCTCGCGCAATGGCATCCTCTCATCGTACCCGAACGAAGCGATCTCCGGCTGGAAGTTGAGCCTGCTCAGAGGTTCTGAGCTGGGAAGGCGGATATGATACGGCATGGCGAGGCGTTACGAGGCGTTTGGGGAAGAGCACGTACTTGGACTTTTTGGGTGGGATGGCAAGACACGCATCAACAGATCAGAAGGAGCATGCTCGCTGTGCGGGACGGGAGATGGGAGAATAGAGATGTGTACTGTGATACCAAGTGTACAAATATCGCTGCACTATCCCAGACCTATGGTCTCCATGAGCGTGCGCCACACCTCTATCAGGTCTCCGGTCTCGACTACGCCTGCAGCGGCCACTCCTCCGCCTACGCCGACTGCGCGCAGTATGCACTGTGAAATGGGTCAGCGGAGGAAGAGGATATCGTAGAGAAAAAGAGACATACCCATCCTATACCTGCTCGGCACACAGCTCCAACCGCAGCAAGGCACGCAGCTCTCACATAGCCGCAATCAAGCAGAATCTCCAGCGCTGCTACGTTGTTGATTATGACCGCCCACGAGACAGCGCTTGCGCTGCTGGGGAGATCATAGTTCCACACCAGAAGCATGAGCGGGAACAGCTTCGTGAAACTCGACACTAGCAACGCAGTACTGATGAGCGCCGGATGCGGATAATGCGGAATCAGCGAAGACAGCGGCTGCGGCAGTCGCGTCGAAAGCAGCGCTCGTATCGGTAAATGGAACGAGGCGGACTCCAGCGTGCAGAGCACCAGGAAGAAAATGTACTGCACCAGGATTGGCTGAGCGGCTAGAGGGCTGCTGGCACCATGGCTATGGGAAGTGCTGTTTCCTGTTGAGACGGAGTCATTCGCCGTGTCGGAAGGAAAATGAGGTAAAGGTGGTGGAGGCGAGAGTGATGAGGAAGACGAGTCTGTGGCCTTTTCGATTCGTGCCCAAGTAAGGTAGACGTCGAATAGCAGTAGCAGAATCCCTAGACGGATGATGGAGGGCTTGTATGTTGTTAGTCTCTATATCCAGGCGTATAGTTGTGTTTGCGACTCACGTCGAATCGCCCATCGTCTCTGCCTAGCCGATTGAATAGAAGGTGTCTGTAGACCTGGACCAAGATTCAGCGTCAAGCCTCATTCATTATCCCATTAATATCAGGCAACGGTCTGTACCTGCGGTTTGATCAAAACCAAATCAATAAACAAAACGACAAAATCGTGCTCGACATATTTATCCGCGAAGCGCTTACAGCGCGGACATTGTGTCAAGCGGACACCCTTGCCCAGCGCTTTGTCGTCGGCTTTGCTGTAAGTCGTGTATAATGTGCTGACTGGATAGCGGCATTCAATGCAGATGGGCATAATCGTCCTCTTGTCAAATCTGTCTATGGTCTTTCACAGTATTGTGATTGCATGTCCTGTTCCTCATGGAGAAAGTCAAGTTGTGGAGATGTGGACAGGAAGACGCCAAGACATTGTGGAAGCGGCGGGAAGTCAAAACGCGACTTCCAGTTCAATTCTCGATCTGACCTGACTTCACGTCCTCTTCTCTCAGCTTTGAAAATGTTTGACGGCAGCGTATCGGTTGGACCGTAGTTTCAAAGCAGACGCACGCTCGTTGCAGCTAGGTCTTGATCTTCACGCGACTTCGCCATCACTCGACCAACGCAGAAGTATTCTTGTCGCACGTAGGACCAGGCTTACTTACTGCACCTATGCAGATGAAAGGTGACGCGGAACTCTCAGCTCTCCAGCGCTGGTGTCCCGTTCAATACCAGGCCTCCTAAAAGCATGCAGAATGCCAAATGCGTTGAAGAGCTTTCCAACTCGCCATCGTCCTGGAAGGAAGGATCCATCTACTACGGCAAGCTTCTTGTTCTTCCTCGAAACCGCAACGAGGACTTTCAAGGTCTGAAGAATTTATACGCATACAGTGTATGCTCAATAGCTCGCTTGGCCCGCCACCGACGATTGTTGACCATGCTCTTGAGAAGCGCGCGACGTTGCGCTGCTGGGGCGATGGTCGTGATTTGGTGGAACTGCATCATATGCACTGCGCCGGGACTTGTCCGCCCAAGACCAATTCTTAAACACTCACTAGGAACCAGACTACCCGTTTTGTGCGTGTGGCTGCATCGCAGCCTTGCGCTATATGCTGCATGCATCAGCCGAGGCATTGATTGAGGTGCAGCTCTAGGTTCGAGCCTCGTCGATCAGTCGAGGGAGCAGATGGCAGGTCGGATGCAACATCGCTCATCCAGGCGGTGAATCCTGGATCTTCTGTGAGTTTATCCCTTTCACGAGCTCCCGCCTTCGATGTCTCTCCTGGTTGGACCCCCGCAGAACTCCATCACATAGTCGGCATTGGAAGGCATGGAGGTGGATGGGGCCCCCGAGCGGACCAGTGTCGAGCAACCAGGTCTGGAATTGTCTTTTGACAGAGACGCGGCGGCACCCGAGGCGATTTCGAGTTATCTTCCCCGTAGCCCATCTCGACAGCCCCATTCCAGTCCAAAGCCGCTTTATGGCCTCCCATATTCCGCCATCAAATCAGAACAGGATCCAGACGTAAATGAGGTTCTCACCTGGTCTCCAGAATCGAAGCGATCGAGACGCACAACATATTGTGGGCTCCGGAGGCGAACGGTTGTCGTGATCGCGATCATCTCGACTGTGATAGCAGTCGTAGGCATCGTTGTTGGATTGGTGCTGGGAAAGGTGATTTGGCGCTGCCGGGAATGAGACGTACAGCCCCACAACGTTATACGTCCTGCGAAAGTCGACTAATAGTGTCACAGGAAGAATAACAGCTCCCCTTCGCTGATAGCCATTCACGAAGGTGGGGGTGTTGCTCTTGTAGAAGCCTCGAAAGCTGTTTTGACCTTCTGTCAAGCCGCAAACGGCTCTATAATTGAGAGCCAAAGAATCAACGACAGCGAGTGACAGGCTCAAAGCACAAGCATGGCACGAGGCGCATCACCTGGCACAGCCATCGCAGCGTCGTTGTCAATGTGATCGGCACATCTTATGTAAGTGCGGCAATCCACCTCTCAGAGCAGGTAGCCGAGCGCTAATCTTCACACTTTCCACAGATTCTTGTCTGTTGCACGAACAATGACGGCGAAATCATGATGACAAACCGCATCTCTTCTGCGTCCAACCCATGGTCTCAGTCAATTCGAGTTCTCTCAAACGATGCCACCCAACTTGGGACATCCGCACTACAAGTCAATCTGTGTCCCATCCGACTTTATTATGGTAAAGCGACGCATCCCCTGCGGTACGCTCCCCTCTCTGACACGCATGTGCCACAGGTTCCGCGACGGCCGGTCAACGAATTCGAGAATAGGCATGGGCAGCGACGTGGCCTACGCAGTGTCTTCATGGAATGGGATTGCTAAACCTACCTTCCTGGAGAAGAGCGATCCGAACAGCGGAGTGGGAGCCACGAGTCTCAAATATCTGGCTAGGCTATACGTTCGCAACATCACGACTGGCTATCTCGCACGATGGACTCTGAGGTGGGGCACAGTCATCGAGACTTGGTCACCGAGTACGTTGAATTCTCGCTTCTCGAACCTGCAGTCGCATGTGGCATCTCATCAGACACGTTCACTATATTGCAAGCGGAAGCTAAGTTCAAGTTTCACCAACGGTTTCTAACACCAATCAACACTAGCTGGCTCTTCAACCTCGAGCGAGCCTCTCGTCGCGAACACTTCCTCCATCACCGCCTGCAACGACCAAGCAACGACCAAGCTTCCACGCGAACAGACTACATTTTCTATCAAAGTATGACAGGAAGCCTCGTGTGTGGCATATCAGCTTCAAACAGCGGCTTCACCACCTTCCATGTTTTATCGGCAGCCACGCCAGCAGATGGTACGAAACTGCATGCCTGGTACGATGATGGCAGCCATGAGGGCTCTGGGGAAGGAGGGGCGACGCTTTTCTATCAAGGCAGTGGAGCACAGGCAGAGTTGAAGTATTTGAAAGTGAGGCGCACGGGGGAAGTGCTGGCGACGGGGAGTGTGAGGAGTTCGCAAGGGTAGGGATAAATGGCAAATCTCAGATCTGCTTCCGTGAAGGTGTTTGTGAATAGATCAGCAGGCACACTGGTAAGCTCAGGAAGATTCCTTCGTTCTAGCGCCGGCGCTCGGCTGGGTAATGCTTGTATGGGAAGTAAGCGTTGGAAGGCTAGGGCTGAATTCTGCTTGTGTGGGCAAGCGTCCCGTGTGCAAGTGAAAAAAGCTCGCTGTCACTACGATTGGGGACAGGTTCAGTCGTAGATATAGACCAGTATCGTCTGCGATCTCTGGTCGCCAGATGGATCCAATTCCAATGTTGTGGTTGCTGGGATCTCCATTCGGCTTAGTCGACAATCAAAGCAGACTCAGATTCTGAAGACCAGCTGCCAAGCCTTGCGGATTCCCAATTTGCAGGAACCAACATGGTCACGCCATGGAGAGATCGGATGTCTCCAAAGCAAACCAACTGTGCGTCCCACAGCAGCAGCATTGCCGCTGGGAGATGGTCATGAAGAAGATTGATAAGGCAAACGAAGACTGCTCATCGAAACGAGCCGTTCCCTTTCGTCAGAGGTCCAGACACGACAACCATGTCAAAATTCTTCACAACGGCAAGCTGTGATGAGGAGAACAGACGTCATACCCGTGTCGACATGGATGCTCTGTCTTGTCACAGTGTCGAAATTGCCCCAAGCTCAGGTGCTCGCAAGGGAATGGTTCGGTCCAACAGTGAATATCATCTCAACCGAGGTCGGAGCGACAACCACGATGCAGTCCATGCAGGCGGTGGGCCGGGATTGCTTGCATCTTCAGCCAAGTCAGCCATGTTGTGGTGCGGTGGAGCCTGGTCCATCAGGCGTCCCGGCTGCGGTGAGGGCTGCCTGTTGCCATACTGGACTGTACAGCTTCGCGGGACGATGGGCGGGTCAGCGGGAGCGGCGGTGCACATTGCGCCAAGCGTGTGTATGAGGAGGAGGGTGCACAGTGTGGACGAATGGCGGCAGAAGGAAGTGAAGTTCGTGGGTTCAACGGCGCGCCGATTCAGGCAACCCGAAGCAGTCTAGCGGCCGCTGCTCCCTTGTTTCATGATCGGACGGCCGGGGCGTGTGGTGCACGGGGCCATTTCAAAGCCAAAAAGGCAGCCGGCGCCTGCACTTTGCTCGGAGCCAGTTGTGTAGCTCGTTCTAACAATAGCATCCATCTCGAGACAACCTCAGAAGTGCGCCAGACACGCGTGCCAGCGTGCGCGATTGTCCGACGATCGCGCTGTACCGCTCCGTCCACGCCGCCCACCGCTGCGAGCGCGCCCAGCAGCTCGTCGCGCGCCCCACCCTCCGCTGCGGGCCAAATTTCGACGACGACGACGACGACGACGCGACGACGACGACGACGACAACGCCCAAAAGACAGTTTCTGTCCCTCGCCCCATCGATCCGCGCCGAGTCTGTGAATGCAACCAACTCACCTCACACCTTCACCACCGCTTGGACCTTCGCGCTCGGCAGCGAGCCGCTGCGTGTGTACCGGCAGCCATGGGCAGACGAAAGATTGAGATCAAGCCTAGTACGTCGCCTGCTCACACAGACTCGTCGCTCCACCCCCACTGACCACTGTTCTATTATCCACAGTCCGCGACGACCGAAACCGAAGCGTCACCTTCCTTAAGCGCAAAGGCGGTCTCTTCAAGAAGGCCCACGAGCTCTCCGTGCTATGCTCCGTCGACGTTGCCGTGGTCATCTTTGGCCACAACAAGAAGTTATACGAGTACAGCTCGTCGGACATCAATGAGATCATCGGAAGATTCCAATACGTATGTGTTTCCACGGCGTGACACACGGGGAAAGAGCGATGGGCTAACAGGATACAGTATGGCGGTGCGCACGAACACAAGGGTCCACAAGACTTTGCAGACAAGAATGGCGGCGACGATGACGACGACGATGGAGAGGGCGGCGACGACATGGGCGGCGATGACCACAGAGGGACACCACAGCCAGACCCCTCAATGATGCATGCCCACATGGCGCATCACCCAGGCTTTCAGCATGTCAGGCACGGCACACCACAAGCATCTCCGCCCATGCACAACGGGGCCATGCCACAGTTCACGCGAGGTCCATCGCCGCTTCCACCGGGCATGACGGTCTCGCGACCCAACTCGCGCAACGCACAGCACCAAGGAGGCCCACAGCACATTCGGAGGACGAGCTCAAACTTGGTGCCACAGCATCAGCAGGGAGGGCCGCCGAGCTATGCCTACCAGCCTAACCCTCCCTTCTACAATCCTCAAGCTGCGCAAATGCAAGGCAGGCCGCCGCCGGGGCCACTCCCTCCGCCCGGAGCATACCCGGCGCCATACCCTCCGCAACAGCCACAGCATCCTCATCCTCCCATGCAACAGGCGTTCATGGAAGATCAGCGACGATCCATGCCTCCTACTTATCCCCAACAGCCACCACCACCGCAGCCCAACATGCAAAGACATCCTTCGGGCGATCATCTTGCACCTCCTGGACAACCAGCTCAGCCCTCGCCCAGACTTCAGCAACAGCAGCGGCCCACGCCGTCACCACAACCGCCTCAGAATGAATTCCAAAGCCCACCGTTGCCACAGCCAAAGCCTTTACCAGCACACGCCAAAGCTCATAGCATATTCACACCCATTGACGACAGCAGATCGATGCTTGCACAGCACTGGGGTGGGCCGAGCAATGCTGAACCTCGATTGGATCTGGCAGCCAAAATTGAAGGTGGCGGCCCTCGATCACAGTCTATAGATGTTGCTCAGATGCAGCGAGAAAATCACGCCAAGGCTAACGGGCTGTCACCAAGACCGCCACCATCTGTCCCGCCTCCGACAACCCAATCAGCCACACAATCGCCCCAGCCGCCTCACCGGAGTGCCACCACACCTACCACAATGGGTCCGGGACGTAGTGGATCTCTTCAGACGGAGGCCAAGAGACCGCGTCTGAAAGTTCAGATTCCCAGCGAGCAGTCGGGAGATGAAGGTGGAACGGCGGAATCTGCGCAGGATCTCAATACGGGCAGCGAAGCGCAGACTGCCAACACGACGTCAGGCCAACCACAAGTCCCCGCTCATGGCGTCGTTCTACCCCCGCCGTCGCCCAGCGCAGGTGCACTACTGTCGGCCGGTGCACAAGGTCCACCTAATCCGTTCGCCAGACCTGCGCCACCAATGAGCACCAACCCACATGCCGCGAATCGAGAAGCGAGTCATGTCGAGACCCCGTTGTCGGCGTTACCGAGCAGATTCATGACCAACGAATTGCTGCCCTCGCCGTCTGCGTTTTACCCTTCAGATTGGAACAATAACATGTTGCCTTCTCCATTCACGTTTCAAACTCCCGTGGCAGGAAATGGACCCAGTTGGCGGACCGAGGATGAACGAAAACGAGGCAATGAAGATCAAGCAGAGGATGGGAATGATCCAAAGCGTGTGAAGACTTGACAGCTTGGATAAGCTCTTTGATCGACGACCAAAGTGCATGAATGAAGGTACACACCTCATAGAACAATAGCGAGTGCAGACCATGAAGGGGATTTAATGATGAAACGATCCTGCATACGGATGATAAGGCGCAAAGAGATACATTGGGCATTGAGCAAGCAGAAGACCCTGTTTCCGGGACTGTTTACATTGTGTTATATCGTTATCATCTTACACGGGGTTGTACGACTGCAATTTTTCACAAAACAAGCACGCGCGCAAGAGGGAAAACAGATTGGCTGGCAGCGTGAACGATAATGATTTGGGGTTTCTCAGGAAGAAGGAGAGTGGTCCTTTCCTTTTACTAGAGTAAGAAAAGAAGTTTGCTATCGGCGACCAAGCGGGCATCAGGCGATGGGAAAGAAAATTGGTGCGAAAAAAGAAGTCTACAGCAGTAAGGATCAGTATAATGCAAATGTGATAAAAAGAACATTTTTGCTATACTGATCTCGGGGGCATCTGTCGCATTCTTTTAAGTCTCGCTGATTTTGCTAGGTTGCTTGCGGGGGGGGGCTTCGGTAGAAGAAGGCTTTGCTGTTAATTTTCCCACGTGTGAAGCACGGATTGTAGCAGAGTGAATGTTGGGCTATAGGAAGAAACTTGGCAAATATGGTTAGTGTCTGCCCGTCTGCGTTTGCTTTCTCGTCACTTGGAATTCATTCACTTGGTGAGGGCACGTGCGGCGGAAAGCATAAAAAGGTTGGTGTTGCTTGCTCTTTTTCTTCACCTTATTCTTCGACTTGACAATAACTCTAGACTCAACGACTTGATGCTCCACAGTACGATATACGCCACTCGCAGCAAGCTGTCGACAAATACACCAGCACGCATACCTATCAAAATCACACACAGCTTGCTTCTTCAAAGTCCTGCGAGCTCACCATCTCCCTTCGCACATCCAGCGTTCACCATGGCTCGTTCCTCCAATTACAACTTCAACTCCACGATGACGCCCTTTTCCAACTCAAACTCCACTTCGAGCAAGACGTCAAACCCGTGGCTCCAAATCGCCCAGCTCGGCACCGAGAACGCCGCTCTTCACGAACAGCATGTCGAAACCACGGCGAAGATTGACGAGTTGTTGAAGCGACAAGCTGAGAAGAAAGCAGAGCTGGAGGATTTGGAGATGAGAGTGAAAGTTGTGGGAGAGGAGTTGATGGTGTTGGAGGAAGATTTGGTGGAGAAGAAGGTGATTTTGGGGATGGTTGGGGAGGAGATTAAGGGGAATTCGGAGAGGTTGAGGGGTTTGCAGGATGGGGGGTTGGGGTTGGAATTGGGGTCGGTCGGGGAGAGGGGGGAGGAGGAGGGAGAGGATCAGGACGATGAGGCCGATGAGGGTGATGAAGAGGAGCTGCTTGGAGAAGAGGGAGAGCAGGATGTGGATGACGGTGGCGTTGCTCTCAATGGCGCTCGAGGTGCTTCTCCTGCGGTTTTGCCCACCGAGCAGCAGCGGCAGGTGGCCAGCGAGCAGGAGGATACATTCGAAGATATCCTGGGCGTTGGGAACTCTTTCTACTCGCGACCCTCGCTCACGCCTGCTGCATCTTCTTCTCGGGCATCAGCTGTATCCGACCACGCTGCTCGACCATTCAAAGCTCCAAATCGACCTCGCGAGCAGACACGCTCCTCTCTCCCCCCGAGAACCCGCCAACCCTTCGCACCCGGACGACCACTTCCACCAAAAACTCCCGCGTACCTCAACTCCTACGCCCCCAACGCCGCCGCCGCAATACAAGCAGGCCGGTACGGTCCCCGCCACCTCCGACCAGAAGCTTCTTCACCTTCTGCCCCTCCCGCCCCAGCTTCCGCCCCAGCTCCTCGCTCCAACGCTCCAAACCGAAACCTCCCTACCAGTACAGCGCCTTCGTCATCTCAGAGCAACAAGAGAAAACGAACGGGAAATTTCACCGGCGGAGCAGCGGATTCTGTTCTCCTCACGAACATGCAAGCGCGGATCGCATCGACGTCTGCGAAAGCGGAGAAGCTTCTGGTTCCGGGACGGGATCGGATGCCGTTTGGGGTGGAGGAGCGGGATTTGGTGAGGCCAGGGGTTGAGGGAGTGGGGGAGGGGAGGAAGGTGAAGAGGAGACGGGGTGGATAGAGTACAACCGTACTTGCGACGTCGCGCTAGATGTTCCACATATGACCTGACTTCAACGATCCTAGACTCGACTATCCCCATCGCCCAGCGCAACCCTCGCCGCTCACTATCCTCCGACTCGATTTCCCTCATAAACTGCTTCGCAGGTTTATAAATGCGTAGGAACCGACCTAAAATCTCTCACTCCATTCTCTTCTTGCGCGCCGTACTGCGAAGAGGCGACGACAAGCTGTGCTTCTGCCCGATCTTTCGGACAAGGATCCTTGCCAGGGAGGCTTCGCTCGGTCGTAATCACGTCAATGCTCGCATTCTTCCCAATGCGGACAGATAATTGACGAGAAATTCGCGCTGAAACTTGCTCCTGTGCGGAACATTGAAAGTAACCCGCAAGTGACGTTGAGGATGGTGGCGCTTATGGCTAAGCTATAGCCTATATGTGAGCCAGAGTCTGGAGGAGTCGTAAGAGTAAATGTTTCCGTAGATTTTGAAGGTTATGTCGACTGGTGGTGGTGCGGCGAGAGGGCTTAAAGTGTTGTATCTAGGCAAGCACGATTTGGCAGGTCGTTCCACGAAGAGTGTCTGCCATCGCAAGGTTTCACCTACCTGAGTTTCTTGGACGAAGCGAATAATATTGCTGTGTTCAAGAAGAGTCCTCCAGGGCATTGCTCAAATTCAGTCCCTCGGGGCTGTGGAGTTCTGTGGCCGGCTCATGCTCAGCAACTTGTTCATACGCACGGTCAGAACTCAGAAGTGCTATTCACGTATGCGGTGTTTATTGTGTGGCCCTGGCTCATATCGGCGCCAACTCAATTGTGTCGGAAAGTACCGCCAGAAGACCTGAGTCCTCGATTCATTTGTGTTGGCCCCGTAGAGCAGCGCGGATCCTGGTACAGTAGTCTACCAGCAACATTTTTCCACCAGTGATCAGTGACGCAAAGGTTGTAGGACTGCGGTATATGACCATCCCATCAAGACCTGCCCGGCGAATGCTGTTGTCAATTCATCATGGAATGGACCTGCTCCACCGTTGCAGTCATGGAGCTTAAATTTTAACCCGGCATCTGATGAAAGGAAGTAAAACGTTCTCTCGTCAAGTTGGCATGGGTCAACATGGTTGTCGAACATCTTCCATTTTTGACACTACTTGCACTCTCTGCGTTTGTGCGGCTCCTTCGTGTGCGAAGCGCAATGTTCTCAAAGGCCGTATATAAAAGGTGATGCCCGATGACGAGAGTAATGGCCACAAGGAGGGACGGAAGCATGACAGTTGGTGTCCGCCAGTGGATGCCAGTAAGGTCCCGGTGAGAAGCCATGAGCTGTGTGAAGCCCGTGGGTGGGACAGGACTGTGTTATTAGTAGACGACAGCGCGTCCGAGGGCAGGGCGTTCATACATGGAGACGTGGCTGGGGCGTGTCGCCCTCGCACAAGGCTGCGCGCAAGGCTGAGGCCGAAAAAACACAAGTCATAATGAGCCACCAAAGGTCTCGACTATTCATTGCTCTTGCTGTGATGTTGGCCTTGCTTGGCCACTAAACCATAATGCAGGGAAATAGCTTGAGGCTGCTGACTTCTTGTAGAAATGGCTGGAGTGTTGAATTGTCCAAACAACAAGCTCTTCCTGTGCTGCTGAGGGGGCGATGATCATGGCCTTCTGTAGGCACGTGCATGATTCATCATGATAATGCGGTTCAAGTGTCATGCCGTTCGTGAGAAAGGCGCAGCTGGACCTGATGGGTAGTCCTGCGACCTCGTCTGCCGTGCCTACTTGTCGGTGATTGGGGTTTTGTACCTGCAGAATCGCCCCATCACGCACTGCTATACGATAGACTGTTGTCAGCATCACCTGCTTGAGCATCGAAACTGCTTCTGCGACTTGGGCAGTTGTTCATCAAGCCTTTATGCAGACAAGATTCAAATTTGGAGTGCGACTTGATATCTCGGTGCGATTTCCTGCGGGAAGATTGCGTCGCTACGAGTTGATATCTTCGGGCGGGAACAACAGAACGCACATTCCCTTCCAAACTCGTACGTGGTCGGTGCTGCTGATACCCATCTCCGGCGTCCAGTCAACTCCGTTCCATTGTTGGCGCTCGTTCCAATGCTTTCTTCGTCCTTCAACAACTCGACTCGGTACTCTTTCCAAGCTCCGAAAGAGTTCTCATGCTATGCTCCTTCCAAGACTAGCACCCAAGTCGTCTGTAAGGGCCATATACTATGCCTTATAAGTGGCCCTCCAATACCTAAGCAACCGGGTGCCACTGTCACAGAGACCATCAGGGCATCTCATCCATTGCTCAGTGTCTTCATCCTCGGTGAAAGTGTCAGTGGACAGAACGAACGTCTGCCGACAGGTGTCACACAGTATTTGGACTTCTCCAGGCTTAGTAGCGACGGCCCCAATGATCTCATTTCGCCGCATGAGTGTCTGCACGAGATCGCATGCAATTGCTCCATCGCCGAACAAAACCCCAGCGAGCAAAGAACTATCGGCTTTGGTACCCGGAAGGTAGTCTTTGCTTTTCGCGATGTGTTCCAGAGCTAGGTTTCTGATCTTGGTAGTCGGCTCAAGTGCTTCGTACGCGATGGCGAGAGCGTCGGCCAGATCATCGTTGGGAAGCTCTCACAATCCTCAGAGCCGCAGCGAACTTGCGCGCTGCCAGCGATTGGAGTTCACGAAATTTATATTTGTCTGCGAGAATGCAAACTTGAGTATGATCGGTCAAGTCGGTGCTGGGCTCAGATTTTGGTAGTTCATATCCGAAAGTGTAGAGATATTGAACCATCGCATCGACGGCGACGAGAGGATCAGCGGACAGGTCGAGTTTGCCACTCTTTGCTTCCTGTGACCGCTTTTGAGTTAGCGCTGTCATTGTATGTAATGTTGAAGAGCAACGGACCACCCACTCTCCGTGAACAGCCGCGCGCAGTGGGCCGCCATGAAAGCCCAGAACGATCTTGTGCACGCGCCACTTTCTGTCGCCGCAAGAGATGGTGAAGTCGCGTAGGTGCTCGTCGAAGTTCTGAGCAGTCGCAAGTCCTTTGGTAAACTCTTTTGACATCAACGCCATGTTGGATGGGTGCGTATGCGATGTTTGCGGTTGGTGATGGTCTTGGAAGGATTCTGCCAAGTTGCTGAAGGTGACTTCGTGAGCTGCGCGAGAGCGGCATTGCTCACTCTCATTGCGTCGCTTCCTCAACTGACCGACTCCAATTTGCCGTGAGCCATCTCAGGCAACAACAGCAAAACGGCACACTCCATCGACCTCACTCGCTTCAAATCAATACCTCGAGCTCAACACTCTGGCCAAAACTCGCCCTCAACCCAAACGACCTGCCTCCAAGCCGCCTCACACTCCCTCCAAACCCATTCCCCCTCTTCCACTCCGCACTCATCAACCAAATCCCCCAACCTCCTCACAAACCCCTCAAACTCCACACTCGTCCAATTCGGAATCAGCACCCTCTGCATAACATCCCCTTCCCCCTCACCTTTCCTGCGCTCCTGTTCCATAACCTCCCTCGCAAACCTCCAACTCCTCAAATAACACTCCTCGGTCGCCCACAGCACCACCAACCCCACAATCACCGGCTTCCCAGCACTCACACACCCGGCAAACAAATCTGTATAACATCTCGTTGCGCGCTCACATCCCACCTCCACCTCCCCCTCCCCCTCCTCCTTCCCTTCACCTGCCGTACCACAAAGAACTTCCCCCTCCCAACCCTCCCCCCTCGCCACATCCTCAAAAACCGCAATCTCCCGTCGAATATTCGCCAGTGCATCAATCAACACATCCGCAACTTTCCACTCCCAGCTTTCTTCCCGTCTCGCATTCGCTGGGATTCGGATCGAAGAAAGCAAAGCTCCAATAAAATTGACGTACGATAAAGCGTAGAGTCGGTCTTGAGCGAGCCAGGTTTGGAGTTTGTGCACGGGAAGAGATGCTGTCGCGGCGAGGGAGAGGAAAGGGTGGGAAGTGGCTTTTGTGAGAGCCGAGGGGGTGAGGGAGAGGAGGTGGGAAGTTAGCGGTTTTGATGGGTTGGTTGGGGTGGAGGAGGGCATGGTGGGGTGGGTGTGTTGAGGGTGGAAGGATCTGATGATGACAGGAAGTGTGGTGAGTTTGATTGACCTGGGAAGGAATGAGATACTTCAGTTGATTCAACAGTAATGTGCAAGAAGTGAAGCGTCGTCTTGTGTACTTGGTGAAGACGTTCGATGGAGAGATGACGTCTGGCCCCGCTCCACTTGGTGAAGCCCAGTCAGGAACCCCGCGTGGGGAAATACGAGCTCCGGCTTCTTAATTCCAGCAGTCTTGGCCGTGAGAAAGAATCGTCAGGAAACATTCATGTCGCACTCCGAAAGCCTCTTATTGCATGTCAGCTATCTTGCGCACTCTGTCTAGCATGTGACCTGAGTCTCCTGGGCCCGTCGCGCTTTTGGGCATCGTCCACTCCTCTCGGAGTGCTCTCCGATATCTCTACATTCTCTACTCCTGCGTCATCTGAACGGCAGGGACGCTAGAAATGTATGGCCCTAGATGCGCGTTGATGACCTTCTCTTGTCGACGCTTGTCTGGTACTGCCAAACGCCAGAGCACAAAGTCGCCTCGACTTTGGGTGGTTTGCTGAACCAATCTGATAGTAATACTGCTGAAAACCAAATTTTCGCTCAGCCATAGCCAGCTGCGCCGTTCAGGCCATTGATATCGCTGCCGTTGGGGATGCCGAAGAATTCAAACCAGTCTCCAACGTTGAGAGTGGTCGGCACGATTGGCCCGCCAGCACTACTAGAATTGCTCCACGCGTCGTCTTGCTGCGACTGATTGCCCATCGAGTTCAGATGAGACCACCCAGCCGGATCCTGCTGATAGTGCATAGACTGTCCTTCGGCCATTGACATTTGCTGATTTTGCATTTGTGGTGTCTGCAGAGGATGCGAAAATGGTGGGTTGGAGTGGGACTGTCCTCGCAGCGCGGGGTCGACCAACTGTTGATTCGGGCTATTCGAGGTGACTGGGAACAGACCATTCGTCTCTGGCGGAAAGAGTTGTTCAGGCTGATAGTTCTGCCACAGGTCTTCGGAGATCTTGGGCGAATTTCGTGTGTGCAAGAAGACATCAGGAGAGCCCAGTCGCGACCAAGGCAATGCGTGAAAGGCCGGAGTGGTTGGCCTTGTGTTGGACCTCGAGGCTCCGGCTCCCATGAACGTATCAGTAGCTTGTCGCAATGGCGGACTTGTAGCAGTCATTTGCGGCATATGTGGCGTTTGCTGGGTGTTTTGGCCATTGCCGGGCACTTCGCGAGAAGGAGTCATGGCTGGCGAGACAGGTCTTGATCGCTCGTACGACATCTGTGGCGCAGGCGGACCATTGGCGAAACCCAATTCCATCTCATCGAATTTGCGCTTTTGAGCCTCTGCGGCATCCGGAACCGCCGGTGTGCCCTTGCTCGCCTTGCTGCTGGCGCCATTGTGTTTGCTCTTGGCGTGACGGCGCCCTGCAGCTTTCTGGAGCCTGTCCTCGAGGTGTTTGTTGCCAAGGATCGATTCGAACAGGGTGTGGACCATCTTAGCGACCAGCCAGGTTTTTGAAACATCCTTGAGCGCGTTCATGCAGACCTGCAGCCGCTGCTGTGTCGCCGAAACGATCGATTGATTCGACGACCGCATCTGATACACATGCATGATCAGTGCAGAGAACAAGCTATAGACACTGCAGCCGCTGTCAGTATGGGATGCAATTCTAATTGTGTACCAATCCCGCGACTTACATGAAGGCAGGTGCATAACGCAATTGCTCGTGATTTTGCAGTGCTTCAATGATCGATGTGATCATGGCGGCGGCTTGGTATGCAATCGTTCGTGACGGATATGCAGTCTCCTCGGGATACCCATTCGACGGGCGCGATTCTGGCGACCCAGCTGGTGGCATGTGAGCTCTGTGTAGCAGACACAGTGTTGTACTAAGCTCGGTCAGTCGATTGCTCCGGCGTCACACCAGCACGACTTACTAATAATTAGAGTGTAACAATGCAGACCAGAAATGGTGCCGTTGTGGCTCCCACCGCACCTCCTGAGGACAGTTCTGGAGCCAATCCGCGAGTGCCATGTCGCTGTGCGTCAGATCGAGTGCATTGTTCCGCCGTAATTTGGAGGCGACGGAGTACTGTTGGGACAAGACCAGACCCATGATCTCACACAGTTTCACGTAGTTGAGGAAGAACTGCACGTGTATTGGATCCGGAGGATATTCCGCTGGTCGGTCGGGCTCGTCGTCGACGAAGTCGTCCGGTGAGACCATCTCCACATCCGAGTCCTCGATATTGATGCAGACCGGACGTCCGAGCGCCACTGCAACCGATCTGTCCCGCGTAAACAAGGTCCACCAGATGCGCTTCCAGAGTCGCTTGTCGGTCTTGCTGAGTTGCGAGCCTTCGACGCTGTTTCACGTCAGTGGTCAGCTCCGCCTACGGTACTCGGGCACAGACCTTCGGTGCATTCCAGAACCCTGTGCGACAATGACGGCTACTCTGCTCCAGTAGAAAACATTCTTTGTTACGTCTGCACCAATGTCAGACTGAGCCGGAACTGACCTATCCATTTTTGCCCTCTCCTTACCCTCTGGTCCTTCCCAATACCATCCCATGAGGATGAGGGCTTGGACGATTGTGACTCTATCATCTTCGTAGTTGGCGTCGTAAAGTGCCTTTGCACGCTTGTAGAACGTCATTGCCGCAGGGGTTGTAGATCCGTTCGCATCCATGAGCTGCGGGTTATTGCACACGCGTGATCCGGCGAGCAAAATCGACTGTAGAAGGAGAAGTGAAGGGGGATTCTTCGAGTCACGGTAACGCCGCATAAATTTGCTCCGGTTGATGACCGGCACCACCGGAGCAATCCACGTGAAGTATGCGTCCACCAATTCGTCGCACAGCTGTCGTGGAGGCAGCAGGAATGCTCCTCGTTGGTGCAGAATGTCAATCTCGACATTATCGAGTTCGTTGATCCGCGCTCGCGTTCCTCGGACATTCTCCGGCAGAGGATAGTGAACCACGTCGGTCGTCCCGTGTCGATCTTGCACCAGCAAAGAGAGATTCGAAGACTCGCCGAGATATGCCACGCGACCGGCTTCCTTAATGGGGGCGCGCGCAAACTTTGGCTTCATGAACTGCGCCCAGGTGCCATTGTTCGCCTGCTGGCCAGCGTAGTAGGATTCGGAGCCCTCCGCCTTCGGCATTCCTGCTGCAGAATTCACGCCAATCTGTTCGGGATCCACGTCGCGGCATATGACCATTTCGCCTCTCGTGGGAAATGTCGCACTCGTGGCGCTCTGCGGCGCGGCGGGTGAGCGATCATCTTTGATCGATTCGGCGCGGTCGCTGTTTGTCCTGCGATTAGCCACTGCTGCCTACACTTTCCTTGCACGCGCGTCGCACCTTTCGCTATCCTTTTTCGCAGCCGTCTTTTTCCGCTTCGGAGTCGGGATTTTGCATTCAATGGCGAAGGCCACGCAGTTGGTGCATGGCACACCGAGGCTCGCGGCATCGCATCGGACCTGTAGACGTGAGTTGGTGGACGCGCGCGACGGTCGCGGAGTGGATTACCTTGCGCGCATGGCATGTCTGAGTATTGTCAGCATAGCGTGCAGTGCATACACACGGAAGAGAACTCACTTCACAAGCTCGCGATGCGCGTTGTCTAGTCATGCACCGTTAGCCGGGATGCAGGCCGGCACCTCGCTGTTGTCCCACACACATACCGTCGGAATGATGGGTGACCGGGAATCTGGTCTTTCGGCGCGGTCGAGGAAGGCGCAGTGCCACCGCCGCCGCCGGGCGAGACCGTCGTCGAGGGCGCTCCTGGGTTCGGCGGATCGGGATTGGAGGTTGCGGCGGCGAGAGGGCGCGGTTCGGTCATGGTGAAGCTCGATGAATGGCGTTGTGACAGTGGTGGACGCGGATTCACAGGTGCAAGGCGCTGCTGGCCATCGTCGGGCGGTTGCGACTCGTCGACCGACGCTGCGTCGTGGTCGGGGGCGGGTGTCGCGGGCTGCGAGCGCAGTGGGAGCGCGAGGTGTTGAAGCTGTGTAGAGTGCATGTGAGCCGGCAAGGATCCAGGCCACTCGTTAGCGTTTGCGGGGGATCTTGGTATTATTTACCAGACGCACACACCCGTGCTCAGCGGCTGTCTATATGCTCTTGTACTCATATGCTGCCACCCGTCGCTTGGCCCGTCATGCTACCTGCCTCGTTACCCTGTCTGCTCCGGCGCCCTCCGACTACAGCATCCCTCCCTGAACTACATGTACTGTACTGGAGGTGAAGTGCAGCCTCGAGAAGATGCCTCGGCGATTCTCTGCTTGTCCCTTTCCTCCCACCTGCTTCCGTTCCGTTTCTTCCTACACGCACACCATGGCATTCATCATCACCATCAGGCAGCCATCCAAGCCCTTTGCACGAATGCACCGCACGGTGTCTGCTCGATCTGGACCGCCTCCCACGCTAGCCAATGTAGCTGCCTCTCAGGCCAAGATCCACTCGGTTCCTGGCATTCGTGCTACTCCTCGTGCTGTTTCCCTCTCTGGCACACGTTGCAGACAATGGATGCCACCTCTGCACAGAAGCATCGACTTGATTGCAGTGTCTGGCCGCTGATCTTGGACAGCCACATTCTGTAGCATTGCACGCATTCATCACCCCGCGGAATGAGCATGCAGAGTGCCAAGCTGGCTCTAGATCCGACTGATTTCCCCCAGGGCTGCGCTATACCCTACCATCTCTGATCGCAATGCAATTCTCCACACGCCAGCAGGCAAGGTGCAGATCGGTGTGCGAATCTCCTCCACAGCCTCCACAATCAAAGCAAGCTTCTCGTGTAAGCTTGAAGTGCTGGATCGCGAAATGTCCCGCGTGCGACGCCATGGCTGGTTTGGCATCATGACAATTAACTTCTTACTGAGGCTCGCCGTCTTCAGCCACATCTGGTAACGAACCCGCCAATTGCATCACTCTCATTGGTCATCGCTCGAACGGCAGACAAACTTCACCTGGGCCTTCCTCCACGTGGGATGGAGCCATGAGTTTGAGTTGGTGCATGGTTGTCTCCTGCTCGAACAGTATGCGATCGTCTATAACGGCTTGTTGGCAAAGCCCAGAGCTGCCGGGGCATGTGCCTCTGACGAGAAGTATCAAGTCGACGGATTTTTGATCTTGACATCTTTACCGCAGGCGACCGACACAGTGACCTGCAGCGAAGTTCTTCATTACGCAAAGGTATTTTCCCATCGCGGCGGTGACCATCAAGCTGGCCACCATATCGCATGCTGTGAGCCTGCGAGTAGCCTTGAAAGAGAGGCAGCGATTGCGAGAGAAAGGCTGACGCTGTGCATCTGACCCATTGGCATTGATGGCAATATGTTGCAGACTCAGAGAACATTGATTGTGAAGAGTTCAACAAACCTCTATAGCTGTCAAGCTGTATAGCTCCTCTGCGGTAAATCGTTCCTCCACAGACCTCGGCACGAATTCCTCGCCAAAGCCCCGCCATGGCATCGATACGTGCAATTCTGACTTCGTCAATCTTGCTTGGCGAAACACATACAGAGCATCAATTTTGATAGGGCATTTGTTCATAGATTGAGCGTGGGTTTTCATATTCACTGACCAATCAAGCAAACAATGCTCTGGAAGTCTGAGCACCCAGATCTCGACAGTAAGCAGCACGCACAGACACAAGTCGACGACAGAGCTGATCCCTGCCGAAAGTTCCCAGCGATGTGACGACTTGGGAATGGGCATTTGAATCGACACAGTACTCGCCGATGCAGTATGCAAAGGCAGGCACACTTGGGTTTTACGAAAACGCCATTACGAAAGAACGCTTGGACTACTCTCAAGTCAAAGATGTTGCAACGAAACTAAGCACTGCGTTGGTACGCAAGTGTGGACTTCTACCTGGAGATACTGTGTCTATCCTGGCGACAAACACGGTTTGGTACCCAGTGGCCCTGTGGGCTACTATTCGAGCCGGCGGACGCATCAATGGAGCATCTCCAGGGTATAACGTCGAGGAAATGACTTACGCGTTGAAGACTGCCAAAACGAGAATCCTGTTCACCCTACCGAACTCGCTTGATGTTGCTGTCGCAGCAGCCAGAAACGCTGGTATTCCAGCAAGTCAGGTGTTTCTGCTCGAAGGAAGCAGACAAGGCTTCTCGAACATTCAAGATCTCCTTCAAATAGGTTCGAGCCATGCTCCAGATCGCCCGTACAGCATACCATCAGGGAAGACCAATAAAGAAATATGCGGATACCTCAACTTCAGTTCCGGCACAACCGGCCTCCCCAAAGCAGTAATGCTCTCTCACCACAACCTCATTGCGCAATGCCACCAGCTTCGCCAACTCCAAGTCGTCGAACCAGGCGAACGTCTCCAAGCACTCGCCGTCACGCCCCTGTTCCACATCACCGGCCTCGTCCGATACATCCACTATCCCATCTTCATGAACGGCATCTCCATCATGCTGCCCTCCTTCGACATGGACTCCATGCTCCGCACCATAATCACCTACCGCATCCGCGAACTCATCCTCGTCCCACCCATCGTCATCCGCATCGTGCGCGACCCCATCGTAACCCAATACCTCCCTTCGCTTCAAGGAATCGTCAAACGCTGGTCCTCCGGCTCCGCCCCCACCCCACCCGAAATCATCGCCCTGCTGCAGAACAAGTTCCCCAACACCGGGTTCCGCCAAGGATACGGCGCGACAGAATCGACTGTTTGCATTTGCTGTCATCCTCCTTCGCATTACGATTACCAATACGCCACGACAGGCGGGAAATTATGCGCCAACACCGTTGCGAAAGTCCTCTCACTCGACGAACCCACTCAGCTCCTCGGCGCCAACGAAACGGGTGAAATCTGTGCTCGAGGCCCGCAAATCGCAATGGGATATCTCGATCATCCCACTGCTACAGCGGAGACATTCGACACGGAAGGATTTTTCCACACGGGAGATGTAGGATTCATCGATTCTGATGGGTGGATCCATATCTCCGATCGCATCAAAGAAATGATCAAAGTCCGAGGACAACAGGTCGCTCCGGCGGAATTGGAAGATGTTTTGCAGGGGCATCCGGCCGTGGAGGATTGTGCGGTGTTGGGGGTGGAGGATGCGTATTCGGGGGAGAAACCGAAGGCTTATGTTGTGGTGCGGAGGGGTGGGGGGTGGGAGGGGAGTGAGGCGTTGTTGGGAAGGGAGTTGTTGGAGTATGTCAAGGAGAGGAAGAGTCGGTATAAGTGGTTGCGGGAGGTGGAGTTCACCGAGGGGATCCCGAAGAGTCCGACAGGGAAATTGTTGAGACGGGTGCTCAAGGTGGGGGATAGGGATGTTGGGAGGGTGAGGGGCGTGGTCGTGAGGGAGAGAGAAGGGGAGAAGGCGAAGTTGTAGAGGTAGATAGTGTTGAACACGTGACAAACCGTGGTGGGTGGTCGCGTGGCGCTTCAATGATGGAAAGGATGTTGAAAGACGGCAGCTGCAATGAGACCGGTGGTAGTTGTGCTTGTTTGAATCGAGCGTGCTGCAGCGTGTCAAGCTCAACCTCTGACTACTTTTCTGCATCTCCATCCCGTCTCTAGTTCTATCCGCACTCGGCCGGTTGCCTACATATACATAATTCTGCCTCGATCCCCAGCGAAGCTGTTTTCAAAGCGGTGAGGGCAAAATTACGACCAACCCTGGTCAGCACCCGGAGACCGAAATCTTGCGACATTGCGCCATCGTGTTCCAGTTGCACCATGATGCTGGGACGGGTTGGAACATCACTTTATTATGTATACTGTACTGTAGATATCACAGAAGTCGAAGCAGTGCACTTCGCAACACAACATTGATGTGTTTCCATGTAATGTATTGTATCGATTGGGCCAGTCTGCAAGCATGTGACAGCAGTACAAAGAAAAAGAAAATGGGAGAGGAATAGTGTAGTAAGAATACCTTCCAATCCAACGTACATAGTAATGCGGAATGGCGGGGGTGTGTGTGTGTGTGTGTGTGTGTGTGTGTGTGTGTGATGATGATGATGATGCACACAGTCTTCTGGCAACCTTGTCGCTGGCTGGGGGAGCTTGGCTTCCCACTAAACCCTTTTCGCTTCCTCTCTCTCTTCTGCCCCTTCTGATTGGCTCTCGCTCGGTTTCCTTATCTCTTGACCCTTCTTCGTGTACCTCTTTTGAGACATTTCTCTCTAGTAATTGTTACGTTAAATTACCATGGAAGTTTGCGCTTGTGTTCAGCGTTTCTTTCCCAGATCGCTGCCGTTTCAACGTCAGATTTGGATGCGTCGCTTGGCGGGCAGGGCAGGGCCGGGTGTGGGTGGGTTTTGTGCGAGGGTGTATATCTCTCGCCCACGTTCGCTTTTTCTGGGCCCCGGCGATATGATGATGAGGCATTATCACTACTTTGCGCCCTGGTTTTTTGTTTTTTTTTATTATTTGGGGGCTTGATTGTTGCAAGTGACGAGTGAGTGAGTGAGTGGTTTGTTCGACCATCTTTGCGAGTCTGGTGGACGAGGCCATTTTCCATTCGATTCCCCCGATGAAATGACCCCCAAGACCCTCGATCATCTCATCTTTCTCGCCGCCCTCAGCGGACCTGCTGAACACGCCTAGTGAGCCTTGCCACGAACGGACTGCGCTCCTCCTCTCCTCCTCCTCCTCCTCCTCCTCCTCCTCCTCCTCCTCCTCCTCCTCCTCCTCCTCCTCCTCTGATAAGCAATCATATCATCACGCTGCACTGGTAAACCTTGGTCATTATTGATTATTACATTACATACTGGCGACACTCGCATCTGGCTCCGCTCCTGCATATCTCTCCAGTGGACGAGGTGCCACGCGGCGGCCTGTCGTGCCTATCTCCATCTTCACCTATCAGCACGCGACGTCCACGCCTTCCGCCACTACTACTACTCGAGCGGACATGGCCACAGCGATCGCCATCGCCCCCATGGCCCCACGACCGTCTCCTCGTCCCATTGCCGCCTGGTCGTCTCCCAAACCACAACAGCCGGGCGAGGGCAAAGAGAACCGGCCGGCGTTGAAGCAAGTCCACCACAGCAGCACCACGCCACCCGCCAAGGCGAGGAGGGAACGGCCGTGCGACGGATGTAGACGCCGCAAGTCCAAGTGCGTGCTGCAAGAGAACCGCAAGTGCGTTCTCTGCGAGTTCCACAAACAGGAATGCACGTTTGTGGAGAACGCGCAGCCCAGGAAGCGCAAAGCCCCCGACGATGATGCATCCAAGAACGAGAGTAGTAGCCCCATGATGAAGAAGACTCCCGGCTCGCAGCAGCGTAAAGCAGTCGCTGTTCCTGCTCCCGTCCGAGCCGTTTCTGTTCCTCATTCGGATTCTGTGTCACGACCCGTCTCCACTCAGCCCTCGATGCGGAAGCCTTTTGCGGTCGACGGGTCGTTGAGCTTGCAGAGACATCGACACTGCAAGTACTTGGGACAGACGACGCCGTTGGATGCGTCGCTCATCGCACTGGGCACGTTCAACGACAAGAACGAGACCCAGTCACGGCTCGGCACGCTTCGTCAAGTGACCAGCACCGAGTATTTTAGCACACATGACGATGCAAGTGTTCCCATACCGGATGACGAAGCTCGTGCCTTGAAAGATATCGAGCAGGTCGTTGGCAGCCACGGGCCTGCCCTTATTGATATCTACTTCCGCAATGTCCATCCTAGCTATCCCATCATTCAGAAGCACGCCTTTCTCGATCGACACCGACATGGCGACCGGCACTTCAACCCACCGTTACTCGCTGCGATGTACTTGCTGGCACTGGGCTGGTGGGACAACGACCCGGCACTCGCCTCACATCCGAAACCAGACGTGACGAGACTGGAAATCATCGCCATGACGAGCTTGACGATAGCCATGCAGAGGCCGAAAATTTCTGCTGTACAGGCGGGGCTGTTGCTGCTGCAACGTGCAAAGGCCAGCACCTGGGGATTGAGTGTCCAGCTTGTCGCACTCGGTCAAGACATTGGCCTTCACCTCGACTGTTCCGACTGGTCAATACCACGCTGGGAGCGACTACTCCGCAAACGCCTCGCATGGGCCCTCTACATGCAAGACAAGTGGAGCGCTGTCATCTACGGCCGCCCCTCCCACATCAACGCGTCCGACTGGAACGTCCCACCACCCACTTCTGATGACTTTGACGAGAACATCGACCCCAACAACACTTCAACCTCCTCCTCCCCCTCTCCCAAAGAAGAAGAAGAAGGAGGAGGAGGAGGAGGAGGAGGAGGAGGAGGAGAAGGAGAATCCGCGGATGAAGAAGAAACCTACTCCACCAAAGGCCGCACCGTCTTCATGCAAATGATCTCCCTCACAGCCATCATGGCCGAAGTGTGCGAAACCTTTTACAGCGAAAGCGCCAAAGCCCAATTCGCCCAAGCTGGTCGTTTCGCCACCCAACTCGTCCTCAACCGCGCCAAACCCGTGCAGTTGAAACTCAAAGACTGGATCGCCAAATTACCGGCTTCTTGCAAAATGGACAGTTTCACGCCGGGCAAACTCTCCCCGCAAGGCTATCTCCATCTGGCGTATTTTGCGACCGAGATTAGCATTCATCGGAGAATTGTGCAGTCTTTGGACAACACTACCTCTTCCACCACCCAACACCCGCAACAACAAGCAATTTCAAACATCTCCCCCCACCTCCTCCTCATCTGCCGCAGCGCAGCCAAAACCCGCCTCGTTTCCGCCCTCGACTTCGCCAACCGCCTGAAACCCGAACATTTGCAAAGTTTCTGGTATTTCCCTTCTTCGTCCAACTTTGCGCTGATTGGAACGTTTGGTGCGTTGTTGATGAGTACTGCGCCAAGTCGAGAAGAAAGTCTATTCTATGCGTGTCGCTTGAATGAGTTTCGGTGGACGTTGACCGTTTCGCTGCCAAAGGCCAGGTGGATTGAGAGGGCGTTGGAGATTTTGGGGGCGACGGGGGAGTTGGTGAGGAGGGTTGGGGAGGGGAAACCGGAGGGGATGGCGATGGGGATGGGGATGAGTGGGGTTGGAGGGATGGGGATGGGGATGGGAATGGGGATGGTGCAAGGGCAGCAATATGGACTGGTCCTGCCACAGCAATACGGACCATATGGCCCGTACACACAGCCCCAGGCACAACCACCGTACGGTCGGTTCGAAAGGAGAGAAGAATTTCACGAGGATGAAGAGGAGGAAGAAGAAGAAGAAGAAGACGATGACGACGACGACGGAATGTATGAAGGGGAAGAGGAAGAGGAAATGGAAATGGAAATGGAGTAAACAGGATTTTCAACATTTGAGAATCTGAAAGGTCGAGAGAAAAGCCTTTCTTCTTCTTCTCGCGGGACAGACCAAGGGGGTGGGGGGGGGCGGGGGGTTTGGTTCGTTGGTCACTCCCGTGTTGAGTGAGTGAGTGAGTGCGAGCGAGCGAGACATGCGGCCGATTCTTGTTGTTGTTGTTGTTGTTGTTGTTGTTGTTGTTGTTGACGAACGTTTTACGATCGAGATATGAATATGAATATGGGATGCATGGCTAAAGTAGGTGGATAGGTGGGTGGGTGGGCAGGGATTATGGGGTTTGGGGGATCGGGAATTGGGGGAAATAGCGATACAGGATATGGATATATAGATTTCTACGACATTGGGGGTTGTCGGTGTCGGTGTCGGTGTCGGTGTCGGGATCAGACGAGACGAGATCCAACAGGGAGGGAGGGAGGAAGAAGGTTCGAGGAGAATGTGACACATACACACACACAAAACGACCTTCTGTCGATCAATCAATCAATCAATCAGTCTATCATTACTTTTCTCATTCAATGGTCATCATCAACTTTCATCGTCTAGTGTCTCTTTGGGTTGAAAATTATCTTTCTCTACTTACGCAACAGTGCATTTGAATGGAAGACCACAAGGTCCCTTGCTATCATCGTCATCTGTCTTTTTCTCTTGCGGCGCCGTCTGTTTCTGTTGCTGCTGTTGTTGTTGTTGTGATGTCTGTCCTTCGGATTTCAAATTACTACTCCCCGCACCAGCGACAGCGGCAGTAGTAGTGGATCCATTCGGACCACCCGCTGCTGCTGCTGCTGCTGCTGCTGTACCATTCTCCTGCTTCCCCGCAGCGCTGCCATCTAGTCATGCGAAGTTGACGCGGGAGACGGCCTCGTAGAATTGCTTTCCGTGAGCTTGGGCGAGCTCGATTTCCTTGGCTGAAGGCTGGCGGGAGCCGTCGGCGCCCGAGAAGGTTCCCGCGCCCCAGGGACTGCCGCCGCGGACTTCGGAGAGGTCGGAGAGGAGGGCGAAGGTGGTCTTGTAGCCGAGTGGGACGTAGATGAAGCCGTGGTGAGCGAGGGTGCTCATGGCGGCGATGGCGGTGGATTCTTGGCCTCCGCCGAGGGTGCCGGTGGAGATGAAGAGGCCGGCGTACTGTAATATGTGAGTACGACAAGGACAAAAGACATGGGGGTGGTGGAGATCAATGTGCCTACCTTGCCCCAGAAACCACCAGTCTGCCATTGGCCTCCCGTGCGGTCCCAGAAAGCCTTCCATTGTGCTGGGAAGTTACCGTATCGGGTGGGGATACCGAAGAGGAAAGCATCGTATTGCTCGAGTTGCTTTGGGTCGGTGAGGACGGGGTAGCTGGGCTTTGCAGGAGCGTGCATCTTGCCGAGGACTTCTTGGGAGAGAGTCTCTTCGACTTGGTAGATGTCGACCTGGCCGCCAGCAGCCTTGATGCCTTCGGCCTCCGCCTCGGCCAGCTTGGTGACATGGCCGTACATGGAGTACTATTGTTAGAGATTCGTGGTCAGCTTCTTCCCTTGCGTAGGAGAAGAGAGATTTGGAGTTGGGGGGATGAGGACTTACGAAGAGGATGGCGATCTTGGGAGCCATTGTGAGTGCTTGGAAGCTGTGTTGATTGAGAGGAGTGTACGTGTAGGCGGGATCGAGCAAAAAAGTCGGTGGGGAAGACGAGCGAGGTGGAAGCAGACCGTTCCCCCTTCTTTATAGTCTACAGTAGTACCACTTCTCGTTGCAGCAAGCAGTGCTCCTCCTGCTCCTCCTGCTCCTCACAGCTCATCATGGCGCAAGCGAACATAGCTTCGTGCATCCCGTCATCGGCTCCCAAAGGTGCAGTTGGAGTAGCCCGACATGGTGGATTAGCAGCATCGAGGCCCCCGCGCTAACGGAGAAAGGGGGGTTTACTGGCATTTGTAATGCTGCATAATATAAGTGCATTGGCGAACTGTCGAAGGAGTGCCTGCGGGTGATCGCCGGGCCTGGCTGGATGATGCTTTGTCAATATCGTCTAATGGCTCGGCGACCTCCCGCGGACCAATTCCGGCTTGCAAAGCAACCAGACTCTCCTCCAAGACATGGAGTCTGCAAATTTTGGCTGCTGATGACGTCGGGTGTGAAGCTGCGGGCAAGCGACGTGATGTGATGAACCGTGTCGACTCTGTCGAGAGAAGTAGTGTCGAGCGGGGAGACGTGGGGACGTGCATGTGGTTGAAAACTGCATTTGCAAAGGCGAGGCGTCAGGCAGGAAGCGGGAGGACGGGGGCCGAAAGCTTAGAAGGTGCCACTACGAATTTCAGCTGTATTAACACCGCCTCTAGCTATATTACTCGCTATATTACTCGCTATATTACTCGCTATATACTCGCTATATTACTTGCAGCCGACTTATAGCATGCCTCGCTAGACTGTTAATTATAGCGACTAGCATAACTTTATTAAGAAATAGGTAGAGGCTAGCGTACTACGTACTACTATCGTTTCTAACCTCCGTAATTAGGGTATTGCTATATTATAGCGTACCCTCGCTCGGAACCTCGCGCTCTAGAACCTTAACTATAATCGTCGTATTAATTATCGCCTAAATAATTAAGAGTTGCTATGCCTATAAGTTACCTAGACCTTCTACTTCCTATATACGACTAACGAGAAGGCTATAACTATTCTCGAACGCAAAGGCTTCCGAATTAGCGTCTACTACTATACTACTATACGTAAAGAGCTTAGTCTATAGAAGCGTAAAGATAGCTATAAATATAAGAAATAAGAGCTAGAAATTGCGAAGGTATTATAAGGCAAACTATAGAAGTCTATAATTAAGTTATTTAGTAGGCGGCATCTATATACGTATTTAAGGACGAAGTATAATATTATTAGACGGTAAGTTACGCTTATACTATTGCCGTACCGTAGCTATAGTAGTAGTACTAATTATAACTTCTAGTAATCGCGTCTTCGCTATATTAAAGGCACTAAACCCCGAAGGCCTATAGAAGCGTATCGAGCAGATTAGGGAATACTATAGCGCTATTATTACGCCTAAACTATTCTTCGCAATCTTAATTAATATATACTATAAGTTCGAGTACTAGGGTATCTAAATCTATACTGCTATTAATATTTATTTACGCTATATTATATAGATTTATATCGGAATTACTAGCTATATAGCTATATTAGTTCTCGCTTAATATATCTAAACCCTATATGCTACTCGAACGGTACTATAAATAGTTAAATCTAATTATAGTATAGAGACAATTCTAGCTACTAACTGCTACTATATAGTTCGGAAGGCTTATTATAAGGAATCGTAGGATCTAGCTACTACGCCTATCTAGCTAACCTTTTACGAGGTATTTAAATATAGTACGAGTAAGATAAACTAGCGCATTAAGGCATAGTAGAATTAATAGGTACCTACGCTAAGTAGCTAGCGTACGTACTTCTATAAACTTAATAATAAAGGCCTCTTTAATAATAGATTAAAGGCTAATAAAATCGCGTTTCTCGCTATATATATACCGATTATGCGATACGAGGTTTATTAGTTTATTAATATTTAGAACTACTATAAGATCCGGAAATAAAACAACCGTCCGCATTTAATTCTAGGCATTCTATATAAGCTATTATATTATCCTAAGCTTTATAAGGCTAGTAATTAAGGGCTACTACTACCTAATAGTATATTAGACGATATTAAGGAAGAACTACGTAGTTTCGGTAAGACTACTTATAGCTATAGCGCTAAGTACTTGCTAATAGTATTTAGATCTCGATACCTACCTTCCTAAGAATACGCTATAGTAGTGCTATACCGCTATAAAACCGTATAGTTTTAGGCTGCCGATTAATAGTAGTACGATTAACCCTAAAGGTAACCGCATTTACCGCCTTACGTATTTATAGCTACGTACCTTAATCGATAATTACTTAGTAGCTAATTAACTGCCGGTTTTAAACGAACTCGATAAGCCTCTCGTAGCTTATAACTAGGTACCTAGGTAATACGTAAATAGGGCGTTTAGAGAAACTAGTAATTAGCCGGTTATTAATAAAGATATAGGGTTAATTAAGTTCGCTAACTTTCTATAGTTTAGCGTATTACGTAGCGTATAAAACTCTTCTCTACCCCGCTACGGTACTATAGCGCTACGAACTATTATCGAATAATTCCTCGCTTCCTTACCTTTACTATACTCTATCGCTATAAACGACGATATAGCTACCTAGGGCCCCTATTGCGCTATTAATAGCAATAATTATACTAGAATATACGGCCGATACGCCTTCTATAGCGTATATAGCCTAAAGAATCCGAATCTACCGGCTAAATAGTTCTATTATAAGCGCTTAATATACTTAGGCGCTATTAGCGCTATTAGTAGTACTATCGCTACGAGTATACCGCCTATAGTAGAACCCCTAGAATTCTAGGCATTTCCTACTATAGCGGCGTATACTAATAATAACCGTAATACTACGAATATACGGTATAGGTTAAAGCCTAGTCCTAACGCTAGTTTAAAGTTACTTAGTTATCGTAAACTAATACCTACTATAGCCGCTATAGAGCTATAGAAGAAGGCAATTAAGCGGTTTAATTATAAGGTATTACTATACCGCTAGTTAATTAAGGTTTCGTCTAATAAGAACATTAATACTTAGAACTATAAGGATACGGACGTTAACGAGCTATACTTCTAAATAGTCGATTATTAGAACGAATATAAATTTAATTATGCTAATACTAACTTAATAGACTTTATTATTACCTGCCGTCTTCGACTAAAGAACTTTAAGACCTTTCTACTATAGAATATTAAGGATTTCTACGACATTATATTTATTATAGGCTTTAATAAGGACTATTAACCTATAGAGATTAATCCTCTAGCCTATTAAGATAAGGATATTAAAGAGGCTATACTAGCCTTTAGAACCTAATATAAGGCGAATAATAGCTATACTATTAGAATACTAATTTAAACGATTAAGCACTTATTAACGAAGAAGCGGTAGCGTGCGAGTACGGTACCTAGCGAGCCTATAGATTAATATAATTAATATAATTAATATAATAGTATTATAACTAGTATTAAGTAGGATAATACGACTCTAGATAGCAAGATAATTAAGATTAAGAAACCCTCCTTTATAGAGATAGTCTCGAATCGTAATAAGCTACCTATATACCTTAATTTAACTAGAGACGATAACGATAATTAGCTAGCTAATTAAGAGGCTAAGAATACCGCTAATTAAGAGCTAAATAAGCTAGATATAGAAGAGCCTAAGAAGGCAATTAATGCTAATTAGTAATAAAACGAGCTAGCTAATTAGAGGACTAAGAATACCTCTAAGCTAGCGTTAAAGCGTTAGAAGGCTTAGGTTTTAGTAATATATATATTAACTAGGAAAAGTGCGAGGAATTAATAGTATAGCTAGAGGCACTACTTATAGCGACTTATAGGCGACTCGTTATACTAGATATATACTAGGCCTTCGCTTATATAGCTATCGCGCGTATTAAGGCTATAGACGTTTCTTTAGTATAGGCTAGAGGCACTTATAGTAACTCGTAGGCGACTCGCTATATCGATTATTTAGAAGTATAGAGCTAGGGGATTTTAAATTATTACTTATAGGCGTACTATTATTATTTAGCTATATACTTAGCGAGGAATAGGCTCCTTACGCTAGCTATTAGGCTAGATCTTCTTCTATAGCGTATAGGCATCTCTAGACCTATTATTAGCCTTACCTCTTAGCTAAACTAGCTATATATTATATAACTTAATCTACGTAGTCTAATCGTCTAGCCTAGTATATAGTGCCTTATTCTCTTCTTTTAAACCCTCTACCTTACGCTATACTATAATTAGTATATTCTCTAGCCGAGCGAGTCGCCGTAGAGTATCGTAGGGGTTACTATTATTATTATTATCTTCTTCCGACTCTTCTTCCTTACTAGCCTTATAGTTACCCTTACTATAGCGCTTGCAATAAGCGTATATAATCGATTCGTCTCCTTCTCTAGCCTTAAATACTATATAGGTTATATTATAGCCCTTACGCGAGCACTAATAGTACGGGTTCGGCGCTACTACTTCTTAATTAGTCTCTATTATCCTTCTAGTAATACTCTACTTATTTAGGTTATTATAAGCCGTCTTCTTTATCTAGCTATTCTTTAAGACTGCTTTATTAAGCTAGCGCTACTATTTCTTATTATTAATAAACTAGAAGTCGGATCGATTCGTAGTAGTAGGTTTGCGAAGGTATATAAAGGCGGCGGAGAGTAGTAAAGGAGCGGTAGTACTAGAAATCGATAAGTATACTATAAGTACGTAGTAGTACGGACTTCTACTTACCTAGAGGCTACTAGTACGTCTCCTATTCTAGCTTCTTCGCTAAACTTAGTTAAGGTTAAGATATCGCTAGCTAGCAGTTATAGTATAAGTAGTATAGTAGTAGCGGTAGTAGCGAGTAAACTATAAGTTATTAGCGACGATAGCGACGTAAGAAGACGCTAGCGCGCTTACTAAGTACGTATTAAAGGTGCTATATACCGTTTATAGGAGGTTGTCGCTAAAGTAATAGTACTAGCGCTACTAAGAAGGCTATATTGCGATAGTAATAGTAAACGGCGCTATAATATAGTAATTAAGCGCTATTGTTATTAATGCGATAATGCGATAGCGATAGCGACAATAGCGGCGGCGACAATAGTAGTTATTATAGCGAGTAAACAGTAAGTTAAGCCGGAATTGACGTAGTGGCACCTACTAAGGTTTAGGCCTCCATACGGGAGTGCCTGCCGATTACTGAAACAGCCAAAACTCGTGGGAGTGATCATCTATTGAAGCCTTTTGCAAGCACCGTCGAGCACTGTCAAGCCGCAGTACAACCTTCTCGGCCATGGCAGACGACGACGACGAAGACGACTACCTGAACATGACCTTTGAAGAAGCACCAACCAAAAAGGAAACTTCTCTCCAACGAACAGCTCGCCTCAAAAAAGAAGCCCTTGAGCGTGGCAAAATCAAATCCAAAGCCGAACGAGCAGAAGAAGACCGACAGAAGCTCGAAACTGCTCTCGCCACCCAACTCGACAGCTCCAACAAAGGCGCCAAGATGATGGCCAAAATGGGTTTCAAGGGTGGCGCGCTCGGCAAAACTGAAGGCGCCAGAACCCGGCCCATCGAGGTTCAAATCAAAGATGATCGCGGCGGGATTGGAATGGAGAATCATCGCAAGCGCAAAATTCGCGAGGCGGCTGAGGCGAAGGGTGTGCAGGAGAAAAAGGTCAAGCTTACTGCCGACGAGTATCGCGAGCGGAATCGGCAGGAAGTCGAGCAGAAGCGATTCGAGGGGCAGATGTGGTCTGCCATGAGAACGGTGGAGGGGTTTGAGATGGAGGATGTGGCGACTCCTGTAGAGAGAAGTGCTGAAGTGGGTGCTGGTGAGATTGGGTCGAAGAAGGTGGCGAAGAAGGAAATGCCACTCCAGTCGGTGAATGTGCTATGGCGTCCGCTTGTCAAGCAGAGACTTGAGAAGGATCGAGAGCGACGCATGCGTTATGATCTGGATCAAAGCCTGTCGCGACACAGAGATTACACGACGGCTGATGACGATGAAGACTTGGCGTATGGGAATGAAGTTGAAGAGGACCTGGAAGAAGAAGATCCGGAACTGGATGCGTTTGAAGCTCTGCCTGTGGAGGAGAGGCTGGAAAAGATCTTGGCTTTTCTCCGTGAAAAGTATCACTATTGCTTCTGGTGCAAGTACCGCTATGCCAGTGCCAAAGCCATGGCCGAGGACTGTCCAGGCCTCACAGAGGACGAGCATGGATAGTGTTTACTAGGAGGCGGTAGATGCACAAGACTGAACGAAATATGTTGTTATGCAAGGCACAACTTTTATGTAGCCACAATCGGCCAATCATATCACGTCAAAGCGCGTCGCCAAACGCGTTCCTCAACTTCCCATCTTCACGACTCACCCACTTCCTTTGTCCAGCAATCATGGAATACGAAAAATGCTATGTCTTCGAGCCAGATGAGGACCGACCGACCAAGAGAAGACGTACAGAGCCTCAAGGCTTGCAGGCATCCTGGAATCTAAGGAAGAAAGCATACCATCAAGCATGGAGTGCACAACAACGACGCATCAACGAAAGGCTCGATACCATCAACTCATCTACAGTCAACGAGATCGCAGTGTTCCTAGATGGATTTTCTGCTGAAGAACCCAGCACGCGCATCCCGACAGGTCTCATCCTCGCCGGGCCAAATTCTGCTTTGCGCAATTCCATCGCCTCTCAAATCTCCAGTGTGGACGCGAATTCGGCGACCAAGAGGTGTTTCGTGTCACTGTCATCAAGTTCTGGAGGAAATCTGAAAGCGCTGCTGAAGGCAATCATCCAGAAGGCTACCTCTGCGACTTCCGCGGATGATGATGGTGACGAGCTGGAAGAGACTTCCACATCTCGCAAAGGACCGAAGCGTCTGAATTATGATTTGCAGATCTTGTGCGATTACGTGCAAGAGCGACAGCTACAGCAAGTCGTGATTGCCTTTGAAGACACGGAAGCTTTTGATGCCAATCTGCTGTCAGAACTGATTGAACTTCTCACGTGCTGGCGGGATCGGATACCATTTGCTTTTCTGCTGAATGTGGCAACCTCGGTGGAATTCCTACAGCAGAGACTGTCCTCGGCCGCTGTCAGATCTCTCGACGGCAAGCTATTCGATGCCGCAGTCTCAACAGACGAAGTCGAGCAGGTTTTCGAGGTGCTCACCAGTCCAGAATCGGAGCTCTGGCTGGGTCCGAACCTGGCATCAATGATGCTCGAACGGCAGAGCGACTATATCCAAGGCATCGATAGTCTGGTACAAGCTACACGCTACGCGTACATGTCACACTACTACGCAAACGCCATGAGTCTGCTGCTGAACCCCAAGATCACATTCGAAGACATTCCGAGAGACCACTTTGAGGCTCTGCGCAATCTGCCCACTTTTCGCGACTATGCAAGACAATTACTCGATGATGGAGAGACGGAGCAAGTACGCGAACTTCTCGACTCGGATCACGCTCTTTTCGACTTTGCAAAGAAGAGCGTCATGGTCGGACGACAATCACTTGCCCACACCATGGAAGCGACAGAAGCAGTCAGAAAAATCCAAGCATGTTTGCCGTCTACCCAAGTCTCCTCCCGGCCAAGCTTATACATCCAAGCCCTCTCAGGCAAGCTCACAGATTCAACCCTCATCAGATCGCTCCTCCTGGTAATCCGCAAATCCCCCTCCGACATAACCCTCCAAATCGTCTCCCGATTCCACACCATGACCCTCTCCAGCCCCGCGAAAACCGAACTCCACGCAATCGAAACCTCTCTCAAAACCCTCCTCCTCACCACAGCCCACGAAACTTCCTCCTCCTCGTCGACCACCACCACCACCACCACCACCCAACCCCTCCGCAGCCAAGACGACATCGCAAACTCCACCCTCCGCACCACAATCGTCGCCCAAAAAGTCTCTCTCAGCAAACAAATCTCCTCTCTCTCCGCCCGCGACTCCGCCTACACAACCCTCGTCCGCCGCCTCTCGACACTTCTCGAAACGTATTTTTCTCAGAATCTCATCGGCATCAAAGAACTCGTGTTTCACGAAATTTTCGTCTATGACGCGCGATCTCCATATCGAGAAGTCTTCATGCCGAGGCCCAGGCATGCGGTTGAGCGCGCGTTGGGGAATCCGCATGATTATTTGGATTGTGCGTGTTGTGAGCCGGGAACCTTGGGGAAAGAGGATGGCGAAGGGGAGGAGGGTGGGTTGGTGGGGACGCAGCCCGGGACGGCGGTGTTGTATCAGTTGTATTTGGAGTCGGGGGCGTTGATGAATGTTCATGATTTGTGGAAGGCTTTTGAGGCGGTTGTTGGGGGTGATGATGAGGAGGAGGAAGGAGAAGAAGGAGAAGGAGGGAAGACTATGGCGTTGTTTCAGCGGGCGCTGGCCGAGTTGAAATATTTGGGTTTTGTCAAGACGACGAGGAGGAGGGTGGATCATGTTGCGAAGGTGGAGTGGTGGGGTTTGTAGCGAGGTGTTGTGTGTGTGTGTGTGTGTGTGTGTGTCATTTATCTAGAAATCATCGTCTTTTCTACTCCAGTCTGGTGGGCTTTGCCGGTTACGATCTTGCGAGTGTTCTATCCGTATAGACTTCGAGTTGCTTGCTTGCTGTGAGATGTTCGAACTCTGTAGCGCTGTCGCGATTCCAGCAATCCACCATTCCATCTCTTCCTTCAACAATCTCCGCAAAATCAATGACACGCCGCCGACTTGCTCGAACTCGTCCCCGCTCCGCTAAACATCAAATATCCGACTGTAGCTCCCACTCCCACGGCAATCATGATCCAGCCATTGTACGTCATGAACAGCAACCTAACACGCCAAACCCACGTCAGCAAATCACCTTTCTCTTTCTTTGCACACTTCTCCACAGTAGGGGTATGAAAGAGGAAGGAGAAGAATCTTACATGATAAAAAACGAATAAAACACTTGAAATCCGTAGAGCAGCGCTTTGATCAATTTGCCTTTTTGTTCTTCTGATGCGGATGCGTGTGTTCCTGGGATCCAGAGGAGTGAGCTTCGTTCGTTTTGGTGGAGTGCGGAGGGATGGGTATTATTATTATCATTCTCGTTCTCAGTGCTTGGGAGGTGGACTTTTTCGTTTTTGGGATAACGGGTAAGTATCTCAAATTTTTGGTCTTTCTTGAGAAGAGAACAAATGTCGCCAAGAAGAAGTGAAGAGGGGTGAGTCGTTGTTGTACAATTTCAGTTGGCAGCAGCAGCAGCAGCAAAGGAAAAAGGAAGAAAGGCGGGATAGATGGCATGCTGCGCGCCATAGTCCAGTTCATGTTTTGTATCTCCTCCTCATCTTCGTCGTCGGAAGACAGCGCAAGCAGAAACAGGAGAACACACGGAAGCCAAAAACAAAAACAAAACCAAAACCAAAACCAAAGCAATTTTTTCAGAAGGGGAAGAATACTCACGTCCACCACCCGTCCTTCTCTCCAGCCCTGCTTCATACCTCCTACTCGCCTCCCGCACGGCTTCATACCCCGCCGTAAGCGCCACCACGGCAGCCAGCGACCAGATCAGCGACCACGCGCCGGAAATCCTCCAGCTGGAAAAGACGATGCAGAGGTTCGACGTGTCCCACGTGAAGAGCATGTTCATGTTGCACATCATCGGCTCGTCGCCGCCCATGTGTCCGTGGTCCATGCCGGGCATGCTGTTGCCGTTGCCGTGGTCCATGTGTGCGTGGTGGTCCATTTTTGGGTGTTTGACGAGGTTGGATTCGGGGGTTTATTGTATGCCGAGGTGGTGGGGTGTGGTATGGGAGGAAGGAAGGAAGGAGGGAGGGAGAGGGGTGGAATGGAAGTGAGGTGAGATGCGAAATGGGGCTGTTATGGATCAGCTGAGACGAACTGGCCAGATACGATACTCTCCTGTTCTGTACAGTAATAATAAAGTGGGTTGGACAATATGTGCTCATGACCCTTGCCTTGCACATCCGATCCGGAGTAGTGAGGCGTGATCAGTGATCACATGCTGGCATGCACATCGGGAAAACTGTTCCTCCGAATGCCGGAATTTTCTCCAGGGTATGTGCTGTACAAGCTTCGAGTCTCCACATTAAATTTTTGGAGGGTCGAAGTAGTTAGAGCAGATCGAGCTGCGCTTTGGGCCAACTTCTTCTCGCTGTGATTGCATAATTCGCCCAACATGTCTTCCATGATCACATCGACGGCCTGGGTGCCCCGCGGGCACGCGGCGGCTTTTCCAACAAAATACAACATGGACGACGAAGAGTACGCGCGCATCGCGAAACTGGCCAAGCTCGAACTCGAGGATGCAAAAGATGATCTGGAGAAGGCGAGAGAGTCATTGAATAAAGTCAAAATGGGCGAGGTCACGGAAGAGGCGGCAAAGAATGGTGCTGAGCAGGACAGTGATTCTGACGACGACGACGATGATCATATTGCCAAAGACGACGATCTGGCAGAGTATGACATGGAGCACTACGATGATGAGCCAGATCTGCCAGATGCGGATGGAGAGGAAGAGGAGAATAATGGTATTTTCAGCAATATCAAGGCTTTGGCGTACCATGCGGATGGAGACAAGGATCCGTATTTGACGCTGCCGGAAGGTGAAGCGTCGGACGATGAGGAGAGGGAGGAGTTGCAGATCTTGCCCACAGACAATATGGTGTTGGCGGCGAGGATAGAAGACGAGGTTGCCCATTTGGAGGTTTACGTGTACGAAGACGAAGCGGACAATTTGTATGTTCACCACGACGTCATGCTTCCTGCTGTGCCGCTCTGCGTGGAATGGATTGGGATGAAAGTGGGACAGCCAGATGCTGGAGAGGGAGGCAATTTCGCTGCTGTAGGAACAATGGATCCGGACATCGAGCTCTGGGACTTGGACATCGTGGACTGCATGTATCCGAATGCTGTACTGGGGCAGGGGTCGCAGCAGCAAGAGGAGGCACCGAAGAAGAAAAAGAAGAAGAGCAAGAAGTCGAACGAGAACTACCATGTCGATGCTGTGCTGTCTTTGGCAGCAAACAGGAACCACCGCAATTTGCTTGCGAGTGCTTCAGCGGACAAGACGGTCAAGCTATGGGATCTGAACACTTGCACGGCAGCACACTCGTACGAGCATCACACAGACAAAGTGTGCGCGCTCGCATGGCACCCAACACAATCCGCGATTCTCCTATCCGGCTCATACGACCGAACAATCGTGGCAGCAGACATGCGAGTCAAAGACGGCAAATTCCCCCGCTGGGGCGTGGAAAGCGACGTCGAGCAAATCAAATGGGACCCCCACAACGAAAACAATTTCTACGTCAGCACCGAATCCGGCGTCCTACACTGCTTCGACGCACGCCAGCAACCTTCCACGCCCGAAAAGAGCAAGCCCCTCTGGCGCCTGCAAGCCCACGAAAGCGAACTCTCCACCTTCTCCCTCAACCCCGCCGTCCCCGGCTTCATCGCCACAGGCTCCACGGACAAAACTGTCAAGTTGTGGAACGTCACAGCAGATTCCGGACCCAGCATGGTCACTTCGCGAGACCTCGAAGTGGGCAAAGTCTTTTCTGCGAATTTTGCGCCGGATGATGAAATTGCATTTAGACTGGCTGTCGCGGGGAGTAAGGGTGCTGTGCAGATTTGGGATACGAGTACGAATAAGGCTGTGCGAGAGGCTTTTGCTACGAGGGTCAAGATGCCTGAGGGCGATGTGAAGGAGAGGCTTGTGGGGATTGAGCGGGATGATGAGATTGAGGAAGAAGAGGCTGAGGCGGAGGAGAATGGGGGTGAAGGGGGGTGGGAGTCGATGGAGGAGGATTAGAGGAGTTGGGAGAGATGTTGAGGATGAGGTGGCGATGCTGCTGCCGCACAGAAGGCGGGCTTTAGATACCATTTTGCTACGTGCCAGCCATACAGTCCATTGGAAGTTCGGATGTTTCAGACAGCTCTCTCCAGCACTTCCATGCCTCTTCGCTACACCCCGTCGCTGAAAAGTCTTTTGATTGTCGGAGACAGGGGCGCTTTAACACTTGTCTCGAGCAGATCCTTACGTCTCTTTCCGTCGCCGCAGCCGAGCCGGGCGGCTGGGAGACCTCTTCGATTTCCAGAGACATGGACGTCTTGAGTTTCGTCTCAGACAGCTCCATGCAGCGCTCTCATACCTCTTTGCTATAGCAGACGGAACTCTTGTGATCTCTGGGGATAGAAATGTGGTGATTCACGTCTCGAGCAGAGTCTCTCGCTCTGTTGTCGTCGATGTCCCAAGCTGGGCGGCAAGGAAGTCTCGACTTTGCTTGAGAAGGGGCGTGTTTTCTGGCAGTCGTGGTCGTACATGTATCTCGGGCGAGTCCTCTTGTCTAGGCAGGTTTCGTCCCTGGCCAAGCTAGGCGGCCAGCAGACTCTTGTCAATTTCGGAGACAGAGGCGCTCAAGTCTTGTCTCGAGCAGACTCTTACGTCTCGATGCCGTTTGCAACTAAGCTGAGCGGCCCAGGGATTTCGACTTCAACGACAGAGAAAGGCCTTATCGGCGAAGGTTGTCTTCTCTCAGAAAGGCCTCCACGACCTGATGTCGTCGATATCCAAGTTAAGCGGCTGGCAAACTTCTTCTTTGACCTTCAGAGACAGAGGGCCTTGAGTCCTTATCTCGAGCAGATTCTATCGGCTTGATTCCGTCTACATCCAAGCTAAACGGCTAGCCAACTTCTTCCATCCCCAGAGATAGAAGCACTCGATTCTTCCCTCGAGCAGACTCTCTCGTCTTGATTCCATCTATATCGAAGCTGAGCAGCGAGGAAGTATCGAATTCAAGAAGAGATAAAGCGCGCTTTCCAAGAATTTGCACTCTTCTCTCGAGCAGGCTCTTCCGTTTTGTTTTTCGCCCATATCTAAGCTAAGCGGCTACGAAGCTTCGACTTCCACGAGAGAGAAAAGCGTGCTCATCGGTAGAAAGCACTAACACTTGTGTATCTCCGAGGCCGCTCAGCAGCGCAATCACGCTCCTTCCTTAAGCTGGAGAGCCGAGACGCTTTCCATTTTTCGGAGAATGGTCGCCGTGGACGCAAAATCTTGTCGTGTCTCGGTGAGACCGCTTCAGCAATATCTGGGCTTGAGCCAAATGAGGATGCCCCGAAAGCCTCTAGTGAGGCGGAGAAAGGCTGACGAGAGCAAGAGGAATAGTCGCTCCAGAAGACGCGGCGGAGCGAGCTGAGCTGCAGATTACCATTGAGTGGCTAGCATGGGTGAGGATTACCTGAAGAAGTGAGGAAAATTGTTCGAAGTCATGTCACGCGGAAGCCATCACCACACAACGGAAAGGAAACACTACTGCACATGCGGTTGCTCGTTTGCCAAAGATTCATTAATGCATGGCCCATCTGGAGCCATAGGGGCTCCAGGGGCAGAAGTGGAAGCAGAGAGTGTCAAACAAAAGAAAGCAGCAACGAAGTCCCTCCGTCAATCATGCCAAAAGCAGGCCATTCCGCCGCCTTCAGTACCAGCTCGACATGAGGGCGTCCTCGCGGAAGCAGATGCGCTCGCAGTACACGCATTTCTCGAAGTTGGTCCCGTCCGCCTCGGTCTTGCGGACTTGGAAGACGTACTCGTCGAACTTGTCCGAGTCGAAGAAGTCGATGAGGTGCTCGCTGAGGTCGACCCAGTGGGGCACGAGCGGGCCGTTCTCGATGAAGGGGTCGTACTTGAACGAGCGATAGAGGTTCTGGCTCATTTCTTGAACCATGTCCTTGAGTACGCAATCGCAGAGGAGACGCAGGAAGCGCTCTCCGCGGTAGCCCGAGTTGGCCTTTTGGTACAGCTCGAACCAGTCGGTCCCCGCAAACTGAGGCAGTATTAGCAGGGTCGTTGGTCGGGATTCGACAAGGAAGTTTGGAGCTTACCATTGGTGTGACGAGAGTGAATGTGTAGGGTGCCCAGCACTCGAAGTCGTCGTTCTCGTAGACGGGGCGGTACAGCATGAACTTGATCTGCTTGACCATCGAGATGTAGTGGCCGATGCTGCGAATGTAGTTGCCGACACATCTGAAGTGGACAACATCCTGATCGAACAGTATGGTGTCGTTCTGGGAGAAGTAGACGTGGGCACACTCGACACGGATCTGACGGCAGGTGTTGAGCAGTGCAGGGAGGTTGTAGGACGCCTTGGTGTGACGGCAACGACGGTAGATGCAGTCGGAATGCGGGGCAGTGACCCTGATCTCTTTCTTGGGCTCGACGACGACGAAGCGGTAGATCTTGTTGCGAATCTCGCCCGGCAGCCTGTTGAGGAGGCCCATGTCGGAGATGGGCATCGCAAACTTCTCGCTCTCGTGGTTGTCGTTCACTCTGTCGAATGCCTGCTTCCCGGCAAGCAGCTTCTGAGTGAATTCGCTGACAGGAGCCGGAACCACTGCCTTCTTCGTGTCGGTGAAGACATCATCGCTATCTAGAGCCGCTCCGAAATTTCCCTTTGCCATCAAGCTTCCTCCGCCGCCGCACACGCCGAAGCCAACATCGCCGAATTGCGAAAGGAACGGGTTGGACAAACCTTTGACTGAACCGCTTGGCGGCAGATTGGGAAACCACTGAGCCATCTCTTGAACTTGGTGCACGCGTGTGCTGGTCGTCTGAACTTGGGAGCAGCGTGGTTTGCGGAGCTGACAAGACTTCTTCTTGAGTGCGGTTGGAATGAGGATCTTGATGTGTCTGTGCCGTCAATGGCGATAGTCGAAGCAAAAAGAGGTTGGGTTGGCAAGAGGTGCCAATGGGTGGAGTGGAAGTTTGTGGTCAAGGAGGATGTGCGAAGCGAAAGTTGAAGGAGTCATTTCGCAGGTTTTGACTCTCAAGTGCGTCACGTGTGAGCGAGTATTTATTTCGTTGACGTGCTCGCGCGCGGGCTCTTGTGCAAGCGAAATAGACTCGACGGCTTGCAGGTGGACAGGGGTTCGTGCATGAAGTGAAGCGGTGGCCGGCGACGTCCAGTTCAGATGCCTGAGCTGACATGTCCAGTCGGCTTGCGGATGAGATGCATTCGAGAGGGCTGTTCATGTTGTTTACAGAGCGAGTAGCCATCGTGGAAGAGAGCTGCAGCTCGTGGTGAAGAGATAGGAGTGTCGAAGTGAAGGCAGCTGCAGCTCGAACCTTACTTTGCGCGCTTTCGTGGAGTGCTTCACTTGTGTCTTGGCGAACCCTCGCGCCATTGATTCTGCTGATATCAGACGACGGCGTGCTCAGCAGCGTGTTGTGTTGACTATGTCGTTCGTTGTGTGGCCACCATTCATCGATGAAGTGTGAAAAGGGGGTCTCTGAAGTGCAACGCTTGAGTGGCTGCTCCGTTAGCCCACAGATCGTCATCTTGGAGACTAGGCTGAAGTGATGAAGTCCGAATCTGATCTTCATATGCTGTTCAGCGCGAGCTCCTTCGGGAATCTTTGAAATGAATCCTCACTTACCGGCTGTGTCAACATCTGCGTCCAACCCCGCCTTCTTTTCTGCTCTCACGTGCTCCGTCGCTTCGCCAGCCATCAACACAATTGAAGCGCCGCTACTATACTTCACACCCCAAACGCATCGACACTCCAGGACATCATGACTAGGCCACTCGAAGACATGACCGCGGAGGAAGCCGCTACTGAGTTAGCATGCGAAGAAATTCGTCAGAAGTGGGCCGAAGATGAGTATCGGCGCGAATCAATCTACCTCAAGGATCAGCAAGAACGCGAACTGAAGATGCAGATGCTCAGAAGTCGCGCAAAGTCGAAGTCCTTCATTGATCTCAGCTTTGACAGCAACGATGAGAATGATGTCAAAGTCAAGACGGAAGCACAGGCCGACCGCACATTCGAGCCTGGTTCCGCGTACCAAGAAACTTCAAGTCGGAAACGGGCTGTAGAGATGCCGACGCTGTCTCATACAAGCACTCGCCTTGTGCCACAATTTGGGCGTCTGATGGATACGCCTGCAGAAAGAGCCTCCAGTGAGAAGAACAGTCGAGCTGGATCAAGCAATGAGTTGAAGAAGGGCAACTACAGGTTTGCGGATTTCTCAGCGCCCTATCCCGAGCACCTTCCCACAATTATCGACGATCCCAACGGAGTCTCGGGTCAAGATTATATCGAGCTCCGATGTGGCAAGTGTGGTGCGAACTTCGGCAGAAGTCAGACGTTTATCAGAGGTCCATGGGGTTTCCACTCTCACATCAGGTCCATCCACAGCAAAGCGTTCCCAAAAGGCAGGTTTCCAGAGATTGTGGAAATTTGCGCTTATCGAGCTTTGCCACGGCAGGAAGTCGAGTCACTTCGTCGCGGACAGGTTAAGATCGATATTGTTCCCAGTCCTGGCGCAGAAGCGGATCATCCACTGAAACGCAAACGCAACGGAGAGTGGAAGCAAGGTGAGTCAACCAACGTCAAGTCGTCTCGGAACGGGCGCCGCTCAGCCCAGGACAAGGTGCAGAAGAACCAAGGCAAGAAACAGCGCAGCCAGCACAGCATGCGTAGAAAGCAGCGTAGTATCGACAGTAGCTCGGAAGACTCCGAATCCGACAACACTCAGCAAGAAGAGCACTCGAAGCTATTGCAACGTACTCGATCAAGCAAGCGTAGCAGTCCCAGATGCTGGAGAACTTCGCCGCCACCAAAAGCCACGCAGCCAATATCGAACGACTAAGATCAGACTCAAGCTCCGGAGCAGACTGATCAGAACATCTTCCAGAACGAATTTCTTCCATTTAGTGCAGCGCAGAACAAAAAGAACGTGGAGGATGCATCAGCTGAAGTCGCAGGTATGGGTAGAGAAGACTCCACAGACATACTCTTCAAAGACCCCGCGGACGCATAATTGTGTGCGAGCAGAAGGTGAGAAGCCCAGGGAAGTCCGGACGCAGTTACTGCTTCCATCAAGCGCGACGACTCTTGAGATCTGGGATGTACTGTGAGGCATGAGGCATAGTCTTGATTTAGATTGATTCAATGTTGATGTTGATTTGTTTTCAGGTGCTGTCACAGTCTAGCGAAGAGCACATGTAGCCCCGGAGAAGTGCATGTCGTGTGGTCAATGAAGCGGAGCATTATTGGATGTCATGTCGTTAATGCCGCCGGAGTCCGCAAGTCGGTGGGCAGACGACATGAAAGTGAGATGCGAAGGATGGACGTAACGGGCGAACCTGGAAGTGAGGTGTGGCAGTAGTAAGCAGACCCTTAAGCCGCTAGCCGGGCGCTCGGACGTTTTTTGGACCCACACAGCAGAACAGATCTTTTTGAGTTGCGAAACGAGAAAAGTGCGCTCCTCTGCTCTCTGCCATCCATTCCCTCTCTCCACCACCCACTTCTTCCACACCACACACTCCAACATGGCGGACGAAGTCTACGACGGTGCCATTGGCATCGATCTCGGAACCACATACTCATGTGTCGCCAACTACGAGGGCGCCGGCGTCGAGATCAGTACGTCCAGCGCACAAGCCAGCCACGAAGCATTGAAAATCGCATCTAACCGCCGCACACAGTCGCCAACGAGCAGGGTAGCTTCACCACCCCATCTTTCGTCTCCTTCACCGCCGAGGAGCGTCTGATTGGCGAGGCCGCAAAGAACCAGGCCGCCATGAACCCAGAGAACACTGTCTTCGATGTCAAGTGAGTGCGAAATTCGATACACAAGAGGAGGCGGCAGGACACACGATACTGATTGCGGCAGGCGTCTCATCGGTCGCCGATTCGACGACCCAACTGTCAAGAAGGACATCGAGTCATGGCCATTCAAGGTTGTTGAAGAGGGCGAGAACCAGCCAAAGGTCCAGGTCGATTATCTCGGCGAGACCAAGACCTTCTCTCCTCAGGAAATCTCCGCCATGGTCCTCGGAAAGGTCAGTAGTCAGCATCTGCCACATTGTTGCGCAATCGGAGACTCACAATGCGCAGATGAAGGAAGTCGCCGAGACAAAGCTTGGCAAGAAGGTTGAGAAGGCTGTCATTACTGTGCCCGCTTACTTCAACGACAACCAGCGTCAGGCCACCAAGGACGCCGGTTCCATCGCTGGACTCAACGTTCTCCGTATCATCAATGAGCCCACTGCTGCCGCCATTGCCTACGGTCTCGGTGCCGGCAAGTCTGACAAGGAGCGCAACGTCCTCATCTACGATCTTGGTGGAGGTACCTTCGATGTGTCTCTGCTCAACATCCAGGGCGGTGTTTTCACTGTCAAGGCTACTGCTGGTGACACTCATCTCGGAGGACAGGATTTTGACGTGCGTACAACGACTGCTAAATTTTCACTGAGCCATTATTGACTGACAACGCGCAGACCAACCTGTTGGACCACTTCAAGAAGGAATTCCAGCGCAAGACCAAGGTACGGAGCCGCCGTGAATCCCCCCAGCTGATAGAAATTGCTGACAATCGAACAGAAGGACATCTCTGGCGACCCACGTGCCCTCCGCCGCCTGCGAACTGCTTGCGAGCGTGCCAAGCGTACTCTGTCCAACGGCACCCAGACTACCATCGAAATCGACTCTTTATTCGAGGGCGAAGATTTCAACGCATCCATAACCCGTGCTCGTTTCGAGGATATCAACAGCAAGGCTTTCAACGGCACCATCCAGCCAGTCGAGCAGGTCCTGAAGGATGCTGCTATCGAGAAGAGCAAGGTTGACGAGATTGTGCTCGTCGGTGGTTCCACTCGTATTCCACGGATACAGAAGCTCCTCAGCGACTTCTTCAACGGCAAGAAGCTCGAGAAGAGCATCAACCCTGATGAGGCTGTTGCTTACGGTGCCGCCGTCCAGGCCGGTATCCTTTCCGGCAAGGCCACCTCCGCCGACACTGCCGACCTCCTGCTCTTGGATGTCGTCCCATTGTCGCTCGGTGTTGCCATGGAGGGCAACATCTTCGCCCCAGTTGTCCCACGTGGACAGACCGTCCCAACGATCAAGAAGCGTTCTTTCACGACTGTTGCCGACAACCAGCAAACCGTCCAGTTCCCAGTGGTCAGTATTCCCAAATCGCATACGTTTTCTGCATCCAACTGACTTTTGCGCAGTTCCAAGGCGAGCGTGTCAACTGCGAGGACAACACCTCGTTGGGCGAGTTCTCTCTCGCTCCAATTCCACCAAGTTCGTATTCCCAGCCTGCTGTCGAATCTGCAAACTAACAAAGTATTCAGTGCGCGCTGGAGAAGCCGTCCTCGAAGTCGTTTTCGAAGTCGATGTCAACGGTATCTTGAAGGTCACCGCAACCGAGAAGTCTTCCGGGCGCAGCGCCAATATCACCATCTCCAACTCTGTCGGCAAGCTCAGCTCTGGCGAGATCGAGAAGATGGTCGAGGATGCCGCCAAATTCAAGGACAGCGACAATGCGTTCAGCAAGAAGTTCGAGTCCCGACAACAGCTTGAGAGCTACATCAGCAGAGTGGAGGAGATTGTCTCCGACCCATCAATGAGCATGAAGCTCAAGCGTGGCCAGAAGGAGAAGATCGAGAGCGCCCTTTCCGACGCCATGGCCCAGCTCGAGGTTGAGGATGCCACCAGCGAGGACCTCAAGAAGAAGGAGCTTGCGCTCAAGCGTGTTGTCACCAAGGCCATGTCTACCCGATAAGCGCCTGGACATGTTCTTTTTGGGTCTTTGAATTATGGCGTTTTGCGTGCAGGGAGTCGAAAAAGCATACTGAGCAGGAAGAGCTCAATGTGCTTGGAACTCTTTTATTCGCACGCATAGTATAGATCAACTAGCAATGACTGAATGGCTGGCAAAAGCATAAAAAGATGTATGATCAGCATTCGAGGTCAGGATGTCACGCTGCGAATGTTTATCCGTAGCTACGAAATGAGACTGCAACGATCAAAATGCCACTGTTTCCCGATTTTTCCCTTCAACATTTCTTCTCTACTTTCTGCTGAGAGCAAGTCTCGCCAGGTCGGTGTTTTCATCCAATGAGAAGCCAGCAATGGACTTCTCTCGCCAACGAAGCTGCATTCCACCAAGCTTTTTCCGCCTCTCCGTCATTGACCATCAGAGATCGCCTCGGAGCTGCAAAGCTATCATGATTGAAGCAGTGTGCCCCTCTCATCTGTATTCCACTGCAGCCCCAAATTTTGCACTGACAGCTTTGCCCAGCTCCCCACCACCACCGAGTCCATTACCATGGCGAACAAGAGTACGTGGCAGAAGTCGTGAAAACCAAAAAAAAGACGTGGAAAAGGGGACTACTGTCGCTGAAACTTGCATTTGTACAGAAATGCCCGAAAGTGGCACGCTGTCGGAAGAAGGGCTCCGGCATTTCAGGACGTACAAGTACTCTTCTGTGGATCTGTCCCCGATTTCGAAGCATGTTTTGAGCCATTATGTAGGTTTGGGAGACACGAGCGGACGGGTGCTTACATTCTGCCAAGAATGTTTGCAGCACGTTCCTCTCCCCTCCTCTTTCTCGATCAGGCAGGAGAAGAATTGGGAGGTGTATATCGTTTGTGACTGACTTTTCGATAACGACAGTGGAACTTTTGCGTCGAATTCCTCCCGCTATGGCTCGCACCCAATATGGTCACGCTCATCGGTTTCTTCTTCATCATCGGCAATGTCGCTCTTCAACAATATGCTGATCCCGAGCTCGCGGGTCCTGTTTCTTCTTGGGTTTCGTACTCTTACGCCTTTGGTGTCTGGGCATATTCCACAATGGACAACATCGACGGCAAACAAGCCCGACGCACAGGAACGAGTTCCGGACTCGGCGAACTCTTCGACCACGGAATCGACAGTTTGAATTGCACTCTGGCTTCGATCCTCGAAGTCTCCGCCATGGGATTGGGGTCCACTCCCCTGGGAGCTCTCACCGCGTTGGTACCTTGTTTACCAATGTTCTTCTCTACATGGGAGACATATCACACGCATACCTTGTATCTGGGCTACTTCAACGGCCCCACCGAAGGCCTCCTCATCGCGAGCCTCATCGCCTGGGCCTCGGGCTACTTCGGCCACCAAATCTGGCACGAACCCATCTCTTCCTTCCTCGGCGACGGCGGCCCTTCTTCTTCTTCTTCTTCTTCTTCTTCTTCCTCCTCCTTCCCAGCCAACTACCTCGGCACCACCTCCGTAAAAGACATCTGGGCCCCGCTCCTCCTCGCAGCATTCTTCCTCGCCCACCTCCCCTCCTGCATCACCAACGTCATCCGCGCCCGGCGGGCCTCCAACCTCCCCCTCCTTCCCATTTTCCTCCAATGGACTCCCATGCTCCTCTTCTCCTCATCGCTCACCCTCTGGCTCGGGTCTCCCAATTCTTCTCTGCTGCAAAACAACCATCTCGTTCTCCTCTGCTGCACTCTCTCCACCGTCTTCGGCCGCCTCACGACGAAAATCATCCTGGCGCATTTGACCCGGCAGCCGTTCCCGTACTGGACTGCGCTTCTCGCTCCGCTGGTTGGCGGAGCGGTGCTGGTGAATTTTCCGTCGATCGGATTCCCTGAGGTGCTTTCGGCGGAACGCGAACTGTGGTATCTTTGGGGGTATTTTGTTGTCAGTACGCTGGTTTATGTGCGTTGGGCGTGCGTGGTCTGTAATGCGATTTGCGAGTATTTGGGAATCGCATGTTTGACTATTCCCGAGGAGAAGTGGAGGGCCGTGGAGAGGGAGAGGGTGGGGAAGGTGGGGAAGGCGGCGTAGGTGGGGGCAACGATCCGTGGAAAGGATATGGGGGACAGAGGAGAAGTACGTTTTCGTGTGCGGGTTTGTTTCGGTACTGTGATACAGAGCCGCTCAACGCTGGCTGGGACGAGATGAGCGTTTTTGCTGGGAAATAGAGGGGACTTTTGGCGCAGCGAAATATGTGCTGCAAGACAGTAACAACTTTATAATGAGATGGCAATGGCATTTTCTGAAGCATCGACATCCCGCTTCAACTCGCGCGAGAAGTATCGTAAAAGAAAAGTATAGTAGTACTGAGATCAAGCTGTCTTTTTCACATGTGCTCATCACGCTCATTATTAACGTACACTACTACACACCCATCCACCCGCAGACATCACTTCGTCCTCATCACGCGATGTCCTTCTCCGAATGCGACACCGACTTCTTCCTGTTGACAGTCTGCTCAATGTCTGCCAGACTCGACTTCCTTCTATCCCCATCGACCTCTGCCACCTCGGCGAAATTGACAGTCGGCGTAAAGCCGGGCGACTGCCACGCGTGAGAAACCTTGGCGTACAGCTCGTCGACTTGTTCGAGGGTGAGGCCCTTGGTTTCGTAAATCATGGCGTAGACGAAGACGACGCAGACGAAACAGAAGCTGCCCCAGATGAAGAAGACTTTGGATTGCAGGTTGGCGTTTCCTGGACCGGCGTCGACGAGGTAGGGGGTGGAGTATGCGATGGCCCAGTTCAGAAGCCAGTTGCCTGGAAATCGAGTGGTCAGCATACGTTGGTGCAGAGATAGAGGAGGTAACTTACTAGCTGTGGTCATGGAAAGGGACTTGGCTCGGACCTTCAATGGGAAGATCTCACCCGTCACGACCCAAGCACAAGGCCCCCAAGAGCAAGCGAAGAAGAAGATGTAAATGCACACGAAAGCAATCAGAGCCCGCTGTGCCGGCATGTTTTCGGTACCGGCTCCAGTGCCGACGCCAGCGACAATAAACTGGCAAACTGCCATTCCGACGGCGCCAAAGAGGAGCAGGTTACGACGACCCCAAGTCTCGACCATGTACAGCCCAGGGAACGTCGAGGCCACGTTAACGGAAGAAGTGATCATACTGACGACGAAAGAGTTCTTAATGCCAGAGTGCTTGAAGAAACTCGTGCCGTAGTAGAAGATGAAGTTGACGCCCGTAAGTTGCTGCAGAGCCTGCAGACCACATCCAGTCGCCAGACGCTTGCCAAGGCCTCCCTTGAAGCAGTCCAGGTACGAAGCTTGACCGAGACTCATCTCGTACTCGTGGTTGGCCACAATCTCCGAAAGCTCGTCAATGATAGCAGGGTCGTTGACATCGAGACGTCGCAGTGTAGCCAACGACTTGGCCGCCCTCTCCGAGTCGCCACGCTTGATCCACATGCGGGGAGTTTCGGGCAGGATGATGAGACCCGACACCAAGATGATGGACCAGGCGAATTGAACGGCAATTGGGATGCGGTAACTTCCACTGTCGTCGCGGTCCTTGGTGGAATTATCGACCACGGCAGCTAACAGGAGTCCGATGGTGATGGCCAGCTGGTATGCTCCGACAATGGTACCACGGATCCACTTGGGTGCCGTTTCCGACTGATAGAGAGGAATGAGGGCGCTGATCATACCAACACCGTATCCGGCAAAGAAACGACCCGCGACGAACAGGGGGATGTGCGTGGCGGCAGTTTGAAGAATGACACCGAAACAGAAAACAACGTTCGAGATCATGAGGCCAATGCGACGTCCGAAGAAATCACCAGCCGGGGCTGCTGTGAGAGCTCCAAAGAAGGTGCCGGCGGAGAGTAGCGAGACGATGGTGGAGGATTGTGAGGATGTGATGGCGGGGTTTCCTTGCGCATCCTTGTGTCCGGTCGAGAATTCTTTGAGCCAGAATGGCATGGCAAGAATGCCGCCGATCGTGCCAGTGTCGTAGCCATACAGGACACCACCTGCGTCGTTGTTAACGGGGCGCGACCATGGGAGATGTGGAGGGACTCACCGAACGCGACGAAGAGGCCAACAGCAATGGCAGGCCACGCCTTGCCAGGCGTGCCTTCGGGCGGCTTGATGGTGAAAGGCATGGTTCGACGAAGAAGCAGGTAGAGGAGAAGTCGCGGTGGGCGCGCAAAACCGAGCACTGGGCAGAGCGCGAAGCTTAAGAAGTCTACCCTGCAACCACGCGACCAGCACGAAGCGCACAAATTGTGAGCATGCGCCGGCAACGGCACAGGTGTCAGGCCTGCTAGTATGGAGCCCCAGCGGCGCTAGCCCAGATTTCTCCAACAAGTACATACAGGCCAGATGAGCTTCACGCGCCAGCCAAGGATGCTTCTCTCCGGCCCGATTAGCATGCGGGCTCGCGTGAGGTATTGTCGCAGCGCCGGTGGCGTGGCCAGTGGTGACCGCTCGGCGCTGGTGGTCGCACTAGATTTCGGCCGCCAGGGCAAATGGTGCAGACGCGGTGCCGTGCGTTCGAGACAGAGAGGTGCACTCCAGAAGCGCGAAAATTGTCAGACACTTGTGGAGAGGAACGAGGAACGTGGGAGATGCTGGTCGCTCTGTACCGTATTTCCGAGCACACCAACAACTAATGTAGAACTAACCCACCGGGTCTGTGCGGAAATAGAGGCAACCTGATGAGACCGAGATGCATTCATGGGGAGCGGACTCGCACATACTGTAGTCGCCATTCATGAGATCCGATGGCGGATGCTGCAGTGGTCAGTAGTCACACGCCGGGACTTTGACCACTGTCGGCCAAGTGGATTGATGATGATGATGATGATGATGATGATGATGATGGTGATGGTGACGAGCGTGTTGTTGTACAGAAGATTGAAGTTCGGGCGCGCCGCTGGTTGCATGGAGCATGGAGCATGGAGCAGGGGAAAGCTGCGCTCCACATCCGCCGGCGGAGAAGACAGCATTTGGGCATGGGCCTATCGGAAGGCGGGTTGGGTTGGTGGGTGGTGGGTGATGAAGTGAGCTTACGCCGCCCGTGACCGTCTGTGCTTCGGTGGAAGTCATCACGGCCGTATTGTATCATGTACAGTATACCGTCGACATTGTCGTCATCCCGAGCTAGCGATGCAGATGCTGGAGAGATGGAATGATGATGATGATGAAATGAATTGGCGGGCCGGAGGATGGACGGAGGATGGACGGAGGATGGACGGAGGATGGACGGAGGATGGACGGAGCAGAATGGAATTGGAATGGTGAAGTGGGAGAAAAACTTTTGTGGACCGTTCACGCCAAGCCCCGACCACTCGTCGCATCTTTCCACCGAATCTCCCCAGTCGCCATCTCGTTTTCACCAAACTCACCCCGCACAAATGACCAGAGTTTGGCGGGTAAATGTACTGTAACGATTCGAACACATCAAGGTCTCGGTCTGTCTCCGGCGACGCCGTCCAGTGCCAACTCCCCGCCACCATGCCGGTCCCAGAGTCGAACTAGTTAGGGCAGCTGTGCTTTGGAAGAATACGTAAATGCCGTCAATCCCCGTGCTCCTCTGCCGTCACTACTGTATTATTGTCATCCAAGCATCACGCCAGCCGAACCACCCTACTGCAGAGCAAGGCTTGATCACGAGCTTCGAGCTTCTTGGCGTGGCTTGCATGTATAGCGTGGCTGCTATACTGTAGGAATCGAACATGTATTCTGAACCCGCTGCCGTGGTTATCCAATCGCCTTCTACGGCGTATTCCTTCGTTCTACCAAATTCCCCATCATTCGCTACGGCATGTGACTTGCTATGCCAGTGCAGAAGCGAGACATTTGTATCTCTATAACACAGCTTTCGGCCACGTTCCTATTGGCTCGACGAAATCGAGGCAGGTACTACAATGTAGACTCGAGATTAGCACTGCCACGAAAAGAACATATCTGAGTCAAGGGAGCAAAATGAGAGCATGAATGGAATGTCAACGTCAAGCGACAGCTTACACGGACTATTTATGTAACTTCCTGCCATTGCAAATACCCTTCCCTTTTCATCCAATACACAGGCAGCGAAGTGATTAGGATGCAACTTTGGCCTCAGGGAATGTCGAGAATCAAATGGCTCCTCCAAAACTTCGCTCATCGCAACGCAAAAAGTCGCGCCATCTTATATCTGCAAGGCCCCAGAGATTAGAGAAGTGGCACTTGGACAGAGCTAATGATACGAAGACCAAATACTTACAGTGGCCGGACTGGATTTGCGATACCCTCAATGAGGTGGTGGCTGGATGACTGGGTCGGTTCCTGTGCCCGGTGGTATGCAGGCCACATCGTGTGGCTAGAGCAGATTGTTGGCGAACATCGCGCACAAATAGAGCATTCTGACTTACATCACAGTACACCCTAGGTGCAGCCATACCGAAGACTGCCAGAGAGGAGATAATAATATAGAAGACTGAAAGCTTCATTGCAGCGGATGGGCCTTGCAGACTCGAGGAGAAGTTGATGAATGTAGTTTGATTTCTGGTCGTGGGAAAGAATTGGTAGTAAGTCAGCTCTTGTGGCACACTAAGAAGAGTTGGAGTAGCGATTCATCAGCCTTTTATCGTTGCTTTTACTGCAACATGCAACCAGATGTGTGCAATTTGCGCAATGTCCACATGCTGCGCGTAGCTCTGACCCTTGCGAAGTGTAGGGCACTTGATCTTACAGTGCTGTCTTACTGTAAAGACAAATTGCATCCTTGCGTTGCGTCTGACCCGGCCGTCATTGCATTTCTACATTGCAATGCCCTTGCCCCCAGTGCACAACGGGGATGTTGGATGAATCGGTCAAGGACGCACCTGCAGTGTATGGTATATCGCATAGCTCCTTGTCGCGATGACTGTACTGCGCTCTCTCGTGTAGGACAGTGGTTCCAACTTCCAATCCCTGATGCTAGGAGTCTGTTCTACAGTCCAACACTTGCAGACGGGGGACGGTTAGCAAGGAATATATTGATTTCTTAGGCATTCTTGCCGCATTTAGCAACTAACATTAGCCCCTTGGCTCCCCTTGATCGTTGGCAGTCGATTGGCAGTTCCCTTCACGTGCGTACGTAGGTATATCGCTTTGAGTTAAGTCGTTATGTTATTCAAATCTCGAACGCGTAGTGCCAGAGGTGTTCTACCGACTAATCACTACCGAATATATTAACCAAACTCGTCCGCAGCATGCCACAACGCGTACAGGCCGTAATTAGGGCTCATAGCGGTCTAACCCGCTATTGATTAATTTATTCTGCAGTTTAAAACACATAGTCGCTACCGCTAATATACATTAAATCAGTCGCTACCGCAGTCAGTCAGTCAGTTAGTTAATCAACGCGTTTAACAACACCTCTATTCTGGAGACCTCAAGTCTCTATTTCTATATAAAGCGAGCTCTCTAACTGGGGCCAATCCAAGCGGAAGTGCTGGGTAAATGCCCTGTTCAGGAGCGAGCTTAATATCCACATTATCCTAGCGTTCCGCGACTGCAAGTGTAGGATGTAGGACTGGGACTCGGATTTTGCAAAAGTGGTGGATGGGCCGCAGAGGAGCTTCTGGACCGATACATCATACAACGCTGTTCGATCTCCGACATGTTGTAAGCGAAGCGGAAGTCGCCTGGATCTCCTCAAGCCCGTGCCTGGACGTTACCCGAAAACTCATGGAGGACCGATCCGGATGGTTTCGAGGGATGATGGTACCTTCACGGAGTATGACAAGAAGCTGGAGCTGGAACGACTGGCGAGGTTGGATGCGGATAAAAGAAAAAGAGAAAGAGGAACAACAAGTGGACACAGATCATGAGGAGAAAGGAAAAACCGAAAAGGCAAAGATTTTGTAGATGAAAAAGAAGAGAAGTGAAAATGGGAAGAAGATCGATTCCGTGCGATCGTACTGTCAGGGCGGGACTTGCTTTGCTACTAACGTATATTCTTCGCTTCGAGATTAGTTTCTTAAGCAACGAATTGGGAATCAGCACTCCATCTCCACCTCACATGATGGTTCTAATTATCTTGGTCTACTAGAATAAACGATTATGAACGACCTTAATGATCAACGAAAGAAAAAAAAGATGGCGTGTTTACAGCTGCAGCAGCAACACGAAGTCTACGGCATTTTCGATAGGCCATAAGCTGCTCGAGCTCATCTTACAAGATTGCTTGAAGTCATTATACCAGTCACCGCTCCCGAGCTCACCAGCTCGCTACATGTACTGACCATGATGACGAATTCCACCGAGAAATGCCCCGAGCCCATTCCTTCCATGACACGGCAGTCGGAGGTACAAAGTACTTTGGCAGCAGGAACTAGAAGAACTGATCAGCGGTCGAGAAGTGTCTTCTGCTACTGCTGCTGCTGCTGCTGCATCATGCATGTCAGACGGAGACGGACACCGGGTCAGATTTGGGTTTGGTGCGGGAGGTAAAGGTGGAGGTGGTGAAAAGCTCCGTTTAGTACTAGTAACAAGGCCATGTCGAGAAAGTGCTGACAATTGAATCACCGGCCCGATGTACGGGTGCGCGTGAGGCATTGAGAGCATCTGGGTACCTGTACAGAACAGCCGAGGGACGACCGGATGAGAGTAGTTCTTTTGCCAGCAGGTTAGAACACGGTGTCGGATAGGCTTTCCTGCACTGTACACTTACAGCTCTACATTTGATGCAGGGCACTCTCACATCTCATCTACGCCAAAGTACCAAAAGCTCTCTTCTTCCCAGTTCCACCCCGACCCTTCCCCTCGTCTAATTCACCAACCTTCTCGTAATCCAAATAACCTCCATTAACAATCTCCTCCTCCCTCACTTCCCTCGTCATAATCTCCAAAGCCGCAACATTCGCCCCCAAAATCCTCTTCTCTTCCTCCTGCCACTTCTCATACGCGTCGTAAATCTCCTGCAGCAAAGGCTTCAATTGCTTTGAAGCCACAATCTGCTGCATGTGCGCTTGTAGCATAAAGTATGAAATTGTCCACGCAAGTTCGGGCGACATGCGTTTTTGCAGGAAGATGGCGAGGAAGGTGAATAGCATTGGTAGTGTGGTGAAGGGGAGAACGAGGAGGGCGTCGTTGAGTGCTGGTCGGGGCACGCGTTGGAGAGTATTGAGGACGTGCCGTTCGGCGGAAATGTTGCCGTAGGCGGTGAATATGGGGTTGCGGTCAGGAGGGTATGCGGGCATCTTGGGGTTGGTGAGTCGTTGGCGGTTGTGGTTGGTCATGAGCTCGAGGTCCGCGAAGCAGAGCTCTAGCGCTTCCATAATCTTTTCCCCGTGAGTAAGGGTGGAAATCGTTTGCTTTGACGCAGCGGCGACTTCTGCGTTCTCATCTTCGTCGCCTTCGAAGTCGCGGTCAATGTTCTTGGCTAGAGTCGCTTCGTACTGCTCTTCCAATTCGCGCTCACGCTCTTCTTCGAGGAAGATCAGGTCGTCGCCAACATTCCAGGTCCGGATGGATTTGTCGTGAGAGGCGGTGACAATTGTCTCGCCAGTCCGACTGATGGCCATCGCCCAGACCTCTCCATGATGGCCTTCCATTTTCTGGATCTGCTCGAACTTGTCCCCGTCCCATGATTTAACGACTCCGTCCTTACCTGCGCTGAAGACTGTGTGCTTCTCCTCCTGCTCTTGCGGATGAGGTACGAACCCGACCTGCATGACGCTGTCCTGATGTGCAAAGAACGACTTGTGACAATCGCCAAAATCAAGACCCCATATCTTGACATTCTTGTCCGCCGAGCTTGTTGCAATGAGCTTGGAGTCACTTGATATGCTGATGTTCAGAACCGGGAGTTTATGGCCATAAAGTATGTGATATGGCTTCAGGCTATCCACGAAGAACAGCTTGACAGTATTGTCGAGCGTGCTAAGAGCGAGGTACTTTTGGTCCGGCGAGAAGCAAATCGATAGCACGTCGTCGTTGACCTTAAGTTGTCGTGATTGTGTCAGCTTGAGCCTTTGCGTCGTCCTTCTCGTGCCCGGGATCTCTTCATCCACAATGTCAAATCTCCAAAACTTGGCACTTTTGTCTGCAGATCCGGTGACTACTGATCTCCCGTCCGGATGCACGGCGAGCGACCAGATTGCGTGCTTCTCGTCATGCGCTTGGATCTTCTCTATCAGCGTGCTTGTGCTAATGTCCCACAACTCGAGCTCTCCAGACTTTGTTCCGAGAAGTACCATGCGGTCGCCAGGCAGGAAAGCTGAGCAAAGCGCAGTCCCGCACTCCATCGTTCTGAGACATGATTGTGTGCGCAGATTCCATACCTTTAGTGATCCTGACGAGGCACTTGCGAGCATCCGGTCGTCGGAGGAGAGCGCTAGAGTGCGTATATCTGTTCGGTGTCCAGAGAGCTCCACAGCGAGAGAGCGGCTGTAGTCGGGCGCTTCTCGGCTTCCTTTGTCTTCTCTTGCGCGATGTGCCACAACTTCGTAGGTCTCCAACCGATTGTCCGTTGTTGATATCAGCAACTGCAGCTTTTTCGACGCCTTCGCCCCTGATGTGATCCAATTCGCGGAACGAACTTTGCCTCCTGATGCCCACTTCCCATCTGGCATTTTCACGCCCGTCCGAAGTATCACGTACGGGACGAAGACGTCTGTCACTTCAGGCTGCTCCAACGCTTCGTCCTTCTCCGGCGCAAGTGTTTCTCCTGCAGCGGCCGCCTTCTCCCGTCTTCGCTTTCGTTTTCTGAGCATCACTCTGTGCAACTCCTCTGCAGATCGTATTCGCAAAAGCTCAACAGCCTTCTCTGAACCGTGAACCGCAATATAGTCCTGCTTGGGGTGAAACGCAATGCTGACTGTTCTGTCCCTCCCTTGTCTCTGTATAATGCCCTGGCTGCGTAGGACGTCTTGTTTCTTGCCATCACCCACGGAAGTCGCCAATTGAGCCAGCGCATCAATGTCCAGACTCCACACCTTCAGCTCGCCATCATTGCCCGCTGTGATGCAGCCCGCGCCTTCCGGACTCATGCCCAAAGCCCAACACTCGCCACTCGTCTGCGCAACGTGTGTTTCAATGCAATGCTGCGCAGACAAATCCCAGATCTTGACAAGCGCATCCTTGGAAGTCGATAAGAGGTAACGTTCCTCCACCTCTCCATCTGCTGCCGCATCCGTCTCTTCGCCCGCCTGCACGCCACCTGCTGGAGTACGAAGGAAAGAAAGTCCAGTGATCTGATCTTTGTGACCCTTCAAGCGGAATTCGGCAGTCTCTGAGAGCAGGTTCCAGATGATGATGTCCGTATCTCTGCTCCCACTCGCCAGTCGCGAGCCCTCTCGATCGAACTGTAGATGTGTGATGGCGCTTCTGTGCGCATTGAAGCTGACGACGATTTGCCCAGATAGCGCATCCCATATCCGTATCGATCCATCTTGATGTCCCACGGCGAAGAGATCGGGCTGCACATCGCATTGTGATATGCAGGTCACGATACTCCGATTGTCCTTGTCATTCCATCGCGACAAGAGCTCGCCCTTCTTGACATCCCAGCATAGCACTTCCTCGTTCGCGCCTACAAAAGCTCTTCCACTCCCAGCATTGCGACTGGAGGCCTCGGCAGCAGTCCAGACGGTGTTGGAGGACGCCGTGGCAATCGTGCCAAAGATCTGTCCGGGCTCGTACCTGCGATATGAGCGCACCATGTTCCTGTATTGTACAGTCAGTCAGGGCGCAGATGCAGCGAAGGCGCAATGCTGCACTTACCTGTCTGGAGACAAGAGCTTCAGCACGCCCAAGAATATTTCTTGAGGATCGGCGGTCGCGCGCTCCACATGCCGATGCCGACTAGGAGACGGGGGCCGAAAGCTTAGAAGGTGCTACTACGAATTTCAGCTGTATTAACACCGCCTCTAGCTATATTACTCGCTATATTACTCGCTATATACTCGCTATATTACTCGCAGCCGACTTATAGCATGCCTCGCTAGACTATTAATTATAGCGACTAGTATAACTTTATTAAGAAACGGATAGAGGCTAGCGTACTGCGTGCTACTATTGTTTCTAACCTCCGTAATTAGGGTATTGCTATATTATAGCGTACCCTCGCTCGAAACCTCGCGCTCTAGAACCTTAACTATAATTATCGTATTAATTATTACCTAAATAATTAAGAGTTGCTACGCCTACGAGTTGCCTAGACCTTCTACTTCCTATATATAACTAACGAGAAGGCTATAACTATTCTCGAACGCAAAGGCTTTCGGATTAGCGTCTACTACTATACTACTATATATAAAGAGCTTAGTCTATAGAAGCGTAAAGATAGCTATAAATATAAGAAATAAGAGCTAAAGATTATAAAGGTATTATAAGGCGAACTATAGAAGTCTATAATTAAGTTATTTAGTAGGCGGCATCTATATACGTATTTAAGGACAAAGTATAATATTATTAGACGGTAAGTTACGCTTATATCGTTACCGTACCGTAGTTATAGTAGTAGTACTAATTATAACTTCTAGTAATCGCGTCTTCGCTATATTAAAGGCACTAAACCCCGAAGGCCTACGGAAGCGTATCGAGCAGATTAGGGAATACTATAGCGCTATTATTACGCCTAAACTATTCTTTATAATCTTAATTAACGTATACTATAAGTTTAAGTACTAGAGTATTTAAATCTATACTACTATTAATATTTATTTACGCTATATCGTATAGATTTACGTCGGAATTACTAGCCGTATAGCTATATTAGTTCTCGCTTAATACGTCTAAACCCTACGTACTACTCGAACGGTACTATAAATAGTTAAATCCAATCGTAGTATAGAGATAATTCTAGCTACTAACTGCTACTATATAGTTCGGAAGGCCTACTATAAGGAATCGTAGGATTTAGCTACTACGCCTATCTAGCTAACCTTCTACGAGGTATTTAAATACGGTACGAGTAAGATAAACTAGCGCATTAAGATATAGTAGAATTAATAGGCACCTGCGCTAAGTAGCTAGCGTGCGTACTTCTATAAACTTAATAATAAAGGCCTCTTTAATAATAGATTAAAGGCTAATAAAATCGCGTTTCTCGCTATATATATACTAATTATGCAATACGAGGTTTATTAGTTTGTTAATATTTAGAACTTATAAGAGCGAAGTAAAGCTAGAAGTTAGGGGCCTTAGGCCTTACTAGTACTTAGTAAGCGGCTGCTGCCGTATTACTTAGCGTATAGTATTTATATACGCGAAGTATATAATATATAATAACTCTATAAGAATTAGCGCTATCTTTAAACGGAGGTCTAAGGTAGTCTATACGTTACTATATACCCTCTTATAGTTCTAATTCTTTAACTCTATACGGAGTAGCGGCCTATAGATACTAATATTAAATAAACGAGAATCGTAAGCGCGTTATACCGAGAACGTAGGCTCTATACTATAAGCTCTACTAATATAGAAACTAAGCGAAGAGACGCTAAACCTTAAGGAGATAATAGTAGATAACGACGTTAACGTAGAGTATAGGTAACTTAAACGTAAGACGGAAGAGCTTTATAAGCGGCTTATAGTACGCGTACTTTAAGAAGAGCATAAGCGTCTTAAGCGTAAGCTTACTATAATACTAGAAGGTAATAACTCTCCTTTTAGCAGATCTAAAGCCTACCGTATATAAAGTAGCGTAAAAGGAAACGCTAGAGAGAAAGAAGAAGAAGCTAGCGACGCTAGTATAGCTAATATATAAAGCGTATACGACGCGCTATTAGGAAGCTCGTTAGTAAAGGGCGCGAAGATATATAACCTAAAGCCGTTTAAGAGTAAAAGCGAAGATAAGGCTCGGAAGTTTATCTGCTATCTTAAGATAATCTTTATTAATAACCTAATAATATACTATAGCCCTCGTAAGAAGGCGCTATATACTATTATATAGCTTATAGGCGAGGCGAAGGATATATAGTATAACTAGTACGATACTAAAAATCTTCTAGCTAAGTATAGCTAGGAAGACTTCTAGCGGTTTATATATAATATAGTCGGGGATTAAGCGAACTATACGCTCCTTACTATAATCGAGTATAAGAAGGCCTATTAGCGTAAAGGGTAAAGCGTACGATAGTTTGTAAACGAGTTAGCCTATCTTAAAGCGTAACTTAGTAACTACTATAAGCCGTAGCTAGTTCGCTAGCTACTTATAAAGTTAAGAGCTCCCTTATAAAGGGATATTATTAAGAACTATAATATAATAGAGTTTAAGAGAGCCGACCTTATAGCGCTTATAATACGTTTAGAATAGGCCGAGAGGGCTATATTCTTATAAAGTAGCTATAGAGGTTCGTTAAGCAAAAGTAGGCTAGGCAAGTATATCGGATGCGAGATATAGGCAAACTATAAGCGTAAAGGTAGCGATAATACTACGGCGTAATTTAGAAAAGAGAGATTCTACTCTAGCGGGTAGCGTTAATCTAAGAGAGATAAAGACGACCCGGACTAGAAACTTAAAGCTAAATGCTATAGGTATAAGGGAAAGGGGTATATTCGGTTAGAATGCCCCTAGCTAGATCTATAGGAGCCGCCTACTATACGTAGGGTAGCTATAGGCGTACCGCTAAAAGGCAAGGCATTTAGGAAGACCTATAAGCTCTAGATACCGTAATAAGCGGAATAGATTACCTACCTATATAGAGTAGGCTAGCGATTCTTATTATAGCTAAGGTTAAGATAGATACGGGCTATATATAAGCTAAGTACGTACTTAATAGAGGCGCCGATATTAATATAGTCTTTAGATTCTATACTCTATAGTATAACCTTCTAGTAAGGGAGAATACTACTTTGCTACTAGCTACGTCCTTTACTAGGCAGCTAGGGTACTACTATAGTATATATTATATATGCCTATAAGCTACCGACTCTAAGAAAGCAACTTATATATATAGAGGCATCTTTTATATATATAATATACTAACTTCTTATATCTTATTAGGCTAGCTATAGCGTATAGCCTATAGAGTAATAGAGGATACTAGTACGGATAAGTAGATCTTTAGGTCTAGAGGCAAGACGTATATAGTATAAGTGCGCGAAGCATATAAGTTTTATAAGGACCTTTAAAAGGCTTTATATATCTTTGCTATATTACTCTAGAAGGTAGATACTAGCTAAGAGCCGCTGCCTATAGAGTTCTAGGACTTTATAGACCTCTTTAATTCTATAAAGAAGATAAGAAGTATACTAGTCGAAGGCGCTAAGTATATAATTAACCTACTACCTAGTACTAAGCCGCTATTTAAGCTACTATATTATTAGTCTAGCCGCGAGCTTAGTAAGTTAAGTCGTTACCTCTAAGAAGCGTTAGAGTACGATTAAATCGAGTAGAGCGAAAGCGAGGTAGGTACGCCTATTCTATTCGTTTTAAAGAAGAATAGTACCTTACGGTTATATATAGATTACCGTAGATTAAATAAGATTATAGTAAAGAATCGCTATTCTCTACTACTTATTAGTAAGACGCTTAATAGGCTTATAAAAGCCGCATAGTTTACGTCGCTAAACCTCGTAGATACGTACTATCGCATCCGTATAAGGCTAACTAACCGCTAGAAGACTACGTTTTATATATAATATAGATACTTCTAGTATAAGGTAATGCCTTTCGGGTTAACTAATATACTAGCTACCTTTTAGAAGTATATTAATAGAGCCCTCTTAGGCCTCGTAGATATATACTATATAGTATATCTAGATAATATCCTTATATATAGCGCCTCGCGCGAGGCCTATATACGAGATATACGTACCGTACTAGAGCGACTCCGGAAGTTCGGATTATATACTTAGCGCGTAAAATACTACTTCTTTAAAAAGGAGGTTAAGTTCCTCGGGTTTATCGTACGCCCCGAAGGTATAATAATAGATTCTTATAGAGTCGACGCAATTACGGCGTAGCTAACGCCTATAACGCTTACTAAGGTATAGTCGTTCCTTAGGTTCGCTAACTTCTATTAGTAGTTTATATATAAGTACTCTAGGATTGTCGCTACTTTAATAGTACTATTAAAGGAGGCTAAAGTAGGTAAGAAGCTAGAGCGTATTAATTAGGGTAAAAGCGAGGAGCTTACGTTCTATAGAATTAAAGACGTATTCTAAGCTACTCTATTACTAAGATACTATAACCCTATAGTATATACGCGAGTTAAAACCGACGCGTTAGACTTTGCAATTATAGGCATTCTAAGCTAGTTATTTAAGAATAGAAACTAGCATCTAGTAGCGTTTTTCTTATAGAAGATAATTCTAGTAGAATATAATTATAAGACCTATAATAAAGAGCTTCTAGTAGTTATAGAAGTATTTAAGGCGTAGTAGCCGTATCTTAAAGGCGCCTCGTATCTAGTTACCGTACTTATTAATTACGCTAACCTTAAAGCCTTTATAATAATAAAGCAACTTATAGGCAAATAGGCTCGTTAAGCCGTATTTCTAGCTCTATTTAATTTTGTAATTAAATATTAACTAGAGAAAACGAACCTAGCTAATACGCCGTCGAGACGTAGTAACTACGTACGCGAATAGGCGTATATATCGAACCTACTGCTAATATTATAAAAGAAGCTCTAAGTATATAGTATAAGAGCCGAGTACGGCGATTAGGCGTTCCTCCGGCGTATCGCAATTATAATATAAGAGCAACTCGTAAGTATAGTCTTAGAGCAGCCCCTAAAAGAGTGCGTATAAGACTATATCTTAAGTAGCGTACGTATCGTACGCGTAGCGGTTACTATAGAAGAACTATACCTAAATATCTTAGATTTAGTTCTTAACTTTACTAAATCGCTAACGCTATAGAAGCCTAATATAAAGGAACTCTTCGAGAAGGCGTAGCGTAATAGAGGCAAATGCGATAGGTATCGTATTAGGGAAGAAGTACTATATTATAGCGATTAGCTATATCTTCCTAAGGACTATATACTACGGACGTAGGTAATCCGCATATACTACGATAATCTACTCGCTAGTTACTTTAGTAAAAACAAAACTACCGAGTTAGTATAGCGAAAGTATTACTAGCTAGGGATATCTACGGATATTAGCTAGTACGTCTAATTCTATTAGGAGTATTAAGTATCGAAGGCGAGACGCTATCGACTATACGGCGAGCTATTAGTATTGCCGTAGCCGAAGCTTCTATAGAAGGAGCTAACTATAGACTTTATTACGGACCTACTACCTAGTAAGCGAGACGTATACGTATACGATATAGTCCTAGTAATTATCGACTAGTACTCGAAAATAAACCTCTTCGTACTAACTACTAAGAAATATATAAGCGTAGACCTCGTATAGATTCTAATTAATAGGGTAATTTGCTAATTTAGAATACTATATAGAATTATAAGCAATAGAGGCACTATCTTTACTAGCTAGTTCTAGTTAGACTTCTACTTTAAGTCGTATATAAACCGTAAGCTATTTATAGCCTTCTATTCGTAGACTAACGGGCAGACGGAACGTACTAACTAGACGCTAGAATAGTACTTACGTATCTTCTATAACGATAAGTAGGACGACTAGGCGACGTTGCTACCTTAGGCAAAATTAGCTTATAATAACGCGGTATATTTAACGTTTAAAATAAGTCTATTTAAGGTAGTATATAGCTACGATACGGAGATTGCGATAAGTATATAAGTCGCTTAGAATAAGCTCTTTAGGAGAGAGGTACTAGTAGCAATTAACGCTACGAAGCGACTATAAGAAACGTATAAGAACCTTACGAAATACTAGCAATACGTAGCTAAAGCGTAAGCTAGATACTTTAATACTAGGTATAAGCTAATAGAGTTTAAAGTTAGTAATATAGTATTATTATTCTTAAAGAACCTCTACTTAAAGGTGCCTATAAAGAAGTTAGCACTAAAGTTTATAGGTCTATTTAAGGTAATTAACGCGATTAAGAAGTAGGCGTATTGCCTAGCCTTACTAAGCATATAGCGCGTTTATAATATATTCTATATATCTTTACTAGAGCCTTAGAAAGGCGCCGTAGGTAACGCGGACGCAGAAGGCATACTACTTATAGAAGAGAACTTAGATAAGTAGCAAGTCGAAGAGATTCTAGATACGTAAGTTAGATATAAGAAACGTTAGTAGTTAGTTAAGTAGATAGGCTAGCTAGAAGAATATAATACGTAGGGACTAGTCGAATATATTAGAGAATATAAGGCACTAGATAAATTTAAGGCGACGCGTAAAGTAAATAAGCGTAGCTTAAAGGTAATATAACGGCGTATCGCATATAATACGTAGGTATAAAAGGTAGAATAAATAGCTTTTTATTCTATAGATAAGCTTTATATTATTTATAGGGAGCTAACTAAAATATTTATTATAGCGTATTATACGCGTAGCGCGTAAGCGGCGTATATATAAAAGTATAGAGAAGCGTAAGAAGCGCTAGCTTAAGCACTATCTTTAGCCGGCTTATTCTTAGAGGCCTCCTTCTCTAAGAAGGCCTCCTTAGCCTTATCCTTTTCCTTTAAGAATAGATAGAGGCTAATAGCGGCGTTAATAGTATTTCGCTTTATTAGGACGCTACTCTACTTAGCGATCTATAAGTGCGGTTAGTATATAATATAAAAGCAACGAGCTACTAGATATACCTAAGTAAGTAGCTCTATTATACCCTAAAGAGTGCTATTAAGCTAGGTAGCCTTATAGATAAGAGCGCGGAACCTCTACGGGCCGCTACTACTACTCTTCTTCTTAATAGGCTTACCGCTAGCTAGCTTGCTATTATTAGTCTAGAGGCGTTTTATAACCGTCTTAGTCTCTACGCGCGTAGTTAGCAAATGCGAGACGTAAGCGACGCGTATATAACGCGTAACGTTAAAGGAAGAACTTACTAGTATAAGTAGCATCTAGCTAGGTCTAGGTATCTACTACCGCTTACTAGCTATTAGCTCGTACTATATCGTTTCTATAGCGGCCGAGCTCGGCCTAGTAACGTATAAGCGTATTATATACGTTATATATATAACGTACGACCGTCTTAACTACTTCGCGGTAGGTCTACTTATAGATATACTTTCTACGTATATAACGTATATACTTCTTAGTATTAATATCCTTAGGTAGCTTACTAGAATAGGCGGCTTAGCCTATACTACGGTTAGTATATAAATAGAATATAATAAGATAGCGAGTAGAAAGGGACTTATAGTTACGTCTATCCGGATTATAATCGTTATAGATATAACGATTATACTACTTAAGGTACTTAGTCTTAGCTATACTAATACGAGAAGTAATAGAAGCTAGGCCGAGTATAGTACTAGTACGTAGTATAGTAGGGGCGCCTATAAGGCGCTAACGCTTTATAGCTAGCGTACGATTAGAAGGGCCTATAGGTTTATTAGTAATAAGGTCTAGTAAGGAGCTTAGCTCCGATAACGGGGAGCGCGCGCGCTTCGTACGCTTACCGCCGCTAAGTAGAAGCTAGGCCGAAGGTAACCTACCTAGCGTAGGCTTACCTAGGCCTCTACTTATTACTAGGCTAGAGCTAATATAGGCGCTACTATAGCTGCCCCTTCTAGGGCAACTAGTAGTATTAGAGGCTAGAAATAGACTTAGCTACGGACTACTACTAGGGGTATTAGAGCTTGCCTAAGGTAAGCGCGCGCTACGTATACTACCCGTCTAGCTGTCCTTACCTAGTATAATACTACTAAAACGTAAAAGGGAAGATTAGCTACTAGCTAAACTTAGAGCGCGGCTACTAGGTATACTAGTATTTCTACCGGTACGCTCTAGGCCCGCCTACGAGCTGCTTAATAGGAAGGCAATAGTAGCCTCTTTACCCTTAGATAGCTTTTTAGTCTTCTTAGGACCTATCTTATAGTAGTTCTTAAGTGCGTATATAGAGTATACGTAAAGAGTATAATAAGTATATATATATATATTAAAGAGCGAAGGTAGAGCGTGTCTAAAAGAAACTAAATAACTAAGTATTAGTATTATAGAAGAAGTTTAGAAGCGCGTAAGTAAGAATTTATAATACTATTACCGTAACAAATATAATAACGCGCGTTGCTATTAATAATAATATATAGTAACGACTTACTTATATTATATACGCAAATCGTAATAGTAACGTAGGCTAGAACTTAATAGAAGGCCTACGAGCAATAAGAGATACGCGGACGCAATAGGGACGTTATATATACGAGAAGATAGCTACCCGCCTATCGAGCTAGAATAGCTCGATAGAGGGAGGAAGGTAGTTATAAGAGCGAAGTAAAGCTAGAAGTTAGGAGCCTTAGGCCTTACTAGTGCTTAGTAAGCGGCTGCTACTGCATTACTTAGCGCATAGTATTTATATACGCGAAGTATACGATATATAATAACTTTATAAGAATTAGCGCTATCTTCGAACGGAGGTCTAAGGTAGTCTATACGTTACTATATACCCTCTTATAGAACTACTATAAGATCCGAAAACAAAACAACTATCCGCATTTAATTCTAGGTATTCTATATAAGCTATTATATTATCCTAAGCTTTATAAGGCTAGTAATTAAGGGCTACTACTACCTAATAGTATATTAGACGATATTAAGGAAGAACTACGCAGTTTCGGTAAGACTACTTATAGCTATAGCGCTAAGTACTTGCTAATAGTATTTAGATCTCGACGCCTACCTTCCTAAGGATACGCTATAGTAGTGCCGTACCGCTATAGAACCGTACGGTTTTAGGCTGCTAATTAATAGTAGTACGATTAACCCTAAAGGTAACCGTATTTACCGCCTTATATATCTATAGCTACGTACCTTAATTAATAATTACTTAGTAGCTAATTAACTGCCGGTTTTAAACGAACTTAATAAGCCTCTTATAGCTTATAACTAGGTACCTAGGCAATATATAAATAGGGCGTTTAGAGAAACTAGTAATTAGCCGGTTATTAATAAAGATATAGGGTTAATTAAGTTCGCTAACTTTCTATAGTTTAGTATATTACGTAGCGTATAAAACTCTTTCCTACCCCGCTACGGTGCTATAGCGCTACGAACTATTATCGAATAATTCCTTACTTCCTTACCTCTACTATACCCTACCGCTATAAACGATAATATAGCTACCTAAGGCCCCTATTACGCTATTAATAGCAACAATTATACTAGAATATACGGCCGATACGCCTTCTATAGCGTATATAGCCTAAAGAATCTAAATCTACCGGCTAAATAGTTCTATCGTAAGCGCTTAATATACCTAGGCGCTATTAGCGCTATTAGTAGCGCTATCGCTATAAGTATACTGCCTATAGCAGAACCCCTAGGATTCTAGGCATTTCCTACTATAGCGGCGTATACTAATAATAACCGTAATACTGCGAATATACGGTATAGGTTAAAGCCTAGCTCTAACGCTAGTTTAAAGTTACTTAGTTATCGTAAACTAATACCTGCTATAGCTACTATAGAGCTATAGAAGAAGGCAATTAAGCGGTTTAATTATAAGGTATTGCTATACCGCTAGTTAATTAAGGTTTCGTCTAATAAGAATATTAATACTTAAGACTACGGGGATACGGACGTTAATAAGCTATACTTCTAAATAGTCGATTATTAGAACGAATATAAATTTAATTATGCCGATACTAACTTAATAAACTTTATTATTACCCGCCGGGCCGCCGTCTTCGACTAAAGAACTTTAAGACCTTTCTATTATAGAATATTAAGGATTTCTACGACATTATGTTTATTATAGGCTTTAATAAGGACTATTAACCTATAGAGATTAATCCTCCGGCCTATTAAGACAAGGATATTAAAGAGGCTATACTAGCCTTTAGAACCTAATATAAGGCGAATAATAGCTATACTATTAGAATACTAATTTAAACGATTAAGCACTTATTAACAAAGAAGCGGCAGCGTGCGAGTACGGTGCCTAGCGAGCCTATAGATTAATATAATTAATATAATTAATATAATAGTATTATAACTAGTATTAAGCAGGATAATACGACTCTAGATAGTAAGATAATTAAGATTAAGAAACCCTCCTTTATAGAGATAGTCTCGAATCGTAATAAGCTACCTATATACCTTAATTTAACTAGAGACGATAACGATAATTAGCTAGCTAATTAAGAGGCTAAGAATACCGCTAATTAAGAGCTAAATAAGCTAGATATAGAAGAGCCTAAGAAGGCAATTAATGCTAATTAGCAACAAAACGAGCTAGCTAATTAGAGGACTAAGAATACCTCTAAGCTAGCGTTAAAGCGTTAGAAGGCTTAGGTTCTAGTAATATATATATTAACTAGGAAAAGTGCGAGGAATTAATAGCATAGCTAAAGGCACTACTTATAGCGACTCGTAGGCGACTTATTATACTAGATATATGCTAGGCCTTCGCTTATATAGCTATCGCGCGTATTAAGGCTATAGACGTTTCTTTAGTATAGGCTAGAGGCACTCGTAGTAACTCGCAGGCGACTCGCTATATTAGGGTTACCGGTAGTAGCACGTATAAGAAGTAGTAGGTAACTATAATATATGCTATCTAAGTCTAGCTGCGAAGTATCTATACCGCGTACGTAGCACCCGTGCGCCTGCTATCCGTAATACGCTATATCGATTGTTTAGAAGTATAGGGCTAGGGGATTTTAAATTATTACTTATAGGCGCACCGTTATTATTTAGCTATATACTTAGCGAGGAATAGGCTCCTTACGCTAGCTATTAGGCTAGATCTTCTTCTATAGCGTATAGGCATCTCTAGACTTATTATTAGCCTTACCTCTTAGCTAAACTAGCTATATATTATATAACTTAATCTACGTAGTCTAATCGTCTAGCCTAGTATATAGTGCCTTATTCTCTTCTTCTAAACCCTCTACCTTACGCTATACTATAATTAGTATATTCTCTAGCCGAGCGAGTCGCCGCGGGGTATCGTAGAGGTTACTATTATTATTATTATCTTCTTCTAACTCTTCTTCCTTACTAGCCTTATAGTTACCCTTACTATAGCGCTTATAATAAGCGTATATAATCGATTTGTCTCCTTCTTTAGCCTTAAATACTATATAGGTTATATTATAGCCCTTACGCGAGCACTAATAGCACGAGTTCGGCGCTACTACCCCTTAATTAGTCTTTATTATTCTTCTAGCAATACTCTACTTATTTAGATTATTGCAAGCCGTTAGAGGTTAGAATAGGTCGGGTCGGGTCTAAGTTAGGTCTAAGACCTAAGTTTAAAAGAACTATATAGTTAGGTCGGGTCTAGACCGGTTCCTACCTAGGTCCGGACCCGGAGAGAAAAGTCTAAGTCCTAACGGGTCTATAATAGGTCTCTAAACGGGTCTATACCCGGGTCTAAGAATTCTAAATAGCTAAGAACTCTAAAAATAATCGTCGCTATTAATCGTAAGTTATAGAAGTAGTTATAGTAAGAAAAAGAGAGATAAGAATAAGATAGAAAATTCGATAATTTTAATATTTATACGCTTTTATTTATACTTTGCGCTACGTATCGAGAATTTATGCCGGCTATATATACTAACTATAGGATATAATGCTACCTATTTTATAGAACAACTTCGTACTCGCTAAGTTATTTAGGCTTAAAAATATAAACCCTAAAGTTGCTTAGAATTCTCTTTACGAATAGTATATCCTTCTTCTAAATTATAACCCTATTAGCGTAGACGGTAGCTAGATTACTACCTAATATAATTTTTAGTATACGAATAACGTAGACAAATACTAAGGGACTTACTTTTAAAAAGCTGCACTATAGCAGCTTTAGTATACTCTTATAGAGTATTAAGGGCGCTAGCTTAGAAGCGGCAGTTAGGCTTATAGCCTAAAGCAATCTTACGGATTAGATAGTAGAAAGGGGACTTAAAGAGGAGAAGCTCGGTAGTCTTCTAGTATCTATAGATTTTATAGAGAGTAATAGCTAAGGGGAGCGTTAGTAATGCCGACTATAGATACTAACTATAAAACTTACTACCTAGCTTATAGCGGTAAGGCTTTTTAACTCCTTCTTTAGCTATATAATTTAATCCTTCTTTTGCAGGACCTTTTCTAGAAGCTTTTCCTACCGGTATCTTCTAGGTATCTTTCCTAGCTCTCTTATTGCGGGTATAGAACTATACGAGTTTCTATCTATTAATACCTCTCTTCTTCTTCTTCTTATTGCCGCTAGGTTAGGTCGTTATTAAAGTCTTAATACTAATCGGCGGCGGTCCTAAAATAGTCTTTTATAGCGCCTTTATACTATATTATCCCCTAGTCGCACTAACGCTAGAAATAGGATCTAAACTCTTATCGTCCTCGCTCTCGTCCTTGCTCTCGTCCTCGCTCTCGTCCTCGCTCTCGTCCTTGCCCTTAGCATTATCGTTATTATCGTCCTAGTCTCCGCTAATATCTAGCGCCTATCTGCCGATATCTAGCGCCTATCTATCTAATTAAAAGTGCCTATTTATTCCGAAATTTTCTAAAAACGTATTAGTATATATCGAGGAGTATAAAAATAGCGTTATACTTACGTAGATTAGAGTTAATCTAATACTCTATACTTAGCTAGTAGAAGGGCTCGGAGCTAAGGAATTTAGCGAGAGGGTATCTATCCTTAAATCTACCTAGCTATAGTTGCGGGTATACGCTATTATCTTAAGGGGCGTCTAGATCGCCGTATCTAGTTCCCTTACTAGTCGATATGCCTTAGAGACTAAAAATAGCGCGTACTACTATAACTTTTATATAGAAATTGCGCAACTTAATAGAAGGGTATTTTAAGGTAAGATAATAACGTAATAGGCGTAGCGAAGGCGCTAATAAGATAGTAGTAGTAGTACGGGTAGTAGTAGTACTAGTAGCGTTAATATTATAGTAAGGGTAGATAGGCTAACTTCCGCTAGCCTTAAGCTTACTAGCGCTAGCTTTAGCTATAACGCCGGAACGCTATATAATTCTAGTACCGGAGGAGATATAGGCTACGAAAACGTAGTCGGCACTTATAGTTAGTAGAATATTATAAACCCGTACTAGTTTTGCCTCCTCTATCTTACTCTATAAATCGACGTCGTAAATAACTATAGAGATATATATCTTTCGCTAGTAAAGTAACCCGCTTTGCATAAATAGCTAGAAGATTAGAAACCTCGAGTTTAGTAGTAAGAAAAGCTTCTACTACCTCCTAAAGATAATCTAGCGCTAACGCTTAAATGCAAAGGCTATTACTAAACCGTATTATAATCTCGCGAACTAGTCGTTAGAACGGAACCTTCTAAATATATAGCGCGGTTATCTTCTAAAGCTTTTAAATCTTACGGAGAGCTATCGTTTCTAGCTTAAACCGCCTTTTTATAATACTAGATTAGGGCCGTTAGAGTATAGTCTTCGTAGCTATTATCCTTTTTCTTAAAGCTAGTAGTTTACGGTATATAGAAGACTCCGTTCTCGTAGCCTTTAGGAGCTATATACGTCGACGTAGATTCGATTTTAAAGCACCTAGTCGCGGCCCCCTAGGACTAGATAAATCTCTAATCTATATATTAGTAAGACCTAAAGGCGGGCTAGAGTTTAATACTAGCCCGTCGGAATTACTATCTAAATCGTTTAGTAGAAGGGAAGGTATTATAGATAGAAGAAAAAAGAGATAGTACGAGGGTTATTAGAGGTTAGATAAAAAAGGAGATAGATAGAATCGAGAGTATTAGAGTATCGAGGGGTACCGGAAATTAAGGCCGTATATAGAGGTATACCCGGCCCGGGTAGCTACGGAACTTTTTTAAGTATATATACTATACTTCTAGCCTCCCGTAGCTGCCGATACGCTAGCCTATCTCGGATATATATTAGCTTTCCTACTATCGTTATCGCTATAATACTCTTATATACCGTTATACTTAGATAGGACGAATCGCCTACTATAGTATATTCGTAAGCTTCCTTAGCGTATCTTTAAGAATATATCGCTAGAAGAACTATTCTATAATACTATAGTACGTAATAGTACTAGCGATAGTTTATACTATATCCTCTCTAGTACTATAGAATTACTACTAACTATAATTGCCGACTATAAAACTATAGCTAGAGAAATGCGTAGTTATAGTAGGGCGCAGCCTCCTATAAATTGCATAACGGAAAGATTGCTATAATTAGCGTATATTTCTACTATAGGTTCGATAACTTACTACTAATAATATTTGCAAGTATTATAACGGTCTTCCCGAGGTCTATCTTATCTATAAGAATGCCGCCTCTATACTTATAGAGCTCGGTCTCGCGCTTATATATAAAGGTAGTACTAAGGACTTAGTAATACTTTAATATTAACCTTATCTCCTTAATAAGCTAATTACTATCCGGACTCGCTTTAATAGCGCTAGTGCCGTTAAAGGACTTATAAGCCTCGTTAAGAAAGCGCTTATCTATAATAGCGGTCTTGCGATTCTCTTATAGTACGGAGGCGATAAGTTACTTTAATATATCGGCTTTACGCTTTATTCTGCTAAAGTTCGGCTAGTTATAAAGATTAGCGTTCTTCTTAGTATCCTTAAATACGTTTATTCTAAACATGCTCTTAATATTAGTAAGATTAGCTTAAGCCTAGAGGGGTTGCTTCTTTACGCGCCCTCTAGGCTTACCTATAGCCTTACTCTTCTTTGCGTTATTCTTTCTTCTCTTATCGGCCTTATTTAAGACGGTATTAATATCGACGTCTATAAACAATTAGCAAGTAGGCTACTTGCGGGGCTTCGCTATATTCTATATTATAGCTATAGCGGAAGTAGCGTTATTATCCTTATTAATAGTAGCTTTGCGTTTAGTACCTAATCTAGTTTAAGTAGCAAACGGAAAAGACGCTCCGCCTTTATTATTACTAGACTCTATACTATATAGTACGAAGTAGTTAGTATTACGAACGAAGAGCCTACTTTTAGTATTAGGCTCTAGCGACTAATCTTCGTTAGTACGCCTATCTATATCGATCTTTCGCTAATAGGCATTATAGTATGCGCTAATTTTTATAAATTCGATTTCTTCCTCTATTGTTAGAGTACTAGCCTTTAATTTTTTATTATAGGTAGCCTTTTGCTTCCGAAACTTAGCTTCTAAGGCGGTATTATCTAGTCGAGAAGCCGGCGGTAGTAGCATCGATATAGTAGCTTCTATAGAGTTATAGCGTAAGAACGCTCTAGAGCTAGTTAGTAGTAGAGTTACTACGCGGCGGTAGAGAATAGCTAATTCTTCTTGCTTTTTGCGCTACTTTCTAAGTATACTATTACCGAAATCTAGTAGGCGTAGCGGTTCTTATAAGCGTTTAGAGTCGCTAGAGAGCTAGTTAGTAGTAGAGTTACTATGCGGCGGGGATAGCTAATTCTTCTCGCTTTCTACGCTACTTTCTAATTATACTATTACTAGAATTTAGTAGGCGTAGCGCTTCTACTAAGCGTTCTAGCCTACTAGAGGCTATTATAATAGTACCGGCGCCGTTAAATTAAGAGTTAAGATACTTCGTAGTATTAGCGTTAGCGGTTAAGGAAGGTAAAAAGGTCGTAAATAGTAGTCGAGATTATTATTAGTAGCAGGTTATATAATAAGCAGCGAAAATATAGGAGAAGAGAAAGCCGTATAACGGCCTACTTACCCGGGAAGTTAACAATATAAGAGGAAATATATAGGTTCTATCTAGTATAGTATTAATACTACCGACTACTATCGCCGACTACGAAATTATCGATAGAGAAATCCGGGGTTATAGTAGAGCGGCAGAAGCTAGTACTAAGACTTTGCGCTAGTAAACTCCCGAATTCGTTATAGCTAGCTTCTATAATATTACCGACTATTGTATTTAGCGCTATCTACACCGCTATTACCGCTACTACTATTTTATTAATAATAATTATACGCGTATTAAATTTATAGCTCGCGATAGTATTTATATTAAAGGCGATATATTTCTAATATATCTACGACTATAGCGCCTAAGAAGCGACGCGTAATAAGTAAGAAGATAACTAATAATACTTTTAAACGCGCTCGTATTAATAGCGATAATATTAATACGCCTACTAGTAGCGGACTTATAGCGCGTTTAGGCGGTACTAAGAAAGATATAGCTAACTACTCTACTAACTCTAATACTCTCTATAAGCGCAGCCGACGCGCGGATATATTAATAGAAGAAAAAGCGGCAGATAAGTATTATAAGGCTAGAAATATAGCGTTTGCTAGATATAAGAAGAAGTAGATTAGCAAGTATACTTAGTAGGCTAGCCTATCTTCCGGGAAGCAAAAGCTATAGATTAAGACCTAGAGAAAGGCGCACTACGCCGAATATAATTAGAGAGCGTAAGTTAATAATCCCGTAGTTAGCGTCTATAGTCGGTAATACTAATAGGTTATAGTAAGAATAAAAAGTTAAAGGCAGCCCGCGACGTACCTACTAAAAAAGCGGCTAAAGAAGATCTAAAGTCCTTCTACTATAAACTAGGTAATAGTAGAGACTCGAAAGAGGCGCGCGTACTATACTATAATCTACTTACTAATTATAAAGATTTAGAAGACTAGTAGCAGCATTTAATTCCGGACTCTAAACTAAATTTAAAGTAGTTTAAGTAGTACTAGCTCCCTACTTAAAGCAACGACTATAAGGCGGTAGGCGTAATAAGGGCTGCCTAAAACGAGTAGGCTATATAAGATAGCTATACGACTTACGGCTTCTAGTATAAAGCTATATAGCAATTTAAGAATAAAGTACGGGCGATTATTCTTCTAGGGAAGTATAATAGCTAAATAGAGTTCCTAGCTAAGTTATCGAAAGAGCGACCGAGTTCTAGCGGGCAGAGAGTAAATCTAGTATCCTAGTATAGTAAAGGTAATACGCAGAAATATATATAAGATAATATAGAAGTAGAGGTAAGTTAACGTATTAATACTATACGCTTATAGTAACTAACGAGTCCGGTAGAAAATATACCGCTAGCTTAGGTCGAATAAGAAATATACGATACGCCGGTTTAGGGAGCTATACTTAAGGCTAATATAAATCCTATAGACTTTAGTCTCGGCCCGGAAGGTATAGGTAAGGCGTTGCCGACTACGTCTGCCGACTATACGCTAACTATTAATAGGAGCTTATTAGAAATAGCTGCCCGCCTATAGCTATAGAGATTTTTCTCTAATATTACTATACTATCTTTTGCAACTATATATTCTAGAGAACTAAGAAATAAGATAAGGCGTTTAAGCTCTCTAATATAACTCGCATGCCTAGACTAGACTAGCTTATTCTAGCTAACTACGATTAGTTTAGTAACGGGTTCTATATTCCTATTACTAATACTACGCTACGGCTAAATAAGCTAGCCTTTAAGGTCTACGCTCGGCCGTTTAATATAGATAAGAGTAAATACCGTAGCATCGTTCTAGATGCTATTATTAATAAAGGCTATAATAGCGGAGCTAGCTTTTAAGATATTCTTACCTAGCTACTATATAAGGGTAAGAATAAGCTATATATCGTAGATAACTTTCCTACCTACTTTTAGGAGATAGAGAGGCTATATTATATAGTAGCCGGCAAAATCGGGAAGAACAAGTTAAAAGCCTAATTTCTACTATAAAAAGGCTAATATAATCGCTTATAGGTCTTTTTCTAGAAGTCCGTAGCTAGTATACGCGATAAAAAGCTAATTTACCTTTACCGTCGCTTAGTCCTATCTTATATATAACTATACTATTCTCTCTATTTTTATAGTCCTCCGTTTTATACTAATACTATTATTAAAGGTATGCTATCTGCGATACTGCCGATTATACCTTTAAGAGCTATAATAGGTACCGTACTATCTTCCTCTAGATAGTCTAGTACTCGCCTTCGCGAGCGTTAATAGTCGTTGCTAGCGTTATAATTATCGTCCTTCGTAGACTCTAGCTCTATTAAGTCCGTTATTAATCGTTAATAAGCACGCTAGGCGATCGCTAGCTTTTCTAGTCGTTCTAGAGCCGATAAAGATCGAACGCTACCTCTAGCTACCCTTACCGAGCTACCGACTAGTTATAAATCCTAGGATAAGATTAATAATATATAGATATAGCAACTAACCTATAGCAAAGCTTTCGAGGCTTTTTATAACTAGCGCTAGTAGATAGAGACTGCGAGACATTAATAGAAGTATAGAAGGACGTTAACGAACCCTATAAAGTAGAATTTAAATTAGCGAACTTTATAGTCTTAGGAGTTCTTCTAAGAGGGTATTAACTGCGATTCTATAGAGCCGAAAGTCGTATATATTAGATACGATTCGGTACTTAAGCATCTAGAACTAGGAGACGGGACTAGGGCATTAGCAAAGCATCTATACTCTATAGACTACTAATAAACTACTTACGAGAGGGGAACGATAATAGAGAGAATTAGTACTATAAGGGCGAGAGCTATAAGTATTCGCGTACCCTATACTAGCTAGGCAAGCCGACTATAGATACCGACTATACTATATACCTGCTTTTAATAGCGCGAATATTACGAACTATATACGGAACTTATATAAGCTAACGCTACCTTTATATAGGATTAATAGAAGAAAGGTTATACTAAAACCGATTATTGCTATCGCTCTAAGTTCCTAGAGTTATATAGCTTAATAGTTTCTAAGCTCGGCTTGCCTTTAAACTTCTTCGAAAGCCCTACTATCCGACGTACTTATAAGTGCCTTATAGAGGAAGTCGGCACTATTAATTTTAAGAGCGTAGGTACTATAAAGACGTATATTTAGGACGCTATCGCTTAGTCCGAATAGAAGCTTAAAGAATAGCTTACTAGTACTTTCTACGTAGTAGTTGCGCTTAATAGGTAGTACGCTAGTACCTTATAAGCATTCTTTCTTACTATTAGATACTATTAGATTAACGATTAATAGAGCTAGTATAAGGTAATGCTAGCCTTCCCTTATATTATAGGCTCCTATACCGGTAATTATCTCGCTAATATACTCTACGATACCCTTACCTAATTTAATATATACGAAAGACTTATAGCTCTTACTATAGATAATGCTGCGAATAATAATACTCTTTATACTACTATATATACTTAAGCCTCCCCCTCGTATTAAGTACTTAGCTAATATATTAAAGTATATAAGCTATTAATATCTACTTCCGATAACGTACGCGTATTATAAAACCGTTAGTATTAATATATAATCTCCCTCTTCTACTACCGAAGTCCGAGGAGATAGAGATTTCTCGTCCGGAACGGTTTCTATACTTCGTATACGTTATTTAACTATCGTTAAAAGATTTCTTTACCGCTCTAAAGATTAACCCTAAGAATAAGCTATAGGAAAGATAGGAAGAGGAGGCTAATATACGCGCGCTTAACTAAATTAAACTAAGCCCGATAACGTAGAGCAATATTAGGATTCTAGCTATTTTTCTAAAGGTACTATTCGACTCTCCTTCGCTTAGATAGTTATATAGCCTAGTATAGTCGTTATATATAGTCGGTAAAAGCTTATACGCTTAAGATAGGTCCGTAAGCTAGCTATAAAGATTAACTCTAATACGTAACGTTACGAGGCATTTATATAGTTATAACGAGATCGATTATAGAATTCTTTGCTATATCCGAAGTAGTATAAGCGATAAAAGAAAGTCCCCGCTATACGACTACTACGACTAATATAAGATATAAAGACCCGCTAAAGCTCTACTATAATTATACTTATCCGCTACTTACAACTACGAGATATTATCGATAAGTTTATTAAGAATTAAAGCTAGCCTAAATTAAGCCTAGGTTATACGGAGTAGAAAAGAATCGAATATATTATCGACCTTACGCTACTATTTGCGGAAGCTACGACTATAATCGGTACTACTAAAGGCCTAACTATATACCTCGTCCTTAGGTACTATAATACTCTCTTCGATATTCTTAATATTATAAACGAGAAATTAAAATATAAAACCGAGCCGTAGTAGTAAGAGATCTACGCTACGCTATAGGCTACGTTTACGAAACTCGTTAAGTACTATACTACTACCTAGGACCGTTTTAGTAATATATATAGTATTATAATCTTACTTAATCTAGCGATAAAACGTAATTTTTAGAGCCGGGATACCTTTTCCGGTAAAGGGCTAGACTTGTTATTTAAGAACTACTACTAGTTAAAATTCTACCTTAAATATATGCGATATAAACCTATAGCGGCTACGACTAGAGTAAAGTCTTAATAGCCCTTACGCCGCTCTACTACCTCCTTCGCTATAGGCATGCGTTCTATATCTAAAGATAACGACTCTAACTCTACTAATACCCTATAGCTAATATCTTCTATCGTTCGATCTTCTACTAAACTAGATAAAGTTACGCGCTATTAATATATAAGGTTTAAAGACTCGAACGCTTATTCTATCGAGTATCTACTACGCTCCTAGAAACTTATTATATTAGAGTATCCCGTATATACGCTTATAGCACGCGACTTCCTATATATACTAGCAGCTAGTATAGGTTATAAGCGAGACTTTAGTATAGTAAGGTACTAGAGCTACTATAATCGATCGTACGACTCTTCGACGTTTAGTAATATTATATGCTATCGCTCTTAAGAGCGTAATAAGTAGTAGTAAGCTCGAGATGCCCTAGCAGAGGAGGCGCCGCTAATATTAAGTATATTCTAGCCTTTAGTACCTAAAGTTAACGTATAGTAGCATTAGGTTTAGGTAGATTATAAGGCAATATTAAGTTAGAGAAGGTTCGAAGCAATTAGCGATAATAAGGAACCTATAGCTCCGAAATATACTCGTAAGAGTATATATAAGCAAAAGGAGTTATTTTCGCAAAAGCTAAGCGGTACGTACTAGCCTTAATACTCTATATAGTATAGTCGGCAATAGTAGTTAGCAGCTATAGTCGGTATATATATTTAGAATACCTTATATATATATCCTTAATTTAGATCTTTTATAAGTACCGACTTATTCTTTATACTTATATATTTTACTATATATAGAATTGCACCCTCTATCGATCCTATTAGTAATATTCCCGATTATAACTTGTTTTTCTACGGACCTAATAGTTTAAGTTAGGTCCGGAGTTAGGACCTATCCTAGAACTAGCGACTATAAGACCCGACCTAACTCGATTCGGGTCGGGTCCGAAGACCCGGCTACTTAGGTCTAGGTCTAGGTCCCCTAAGAACCGACCTAAACCCGGAACCGACCTAATTTATAGAATTTGCAGAACCTATTCTAACCTCTATAAGCCGTCTTCTTTATCTAGCTATTCTTTAAGACTGCTTTATTAAGCTAGCGCTACTATTTCTTATTATTAATAAACTAGAAGTCGGATCGATTTATAGTAGTAAGTTTATAGAGGTATATAAAGGCGGCGGAGAGTAGCGAAGAAGTAGTAGTACTAGAAATTAATAAGTATACTATAAGTACGTAGCGGTACGGACTTCTACTTACCTAGAGGCTACTAGTACGTTCCCTATTCTAGCTTCTTCGCTAAACTTAGTTAAGGTTAAGATATCGCTAGCTAGCGGTTATAGTATAAGTAGTATAGTAGCGGCGGTAGTAGTAAGTAGACTATAAGTTATTAGCGACGATAGCGACGTAAGAAGACGCTAGCGCGCTTACTAAGTGCGTATTAAAGGTGCTATATACTGTTTACGGGAGGTTGTCGCTAAAGTAATAGTACTAGCGCTACTAAGAAGGCTATATTATAATAGTAATAGTAGACGGCGCTATAATATAGTAATTAAGCGCTATTGTTGTTAATGCGACAATGCGACAGCGATAGCGACAATAGCGGCGGCGACAATAGTAGTTATTATAGCGAGTAAACAGTAAGTTAAGCCGGAATTAACGTAGTGGCACCTACCAAGGTTTAGGCCTCCATACCAGGATTGCAGAGCCGCATCTTGTCCCACTTACGACAGCTGCATCACACTCCAGGCAGGAACTCGATTGTTGTAGCATTGAGCATTCGCGACACGTTCTCTGGACCGAAACCACCCGTCAAAGCAGCACGAAGCTGCTCTCCGCTCATCATGCTGCTTCTCGACTACCAAAACGTGCTTATCGAGTCGCTGCTCAAAGACCGTTTCAATCCAGAGTAGGTACATACGCATCCAGCATGCGCTTTGGCTAAGAAAAGACTAGCAATCCACCCGCATCAATCGACCAAGTCGTCTCCGACTTCGACAATGTTACCTTCCACATCTCCACGCCCACCGCCAAAACTCAGATCCTCATCTCCATCGCCGTAAAGTGTTATCCCGAACTTGTCAAGTACGGCGCCGAAGACGTCCTGCAACGCGAATACGGCCCATACATCGTCCAGCCCGAGCAAGGTTACGACTTCAGCGTACAAGTAGATTTGGAGAATCTGCCAGAGTCGCAAGAAGAAAAGGATGATCTGATCCGCCGGATAAGCTTGCTGAAACGCAATGCTATGGCCGCGCCTTTTGAACAGGCTTTCGACGAGTATGCGAGCTTGGCAGAGCAGGCGAGTCACTACACGAGTGAAAGTGCGCCACAGGGTGTGAAAGAGGGAGGAGAGCTGAGGGCGATACACTACCGGGATCAGGAAGCCATCTACATCAAGGCCAGCCACGATCGTGTAACTGTCATTTTCAGCACAGTGTTCTCGGATGAGACGGACAGGATATATGGAAAGGTGTTCTTGCAGGAATTCGTGGATGCCAGAAGGAGAGCGATCCAGAACGCGCCTCAAGTGCTGTTCAGGAATGATCCGCCTTTGGAGTTACAAGGAACTCCTGGGCTGGCGAGTGGGAAAGACAAAGTCGGATACATTACGTTTGGTAAGTCTCTTCGACAAATTTATTGCTTCGAGTTAAGCTGACCCTAGTGCAGTCTTGTTCCCGCGTCACCTCACCCAACAACGCCGGTACGAGGTCATTTCACATATCCAGACCTTCCGTGATTACTTCCACTACCACATCAAGGCCAGCAAGGCGTACATTCACAGCCGCATGCGGAGACGGACAGCAGATTTCCTGCAAGGTATGCTCGCATCCACGCAGCGCTCCACTTTCCTGCTTACTGACGCGCCACAGTTCTGCGACGGGCGAGACCGGAGGCGGAGGAGAAGGAGAGGAAGACAGCTTCGGGAAGGACGTTCAAGGTTCAGGCTTAAAGCGCGACGCTCGCCACAGTGCGAGAGAGCTGAACGCGGAAGTGAAGTTCATGCGTAGTGCAGGTAGTGTAGCCGAGCTCCTGCCGTCTTTGAGTAGCGACCAGCAAACAAATGAAGTCAAATCAGGCCGCCAGGCAAGTGAAGCTCAGCAGCGTGAGCCGCATCTTGTTTCTGCGCGCACGCGTTGTTCGCTCCAAGTGACTCGAGTTATTCTTGCAGCTTCGTTTTGCACCACTGACAGCCGACGCTGGGACCTCAACCAACGCCACGATGGCGACGAACTCGTCCTCAAAGGACTGGATGGATGAAGATGATCACCTTGCTAAAGCCTACCTGGCGCAGAGCCCTGTTGACGACATGCCTCGAGACTCGAGCGCAAGCCGGACCTACGAGCCTTGCGACTGCAACGACTGCGCACGCTTCAAGAAGGCCGCAGATCAAGTCGACGATGTTCAATGCTGGACGAATCGAAGTGTTCAGGAGAGCATATTCCGGGCGCAAAAGTTCATTTGGCGCAGTCGGAAGCTCTTACACAGGTTTACACAGGTTGCATATGCCGGAGTTGTATCTGACGGACAAGCCGGTCACTTTATCGGAGCGATCAGAAGCTGGACCATACACGATCATGCTGGAATGGGACGAGCTGGTGACTTGTTGCTGGGACAAATGCGATACACTGTTTGAGAGAGATATTGGGAAATGAAGAAAGCACACGAGGACGGCGGACACAGTGGCGAATGCGTTCGTGGGCTTCGCTTGATCGTCGCTGCTCAGGCGCAGGTTCACTCCACGACTTCGTTCATCTTTGACCCGGACGATTGTGAGGACGCCTCCTCCACCTTTCCAGAAGCATCAGGGGCAAATAATGACGGCGACACCGTTGAGCAAGATGGATGCGCGCCTCGCTTGCGACCCTTCAAATTCTACCGTGGATCATAGAGGAACACTCGAGAGTCAGGCGTACGTATCTATGGCGCTTTGCGAGGAATACTGAGCTGACAAAATGACAGACATCAGATACGACGCATGTTCATCACGGGGGATATCACAACAAATTCATGGTCTGCGACCACTGCATGTCCCACGAGCTGCCCTGCAACGAAGCTTCTGTCTGCGATCAGTGTCAGCTCCTCGGCCAGCCTTGCGTCCATCGTTGGTGCCGCGACAGCCCAGCCAGCAAGTTGCAGTGTCAGAATAACAGCTGCCGCTACACACATCATGACACTGCCACTTTGCAGCATGGCGAGCCGAGGTGGACCATACTGCCAGCTGGGTAGACTCACTCCTTATTCATCCAAGGCGCGCATTGCATCAAAGACATTCCAGCATGGTCTGTGTAATGGTCAAGAGTCGCCATTCGTGCTTGACCCGCAATCCATGAGCTGCGGGCCAAAATTGCAGCAGGAGAAGGTACGATGCTCGCCATGCGCATATCCTGCTCTTGCGAATCTGAAATGCACGGCGGCCAACCCGCAGCAAAGCTCTGAGGTACATGTAGTATCTGGTGAACGACTCGAGCGCCAGCCGAAGCTTGACCAGCTCAATGCTCACAGCTTTCGTACCTCAATCGAAAAAGCGGCCGCGACTTCCGCAGCGATTGGTTTCGAAGACCAATCCATTTCGTATCACGAACTGGCCCGGAGAAGTCCGCCGTGTCCCCGTTGCGGGAGGAGAGACGGTTTACTACAGCCTGGCTGCATGCAAGCACCGCACATGCATCGAATGTGCTCTTATCATACGCTTGTCTTCCAAAAGCGGCTCATGCTTTGAATGTGGCAAAGATTCAGACGACGTTTGGTTCACACCCTCGCCAGAGTCGATCACCAACGCACTGGAGGCTGCAAGCCCTACAGGAGGAGTCCAAGTGATCAGCGCAGTCGACGCAGCGGGCAGCGGTGCCTACGTACAAGTCCTATTCGCAGACGAACTGCCCGAAAAGTATACGCACTGGCTCTTATCAAAGCTAGCGTACGGTGTGACATATGGGTAGTGAGATGGCGAGATCGGCACGCTGTTGCTTCTGCTCGGGATAGGATCTGGGCACACTACTTGCCTTTCCTTTTGAAGCCGGCAGCCTGATACGGAAGCCATGACTGAATGGGCCGGAGGAGGTTCTCTCCCTCGCCCTATTTCGCTACAATAATGCACACTTATTATATGATACTTCCGCCTACCATCCACTGGTAGCTCAATCTATCTCACAATGCTATCAAGGAGTTCAATTTTGTGGCTTTCGGCCAGCAGCCTGCTCACTGGCTTCATCGGCGCCTGTCAGCTGTCTAGATGATGGAGTCTTTTGCTCCCCAGCACCACGCACCATCTTCAGCCACGTCTCTCCTGCCATCCCTGCGATGTGCCTCTGGAGCTCGAGGAGTCTGGGAGGCATTAGAGGTGCAGCTTGCTGGAGTAAGGGCATTTGGTGGGAATTCTCGAGAGGGTTGAGTAGACGCTCGTGCTTCCGAGTGTTGGAACGAATAGAAGCTACCCAGGGTCCTCACGGACGAAGAGGAGGCAACCGAGGTGGAAGAGAGAGACCTGCATAGGCTGCTATGCTTCTGATATTCGGCACAAGCTCGAGCTATCAGGAAATGCAGATTGCCCATGAAGGTAACCTGAGATGAAAACCCGAAGACAGTCGAGCGTTGAATACAAAGCGCAGCCACACCATCATGCTTCGGAAGAACACGGCAACCAAACAGTTCTCGGGATCCGTTGCGTCTCTCGTCGGGTCGCTCGCTGTGGGAAGCGCGATTGCAGCCATGATCGCCGAGATGCGCAATTCGGTGAGCTCAATGAACGCACGCGACCCGAACTCGGAAACGAAGCTGATTGTGGATGACGTTGAGGCATCCTCAGTCTCTTGTGCAAAGGGATAGAATTGACGCTTGGGGGCTCTAGTCACGAGGGCGAACGAAGCTCGGCTGCAGGCTAGGGAAGTGAATCTTACTTTCCGAACTGACAGATTGGCAACGTCTACGCAACTCTGATGGCGTTGGTGCAATCGTCCGGAACTGTGCTTGCAGAGTTACTGGGAGCAAGCAGTTTTGCTGTGATGAAAGTTGTAACGACCAGGTCGCTCACACATTCGGTCACCTTACTGTGCAGCCTTGCGTGCAGATTCGGTAGTTCGATGACTGATGTACTCTGCGGAGAGAAAGCAGGAGGTGTGCGTGTGTGCACACTCGTCCCACGACCTGATGGCGTGTCTTATACGTGGTCGGAGCGTCTCGATTTGCAGATCCCTCTCAGCGACTCGTCAGCATCGTTGAGCGGCGCATTGTGAAGAGCACCAAGCCCAGGGACTTCCAGCGCTCGGCCATCGCAGGCAGTCGTGTTGCTAGAGGTCATCGAAGGACGAATATAGAGGAGACCAAACAGACGCTAGGAGCGGAACTACAACACAACTGATCTCAAATCAGCTGTAGAGCAGGCGTCGGCGGAACAGTTGATGCGTGACATGCCTGGTCTTCATTCATGGAGAGGAGCGTTGTTGTGACGAAAATTCTCTCGCACCCTTCTCCAATTACCTGAAGCCTTCGCTGCCACTCAGTATCTCGCCAGGCCAGGAGATGCGCCGACAAGATCGCCAGAGAGTGAATTCCAAGTGCTCGCCTTTTCCAGCCCCTCGAGATGGGAGATGTCTGTGCAAAGTCGAAGATGAAAGATGTTCCGATATTCTTCAACACTGCATTGCCCATACAAATTCTTGGCCGATGTCTTTGTGTGGAAGGAAGAGTAGGTCGTGTTTTCTCTTCCGGATGACTTCTTGGAAGACGCTCATAGGAAGTGAAGTATCAATCCCTAATCCTCGCAGTTTTTCCGAGCCACTGAGTATGCGACTTGGTTGGAATATATTCGGCGAACTTTCCCGAAGCCTGAAGGGAGCTTTGTGGAAGTCGCTCTCGCTGTCACCGCGTAGCCGTGCTGCTCAGGTTTGAATTTCGGTGGGGATGAGGCTGAAAGGCGGCCAAGATGTGTTTTTCGAGGGTCGCGGCGGCCTCTCCGCTGCGTGGCGAAACGGCGCCTGCTGACTCGACTGATGCCGGAGGTCGACGTGGGGACCAGATACAGTAGCACCGCCGCAGCAGCTTCACAGCTTCGAAGTCGGTCTCAGTCTTGTCATACATCCCAGTCTCCAACATCGGTGGAGATTCAATCTGGTCTGGCCGGCATCGCTTGTTGACGATGCGTAGGTATGTATCATGCTGGAGTCCACAGTATCGACCTCGCACCTGGCGCCATCACCTTCGAGGAGAGGGTAACGTACCATTTCCGCGAAGTTGCCCGGCGGAGAGCGTGATGGTCATGTATATCGAAGGTCCCGTAAGTCTGTCCACATCGACTCCGGCTTTCCTCCAGCCAATCGCTCCTTCGATCAGCAGCCGATCAGCATGGCAGAACACAGGAAGGAAGGCGCGCTTCTGCAGGTACTTCCGAGAAGTGGATCCTGGTTCACGGGGCGCGGGTAACACGGTGGCTGCTTCTCTATATCTCCTGTACTACTGTATATGTATGTACATACTGACCGCCCCTGTTGTTTGGTTGTTTGAGATTGGGGATGCAGTGGCGCGTGTTGTGAAAATCTTCAGCGGCGCGGTGTCGCAGAGACGAGAGGTGGATTATTGCACCTGATTCAGCGGAATTGAGAGAGTTTTGCCCTGTGTTACACGTCGTGGGCAAAGAAGGGTCTGTGGAGAGGTGTTGGTTTCACGGGACACGAGGGTTTGCGTGGCGGTTCAGACCTGCACTCGTTCGCCCACCCATCCCGGTCGACCTGTTCTGCCGCTGCCGGCTGGCGGAATCAGGGGTCTCGTGTTGACGGCCCAACATGGCCGCGTCTTTTCTGCTGCTCATGGGAACAGAGCAAGAATGCACCCGTGGACAGTATATATCATTGGATCCATGTGCGCACGGCACGAGTGAAGTGGTGAATGGTGCAGGCTGGGCATTCATATTGCGAGCGCACCGTCCCGGGAGCGAACGAATAGAACGCTCTCTGATTGGCCGATGGGCGTCGGCGCACGCGGCACATCCGAGATTGCATAGCCGACTAGTTAGCGCGGGTGTGCTCCTGAGCCAACGCCGCGCATTCCTCACACAACTCTCACGACTCTTGCCACTGCCCCGATTCCGTCTGTTGTGTGGGACCGCGAGCGCGCAGGAGGCAGCACGCAACGCATTGTCCTCCTCGTCCACCTCCACCACCACCACCGCCCCCAAACTCACCCACAGTCTCTCGTTCGCCCGCGAAACACCCAACTACCGTCACTCGCTTGCTTGCTTGCTTGCTTGTCCATCCGCATTCTTCCTTCCCCATCCAGCAGCCTCCAGGGACGCCACTGCCGACACGCTGCAGCTGCAACCACCGCGTCAATAATCACTTTCTTCTGCTGCTGCTGCTGCTGCTGCTATTGCTACTGCTACTGCTTCTTCTTCCATAATACCATCTCGCCTCCAGCGACCCATTCTTCCCGCCCGACGACCGCTTCACTTCATCACCCGACCCGCACATTGCTATCGCTGGCTCCGATTTCCGACGCCTGCCTACCAACAAAAACCAACACCACCACCCTTGCGACCGAGCGCATACCTCCGTCCGCGCTGGCGTCGTCTACCTTCACACGTCGCATGCGATGCGAACCATCCTCCAGCAATTGCTCGCCCTAGGGCCAGAGCTTGCTGTCTACGTCCTCACCACCTCGCTGCCTGTCGCCCACGCCGCCTTCCAGCAAACCGCCGTATCTTCGCCGAATCTCGACTTGTCGCAGCTGGGCCGTGTCGCCGTGGGAGGAGATTTTGACAGCATCTCGCTATACACATATCAAGGCCAGAATGAAAACACTTCCACCAACGGCAGCCAGTCGCTGCTCACGCGGTATCCCGATGGCGCATTCCAGTCCCTGGCCCTCGCCGATGCCGACACTTCCATACAGGCCATGTGCGCATTCGTGACCCCCGATGGAAATCTCAACGGCGTGGTCGTGGGAGGTAATTTTACGAGTTTGGGAGGAGTAAGAGCGGACTCCATCGCGCTATGGAATCCAGACAATAATGAAATTACGGCCTTGCCGGGCCTTTCCGGTGGGCCCGTGAATGCGCTATACTGCGACGCGGAGAGCGGGACGGTATACGTCGGAGGCAAATTCATGGCGGGCAACTCGACAAACGCCATGGCCTGGACCACCGGATGGGTGAATCTGCCTTTTGCCGGGTTTAATGGACCCGTCCACAGCATCACCAAAGACAGCCGAAACAACATTGTCTTTGGTGGCAGTTTCACTGGTCTGGGAAACACTACCACCCCCACCGAAGGGAAACAGCAGGCTGTCAGCATCGGCTCGGGGAGAATCTCCGCTGCAGGATCTACGAGCAGAGCTGGCTTCAGCAATCCCAATAATGTCATCTGCAAAACCGGCGAAGATCAAGGACCGGGAAATACCTGGCTCCTCAACGACAACACCGGAGGATTCTGGGAATCTGCCCTGGGATTTGGCGTCAACCCCACCGTTCTGCGCTTGTACAACACCGACTACGAAGGCCGCGGCACCAAGAGCTTCTACTTCGAGGAGATGAATTCGGGTGGCATTCTCGAGCTGAACTACATTGATCCCGTGACTGGTCAAAACTCCACCTGCATCCGATTCTGCCCCCTGCCGCAAGGGAACACGACCGCTCAGGATTTCCACTTCGTGCGCCGCGTCGGTATGAACGCCTTCCGCGTCTGGCTCACCGACTTTTACGGAGCAGGTGCTGGTCTCAACGGTATCGAAATGTTCTCGGATGAGATTTACAGCTACGCCGTGAATGCCTTCAATTCGCCATCCTGCGTGGAAACTGCTGCGGCGTCCGTATCGACCGCCACTCCCGCGGAAGCCTGGGGCCGCGTTCCCAACAGCGGCCTCATCGCATCCGACTTTCTCTCCACCGTCATCAACTCCGAGGCAAACGTGGGCGAGAATACCAATGTCGTCTTCCAGCCCAATCTGCAGCAATCGGGAAATTACTCCGTCACCCTCTTCACACCCGGCTGTATCGTGGACAATTCATGCAGCAGCAGAGGTCGAGTCGAGATCACGGCCTCCATGACTGCTGACTCGCAGCCCGCCACGACCAGCAGCTTCCAGACCAACAACTACGACAAGTTCGAGCAGATCTACTACGGCTACATCGATACCGATGGTTTCCGACCCACCGTGACCCTCGCTCCAGCATCGGGACAGAACGTCCCACTCACCGTCGTCGCATCTCGCGTTCGCTTCGAGCTCGTCTCCTCTACCGGTGGCCTGAACGGTCTTTACGAGTACAACCCCAACGAAGTGGCGACGAGCACCAACTTTTCGACTTCCGTCGTGAACCGCGCAGCCAGCTCTCTGAATGCGAGAGCAAGCTTTGCCAGTGTGATTCAGCACAACGACAAATTGTTGTACGCTGCAGGCAACTTCTCCGGCGACGGCATCTCCAACATTGTGTCCATTGGCGGCGATGGTGCTACGTCGCTCCCACGTGGTGGCCTGAACGGAGAAGTACTCGAAATGTTCCTCAACGAGAGCACCATCTACGTTGGTGGCGCCTTTACAAACACTGCGCAAGACCAGACCGAGGGACTGAACCATGTCGCCTCCTTCTCAATCGACCGAAACGAGTGGGCACCACTGGGCGCGGGTGTGAACGGCGCGGTGTTCAGCATCGTTCCGCTCACGATGAACATCACTGCCGACGATCGAAGGGACACCATGGCCATCAGCGGCAACTTCACCTCCGTCAACGGTTTCAATGGAAATGCTGCGTTTGATGCCTCCGGCTTCGCCATCTGGGTTCCCAGCGAGAGCAACTGGCTGCACAACATTGCTGGCAGCAGCAGTGCACTGAATGGTCGGCTTACTGCTTACACCACTGTCCCCGGCATGGACCCCGTCTACGCAGGAGAAATCTCATCGCAAGGCCTTGACATCCACGACGTTGTGGAGCTGGTCGGCTCTGGCACACCAGAGCTACAATCGCTTGGTATTCAGCTCTCCGCCAACACTGCAGCGTCCCGCAACGGCCAGAGTGGATCGCAGAAGAGAGACCTGACCAACGGTCAGCCTGGCTCCAACTACACGGGCGTATACGACGGCTTCTTCTATAACAAGAACAACCTCAACATCACCATCTTGGGTGGAAGCTTTAGCACAACATCGACCAACGGCAGCATCGAAAATTTGGCGTTCATCAACAACACCGACAGCAACCAACAGACCGTCAGCGGCGTGTCTGGCCTCGACTCCGACTCGATCTTCATCGCCATGGACACTTACCAGACGTCACTTTGGGCGGGTGGTGCTGTGAACGGCACCGTCAACGGCAATCCCGCTACAGGTCTCGTTGTGTACGATTTGTCCGCGAACAGATACGCAGCCCCACACCCTCCCGCTCTTGGTGGAGACCATGTTGTGGTTCACGCTATTGCCGCTCAGCCCGAGGCAGAGGACGTCTATGTGGGTGGAGACTATGACACTGCAGGTTCACTTCCTTGCGGTCCGTTGTGCTTCTACGACACTCGGGCTTTGCAATGGCAGAGTACTGGATCCGGCCTCGAGGGTGTCATCTATACCATGGTCTGGACTTCCAACACCAAACTCATGATTGCTGGTAATTTGACTGTCAACGGCGTCCGAACCACCATGGCCACATACGATGCCAAGAAGCAGATTTTTGCAGAAGTCCCAGGGTCATCCAACCTGCCAGGGCCCGTCACCGCCATCTCTGCTGTGAACAGCGACTACAGCGAATTCTGGGTCAGTGGCACAGCTGCCAACAACCAGACGGTGTTCTTGACCAAATACGACGACGGCTCATGGACTCCCGCTTCCGGACTCGGTGACTCGACTTCGATTCGAAAGCTGCAAATCATGCCTCTGACCTCGAACCACGACTCGAGTGCTACCGTGGCCAACAACCAGGTCCTCATGATCCTGGGCAACATCAACATTCCTGACCAAGGCAACGCGAGCGCGGTGCTGTTCAATGGCACCATGTATGAGCCATACATTCTCACCAACATGGATAATGGTAGTCAAGGCAGCTTGTCTGCAATCTTTGTTCAGAACCCGAACAACTTTGTCAACAACCGGAATCATCGCCTTTCCGTCGGCATCATTGTCGCGATCGGCCTCGCCATTGCCCTGGCAATCACTGGCCTGATCATCCTCCTCGGTCTCTTACTCGAGCGACGAAGACGACGGATTGAGGGCTACGTTCCCATTACGGCCGACAAGAGCGCAAACGTCAATCGGCTTCCTCCCGATCAGCTCTTCGCGAAGCTGGAAGGAGGGGGGCATTCTCCGCCAAAGATTTAGAAGTTCTTTTGCTTGAAGCGTCTTTGCTGCTGCAGCTGCAGTCCCATTTCCGCGGAACGACGACAGGGTTCTGCATGTGCGACTGCCTCTTCTGTACAGGCCCAGAGGCAGCCGCGAAGGAGATTGCGCAAAATGCCGCCGCCGAGGCCTCCGCCACGACCACCGGTTTCCTGCCAGCTGCAGCGATAGGTTCTGTAACAGTCGCAGCTACAGCGGAAAATTAATATTGGAACGTTCACGCCCCGTTACGAAAGAAGCTCGCATTACCCTTTGTTGTTTGTCGCTACTTGTTGTTTGTTTGTTTATATAATGACCACTACACACACACACACACAAGTTCTTTTTTTTTTTTGGATCAGGCTGCTCGCTTGCAGAAAAGGACTGAGGTGAGGCCGCCTAGTTGCCCTCGAAAAGGGAGAGAGAGAGAGGGAGAGGGAGGGAGAGGGAGAGAGAGTTTAGTCGGAAAGAAAGATACCGAATTGAAATTTGTTTTGAGATTGTGTTTTTCTTTATTTTCGTTGTTGTAATCATCTCCTCAGTCATGATCATCCTGGCTGGTCAGTGGATTGGTCGGTCGCTGTTGGGTGGGAATGCTTGAAGAGATGGAAGATGGGAGGAAGAAGAAAGGAGAAGTGGAGGAAGTGGAGGAAGAGAAATGTTTGATGGTGGATGGGGAGTGGAGAGTGGAGAATGGACGATGTGTTTGTTGTCTGAGAGAAGAAGATGTGGAGATGGGGAGATGGGGCCGAGATGGGGGGAAGAAAGAAAGAAAGAAAGAAAGCAAAATCCGATACCACGCTCCACCTGTGTGTGTATGTATGTATGCACGGAAGGGGGGGGGGATTTGGAAATTTTTTGGGATGAGCGTTTCTGGAGTGGAGTGGAGTAGCGGAGTGGTGTTGTTGTTTGGTGGTGAAAGAGAGAGAGAGGGGGGGGGAGAGAGAGAGAAAAGAGAGGGTGGAGGATGGGAATGGGAATGGGAATGGAAATGGAATTGGAATCGAGAAAAGGCTTTTTTTATTGGTTTGATTTGATTTGATTTGAGAGTGACTTGTCTGCTTTTTTTGTGGCAACAATTTTTTTTTTTGGTTTTTAGGTGGGATGGATGTTTGGATGTTTGGATGTTTGGTTGTTTGGTTGTTTTGTGTGTGTGTATGTGTATATAGATGTATGTATATGTACATGTATATATATATATGTACATGTATATATATATATGTACATGTATATATATATATGTATATATATATATGTATATATATATATTATATAGGGTATATATATGTGTGTATAGAGGGATGCGGGTAGAGGTACATAGAGAGAAAATGGATACGGGCAGGTCGAGGGAGGGGAAAGAGATGAGGATGAGAAAAAGAGAGCGTGAGGCGAAGGAATGGATGAAAGATATGGTAATGTCTATCTCTTAAGCCAAAGGATAATGTGGAATAGAAGGCGGGAAGGTAGATAGTAGAGCATGAGCATGCGAAGGATAAGATAAGAGATATGCAAGTATAGTTTTTCCAGCAGAAAGATGTACAGAAGAGAAGGAAGGAATCAGTTAAAGGAGAACGTTTTTGTATGATTTTTTTTAATCTTTTGAGTTGTTGTTATTATTGTTGTTGTATTTGTCGTCTATGGTTTTCGTATTAGACTATAACTTGCTTGCTTGCTTGCTTACTACGCCTGGTGCAATCATCATGATAATAACAACCATATCCGTAGAAAAAAGGAGAAGGAGAAGAAGGGGTATATTAGAACGAAAAATAAGATAGATACTATATATAATAGATTCGAGGCGGGTGATGAAGTAACAAGTAGAACTTAAAATCGCGTGGCCGTAAATAAAAGAATAAGTTCTAACATATGTCGAACTGCTAGAATAGCTGGGCGTAGAGGGAATTGGTAATGATCGAAGAGCAGGATCCGCAGCAGATACATGGGGAGGAAGTTCAGATTTTGACTTTTGGAAAGGCTGTGGTGAAAGTTCCAGCGAATTTCCTGCGCGTTCGAATTATCTGGCTTCGTTCAAGAAGCAGGGTGTGGGACAGTGACACTTCAGCGGGCCGAGAGAAGGTCAGTGTCTTCTTCGCTGGCGGCTTGCTAACATGTCTCTCATCGAACGAGCGCAACGGGATCGATCGCGTCTCCGAACAGATCAGCTCCCAACTCCGTCACACTTTCGAGTCGGATAAAGAAATCACGATAGTGAGCGAGGACAGTGGAGTCTCACAGGGCTCAAACAAGTCGCATTCGCACTATCATATCATAGCAGCACTCTACTCAGCGACACACTGCAACTTAAGTCACTTCACTTCTCCCCACCATATTCCAACCTTCCTCCAAAGCCATTCCTCTACAAAGGCTTTCCGCCAACAAATTCACTCCACCTCCTCACCTCCTTGGGAATGCCCTCCTTCTTGGGCAACTTCTCACTCATACACTGTGCGAAAAGCACAGCAGTCCTGGGCTCCATGAAAAGTGGATGCCCGAAATCCACCGCATTGCGGCGCATCACATAATCCTCATCCGTCATACTGCTCGCCCGACGCTTGGCCAAATTAAATACGCCGCGAATGTCATACTTTTCAAAGACTTGTCGGAGTTCTTGCTTGTTGTCCTTGGGGAATTCGATGACTTCGACGTGGACGGAGCCGTCTTTGGAGGTGCTTCCAAGGTGTTTCTTGATTTCATGGTTGGCGGCGTAGAGTTTGTAGCCGAGAGGGTTAAGGTAGTCGATGATTTTGCCGAGGTCTTCGGTTTGGGTGTCGCCGCCGAAGAGGAGACCCTCACCGGGAAGTGGGACGCGGAAGTTCATCATGCTTTGTACGGCAGTCCAGTAGGCCTCGACGAGGTCAGTACCGAAGCAAGCCATTTCACCGGTAGAAGACATTTCGACACCGAGATAAGGATCAGCGCCGGCGAGACGAGTCCAAGCGAATTGTGGGACCTTGACGGCGACGTAGTCGCGCTGGACCTGCATGAGATCGACTGGCTCTGGGACATCCTTTCCGAGGAGGGCACGAGTAGCGACATCGATGAAGTTGGTTCCAAGGACCTTGCTGACGAATGGGAAGGATCGCGAAGCACGAAGGTTGCACTCGATGACCTTGAGGAGTGGCTCACCACCATCTGGGTTGGTGGCAGAGATGATCTGCATGTTGAAGGGACCAGTGATCGACCAAGCCTTGGCAACCTTTTGAGCGATCTCCTTGACGCGCTCGATGGTGCGCTTAGGCAGGTTGGCAGGCGGAAGGATCAGAGAAGCGTCGCCAGAGTGGACACCAGCGTTCTCCACGTGTTCAGAGACAGCATGAATGAGCAGCTTCCCATTGTGTGCCACACCATCGCAGTCGACTTCCTGAGCGCCCTCGATGAACTTGGTGATGACGACTGGGTGGTCACCGCTGACCTGGCTGGCCGCAAGAAGCTTCTCCTCGAGTTCTCCCTCAGAGCGGATGACAGTCATGGCAGCACCAGAGAGGACGTAAGATGGACGGACGAGAACAGGATAGCCAACCTCCTCAGCGAAGGCCTTTGCATCGTTGTAGTTGGTAAGCTCCTTCCAGGCGGGTTGATCCACTCCGATAGACTCCAAGATTTGCGAGAACTTCTGCCTGTCTTCGGCCTTGTCAATGTCCTCGGGGTTGGTACCAAGCACCTTGGCTTTGCCAGTTTCCTGGAGCTTGAGGGCGATGTTCTGGGGCAGCTGACCGCCGACGGAGATGACAATGCCAGAGGAGCATTCGAGCTCGTAGATGTCCATGACGCGCTCGTATGAAAGTTCTTCGAAATACAATCTCTCGGGAATGTCGAAATCGGTGCTCACGGTCTCTGGGTTGTACTTGATTGTCGTCAGTAGGCGTAAAGTGCAAAAGGGAAGGGTGAGGGGATGGAAGGGGTACTCAGTCGCCAGAAGGAGTCTTTTTCTCTGAGAACAGAAATGCTTCTCTGCCCGCCAGCTTGGCCACACGCAGAAATGCGCGACGGCAACAAGCTTGAGACACAATCATTTCTGACTGTCTCTCGGAAAACAGGAGGGCTTCTCTGCTCACCAGCTTGAGCCCAAGCACAAATGCGCCGCGACCACAAGCCGGAGACGAAACCGTGCAGACTGTCTTTCTCTGAAGAGAGAGATGACTCCCAGCTCACCAGCTTGTGTCCAGGCACGAATGCACCACGGAAACATGCCTGAGATACGACAATATCTGACAGTCTTTCTCCGAAAACAGAGATGCTTCTCTGCTCCGCAGCTTGGCCCCGAGCACAAATGTGCGACAGCCACATGCCTGAGATAAGAGTACCTCCCAGCGACGAGTAAGAATAGAAAAAAGGGGGTACTCACGTTGATCATGACCGTCTTCTTGCCCTGCTCCTTCAACGAAAGCGTAGCGTTCACAGCACACCAATCGAATTCAACCGAACTTCCAATACGGTAAACACCAGATCCGAGAACGATGATTCCCTTGTCCTCAAACGTCACATCGTGGCTCGAGGCATTGTACGTGGTGTAGAGGTAGTTCGTGTCAGCAGGGAATTCGGCAGCCAGAGTATCAATTCGCTTCACCCAAGGCTTGAGACCAAAGTTCTTGCGGCGAGCACGGACTTCGTCTTCGGTGGAGTTGACGGCGCGAGCGATTTGCTTGTCGCTGAAACCTTGCTTCTTGGCCTTGAGCATGAGTTCTTTCTTGACGCCGAAGAGCGATCCAATGGCTTCGAGTTCCTTGGTGGTGTCGACGATGTTTTGGATCTTGTACAGGAACCACTTGTCAATCTTGCTGAGTTCGTGGACCTTGTCGACAGAGTAGCCTTCGTGGAGCATGGCCTGACCAACGGCGAGCCAGCGGCGATCGGTGGGGTTCTTGAGCACTTCATCCAGATCATCGAACTTGTCACCTTGGAGACCATCGAACTTGGGATCGACTTGACGAATAGCCTTTTGGAAAGATTCCTCAAAGGTACGGCCGATAGCCATGACCTCGCCGATAGACTTCATCGAAGAGCCAATGTTGCGGTTAACGTTCTGGAACTTGACCAAATCCCAGCGAGGAATTTTCGTGACGATGTAATCCAGTGAAGGTTCGAAGTTGGCAGTAGTGGTGCGAGTGACAGCGTTGGGCAGCTCGGGCAGAGTGTGGCCCAGACCGATCTTTGCCGCAGTGTATGCCAGAGGGTAACCGGTCGCCTTGGAAGCGAGAGCAGAAGAACGAGAGAGACGGGCGTTGACCTCGATGACCCTGTAGTCGAGACCATCGGGCTGAAGAGCGTACTGCACGTTACACTCTCCAACCACACCCAAGTGACGAATGATTTTGATGGCAGCAGTTCGAAGCATGTGGTACTCCTCATCGCTCAGCGTCTGAGAAGGCGACACGACGATGGAGTCACCCGTGTGCACGCCCAGAGGGTCGAAGTTCTCCATGTTGCAGACGGTGATGCAGTTATCCGCAGCGTCTCGCACAACCTCATACTCAGCCTCCTTCCAGCCCTTGAGAGATTTCTCAACCAAGATCTGAGGCGACAGGGTGAGAGAACGAGCAGCCATGTTGCGAAGCTCTTCCGGGTTGTCGGCGAAACCAGACCCTAGACCACCAAGTGCGAAGGCAGCTCGCACAATGATGGGGTATCCGACCGTCTCAGCAGCTTTGAGAGCATCCTCCACAGTCTCGACGGCAATACTCTCAGCGATGGGAATGTTGATTTCCTTGAGAGCCTTGGCGAACAAGTCACGATCTTCGGAAGTCTTGAGAGTCTGCACGCTCGTGCCGAGCACCTTGACGCCATATCTCTCAAAGATGCCCATCTCATCCATCTTGACACCCAAGTTGAGGGCGGTCTGACCACCAAAGGACAGGAAGATGCCATCGGGCCTCTCCTTCTCAATCACGTAGGTGACATATTCGGGTGTGACGGGGAGGTAGTAGATCTCATCAGCCAGCACGTGAGAGGTCTGGATAGTTGCGATGTTGGGGTTGACGAGCACGGATTTAATGCCGGCTTCTTTCAGAGCTTTGAGGGCTTGCGAACCGGAGTAATCGAACTCGCCGGCCTGGCCGATGGAGAGACCTCCGGAGCCGATGACGAGGACTTTCTTGACGTCGACAAGATCTTGTCCGCCGGCAATGGCGCCGCTCTCGAGGTATGCTTTGGCGTTGGGGGCCACTTCGGCCTTGCTGACGGCGCGTCTGGCGGAGCGGGCGAAGCTGCGGACGTGAGCGCGGGCGGGCTTCGTGGTGGGTTGGTTGGCTGTGCATCGCGCGGCAGAGGTGGTGACCAAGGTTCGTCGGGCGAGGCGGGGAGCATTTTGCTTGATGGAGTGGTGGAAAAGGTCGTGGTGCAGCTGGCGGGCAACGCGCCCGGCGACAGCGGCGGCCATGGCGGAGAGCGGTTTTCAGCACCCGCAGGCTTTCCACAAGTGGTCACTAATGTAGTCTACAGCATTCCTGTCAGCGTGTGCCGTCAGGGTCGGAGCGGAGAAGAGGGTGAGAATTTCGGGGGTGGTGCGGAAGCAAGGTCATCGGAGGAGCACATGAGTTGGGGGAAGCGGTCACGACACTCACCTTGCGAAGTGAAGATGGTTGGAGCAAACACCATGGAGACGAGTGCGCGCAGTTCGGGTTCAGTGGGACATGCCACTTCCAGCGAAATGGCAGAGGGAGAAGGAGGAGGAGGAGGAGGTTGGAAAAAAGTGACAGCAGACGAAGCCTCCGGGTGACGAAGGTTTTCTCTGTCAATGCCTCGTGCCAAGCCTCCTCCCTCGAAAAGATAAGGACGTTCGTTTGAGTCACGCTGACCGCTCCGGCCGATTTGGAGCACCCTCGTCTAGTCGGTCGTGAAGATCGAGATGCATCCATCAGGACAGTCAGTGCTGCTTGCCGCGGCGTGCTTGGATTCTCTACTGTAGATACTCACCTACTCACACGCTTATCGATTGTGATTGCAATCATCGAGCTCGTGCAGACGCGAAAAATTCCTAGTCTACTACACAGCTTGCAGCTGACGCGAGAAGAGCTCCAAAGCACTAGAACTAAGGTAGAACTATGCCGACCTCGGCCAGCCAGTAGAACCAAGGTAAGGTTTGCAGCAATCTTCACTACTTCATCATCACAACTGAACTCGATCTCACTTCCGACAATAATTCGGCTGCGATCTCACTTCAAAATAAGGATCAACACCGGAGCAGACTCTGCGTGCACTGATCTGCTTCCACGCGGACAACTAGGTCCGGCCAGTTGTCATGGTACGATTGGGTCGATTCGCACACTGATGGTGGCCCAGTCATTCTTCTCGGCGCCCTGGATCTCACCTTGAAGATAGCAAACAGCTTGCCGTCGTCTCGGACTCCCATGTTGATTCTGCCCAGGTCCCGTTTGCCTGCACCCAGGACTGCAAGATCATGTTCCCATTCGTCGGTCCAGCACTGTGCAAAACATGAATCGAAGTACTCGCACTCCGGCCCATCACAGACGTTATACGCGTCGAGGTAAAGCCAGGACTCGGAACATCTGACCGCAAGCTGTTGGGAGATGCGTGGCCAGGAGAAAGCTTTTCGGGCGATTGTGACTTCCATGCGATGGTATTCGGTTGTGTCCAACATACTGAGATTGATCAAGCCTGGGATTCGGTCGTAAATCAATTCCGCTCGGGCAGCACCGAGTTTCATCTCAGCTGATACCTCCACCGGTGGTCGTATTCGTAGTCGTAGGCCAAGGCGAGATCCTCCGCCAGTCTTTGTACAATTGAGCATGGCGACGAGGTCGGTCGACTCATGGTCGGCGTCGTCTTGGTCGTGACTTGCGAGCGGCAGTGTGCGACCCAGCAAACTAACTCGTAGACCTCTCCTTGACAGTTCGAAGCTCCCGTCTCCAGCAAGCGTGGTCCGGACCAGACTGCGACAAGCATCGAATTCTGCTGACGAAGAGGCCAGCAAATCACCGTTCGCACTGTGGAATGCGAGAATGGTATGATCCTGATCCTCCCAGCTTCGAGTTTGGATGATCTCCTCTTGCAATCTCGCAAAGGCCTTCTTGCCTTCGCCATACATGAGTGGCATGTTGACGTCGAAAAGTCCGAGAAGGCAGTATGCTTCATCCTCCAACCGGGATGTGGTACGTCGAGACGCCCACGCCATCCTCTGCGCAATACTGGCCCGTGGCAATTGATTGCGATCTTTCAAGACATCCGCCGAGATGCCAGTGATTTCGGAGAGATCCAGTACGACTTCATGCTTACTGCCGAGAGAAGTCCAGAGGCCGTCATAAAAGCGCACAGTTTCAGGTGCGATCAGTTCCTGGAGGGTCCAGCCTCGCGTGAACCACAGGCTCTTGGCGATGGTGTCCTTCAACTGGTAGAAAGTGTATTGACTATGTTCCACGCGCCTGCTTTCCGGAGGCGTCCAGACGTCTTCCAGATACGCATAGCACACTTGGGCGTTGTAACACCAGCGGTACATGGAGTTGATTGCCTCGGAGAGGTCGGCACTACTTCTCTTGTCGATGCAGCACGTGTCGACCCAGACGTATTCGATGCCGTCCTGATCACGGATCAGCTTGGGGTGCGCGGAGTGTGCAGCGTGCGTTGCACACTTTCAGCGCCTGTGCGCAAGTATACTCAATCTTGCGGTAGCCGTCTCTGGTCTTCGCATCGTCCTGGTGAAAATCATCGAAGCTGACTTCATTCTTGCCCCAGGTATGCGAAAGAATTGCATACGATGTGCTCATGCGCCAGTCGTCCACGAAGTGCTTCAGTTGCCGCGTCCGGGCGTGTAGTAGCCACATGCTTACTGCGCGTGCAGGCGCTTCACCATCGCCATTCAAGTGCAGGACTCAGTTGCGAGTCCATTTCCAAGCATGCCGACTGTGTTGAATGTCGACGGGGGCTGTGCATCGAGCTCCAGTGCGGGCGGACCTGCAAAGAAGACGGCCTCTCGGTTCTGCCATGTTGTGCGACACAGCTTTTTGCCACATATCAGAAGCACGTGAGAGGGAGGAAGAGGGAAGCTGGGACGGCGGCGACGTGCACAATGAATTGATGGAAATTGACGTCGCACCATTCAATTATTCAATCACCACCCGTGGAGCTGCACTTGACTGGATCCGATTCCACAAACGGGGACCAAGACACCTGTAGTCAGCAACAGAGAACGCCACCACTTGACCTGGTCGTCAGAAAGCGTCCTCTCAGTCAGATCTTGAGTGGCTCTCGGGAGGCGGCACAAACACGCCGCTCCGGGCCTTGGCGCTCCCAGCTGCACTTCATCCTTCGCCACTAACTTGGTCGCGCTAACTAGTGGCTTCCTTCAGCATCACTTTCGTCAACCTGACCCTCTACAAAACAGTTCTCTTCGCAAAACCACAAATTTTCACCCATCGACCCAACACACCCACTCAACCAGCCATGGACGAGCAAATGATTGATTTCGGCCGAATGACTCCCATCTGCTGTGCAGCCAACATTCCATCCAAAGTACGTATACATTCCCCCTTTCCATTCCCACCACCTACAACTTTCAGACATGAACAAATCTCCACAGCTCAAAGACCACTTCATCGAAGCAAATCAAAACTATCAAGACCAAATGATCTGCTACATGGCCTTCATCGACGACCTCTCAGCAACGTACACCGAAGAAGCCGAAATCGGCGAAGACGACGACGACGATGACGACGACAACGACAACGAACCAGGCACTAGAACAACGCAAGCTCCATTCAAAGACAAAACGTACCAAGAATGTCTCGAGATGCTGCGGAAGCTGCGGATTGAGAACGAGTCGGATATTCGCTGTTCGCTGTTCGTTGTGATGGATGAGAGGTCGTTGGAGGATGATACGGTCGTGCTCGTGCAGGCCCCGTTTATGGGCGAGGAGGGGGAGATCAAGAGTGTGAGGGCCGAGTTTCAGGTTGCGTATAGTCAGTTGATGACTTATGAGATGGCGTATGAGGGAGAGGATATTGAGGCGGATCAGGCTGCGGCGCAGGCGACCGAGGACGGGGTGTTGAGGGCTGCTGCGATCAAAGCGAGGAGGAAATGGTGAGGGATGAGGGATTTCGTCATTTGAGTGCACTTGATCGGACGAAGATGTCCATGAAGTTTGTATTTGCTCATCGTTCACGGGGAGTCAGACTACAAGAGAAGGACTACGTATATCTGGACCCCTCATGATCTCATTTTCTGCCAGGTCGAAACGGCGCGCTCTTCTCATTCCCAAAGAGCTCGCGCACGACTGTGGCAGTGCCGTTTGCACCCATCATCCAGCGTTCGCCGATCCACGGTCTTTCTGGATCGCCTGGTGCCTCCGGAGCCACGATGACATGATCTCCAGTGTCTAGCACGAGCTCTCGACGTTGCTCCGGAGCAATAGCCAGCTCCAAGGGCGGATCCGCTCTCTGTAACAGAGGTAGGCGGGGCTCCTGGGACGCCTCTCCATCTGTCGAGCATTAGTCTGATGGTTGAAACGATCCTCGGACGTGCAAACGTACCTCTTGGTACCAACGAGTAAGCGCCATTGTACTGCCAATAATGGCCGTCGTTCCGGGCGTTGGCTCCATTCACGCACGCATCGGACTCGATGCCAACGAATTGAAAGCCAATCGTGATTCGGCAGCCTCTTCTCTGACCACATCCTCCGTCTGCAACGGTGGCGCGAAGGATGCCGTTGTTGTAGTCCTGCATACCCTCATACACGTTTTCCGCGATACCTGTGCATCGAATGAATGTTGGACCATTGCCAGGTCCGTTGCCGAACTCATCTGTTGACGCATATGGGTATTCATCCGGACTGGTACACGTCGTCTGGGTACCGTCTGGGTTCGAGCAGATTGGTGGTGCTGTGATTCGTCCATTGCAGCAAGGGTTGGGCACAGTGCCAGCAATGGTTCGTCGATTACCGGTCTGTGCCTGTGTCAAGCCACTCCAGGTGACTGTTCGGGGAGCTCCTCCTCGGAACACGGCATAGCACTTGTTGTTGCAGACTTGAGGGTAGAGACCACAGCTCAGCATGAAGTTGACCTGCGGCGGAGGCGCCGGTTGCGGTTGGGCAAGCACAGCAGCCGCAAAGGCAATGAATGGTAAAATGAACATCTTGGCAGGTTCCTGGGAGGACTTGCAGAGAACTGAGGATGCGGATGCAGCTGGGACCTTGACTGCCAGATGCTGTCCATCTTTTCACGACATCATGCCACGGCAGTCGTTGAAGGATTCTTGGCGTGCATTCTCATGGCTCGGACGGAGTTGGCTGCCTCATACTCGATGCGAATTGTGACCCTGTGGCAATCCATCGGTGCGTGACCCGTCGTTGCATCGGACAAGAACATTAGTGTGATGGCTGCATTGGCAAGGCCTCGTGCACCAGAGATGCGTAGGAGGCTGTCAAGCGATGTGGCGAGAAGGAGTCCACGGAGCGAGAGTATTCGCCCGAAGCAGGACAGCTGAACATTTCGTGCGACTTCCCAATGCGCGGAGGTTGCTGGATCGGGCATTGTTCTTCGAATGCCAAGTATGTCGGTGGAATCCTTTGCGAAGGAGATTTTTGATTGAGGAAGACCCGGTTGGCGTCGGGTGCGAAGCGGGTGCACATTTTATGCAAGGGCAGGATGCGCTAAGCCCTATTCGCATCTCGGCCTGAAGCTAAACTCCAAATCGACAGCCGTGACACCAACATCAGCAACGTCGCGCCCAGGCTTGGGAGACCCACCACCGCACGACATCGCCTCCTGCCTCAGCATTTGACCAAGTACACCATCGGAGTCTCTCACCGGCGAGCATGACCGGCGGGAACAGCGTTACATCGAACGCCTCAGAAGGATCCCCGACATGCAAAACTTCACCCTTCCGTGCTGGACCGTCTTGGCCATGACGCCGTGGACACAAGTCGTCGCGGCGACGCGGTCGATGATGATGGGTCATATGCCATGGACATGATTCCATAGCCCGAGAAGTCGATCAAGGGAGGACTCGCCTCAAGGAACAACTTTCCCCCAGCAGTGTCCCCTCAGAAATTCGATTTTGCATGCCGCATTTTCTCAAGCTTGCCTCCTACAACGACTGCCTGTCTGCATTGATACCATAATGCTCACTCGCCAGTACTGGCTGGCAGCCTGGGCAGCCACATTCCTGAGAATCACAAATGGAGAGCAATTCGATTCTTCGATATCGTCATGCCCGGCCCGCTGTGACTTCGAGAATCCTCCTTCTTGGACGTACTACTACGATCTCGCTGAGCTGGACAGCTGCGGCGGCACTTCAATCTTCCAACTGAATATCAACAATGCGGTCGACGATCCCAATACGCATGTCTACTTCCGTGCATGTACTGTTGCGGGCGGTAATGTCCGTGAGGACACAAGCGTTGACAGCCGCATCCTGAGAAGACAGCAGCTCTCTTTCAACCGAACCATTCCTGAGTCGAGTCTTGTCTCCTTGCGAACGTCTGGGAGCTCTTCAGGCGATGCTGCAAGTGCACAATCCGCACTCGATGGCCTCGAGACATATCTCCAGAACGCTGCTCGCGAGAACACAATCCTCTTTTCTCGAGCAGGCCAGACAGTCGCGGGACTCTACTCTGGATCACAAGTCGACTCTACCAGCGCCGGTGCCGTTTTGTCACGTATGAGTTCGTTCTTGGGCCAAGGTGCGCAGGCGCAGCAGATCATTGCACAAGCTTGCGGCTCTGGGAACGAGACTATCAGTCCTCAATTTTTTGGCGTGGTAGTCGACACTACTGGAAACATTGCTGCAGTACAAGATGCCCTACGAAGCTGGAAAGATGCCGAGTGTGTCACCAGTGGTACTGCCGCTACTTGGGAGCATGCCACTGTCAATATCATCCCCGGAAGCGACGTTTCAGTCCTGCCTACTACAGACGAGGAGGCTGCAGATGCCAGGCTCAATGCGAGATCCTCGCTGCAGCGCAGAGACACTTGCCAGTACACACAAGGTATGTGCTGCAACGGCCGTGAATGCTGAAAATAATACTGATCTTCGCAGTGCAAGCCGGAGATGGATGCTTCTCGGTCGCTCAGCGATGCGGCATTCCACAATCAGAAATGGAAGGTTACAACAGGAACGGACTTTGCACAAGTCTCAAACCTGACGAGGTACGTACTTTCACTCCTCTAAATCTGACTGTACTGACAGATGAGGAAGTACGTCTGCTGCTCCACTGGCGACCTTCCTGACTTCTCGCCACAACCAGGCGCAGATGGTCAGTGTGTTGCGTACACTGTGGAAGCTGGAGATACCTGCTTTGACATCGCGGAGGCCCATCAAATGACTGTTGATGATATTCTTGCCCGAAACACCCAAACCTGGGGCTGGATGGGATGTGAGAACATCCTTTTGGGCGCCAAAATATGTCTGAGTACTGGAACCCCACCATTCCCAGCCGAAGTTCCCAATGCTGTTTGTGGACCTCAAGCTCCCCTGAACGACACTAGCACACGCCCAACAAATCCTGATGATTGGATTGACTTCAATGCATGTCCTTTGAATGCGTGCTGCAACATCTGGGGCCAGTGTGGTATCACGAGCGAGTTTTGCACAGTCAGCCCAAGTGAGACTGGGAACCCTGGAACTGCGGCACCTGGCAGCAATGGCTGTGTTTCCAACTGTGGCACCGATATCGTCACCGGTCCAGGACCTGCGAACTTTGAGCACATCGGCTACTACGAGTCGTACCACATTGATCGCCCATGCAACTTCATGTCCATTTCTGACATTCCCGACAAGTACACCATCGTCCACTGGGCTTTTGCAGACATCACCGACGACTTCCGCGCCACGATCTCGCCCTATGAGAATGACTGGAATGACTTTAAGGCAGCGAGCGGCTTCAAACGTGTGGTGTCTTTTGGTGGTTGGGCGTTCTCTACCGAGGTGAGCAACATCCTGCATCAGAACGATCTCAGAGCTAACTGTCACAGCGTTCGAGCTACTACATCTTTCGTGAAGGAGTTTTGCCTGCGAATAGGCAGACATTTGCGAACAACATGGCCAATTTTGTGCAGCAGGAAGGCTTGGATGGTGTTGACTTTGACTGGGAGGTAAGTAATGGCATTTCGTTTATGCTTACTGTGTCTTATGGCTGACATATGTGCCAGTACCCTGGAGCTCCTGATGATCAAGGTTCAGGCATTCCTATTGACGCGCCAGAGAGAGGTCTTGATTACCTCGAATTCCTCAAGCTTGTCCGTGCGGCTCTCCCGTCGGGTTATACGATTGGTATCGCTGCACCTGCATCGTTCTGGTACCTCAAAGCGTTTCCCATTGCCGAGATCTCAGAGGTAGTTGACTACATTGTCTACATGACTTACGATCTTCACGGTCAATGGGATTTTGGCAACAAGTTCACTTCTCCTGGATGTCCGAATGGCAACTGTCTACGTTCACACATCAATCAGACAGAGACTGAAACCGCTCTCTCCATGGTTACGAAGGCAGGTGTCCCTGCGAATAAGCTCCTGCTTGGTCAAGCTCTTTACGGACGCAGTTTCAAGATGAGCTCTGCCGGCTGCTATACCGAAGAGTGCACCTTCACCGGCCCTTCTAGCGGTGCAGCGCCTGGACGTTGCACTGGAGTCGGCGGATACCTATCCAACTTGGAAATCCGCGAGATTATAGAAGGCGGTGGCGTACAAGAATACTATACCGAGGAAGCTGGCGACATACTCGTTTACGACGAGACGGAATGGGTGTCATGGGCGAAGGAGTCTACTTACAACTCTCGAACGGACTGGGCTCGTGGCCTTGGTCTTGGAGGTATTTCCGACTGGGTAAGCTGTGCCTGAGTTGTGATCCGTAGTGGATGTCGATGCTAACATAATCGTCACCAGGCCATCGACCTCGATATTACTGGCACTCGCAATGGGAATGGAAGCGATGGCGGCGGTGGCGGCGGCAGGGGCGAGGTGGTCCTCATCGACCCTTCGATCTATTCTGATCCTAACCCAGTAGCTTTCTGCCAGCCTCCATGCACCTTTGTGTTTCCGCCTTGGCAGTTGCCCTACACTACCACCATCTCACCACCTCCGGTCACCTCGACAGTCGTCAATGCTTGGACCGATGTCGTGACACGCCAGAATCCCGATGGCGCCACCACGACAGAAACGCTTTCTTTCACGACCACGACTGGTGAGTAGCATGCTGTCAATGAGTGGTTCTGGGACTAATAGGTAACCAGTCACGGTGATCACCGTTCCTGCCATTACAACCACTGCTATCAATGTCTGGAATTGGGTGTGGTCTAACACAGACCAGTCAATAGCGACTTTGACAAGCAGTCTGCAATTCCCGCCATGTAAGAATTCTCACATGTTCGTGTACATCGAGCCACTTCTGACACTATATACCAGTGACCTTGACCCAATCGTCTACGGTGTACACGACCTCGGGAAGTGACGACGAGACCACCATCGAAGGCGCCACATACACATTCTTGTACGGGCCTTTTCCGTCTGTCAGTGCGACAGCTTCGAACCCTTCTTCCACGTCTTCAACAACAGTCCTGCCACCTGGCCAGACCCCAACCATCACTACCCCAGGACAAACGACACCCGACCCGCCCGGCCAGACGACACAACCTCCAGGCCAGACAACACAACCTCCGCCTCCCACAAGCTGCGGGGACTGCCCGCCCACTGTCACGGTATCTACTGGCACGCCTGGGCCAATCTGTGACGATGATTGCGGAGAGCCATGTGAGTTCGGATGTGCGCCGCCTGTGCCCTGCTTCCCTCTTGGCCTGGGCTGCAACTGCATCGGATTAGGCTGTGACAACGGCCCTTGCCTGGGCCTTGGGTGCATAGACTTTCCTGGTGGCTTTCCTCCTCCGGGCGGGTTCCCACCTCCACCAGGTCCCCCTCCACCAACGCCACCTCCAGGCGAGTCACCTACTCAGACCACTTCATCAGCCAGCAGTAGCTCTTCATCTGCCGAGTCTTGTCCTCTATTCATAGAAGAAGGTTACACAGCACCACTTGGAGACGACGGAGAACCAACAGAACCAAATGTCGACGTTCCAGTACCGGGCACGGGTGGCGGAAGTGGAGGAACCAGTACTCGCTCAGTGACAACACCACCACCGAGCACTACTTCCTACATCTCCTGCAGCACACAGAACCAGCAGCCCGGTCAAGGTATCACACGCGCTTACTGCGTCTGCGATGGTTCGACATTTCCACAGTCAACGGCCACGAGTCCCCCGAACAGCTGCGCTTATACATCACTGCCTGGACCTTCAGCCACTATTAGCATTACTCGCTTGCCTACAGGACCAACCTCAACGGAAGCCACATCGACAGTATCGTGCTTCGTACCTGCTGGTTGCAGAAATGTGTTCGAACCGACTGGGTGCGCCGTGCTTTGCGATGAGCCTACTGCGGCACCAACTCCAACTCAAGTGCCAAACGACTACACTTTTGTCATTCTTGCGCGCGAGATTGTCGTGGCGAACCGTGGTGGCGCACTTATCAACTGGAGCTGGGTCGGCATCACAGTACCAATCGGCGAGGAAGTTGGCTCAAACTTCTGCAACCAGAACGACTTCCCTCAAGCTGTGCGAAAGGGTGTCGGCCGCTCCTCACCACCCAAGTTCCCCGACTCTCTTGGTCCATTCGATCTCGAAGGACGTGATGATTGCACTTATGAAGGCGAGCCTGATGGGCCGCCTGGAATTATCAGCTGTGCTAATGGGTACGAGGCTACTTGTCTCGATTTCACGGGAGATGTACTGGACTGTGCTCCAGCGTCTGGAAATCCAGCACGAGACAACTACTACTATGCTCTGCGCTGTTTTTACAGATGAGAAGGTGAGATATAAGCACTACGTAGAATGCAGGTATGAAGACAATCGTTCAACTCGTTTCTTGCAACCAAATCCCACATCCAAATCGGCCGGCTTCGAACACATGTGACTCGCAAGACCGGAACAGACTGAACCTTCCACGAGTTGCACAAAGTCATTCATCCGATTATGCAAGGCAATGACATTCGCAGTGGCGAGCACGCAAACACCACGAGACTGCAAATCTCCTGCCATGTGGCGCACTAGACATGCAGAACTCATAAGACCAACAACTGCCAAGCAGCGACGGCAAAAAAACACTAAAATACCTGCAGCCCCAACCGAACATGTCCAGAGACTGGTAAAAACTAGATGAAGGATTACATATTCAACTCGGGCGAAGGATTCTCCCAAGAGTTACGACTTCCCCAATTGGGAAGATCTACATCGTCCCTATATGCAGGCCGCGGACTTATATTGCTTTGCCAAGGAAGCCGCGGATATGTCACTCGTGGCTTTTCCACAGTGCCGGGCGTGGGCTGAGACAGGGCGGGACGTGATGCCGGACTTGGAATGAACAGCGAGCTGAAAGAGATGTTATGAGGCTACACGCTAGGCGCTACGCAGTCCGACGGAGCCGACGAAGAAGGATATGCTAGGGCTCGGGCGGAGATCTTTGTCTCGTCGCTTTTGACGATGGGGCTTGGGGATGTGGTGAGATTGTTAGGTGAGTAGGGTTACATTCTCGTCGAGGTCTGGTAATGTCTGCTGCCACATGACGGGAGTGGCATTTCTCAATTGATCCTTTGGGAAAGCCAGGAGACGAGCCTGTAGAGAGATGCCAAGTTCAGGATATGGGAAATGCGTGCTGCACGTGCATGGCTGAGATCTGCAAGACTGACTATACAAATATTGGATGTGCTGCTGATCGAAGACAGGTCTTTATCTGCAGTCACTCGTTCTCAACCATGCATCGAATCTCACTCCTCTCGCTCTTGACGACTGCAGCAGCCCTTGCTGTTGAGAAACGGCAATCAGGCTCCATCGACCCTTCGACCACTCCGCTGTGCACATATTACACGGACTGGCCATCAGAGTTCTTCGACCAAGGCGAGACATGTGCTTCCATCTCAGCTTTCTGGGGGATTTCGGAGCAGAACTTCATCAGCTGGAATCCTGTCGTCGGTAGTGACTGCTCGAGTTTGATCGAGGGCAACAGTTATTGTATTGAGGCCAATGGAAGGCCTACGACAACTAGCAGTTCGTCTACAATCAGAAGCATTACCAGCAGCACTTCTCCTCGAGCTTCAACGACGAGCTCCAGAGTGACTACTTCTTCGTCCACCGTCTCAGCAACCCCCACTGGTCCGACGAAGCCTTCGCCAACTCAAGGTGGTCTGACTGCGGACTGTCAACGCTTCTATCTGGTAGAAAACGGCGACTTCTGCCAGAAGATTGTGGATCAGTTCGGCACGTTCTCGTAAGCTCTCCTACATCTCACTAGGACTTGATCAACACTGACATCCCCTAGGATCAGCCAATTCTACTCGTGGAACCCGGCTGTCGGCTCGAGCTGTGGAGGCCTGCAAGCCGGGTACTATGTATGCGTGGGCGTCACTGGAACGCCCACGAGCCCCCCAACGAGCTCCAGCACCACAGCCGCTCCCACGACGACGAATGACCCTTCCAAGCCTCAACCGACCCAAGGCGGTTTGACTCCAGATTGCCAGAGCTTCTATCTTGTCCAGTCCGGAGACTTCTGTCAAGGCATTGTAGATCAATACGGGACTTTCTCACTCTCTCAATTCTACAGCTGGAATCCAGCAATTGGCAACAGTTGTGGAGGGCTTCAAGCAGGATATTACGTCTGTGTTGGTGTCGCAGGCACACCAACAACTCGTCCTTCATCGACCACTGCTGCGCCTACCCCAACACCGACCGGTTCACAACCCCAACAGCCTGGAATTATTAACACTTGCCAACGATACTACTTGGTTCAACAAGGCGATTTTTGCCAGGCTATTGTCGACCAATACGGCACCTTTTCCCTCTCTCAATTCTACTCCTGGAACCCCGCTGTGGGCAACAACTGCGGCGGCCTCCAAGCAGGCTACTACGTCTGCGTCGGAGTGCCTGGAACACCAACCACTCGTCCCACATCCTCATCCGCCACTCCCACACCTACGCCCACAGGCCCTCAACCCCAGCAGCCTGGCATCATTACCACTTGCCAACGCTACTATCTCGTCCAACCCGGCGACTTCTGCCAAGCCATCGTCGACCGCTACGGAGCTTTCTCCCTCCAACAATTCTACACCTGGAATCCCGCCGTCGGCAACAACTGCGGCGGTCTTCAAAGTGGCTACTACGTCTGCGTTGGTGTCGCCGGTACCCCGACCTCTCCCACATCGACTTCCACCACTTCTACGCGACCAACTGGTAATCCTACGCCTACGCCCATCCAACCCGGCACGCCGAGCAATTGTTCCCGATATGGACAGGCGAATCCGGGTGGGACGTGCGCGGCTTTTGCGCAGAGGTTTGGGATTTCTTTGGCGAATTTGTACAGGTGGAATCCGGTGCTGGGGAGCAATGGGCAGAATTGTCAGGGCAGTTTTTGGGCGGGGTATTATTATTGTGTTGGGGTGTGATGATAGCAGAAGAAAAGTTCGTTGTGGAATTTTTTTTTTGAGGAGTTGGGGTGTGTATGTGTATTGGAGCAGCTCATTGCATAGATACACTTGTGCATTGACTCCAGCCGTCATTCCACTGGTTTTCAAAGGCACGAAGCAAAATTCATCTGTATTATACAATGGCAGATCGTCAATGGTCTTGAATCCTCTGGGTCTTTCGCTTCTCTACGCTTTTCATGCATGGGATGAAAAACACCATGGACTGAGTACCATACGTATGCAGAGAGAATATGTGGCATGCTTCCACGGCAGTGCTCAAGTACAATGCTGATCTTGTCGACATCCATCTTCCTCATTTCCCTGTTTGTGCTCACGACTAATGTACACTTTTCTTTACCAGGAAACAAGCTAGGCGAGTTGCCGCTGCTGAGTTCCCGACTCTGTTGCAATTAACGACCGGGTTCTTGCGCGTTCCTGAGCCAGCGCCATTCCCTCCACTTCCCTTTCCATCCCTTTAGCCTGCAGAATGCTGACAGCTCTCGTGTAATAGGCAGGCCCTCCACGATATTCTGGAATCCCACGTTGGTGCAAGCGGTAATATGGCATCGTAACGGGTGTCTTGGGTTGGTACAGCATGGCCGCCGCACGTCGTTGCTACGTCAAAGGAAGCTTCAAGAAGCGCTCGAATGAGTCTTGGCCTATTGTCCGGACACCATGCTCTTTGGTGGATTTATCCGTGAGTGCGTCGTGGAGTCTGTCACGGCCGAGGGACTGCTTGGGAAGACTTTCACTTGCAAACGCTCCGCTTCCACGTGCCAACACAAGGATTCGGCGAGTGTTGGGGACACGTCTTCATCCCATCATTTCTCATTGCGACTCATCAGCAGTTGCACGACTTTGCCCGCGCTACAATTGTTGCGGCGGCGCTGGCTTGTCGCTCAAAAGGAAGCCATCGGGTTTTTCGGGTGTAGCTTTAGAACAAGATCTTTACATCAACGCTCTTCTTAACCACATTGTGCCGAATTTCGCCAAAGTTCCTTGCCTCGCCGTTTCGTATCTCGATGCTTACCACCTTTCTTTTGCCCGCTCTCAGACGACTCCTGCTCCGGGCTCATTTGAGCACTCTCGGTGTCTGGCGCTTTTCTTTGCTTTTTCTCCAGTTTCAACAGGCTCGGTCTTGTCTGTACGCCGCTCTCTGTTTGCCGGTTTCTTAGCAGATTCAGCCTCCTTTACACGCCCCTCCTTCTTTGCCTGTTCCTCGGCGGCTTCGATCTTGTCCATACCCCTCTCGCCTTTTGTTTCAACTCGTAAAGACTCAGCTTCGACGGAATCCTTGTGCGACATCTGCTCAAGATGCGGAGATTGCGCGTGCAGCTTCTCCAACCGAGGGTCTTTCCGGAATTTTTGAAAAAGATTCTGCCGCTGTATCAGAGCATTGATCGCCTTTGCACTCACTGGCATCAGAGTCTTCAACTTGTTAATTTCCTCTTCTTGACCCTGAAGGCGCAGAATGTACTCAGCGCGCGGGATATCGAGGACAAACGCGGGGGCTTCGAGCAGTATTCCCGGTTGACGGTTCGTCTGCTTGCGCTCCTTGGAATCTTTTTTGCGTTGCAGCATCTCTGTGTAGAGAGTCGTGAATGTGAGGGCGTCCGGGTTGGTGGGATGCCAGAGCATTGCTACAGCGCGTTGCCAGTGGGTGAGCTCTAAGCCCAAGAATCGGTCGTACGAATCCTGCTGAACACAGGGTTCTCTCATCTCGTAGGACATGCAAAGCCGGCCAACGAGTTCCTTCAATGGCAACCGGCACACGAAATCGATCGCGGTATCAGGGGATTCGTGCCAATATAGAGCAGCTTTCAGGTGAGCCAAGGGCATACGTTCAGGCGTGATAAACGGCCCTTTCCTCGAAGCACGCTCGGGTATGGCTTGCACTTCGAGAACCCAGTCCTCCATGGGACTGGGTGGCAATGTCCCCGCGTTGTGGAATGACTCCATGAGTCGTTCTGCTTCCACGTGCCAGGCCAATGGCTGCCACATTCCGCCGGACATTGTCATGAGCTGATCCAATTTGGGGAGTGATCGTATGGTGCGCAGCCACTGCAGGACTTTGCTTGCGCCCACCTTCGCCGCAGCCGCTAAGCATTCCTCTTTGACTTGTTTGGCGTCCTTCACTTCGCCCACACCGCTCACGTCTGGCATGGTAACGGGCGTCTTCTTACCGTACACGATTTTGGCAGATGCGAGGCGCTCCCATATGTCTTTGATTTCGTTGAAGCCGCGTTCCTGCCTCCTCGTGATGCCCAAATGCTTCGCCCACTGCTCACGAGGTTTCTGCTTCGGACGAGGACCTGGAGTGGATTGAGTGTGTGCATCTTGGGTATTGGTTCGCGGAGCTCGAGACGAACTTGACGCAGCTTCTTTATTTCTCCGAGGCTTTTCATGCTTGTTCAATTCAGGCTTTGTCCTTTTCGCTCCATCGAACCTTTCGCTCTTGTTCAACCCATATTCTTCATGGGCTCTGATTACATAGCTGCCACGCAAGTTGTGTTGAAGCCGTCTCTTCTCCTCGCGAGGACCATCTGGCTTTCGAGACGTGTGAATGGGTCGAGATTCAGCAGACCGCCCGACGAGCAGAGGGATAGGTGGGATACAGCGGCGGAGCAGCACGGAGGCCTTGCAGAACAAGCAACATCGCTGGACTGAACGAGATGAAGACATGGTGCGATATTCCTACCTGTGCTCATGTCATGCCATCGCGCGCTTACCGCTGTCGACGAGAGCTGCCAAGCCAGCGTAGATGCAGCAGGAGATTCGCACGGATGTGATGATAGCGACGCGACGTGGGCGTGGGTGTGGGTGTGGGTGTGGGCGTGGGCGTGGGAGTGGCTGGAAGATGAGAGGTTGTTGGGGCGTTCGTCTCAGGTCCTGCCACGAGTTAACTTAACTGTTGAAGCGCTCTGGCCGCGTCGGAAGCAGCTCCTTTCCTGTCCGTCATCCTTGCCGATCGCCGAACCACACGGCGGCTTGGCGGCCATTGGACTGACTAGCTAGTTAGAATACTCCGTTGGCAGAGCGAATGGTCATGTCGGATGCATATCGAATTCATATCAAGTTCATATCGAGTGGCACAGAAATGGCGAGGGACGCTGCATCGTCCAAGACTCTTCCCTGTCGTCGTGTCATCGTCGCCCAGAACCGAAAGTAGGTCGTTTGCTGCCTCCAGCCACCCGACTTCCACAGCTTCTGCTTCTGCCCAACCTCGCCCAGAAAAAACCCGCCTGCACCGCGTCACGCCTCCCGCCAAGTTCCACGCACAAACCCTCTGGGTCCACGCGCCGTCAGTTGTGCTTCCGATTCTTCGTTTGCCATCGAGAATACCCGCCCAACGCTCCAACCTCCCCCAAACCCAATCCGGAAAGCTTCGACCACGCGAAGACAGCGCAGCACACCTTTCTCCCTTCCTCCTTTCCCCTCTTTCTCGTGTGCAGTGCGCCATTCCTTTGCGCTTCGCACTATGGTCTTCTTCAAACGCCTCTCTCGCAGTCGCAGCCGCTCCAACTCGCAATCCTACGTCGACAACAACTACGACTCGCGACACGACAGCAAGACCTACGACGACCAGGGCTACGCTCACTCCGAACCTCCCCGCGATCGAGCCATTGCTGCCGGCGACGACTTCGACCGTCCTCCTGCCAGCGCGCACAGCGAGAAGGGTCCGCGGATAGGCGACGGGTTTGCGAAGGAGACTGCTGCTGGAGACATGTATAGCCGGCGCGATCGTCCGGTCGAGGTTGCCGCGCAGCAGGCGGGGAATGCGTTTGCGGGTGGTGGATACAGAGAGAGTGTGTCGGATCGGACGAGGGCGGGCGGGAGTAACGGGTTCGATGCGCCGCAGAATGGAAAGACTGATTCTGCTGCGCCGAATCTGCTCATTGAGGCGTTCAATCAGGCTGTGAGACCTTACAGTGATAAGATTGAGAATCTGGAGAATGAGATTGCGGACTTGAGGGCATACATTGCGAGTCTGGAGAGGCAGCAGAATGAGGTGCACGCGTGGATTGACAAGAGAGGCTTGCGGCCAGGTGAGTTTGACATGGATGGATCTGCTGGTGTTGAAGGTGCTGTCGTTGCGTCCGGAGACGGCTCCAATGGATGCTGTCTTCGCCAGCAAGCAGTCGCCTTGTCCATCGCATGCGATGATCCATTTGAGCGTTCAAGCGCAATTCAGCTAATAATGTTACGCAGATGTTCCTCCCGCCATCGCCCAAATCATGGACTCAGCGTCACACGCATCATCCCCCACCCACGCTGCTGCAACACTGAACGCTCAGCTGGACCGCAAGATCACCATCGTCAACTTCGACCTCCACCGTCTCCAAGACGACTTGAACGATTCCCTGCCCACTCCCTCTTTCAGCGCCTGCATGCTCAAGTTCCTTCCCGACATCAGCCGTCTATCGTCCCTTCCTTCCGGGCCTCGGTACGGCTTCGACTTGCTCTTGAAGCTCGGCGGCAACCTCAACAGCCATGGCGGGCTAGAAAATGGCGATGAGGAAGACATCATGGAGAGAAAGGCGTTTTACGGCCGCCTCGACGAGGCCATGGTCGATGTCGTGAAGGGCCGCTTTCGCGAGGAAGGTGATAGTTGGGGAGTGCAGCGCGAGATCAAGCGCATCGAGAAGACTGGAGCGTACTTGAGAAACTGGGGCGTCGAGCCTTATTTCCCTCAGACTCTCGAGGCCCTGAGAGACGGTGCACATGGTGGCATGCCCACCAGCTCTGCGCAAGCTATGCCGGGTGGAGGCGCGCCTGATTACGCGTAAATGAGAAGGTCTTGCGCTGCGGGCTGTCACAAACGTGAGGAAGCCGACTGGACGACTGATGCGATTCACATCCGACGCATCTCGACTTCGAACCTCTCTTTCTCGGAAACAACGACAACGACCATACTACACACTCCTCTTCTGGACCTCTGAAACACTTACCAAACTCCACACTTTGGCCTGCACGCTTCGGCGCCCGGCTGGCATCATTGATCAGTCATACAGTACGAACTGGGCATTTGCATTTCTTCTCTTTTGCTGCTGTTCTTTTGTTGTTCTTGATAATGAAGAAGGACGATTGTATGGAACGCAATGCAATGTACGGATGGGATGGGATGGGATGGGATGGGATGTAGAGGCGGCATGACATACTTATTGTATACAGAATGGTGTAATGAAATGGAAAATGAAAGACTATGAAAGTTGATCTAGATCTACGAGATCTACAGCTTGGGAGTTGTAAAAGGCAGGCATTCTTGGACTTGTGGCTTGATGATTATGTTTGGTATGTGTTGCCGTTTGCTGGCAATGTTTATCTCAGCTGTTGTGCTGTGCTGCGCTGTATCTTTCCAGGTTTTCAGCCATTTTTTCTCATTCAGCGCATGCTCTTCGACGAGTGGTGGTGGTGGTCGGCGAGGCGCGATTCCCAGGTTGCCGAAGTCTGGTGCGGCTGGTGGTGGACACGGTCATCAGCCACCGCCATCTTCGTCTCCTGCAGCATTGCCATCTCATACACGTACTTTTCCCGCTGGTCGAGCTCGGCATTTGCACCTGGAGATTATTGTGTGGAGAAAGAGTGAAGAACGCTCGGGTGCTTGCATGGTGCTGCCGCGCTTGAACTTTCTGCCGACTTCACCTTTTGCTTCGAAGTTCACCATGGCTGTTCCGAGAATCTTGGATAGCAATGCGAGAGTCTCTTGCATATATTGAGTTGTTGGTTATGTGTATACTAATAGCAAGAGTCCAATTCAGGCGTTTCAGACTCGAGCTATCTCATACAGATTCCAATATCTGATCCGGCGGCTGGAGATTTCTGTCTGGTGCTGCGCGGACTACGACAGCGATGGGCGGGAGAAGAGTTGTGGGTTTCAAGATGTTGTCTGCGTCTGTATATCGATGGGAGGCTCTTTGTTGCGGTCTTGATCAAAATGAAATAAGCTCAACTTCTGATCGAAAAGAATCTCTTCAACTGGGACGACTGGCACAAGAAGCCACTGGGGAGTCGCGCAGATACCTCGGACAATGAATCACAGCTGCCGGCTCGCCATCGAGGCATCAAAGCTTACGATTCCCCGACACTGACATCGTTCTCGTGTCGATTTCGGGAATTTACATCTGCTAGAATGCTTTGGAGTCGGAACATGTTCATGTCTTACTGCAATGAGAGACTTTTCGAGCTGGTGCCATTGGGCTGGGTTGAATTTGTCAAGATTTCCATACTCCTGATATCACGAAATTTGCCGCAAGATCCTCTTCACATTGGGAGGCTCGCTGGAGGCGTCGAAGAGCAAGATGGACATGCCCCTTGAGATGGCCTGCCCGCAGCTTGCCCGCCTTGGCCGGTGGGCAGCCTTTACAAGAACGCGCGCTCAGATCACCTCTCAGTCAAACTGTCGGGCTCCCATCAAAGTGAACGTCGGAGAATTTAGGAACTGGCTGGCAATGGTAGCAAACCGTTGCCAAGGAGACTCGCCCACAACCAGCGCAAATGGCTGAGGCGCCCGTGTCGCTGCCAACCTGCCGTATATCTGCTACCGTTCTGAAATCTTGCGCATATTCCTCAAAATGACCATACCGCCCTTGGAGCCAGCACCTCTTGCACCTTGTTCACTTTCGCGGCACAAAGCTTAGGCCCACGTGTGAATGCAGCTTCGAGCTTCACATGTGCAAACAGCTGATTATCCTGCATATGAAATTGCTTGTGAAGGCTCAGCAGCCTCCGTTCTGCTCCGAGGCGGCAGCACAAAAAGGCAGACTCAACCTGAACTTCCTTCCACCACAACATCCACACCAACAGCAACCCAAAGCAGTCAACCCCTTCCACACCACACAGCTCCACACTTACAACACACACTACCAACAACTCATCACCACCGAGAAGATGCAGTTCACCAAGATGATCGCTTCCGCCATCACCCTCGGCGCTGCCATGGCTATCACTGGCGACCTCACGTACTACAATGCCGGCATGGGTACGAAATGACTCGAGCGCCGGGAGATTTGATTACACTGAGCTGACAGTCATCAACAGGCGCTTGCGGCAAGATGGTGAGCGAGGGAGACTACGCCTGCGCTATCGGCCACAAGATGTACGAGGTTGCCAACAACGGCGGCAACCCGAACAACAACCCATACTGCGGCCAGCAGATCCGCGCCAAGCTGCCATCCACCGGCAAGACTGTCACTGTCACTGTCGTGGACAGCTGCGGTGGCTGCGAGGACGACGACCTCGACTTCACTGGTGGTGCTTGGAACGACATCACCAACGGTGCTGCTCCAACCCGCTTCACCAACGTCGAGTGGAATTGGGTAAGTTGTGCCATTGAGACCTAGACACTCGATCGGAGCACGGGCTAACTGCTGCACTCTGCTCACTACAGGTCTAAACTCCTGACCCGACTACTCCGCATATCCACTCCTCTCGTCGTTGACTCGACCATCATGTGGCCCATTGAGGCTACTGGGTAGAGATGACGGGCTATGAGAGACACGAGGCATCGGCATAGATGCTTATACACACGACCTGACGATACGAGCACGGCAGCATCGAGAGAGATGCACATGGAAGTGCTACACGACTACAGCATGCAGATGAGGGGCGGCTACAGCTGGTAGACTGCTGTTTAGATACTGCGGCAAATCGACAGAAGTCAAAAAAGTCTCTGTGATCTCATCGATTGTGTTCCTTGTTGTGTTCACTCTTATGTCGTGATATGTTTTGTGACCCGTGGTGTCGGCAGTCTCACGTGTTGTGTCCCCACATGGGCCTGTTCGGCCGTCATGTGCGACTGTGTACTTCCTCACGCGGCAGTGTTGAGCACGAGGACTTCCAAATGGACGATGATGTGGTGGTGTCAAATGCTTGTGCGCAGCATTAGATCCTGTTCACCATTCACCTACAAGAACCCCTGCAACCTCATGCACGAGCCAAACCTTGTTTCCTGACCCGTCACTTCTGCCTGCCAACCACGCTTTCGATCGCGCTTTCACCTTGATAACACACCTGTGATACCCACCACAATTGACCAGCAACTCGACCGCTCTTCGCTCGAACATCATCTTTCACGTGGCGTTCCATCTTCGTCTGCGCCACCACAACTACCGCCGGCAGCACTTCTCATCACACCGCACGGCCATCGCCACTCCATCCAGCACGACTTGGAACCCTCACATCCGCAACCATTTCCGACCACGACAAACCCCCGCACCCCCTAAGATCCTACAGCCTCACCATCATCGAAGATGCCGCCAAGCATCTACACCAAACACAACGAAAAGCACAGGAACGGCAAAGGTGTCTTCCTGTTCGTATCACTATTGACGGCGGGATTATGCAGTCTGTATCCGATGTGCTGCTTCCACAACTACAGCAGCAAGTCCAAGGCCAAGAGCAAGCAGGCGGTGGCCGACCTGGAGCAGAGTCAAAAGGAGGCAGCGGAATACCAGGCTCGAAAGGCGTATCATCGGTCTCGCTCACCACCGGACACGGCCTACGTCCCGCGCAATCGTCATTCTTCGACGAGGCGCCACGAGAGTCGTCGCCGCGAAGATCGTCACAGGAGTCGCCAGCGCTACTAGGACGAGGAAAGCTCTCCCGAGACGACAGAGCGGACACGCAAGAGACTGCCCTCTACCGACCGGAGTCTGGACCGAGAGCGGAATCGCCGTCACCGCGGTCATGCGCCTCCTCGCAAGTATCACCACAGCTCGTGGGAGGGGGTGCTGGGACCGATGCCGGCATTTTGATCTCGAGTCCCGATCGCATTATCGAGTACAAGGCACAGATGCGATCTCTCTTGGCGAGATCAAGTTTTCCCAGATCGTCTGTCAGTCTACAGCCGCCCACACCGATATCCCAGCACTCTCGTCGATCCTCCAGCACCATCTCTTCCATCACTTCACGAGAGTCCTATGCGAGCAGTTACGCCTATGTTTTCCGAAGAAGCAAGCCAGATTTACGATTGTTCCGAAAGAGCAGCAAACCGCCACAACACCTCAAGCCGAGACGTCCAGTGGGGACGAAGCAAGCGGAAGTCAACGCGCCGCCTCGAACGCCAGGGCCAAAAGTGGTGGAGGATACTGGCTACGTTGAGTCGACCACGAAACATATCTCTCCACCACCAGCGCAGAGACCGATTGCGCTGACGCTGCCCGAGCTACTGAAAGCAGAATCACCAAAGCCGCTGCGCAACGTCCAGACATTCCGGCTGAAGAGTCTTAAGGTGGAGGGAAGGCGTTCAGCGCATATGCTCAAGAGTGCTGCGTCAAGGCCTGTGCTTTCTCGTGCGATCTCGCCACAGCCTCTCGACCAGGCAGCCACGCCACAAAGTACTGGGTTGCGGATGTTGCGCTTCGAAGTTACACCTGAGGATGGATCGGCACAGCGCACGCCTCGTGATGGCGGAATTTGTGAACGCAGATCTCGTCCCGGACTACGGACGCACTCGAGCCGACACAGCAGTCGAAATAGCAGCACGAGGGACATCAGGGGCACCAAAAAGCCCTACTATGACGTGACACCCCCAGAGGAAGAGCCACACGCCGTGGATGAGTCGACATTAGGCCAAGGCGACTCTTACTTCCAGACATGGGCTGCCGAAACCATGTACTGCAAAGAATTTGTCCCTTTGAGAACACCAATCTCTGCGAAAGATCGTGGAGCCTCTGACTATTTCATCCCAAGATCAGAGTCGAGCAATGCAGATAGCCCAGCACCGATGACCCCACGGCCGCAAAGGAGCTCGACTATGAGGACGACGGCGTCGCTCATCAGAGATCGGACGTCCAGTGCTTTTCTCAATCTCTTCAGGAAGAGTACTTACAAAGGCAGGGAAAGCCAAAGTCGTCGTCCCAAAGCATCAAAGAAGCCTGGCTCGAGACAGAGTGCCTTAGATGCAGCAGCAACAGAATCTCCTGGGTGGTCAGACTTTCGAGCTCCACCGCTTACCCCTGGTATCACGTTGAGCAGCCCTGCTGACAGCAACGGGGAATACACGCATTCGATTGTGCCAGAGCTACATTCACCATCGCACTTTGGACGATCAAGACTTGTTCGTGATGACAGCTCAAAATCGCTGACTCCATCATCCGGCCATGGATCACCCGGGCATGCCTTTCCCATGGAAACGAAAGCGGAGAGCATGACGCCGTCACCACTTTTCTCACATCCAAGACACCACAAGCGATCATCTTCCGAGGCATTGTCGCCGATGTCAAGACCACAGAGGCGCTCACCGCTCATCGATCACAGGCTGCGAGAGTCAGAGGTGGCAGTAGTTCAAGCCTCGCCTGAATGCACTGCTGTCACTCCAGTTTCACGAGAAGCGGAGGTCGATACTCAGAGGATGGGAGATCGTCAGATACCGCAGGGTCCTTCGACAAACGAGGCACTGGTCAACACACGATCTGACTTGAGAACGAAACCAAGTCAGGCCCTCACATTCCAGGAGCCCGTGTTGCGAAAGAAGCCCAGCGCTTGGAAGAACATTGTCCAGGGACTTCGCAAGGTGCCTTCGCTTGCCTTTCTTACAACTGATCGCGGCTCTTCACCGGAACAGGGCATTGAGCGTGAGCCACCACTGATGAGAGCGAAGAGGTCATTCGCCAAAATGAAGCTACAGAAGTCGTTGTCTTCGATCAATATGCGGAACGGGAGACTGTTTCGCATGTCTTCACGTGGCAGTCAGTTGCAATTGGGAGCCGTTGATAGCGAGGACGAAGATGAGCCCGGGGTCTTCCATCCAAACTCATCCGCTGAGAAACTTTCGCCGGAGCCGAACAAACCTCCACCGATCAGGCCCGAGGACTTGATCGTGACGCATTTCGAGCAGACTCCGTTCAGCAAGCGGTACTATGACAGTATCCGCGCTGAACAGCAGGCCATTCGAGCTTTTGTTGAAGAGACAATGGAAGAGGATGATGAAGAATGCGACGAGGCAGTGCTTGGATTTGAGCAGAACGTTCCAGATCATCTACCCAAAAGTCCGCTTTGCCCTTTGCATCCGAAGCACAAGAGTGGAGGGAAAGCCATTTGTCCTCTGCACGGAAGATACAAGCCCGCAAAGCGTCCTCCAAGTCCGATGCACAAAATGGAGATTGTTTTTGATACTCGTGACGGCGATCGTGCAGGGGCGACTTTGGGTAATCAATCCTCTACTCTATTGAGTCCGGCCACTGGCATCGATGGCACGGAAGCGTATCTCAAACGTGCTACTATCACATCACAGCAGACGTTTCGTTCTGCGGAAAATAGGCGACGAATGCAGCACACTTCGAGCATGGGAAGCGATGGCGCGGAGTCTTTTGGGTTGTCGCAGAGTGAAATCTCGTTGGAGGCGGATGCGTGGTCGCGGCCTAGGAGGCGACGAGTTCATGGTCTGCAACGACGAAGTTCGGAATGTGCTCGTGGGAGGACTTTGTTTCGAGGAGAGTCGGCTGTTGATATTCGAACGAGGCGAGCAAGGCAGTATCGAGAGCGATGTTGAGGAGAGGTCCTATAGTAGTTTTGAATGAGAACTCCATCCAAGTTCATTCGCGTTCCCATGTGGACACGGTTATGTCCGTGCTAATGAGGCTTGTATTCACCTTGTCTGACGACAACCACATTGTCCTCAATACGGCGACGGACCGTTGGAACGCCGCTCTCCCTGATGATTAGCAAAGCGTGGGTCTGGCAATAGTGAGTGATCCGTGCAATAGCGGTGTCCTCTTTCGCTATTTGATTACGTCCCGAAAACGAAGCGATGGCAGAATGCATCCGTGAGTCTGAATAGTACTAGGAGGTGGATCGTTATGACTTTGCATGAAGGCTTCGAGTCCTGGATAGGGATCTGACTGGCCTTGGATAGTGATGTGCCAGTTACCGTAACTAGGCGGTAACCCTATATAACTAGTTACACTGGTTATAGCCCTTACTGTAACTCGCATCTCTATCGTACCTTGCTTATATACCTTAGAATTGTTAGTATATCTATATTCTATATACTATAAGGTACTAGGAAATCGCTTTAGTAAGGCTCTACTCCTTATAGTACGATACTAAACTTGCATTTTCTATAGAATCTCGGAGGCTTTTGCTCGTAGATAATTTAGCTTACTTTCTAGGCTCCCCTTACTTACTAGGATGCTACCCTTGCTTCTTACCCCTGCCCTGGCTAAATCTAAAAAGTAGTTACATGTAACTAACAGCGAGTTATACGCCTATTTACTCGGTTATAGCTAGTTACGTAGTTACATGCTTGTAACTGTAACCGAAGCTCCAACACTAGCCTTGGACGACTTGCGCAGAGCCGTTTGGTGTCGTCGGCGCAACGGAACGTTGGGGCGTTGGCACAGACAGTGGTGACGGCGAAGGCCACGTTCGACTCCACGTGCTCCTGGTCTGCGCTCGAGCCTGTAGTTTGTGTTGCGGGGCACCTTGTTTTGCGTCTACACTCCGCGAAGGTCCGAGCTCTGTCGAAGATTTCTCCACTCGCGGGCTCCGTAGCGCTGACACTTGTTCCTACAGCTTATTAATGAGAGACTTCAGCAGCTGGGTGTCATCGAAGCGTATCTTAGAAGGTGTCTTTCTGACTGCCTTGACGTCTGAGCTATCAGAATCGTCATCCGTTGCGGCCACAAGGAGGCGTTCCGGTAGCGCAAACAGAGCAAGCTGCTGCTTGATGCTCGTGAAGATGCTTGAACCAATGCCGCTGGGATGGGCAGATACATTGACATAGAGTGCATCTGAAGGGTGACGGTGGATCCTGCGGATCTGCACACGCTTCCGAGATCGTCTTCAGTGTCGATATATCGTCACTCACGTTGTGGTGATCGACAACGTGCTTCTCAAGCTCCTGTGCAGCAGTGAAGATACGGTACTCAACAGATTTCAAGTATTCCGTGCCTGCAGGATATCGTAGAGCCAGAGCGAGGCGATATAAATGACTCACGGTGTCACTGATGCGGCGTGTCTGCGATGAAGGGAGGTCATTCGGCGCCGGAGCGTATTCCAAGCCGAGCAGGATGTCGTGTTCATCGGTATACCCCACTGGTACCTCGCCGTGAAGATCATCCGCTGCGCTGATTTCGCGATCTCAAGCATTCTCCAGAACTTGTAACAAGGACAGAAGTCTGTGCTTTAGCACTTGATTGTCTCTTGCTCGGTAAGTTTGCTTGCATGAGCTGAGTCTGTCTTGCACGACATGCTTCTGGGAGGATCGTCAGGTTTACGCTCTCAGCTTCTCGGCAACATAATTGTTTCGTCCTCTTTGGCCTCGCTGATTCGCTATGTCTGGCGTGGAGATCGCGGGACTGGTTCTTGCGACCATTCCCTTGGCGATCTCTGGTCTCGAGCACTATGGTGACGGAGTGGGGATGATCCGGATGCTGAGCCACATCCGCGAAACACTTTGAGTGTCTACGCACTGACATTGAGGTGGAACAAGTAATCTTCATAAACGGGCTTGCCAAGAGCAGCACAAAGAGCCTGCACGTGATGACGTCAGACCTGTGCACCTCGGCTCCGAGTTTGTACCAAACATTCACTTGCATTCTATTGAAAGCAACATGGCGTGGAGCTTGGTAGAGCTTGATGTGCACCACTGACCGTACGCACATACCTCTTATCATTCCAGAACGTGCAGCTTCTAATAGGCAGGACTCCAGCGACTCCAGGTCTCCGACTCTCCACTCGTCTTCTGCCAAGTTTCGAGTCCCGGAAGCCGCTGCTGTCTTGGAGGAGTCTGTGTATGGAAGAACGACATTCTACGTTGGGATCCACAACTCGTTGCTGACCAGTATCATGCAGTCGTCCCTCCGTTGACCTGCTATCACACACACACACTATGCTAGAAAGGCTACTCGAATCGCTGGTTTCATAGCCCTGTTCTGGCCACTCACGTGATTGCAATTTGAGTTCGAACTTTCATTAATCCACCATCCTCATCAGCTAAACTAGTTCTAGCCCGGAGCTGGCCCTTCAAAAACCTCCACGCTTTTCATCCCGCCTCTGTCTTCTTCTCTGTCCATCCCGCAAGCAGAACCGAAACAACCCGACCGATTGCGGTCCTTGGCAACACTCAGTGCAGGCCTCCCATGGACTTCGAGCCACTGTTTTTCTGCCTCCTGCTCAAATCCATTCGTTGAGGAATCTGAGCCTCAGCTGGTAACGAGACCCAAAGAGACAAAAGTGGTCACGCGACGCCGCTCCGTTCGACATCATGGCTCCCCACATCACCGATCGCGAGTCCACAGACATCGCAGCCCTTGCACTCCTCGGCAAGAAACAAGTCCTCAAACGCCGCTTCAGCTTCGTCACTCTTCTCGGCTTTGCCATTTGCGAGCTCATCACATGGGAAACGGTCCTTGCCCTCTTCAGTCAGGCATTCACAAACGGTGGTCCTGCTGGCAATGTCTACGGCTTCATCATCGCATGGGCCTCCACCACTTCCGTATACACTGTCATCTCCGAACTAGCGTCCATGGCTCCCATTGCTGGTGGACAGTACTACTGGGTCTATATGCTCGCGCCTCCAGAGTACAAGATCATTTCGAGTTACGTCACGGGTTGGTTGACGACTTTGGCCTGGATCGCGACCGTCGCGACCGAGACGTTTTTCGGTGGCACGATCATACAAGGTGTGCTCGTTCTGAGATATCCCGAGTATGCTGAGAAGAGATGGCATGGGACGCTGTTGACGTGGGCTGTGATTTTATTCTGTGTGAACATGAATGTCTTTCTGCCGCATTGGCTCCCGAAGTTCAACTTTGGCGTCATGATCTTTCACCTTTGCGGTTTCGTGGCCGTGTTGGTGACTTTGTGGGTGATGACGCCTTCGCTGAAGTCGAATGAGTTTGTGTGGAGGACTTCGATGAATCAAGGTGGCTGGCCGACTCAAGGACTGTCGTATTGCGTAGGCTTTCTTGGTAATGTTGCGACATTTGTCGGGGCTGATGCCAGGTGAGTCACCATGAGTGCGGCGAGCCGAAGGGAAATTTCTGACTCGATGCTGATGTAACCGCAGCGTCCACATGGCGGAGGAAGTTGCAAATGCGACGACTGCGATCCCCAAGGCCATTCTAGGCGCCATGCTCATCAATGGCGTTGTTGGCTTCGTGATGCTGGTCAGTGTTCCTCGTTCGACATCGCTAACCGGCGTTCCTAATCAGCAGAATAGGTCACGATCTTGTATTGCCTTGGCGATACCGACTCAGTCCTTAACACGAAGACAGGGTTCCCATTCATCCAAATCTTCCAGAACAGCGTACAAAACGTCGATGGCACGACTGTCATGACTGCTATCGTCATCGCTGTGACAATTGCCTGTTCGAATGGCATTGCGACAACAGCTTCTAGAATGACCTGGTCCTTCGCTCGAGATCGTGGTCTGCCCTTCTCCCCAGCCCTGTCTCGGTTGACGTTGAAGACGAAGATCCCATGGGTTGCAGTCCTGGTCGTCACTGGCATCGCGGCTTTGTTGACCCTCATTTACATTGGCTCCGAGACAGCTTTCAACGATGTCGTGTCGCTTACCATTACCGGCTTCTATGGCAGCTATATGGTACCAGCCTCACTTCTGCTGTATCATCGCATCAAAGGCCACATTGCACCTTATGGCAGCGATCAAGATGAGCTGTCTTCGTCTTCCGCGCGGGACCTCATTCAAGATGGACGAATCGTCAAGTCGCCTGACACCTCGGATCACAGCGAAGATGAGACGACGGTAGTCGCCGACACTCGTCTGGTCTGGGGACCATGGCATGTTCCTGGCGTTTGGGGTATCGTGAACAACTTGTACGCATGCTGCTACATGACCTTTGTCATCTTCTGGAGTGTCTGGCCTCCGACGTACAAAGTCACGGCTTCGACAATGAACTATTCGGTTGTGATTACGGGTGGCGTAATGATCTTGAGCGCGGTGTACTTTTATGTGTACGCGAAGAGGCACTACAAGGGCCCGCTGATTGATGAGGAGATCGCGGCGTTAATGAGGATTAGATCTGTGGTACCTGTTGGGTCGTAGACGGTCGACGAACGGGGGGAGAAGGGATCTTGACAGTGTAGATTTTATAGTCCCACTGTCATGTTGGAGTGATCGCGTAGCTAGTACTCCTCTTGCCTCGATAATGATAGTGAAACATTCCGCGTCTGGTGGGATCGATCTGCATTATTGAAGAAGGTGAGCATTAGTGAATTTGCTTGATTTAGTCAATATTTGATGAGAGACGGCCAGGCCTGACACTTCCCCACGCTTCGGCGTCTTCAGCCTTCTGTTCTCACCGGGAGTATTGACTTCCAGCTTTTGCATTCTCGTCGGCAACTCGTCACTCCTTGACCATCCATGTTCCCAACGACTTGGACACATTTTAGTCGCCGTCCATTCCGAGATTTGCAGACCGAAGCACGTGAAGGATGCGCTTCCAGTGGCCTTACACGAAGCGAAATAGCACGTTCAAGAGCATGAACCCGCCGCGGCAAAGGAGCACGTCAAGATGGCAATCATCGTACGGTGGCGAGAAGAGCAGACATGTCGCTTGATGCGACTTATGAAGGATCCAAGGTGCTCAGGACCCAGGACATCGGCGGGTTGCCATGAGCCTTGATGGACATGCTGCCAGCCGAGCCAGCAGACTGCAATCCCGGCTTCGTGGCACGGCAGCTACAGTAGTATGCACAAGCATGCAACACATGCCCAGCCAGCAGCATCAGCATGATACTAGTTCGGACGAGCCGCTTTGTCGGGAGATATCGATGTGAAGTTGTGAAGTGTCGCTCTATCCATCAAGCTGTGGCCAGGTGGCGTTCGACTTCACCGCATCACGAAAACGTGCAGCATCATGTCAAGAGCGTCTACCGCCATCTTGTGAATTGATCTCGACTTCGATTGACACGTCGGGATACAGCGGCCTTCCATTCAAAGCGGCGATGTGCTCGATTTTGGCATTTTCGGCTCGTCGCTTACTGACAACATTCCGCCAAGCATCACGACATCGTCTTTCACGCTCTGACACAAGGCACACATGCTTTCGCGAGTGCTCGCCATTCTCTAGCAGCACCTCAACGCGCCTTGCTTCCCGTTTGTCGATGCACGCCCGCATCAACGCCCTGCTCGCCAAGTCACCACTATGCGATAAGAAGCATGACCTCCTATCGCAGCGCACGCCACGTCTTTGTATCCGACCCAAACCACCATCGCCAATGCATTGGACCAGCAACGTCTTTCTCGGCAAGACAAAGCTACTGCTCCCCTCATCGTTTGGGCCGATGGCGCAAGATGGAGGTTTTTTCGAGCCCGCGCCGATCGCGTCTTCGGCAATGGCCAGCTCGTGCCAGAGATGCGGGAAGTAGGAGGCCCGTATAAGAAATAAATCGGCCCTTGTTGTTTGAACCAAAGTAGGTCTCGCATTATCATCTTCTTCTCGATATATCCGCCGCTCATGGCGCCACATGCGGATAAATTGTCGACTCAGGTCGCTCCCACGGCTGGCCTTGATGCGAAGGATGTTCAGATTGGGACGGACTCTGTGCAGCACTCGACGCCTTCGTTGAGGTCGGAAGATCTGGTCCAGGGAGACTATGGCAGCGACAGCAATCATGTCTTTTCCGATCCAAAGGTTGCAGACTACTGGCGAGGAGTTTACGAGAATGCACAATACGAAGGCCGCCATCGATTCGATCCGACCTTCACGTGGAGTGCCGATGAAGAGAGGAGGTTGAAGCGCAGAGTGGACTTCCGCATCATGTCCTGGTGTTGGGTCATGTTTCTGGCCTTGGACTTGAACAGGAGGAACATCAATAGAGGTATGCTTGATCGGTCTGCGGTTGGAGGACACCATCTAATGTTGCCAAAGCTATCTCCGACAACATGCTCGAAGAACTTGGGATGGATACGAACGATTTCAATACTGGCCAGACTATCTTCCTCGTCTCCTTCTTGGCTGCTGAACTGCCATCCGGCCTCATTTCAAAGAAGCTGGGACCGGATATCTGGATTCCATTCATCATCTTCGGCTGGTCCATCACGTCAGCTGCGCAGGCTGGACTGACGAACAAGGCTGGATACTATGCTGTCAGATGTATCATGGGACTGCTCATGGGAGGCTTCATCCCTGATACCGTCCTATACATCACCTACTGGTACAAGAGCAAGGAACTTCCCATTCGTCTGTCCTGGTTCTGGACCGTCCTCAGTACTTGCAACATTCTCGGATCTCTCTTGGCGGCTGGAATCCTTCAAATGCGTGGCCTCCAGGGTTGGAGCGGCTGGCAATGGCTCTTCCTGATCGAGGGATGCGTCACTGCCGTCGTCGGTCTCATGTCTTGGGGACTCATGCCTGCTTCTATCAGTCAAACGAAAGGCTGGATCCGAGGGAAGAAGGGCTGGTTCAACGAACGAGAAGAGAAGATTCTCGTCAACCGCTTGCTGCGCGATGATCCCTCGAAAGGTGATATGAACAATCGGCAAGCTGTTACGATGGACAGGCTGTGGAAGTGCGTCAAGGACTACGATCTCTGGCCGCTGTACCTCGTCGGCTTGACGAACTATATCCCGCCCAGCCCGCCGGCAAACTATCTGTCTTTCATCTTGCGACAGATGGGATTCAGCACTTTCGAGGCTAATTTGCTCACTATCCCGTCGCAGTTCTTGTTTGGAGTCAACTTGCTCATCGTCTCGTGGGTTTCGGAAAAGTTCAACGAGCGGGCTTTTATCTCTTCGCTGTCAAATATCTGGATCTTCCCTTGGCTCGCGGCTCTCGTGGCACTAGGCAGCTCGGCTTCGGATTGGGTACGATATGCTTTGCTCACCGGCTTGCTGTCGTATCCTTACTGCCATGCTATTGTTGTGTCGTGGAATAGTCGGAACTCGAACTCGGTGCGGACGAGAGCTGTTTCTGCTGCGTTGTATAATATGCATGTTCCCCTTCTCTCAGCCTTGAATCATGATGGTACTGACGGTTTGGGTTCCAGGTTCGTTCAATCAGGCAACATCATCGGCGTCAACATCTATCGCGAAAATGATCGACCGTATTATATCCGAGGCAACAAGATCTTATTGGGAATCTGCTGCTTCAATATTGTGCTGCTGTGGTTTGTCAAGTTCTATTACGTTACAAGGAACAAGAGACGAGAGGCCGCTTGGTCGATGTTGACGGGTGAGGAAAAGGTGGATTATGTAAGGAATACGAAGGATGAGGGGGCGAAGAGATTGGATTTCAGGTTTTCACATTAACGTGTAGGCACAGAGTGTACGAACAAGATTTGAGAGTAACGTTTCGGTATCATACATTAGCATGTTAACAGATTGATTTTGATCTCCTGCGGCTTTACTGATGTTGATGATGCTCCTCACCCCCAACCATCGGCATGTGATCTTTGTTCTTCCGCTCCGGATACTCGTCGTAGAAACCCGGCAGCGTGGTGAGTTCTGCGTCGGGCCCAGCGATGAAAGTGTAATTTCGTCCGGCTTCGGGCATCTGGTTCGCGTAAGCCCACTCTCTCACTGCATCGAAATTGTGGCATTTGTGCTCCCGTTCGAAGTCTGGGAGGATCCAGCCTTCGCGGTCGATCCAAATTGAGGGCAGGAATGTGACATCCGAGAGGCACATTATTCGCTCGCGGATGGCGTCGAGGCAGTGGTCTGGAGAGTTGTCAGGGTTGGAGAGAGGGATGTAGGGACGGGTTTGGGACTTGGGCTTACTGGTGTGCGCTACGTGTACTGCGTGGGACGCATGGCCGCCCGTGTTCTCGAGGTACCATTCTCGGTTGTACCATAGTGCGATTCGGAGAGTGTCCTGGGTTGGAGAGTCAGTCCCAGCTTTTGACGGAAGGGGGTCGAGAAATTTACCAGACAGTGTAGATGGTGCATCACGTCCAGCGAGACGATGTAGGATTCCTGGCCCACTACTTCCTCTGGCATAATGACGTGGCGATTCTTGTCGAAGCCGTACTTGTCGCCTTCAGACACAGGCACGAGGAAGTGGCCGGCTGTGGCGACTTGGGTCAATATGGTTGAGCCAACGTCGAGTGTCGCAGCAATGACTTACAGTCTACTCCTAGGGCATCCCATCGAGCATCCACATCTCCTTCCGAGGGATGCTCGGTGTAACGACTTGATGTGTAATTGAATGCGTTGAACGTTTCTGTATGGAACGACCTGTCGATCGTACGGATCGGTGAGTCTTCTGTTGAACGTGAGCAAGGGGTGTTGAGTTGGCTTGACACCCTGCAAAAGACTTGGACATACTGCCATACTCTATATCCTCGCACGATCTAGTTTCCACAGCGAAGAAACGATCATAGCTGCGCAGTGCTAATGCTGTCATGACGCTGGAGAGAACTGCCACGAGGACATATCTCTGTATGCGACGTAACGCTTGCAGAGTTCGACTGCATATCGATCCAGCGGTATGTGAAGAGCGTCTTCGCTGTGATTTTTCTTCAGAAATGAACGGAACTGACTCCAAGTCTGATTGTGAGCTGAGCTCGTGGTCAGTATCCGAGTAGGCCATGGTATGTGTGCTGTGCATCGAGCAATCAATCAGCTTCGGATGGTTATACGATGCTTGCTAGCAGGCCGAAATTTCATCTAATGGCGTAACACATACCCGTCTATCGGAAGACGCTTTTCATGCAGCTAGACTAGTGCGCTATTCACAACACTGCGATTTGAGACATCCGGTGCAATCTCGCGCTTTGAGCGGGCATACTGCCGTACATCGTACATGATGTCATTTGCCCGAGCTGCAAGTGAATAGAGATTGCAATCTCCCCGCACTGTAACTCTGAACGCAATCCATAGTGTAATTCTTGTTGATAGGGCTATGGAAGAAGTACCAAATACCGTCTAGCCGCTCTAGCGCTTGCGCGAATGTCTCACTTGTATCTCGGTTAGTTTTACCGAGGCAACGTTGATAACGAATATGTCTAATATTTGTAATGAAGATGCTGTGTGAAGCCGTCAAGCTTCCTCAGATAAGCACGTTATAGTGTGACGCACACGGTCAGTGCATCGACAAGGAATGCTTAAGAGTATTGAGCATAGTAGCTAGAAGCAATACAGGAATTCCATGCAGAGCAATAGCGCGGCATGGCCAACGACTTGACTGCTAGCCAACTAAAATCTCTAGCTTGGCCAACGACTTGACTGCTAGCCGACTAAGATCTCTAGCTTCGTGTATAGTCGACGCACCTTACCGCATCAAAGAGCAGATATCGGAGGCTTGGATACTTTCCACCAGCTAGTATTAAGAAAGCCGCCGCCAATCAAGTCGTTAGCTGTGGCTCGCTATCATTTCTGTTACGGCCGTATATGCTGCAAGCTTAACGACGGGGGACTTAACGCAATGGAGTCCTTCACCGCTCGGATCTTTCGGAGTCAAATTCAGTTAAGCCGCGATTAGAATGCCAGCGCAGCTTGTGTCGTATCACCTATGGCGTCCGCGTGGTTTTGGAGCACTAAAACAAAGGAGCCTTGCCTATCAGGGCAACTGATAGATCACGCTCGAATCTTGTAGAGATACTGCTACGTAGTCAGGCCGTATCGAAACGAGTGAGAAGCGTTCTCGAAGCATGGACCACCGCCCGCGCGAGAGCTAATGTCCTAATACGAGCTTTAACCGTCTAGTTGGACTCCGGCTCCAAAAATCCAAAATGTGCTAGCTACGACTCTGGCAAGGCTACCTTAGCGTCGTACCGTGGCTGTGGAAGCCACGTGTGCACCTTGATCATGGGGTCTGTTTGCACGGGAAAATGCCGGCGTGCTATTTTGCCATTGGGTTTCTTATTTTGCCATTGAGTTTCCTTATTTTGCTCTTAACTTTAATATTGCCGTAAGCTAGCGAGTCCTGCGTTATCTACTATATTTTGCTAGGCGCGCTAGGAACGCGTTTCTTCGCGTTATAGAGTTCTATCTCTTCTTATATTACTTAATAATTGCTACCTCGTCGCTAGCAATTATTATCGCTATTTACTATAGCCTCTACTATATTATTGCTCTCGTAGTTAGAGCTTAATATTACGTTTCTTAATATCTAGGTTAATAACGTTATCTCTCTATAGAGATAGATATACTAGAGGTAAATAATTCTAAGAAGAGTAAAGAGCTAGAATAAGAGTTATACGGCGACGTAGTAGCCGCCGTAGAGGTAATTCTAAGGGTTATAGTAGTATAGAATTAAATAGATTAGATAAGGTAGCAATTAACGCGATTATTAAAGAGGCCTAGTAGTAATTCTAGCAGTAAGACTACTAGCTTATGCCTCTACTAGTAACGGCACTAGTCTATTAAGCGTTTAAGTAGCTAACGCTATATCCGTAGTACTTTATATACTTAGGACACGGCAATTAGTTCTAATAGATAGTTATATAGCTATAGAATAACGCTATAACGCGTTAATCAAAGCGTCTCGAATTACGGTTAATTTATAGTATAGGGATACCATAAAGTAGACATTACGCGGAGGCTTGGAAGTTGGAATCAATCGCAAAGTAAGGAAACTCCATGGCAAAAATAGCACGCCGCGGGAAAATGCTACTGGCCACGAGCTGTAGTCCATGTGACAGGCTAGTCCGGACCCGGTCTCGTCAATGGTAAAGAATGATGTGTTGAGTCGTAGCTTTCGGCGTTATTGCTATCTACGTGAAGCTAACCGAGCGATTTTTACCAACTCGCTGGAAGTTATAAGAACGAGGCTTCCATATCAGCTGCGTCGAGTCACCCTCACCAGAACTTCCAGACATTTCCTCCACACAAAACACTCGACCTTCCAACAATCAAGATGAGGAGCCTTTTGACCATTGCTGTTGCAGCTCTTGCTACGTTCGCCGTGGCCTTCCCGACTGGTACGTATGGCACCTGGCTTTGAGCTAGCTGGAGGCATGGTTTCTCCGGCTGCGTTCGAGTACCATGGTGATCCCACGCTGACCAAAGCGTTGTAGGTGATATCCAAGTCAGAGAACCTGCTGAGCTGGAGTCACGCGCTGAGCTTCCTCCTCGCGAGGCCCAATACAAGCGTTCTGAGCTCCCACCAAGAGAAGCCCAATACAAGCGCTCTGAGCTTCCTCCTCGCGAGGCTCAATATAAGCGTTCTGAGCTCCCACCAAGAGAGGCTCAATACAAGCGCTCTGAGCTTCCTCCTCGCGAGGCTCAATATAAGCGTTCCGAGCTCCCACCAAGAGAGGCTCAATATAAGCGTTCTGAGCTGCCACCACGAGAGGCTCAGTATAAGCGTTCTGAGCTCCCACCAAGAGAGGCTCAATACAAGCGTGCTGAGCTCCCACCAAGAGAAACCTAGTACAAGCGGGCTGAACTGCCTCCTCGTGAGGCTCAGTACTAGAGGCTGTTACTACTAGAAGAACAACTGGGATGAGAGGATAAGAGGAGCTTGGATGAGGTGCGAGTATTAAAGATAGAGCGGAGAAGTAGTACGTTATAGTATCGAATAGCTTTCGGATAAAACGAAACTCTCGATATTCTACTAGTTCGTTCGGCCTCCTCTATCGTTAGAGCTACTACTAATAGGCGGAAACCGCATATCCTTAGCAGCTCGGGTGCCTACTAAAACGCAAGCTTAGGCTCTCCTCTATAGTAATTAATTATCTACCCTACGTTTCTCGTTTATAGTTCTAGTGCTATTATACGTTCTATACTTACCTGCCTTACTAGCTAACGAGATATAATATAGCTAAATATAAGGGCTCGCGAGCGTAGCCGTTAATTAATCTAAACTATAGTACTACGAGGGTTCCTATTATTATTATTATATGCACGCGATAGTATTAATAGGCGGAAACCGTATATCCTTAGCAGCTCGGGTGCCTATAAAAGCGCGAGCTTAGGCTCTCTTCTATAGGAATTAATTATCTACCCTACGTTTCTTATTTATAGTTCTAGTATTATTACACGTATACGTTCTATGCGTACTTGCCCTACTAGCTAATACGAGAGACGATGTAGCTAATACGAGGGTTCGCGAGCTAAACGTAGGAACGTAACTACGAGCGTAGCCGTTAATCGATCTAAACTATAGTGCTTATAAGGATTTCTAAGCCTAGCTACCTAGAGACGAGAGACGAGAACTGCGCGTTATTACGCTATATACGACTACTATATACCTAATTCTAGGGTTATTAGGCCTTAGCGATATAGATATATACGCCTAGTTAGCTATAAGCTAGTTAGAGTAGTATAAGATTTACGTATTAAAATAGAGCCGAAGGTAGGGCTATATATAATATAATATCTTCTATAGATAAGAACTATTAGGAAGTATAGTCTAGTTAGATATTCTAAGAGACATTTTAGGGATTAGGATTAGGTAATATAGGTTATATAATACTAGGTTATATAACTTAGCTAATGCCTATCTTAGGAGTAAGATGCAACCTATAACTAACTAATATAATTAATACGGTTAGTTCCTACTTATTATCTCTATTTCTACTACGTATAATACCTATCCGACGAGTACCTACGAGAATATAATTTAATAGGTTATAAGCCTAAGTTTATAGAGAGGCCCTAAGTAGTAAGAGTTAGCCTTCTTATCCTTAAAGTAATACGTATTACCTCTTATAGGACCTATAGTATTAACTAGATAGAGAAGTAGGAAAAGAGCATAAGGGAGACTAGAGGCATATCCTATCTAACTACCTAGAAGCTTTAGAAGATCCTAGTTATAAACTAGAAGTCCCTAAAGGGCAGGTAAGATAGAGAAAAGCCTAGTAAGGTATACTCTACTTTAAAAGAGAGGTATACTAAAGGAGTATAAAGAGGAAAGGATTAGCCTTAGACTATAGTACCTAAGAGGATAAGACTAGGCCTAAGTACTAAGTACTACTAATACCTTAGAACTAGCTAGTAGTACCCTTCTAAGAAGGTAGATCTTCTAGAGGTTCTCTACCTAAGAACTAAACTAACTCCCCTAAGAGAGAAGAGTCCTTAGATACCTTAGCTAAGAGAGAAGAGTCTTAGTAATAAAGGAAAGCAGCTATCTAGAAACTACTATTAGATTAAAAGAGCTTATATTTTCTAGAGTTAGGTTTATTTATTTAACTTTATAGAATAGATTTAGTAAGTAGAATTAGCAAGAGAAGGGCTATACTAGTACTATATAAAGAGAACTAAAGATAATAGTTTAGCCTACTATAGAACTACTTTAAATTAAAGGATATATTTTAGATTATCTTAGAGACTAAACCTAAGTCCTCTATAGAGTTATTACTATTAGTACTTAGCCTAAGGTACTTAAGAAGTAACCTAGAATAGATTAAGGCTAATACTACTACTAGGTACGAGATAATAATCTACCTATTAGAAGATAATTAGGAGGAAACTATTAAGGAGAGATAAGCCTTAAAGATATAGGAAAAAATAAGAGCTAAGTATAGCAAGGTATATACTATATATATAATAGCATATATCTAGGAGCTTATAAACTTCTAAATAATAGAGGATATAATAATTAGAAAGGCATAGGTATAACTAGCTAGTATAGCTAGAAGGATTATAAAGGTAGACCCTTAGGAGGTATACTATAAGGAGCTAGAGAGGAGACTTAAGCATCTCCTTAATAGCTTACCTAAGGCGTACTAAAGTATAAAGGATCCTATCCTTACCTAGTAGTCTATATTATATAAGAGTATACTATAGCTACTAGAATTATATAAAGCTAGACTAAACTAGTCCTAAGAAATAGTAATATTTACTAAGGGGAAAGGGATCTAAGGTACGAGACTAAAATACTATCTCTATAATTAGGAGCATTTTAAAGGCATTGCTAAATACCTATACCTTAATAAAGCTAAGAGAACTATTAACCTAAGATAAAGCTATAGGATAGAAAAGAGAAGAATACTACTTAGGGAGAGTAGCTTTAGGAGAAGATCCTTACTAGATAAAGAAGTATTAAAAGAAATAGTAAAGAAACTTAACCTAAAAGTCTAATCCCTTAAGAAAAGATAAAGCTTAAGGAAGTTTTCTAAGAAGGCTTATACTACCTAAGAAGATGCAGAACCTTTAGTAATATCTAAAGTATCTTAATCCCTATTAGAGGATAATAATATAAATAAGGTTATATACTTAACTATAGAAGCAAAAGGCAAGTATATACTATTAAGATAGCTACTTAACTCTTACGCTTTATTATATATAACTAACTAAGAACTACTTTTTAGAGAACTAAAACCTCTTTAGAGGAAAAAGTAGATTAAGGTCGGTAGTAGCTATTTAATAGCTATATATATAGGAGACGTAGTAATAGGTAAGAGAAGAGGAAAACAAATTATACTTAAGAATATCCTCTTTATACCTAGCTTAGGAGTTAATCTTATTTCTTAGAGCTAATTTAGCTAGTAGTATAGTATTTAGCTACTAAAGTTTATACTTATTTTATTATCTAGGAATCTAGTTATCTAGATAAAACTATTAGGAGGAGTGCTATTTATTAAAGAGATTAATAAGGCCTTATAGGAACTTATAATGCTATGCCTTAATTAGAATTAAGAGAATAAACCCTATACTCTTAAAGCCTAAAAGAAATCCTAGGAATAGTAGGAGCTCTAGTATAGGAGACTTATATATTTTAGAGAGGGTCTTCTTAGAAACCTATATAAGGTCTCTAACTTAAAAGCTTAGATTCCTATTCTAAAGGAACACTAGCTATATAAGGTATATTCCTTAGTAAAGATAAAGAAATATAGAAGAAAAGAAACTAAGAGGAAACTCTAAAGGTTATCTCTAGTTTTTATTAATATCTATAGCCCTTTACTTATCTTAAGACTAAGATATAAATAGTAGCTTAAGATTATTAATAACTTCTTAAGAAAGAAATAGACTTTCTTAATAAAGTCTAAAGAAGATATACTAAGTATCCTTAGAGAATAGAAGGTAAAGGCTAAGCTATAATTAGGAAATTCCCTCTAGGTTATAAGGAGTAATAGAGTAAGGGAGCTTCTTACTATACTAAAGTAGTAGGAGAAGGAATATAGAATTTCCTTCTATATAACTAAGGCATATAACTCTATTTAAAATAGAGTAGTTAAGAGGTTAATCTAAACTTCTAAAGATTATATAAGAGCAATGCTAAAGGATGCCTATATGCTTATTAAATTCTAGCTAGAAGCCTTAGTAGTATGCATAGTTATTAGAAACTCTCTTCCTAATAGCTTAGAAATTAATAGATTTAAAGTATTACCTAAGGAAGCCTTTTTAGGCATTTAACCCTCTATATTATACTTTAGAGTTTAGGGTTATAAAGCAGTAGTCTATTATATGCACGCGATAGTATTACTTAAGTTAGTCTAGCAAAATTTTATTTTTTAATTTTTAAAAAGAATTTAAATAGAAAAAACTACTTTCTTCTATTTTTCTAATATACTATTCGTAGTTCTTTATCTAGGAAAAATAAAAATAAGTCTAAAGAATAAATATTATAGCTAGGAAAAATAGAACTACTCTAAACATTCTAGTAATTTATTTTTAATTTACTTCCTAGATTTTTTAGAGCTAAACTTTTATTTTTCCTTACTTATATTAATCTAGTAGAATATAGGAAAAATAAAAGCTAGTTAATAAAAAATCTAGAAGCGAAGATAAAACTCTCTAAAGTTTGCTTAGAATTTAGTTAATATCTCTAAGTAAATTTTCTAAGTAAATCTTTAACGAATTTTTTCTACTTCTCTAGATTTTTCTTAGACTAACTTCTATTTTTCCTAGCTTCTACTAACTTTATATAGTCGAGGAAAAATAATAACTAGTTAAGAAAAAATCTAGAAGCGAAGATAAAACTCCCTAAAGTTTAGTTAAAACTTAGTTAAGATTTCTAAGTAAATTTTCTAAGTAAATCTTTAATAAATTTTTTCTACTTTTATAGATTTTTCTTAGACTTACTTTTATTTTTCTTAGTATAAGTAGATCTAGAAAAGTATAGAAAAAATAGAAACTAGTCGATAAAAAATCTAGAAGTAAAGTAAAAAATCGCTAAAGTTTAGTTAGAATTTAGTTAAGATCTTTAAGTAAACTTTCTACGTAAATCTTAGTAATTTTCTTAGCTTCTATAGATTTTTTCTCGACTTCCTTTTATTTTTCTTAGCTTTATTAAGTCCTATAGAGTCTAAGAAAAATAGAAACTAAACTCTTAAAAATCTAGAAGGAAAGAAATAAATTAGTAAAGCTTAGTTAGAATTTAGTTAAGATCTTTAAGTAAATTTCTTAAGTAAATTTCTAGTAATTATTTTAGCTTCTATAGATTTTTTCTCGACTTCCTTTTATTTTTCTTAGCTTTTATAAGTCCTATAGAGTCTAGGAAAAATAGAAACTAAACTCTAAAAAATCTAGAAGGAAAGAAATAAATTAGTTAAGGTTAGTTAAAATTTAGTTAAGATCTTTAAGTAAGCTTCCTAAGTAAATCTTAGTAATTTTCTTAGCTTCTATAGATTTTTTCTCGACTTAATTTTAGTTTTCCTAGCTGTTATAAGTCTTATAGAGTATAGCAAAAATAGACAATAAACTCTAAAAAATCTAGAAGGAAAGAAATAAATTAGTAAAGGTTAGTTAGAATTTAGTTAAGATAGTTAACTAAATTTCTTAAGTAAATTTCTAGTAATTATTTTAGCTTCTATAGATTTTTTCTCGACTTCCTTTTATTTTTCTTAGCTTTTATAAGTCCTATAGAGTCTAGGAAAAATAGAAACTAAACTCTAAAAAATCTAGAAGGAAAGAAATAAATTAGTTAAGGTTAGTTAAAATTTAGTTAAGATCTTTAAGTAAGCTTCCTAAGTAAATCTTAGTAATTTTCTTAGCTTCTATAGATTTTTTCTCGACTTAATTTTAGTTTTCCTAGCTGTTATAAGTCTTATAGAGTATAGCAAAAATAGACAATAAACTCTAAAAAATCTAGAAGGAAAGAAATAAATTAGTAAAGGTTAGTTAGAATTTAGTTAAGATAGTTAACTAAATTTCTTAAGTAAATTTCTAGTAATTCTTTTAGCTTCTATAGATTTCTTTTAGATTAACTTCTTTTTTTCCTAGGTTATATATATCTAATAGAATATAGAAAAAGTAAAAATAAGTAAATTAAAAACCTTAAAAGCTAGGAAAATTAATTACTTAAGTATAATATAAACTATCTAAGTAAGTAATATTTTTTATTTCTTTAGCTATAACTAAATAGAGTAAAAGTATACTATAAAAAGTATAAAGAAAAAATATAGGTATTACTAGAATAAAGAAAAAAATTAGTTAGAAAGTTATTAATTTTAAAGTACTCTAAGTATATTAAAAAAAATATTAAGTATTAGTATACTAAATATTTAATTATAAGTAAGTAATAGACTATATTTTTTTATTTCTATCTATTTCTAGTATATAATTAATATAAATAGTAATAGAAATATAGTAGTATACTAGTAGATAGAATTAAATGCTTTAAGAGAATTTAATTTAAATAAAAGTAATACTAAACTTCTAAGGTTTATAATTCGAGATTACTCTACTACTTAATATTTAATCTTCTAAAACTATACTAAGTCTAAAGTAAATAAAGAAATAGAAAAATAAGTATATACTTAAAGATAGTATAATTATTTCTTTAAAAATAGATTTATTTACTTTAATACTATTATACTAAACTACTAAACTAACCTTCTAGAGCTTAGAATATACTCTACTACTCTATTACTATTTTTCCTTAACTATAATAAGTATATAGAATAAAAGAAAAATAAAAAAAACTAATAAGTAAGTTAATATAATAAGAAAAAAATATAAAGTAAATATTTAATATAGCTCTATATAAATCTATATACTTATAGTAATACTATTTTAATAGATAACCTAGAGTAGAAAGTAGTATACTTAAGTTTAATAATGTACTTTAACTAAAATAAAGAGCTCTCTATTATAATAAGTATATATATTCTTCTAACTAGTAAAAAGCTAATAAAACTATCTCTTTCTAGGTCGACCTCTAGAGTTAGTTCTTATTTTCCTAGGTCGGCCGCGCTTATTTTGTTTAATAGATATATTATCTTCTAAATCTAATATAGTATCTTCTACTATAGTATTATTTTCTATATCTAAATTAGTATTTTCTAATATAGTATTATTTTCTATTATAGTAGTCTCTTCTATATTATTATAAGCTATATTAGAAATACTATCTCTATTACTATATAAACGTTTACTTTTAGTAGAACTAGTAGGTAGTATAGTACTAGAGGCTAAAGCTAAAGTTCTAATATTTTTATTTAAAGTCTTATTAGACTTAGTAGTAGTATTATCTTTATTTTTACTACTATTATTATTAGAAGAGTAGATCGACTCTTCTATACGACTAGATTTACTATTAGAAATAGTATCTTCTAAAGTAAATAAAGTATCTAGATTTAAATTAGATTCTATAAAGTTATTAGAATAATTACTAGTATTTTGCTTAATACTAGTATCTAGAGTATTAATATAGTTCGTAACTATAGTTCGTTTAGAAGGACTTATAGTAGTAGCTTCTAAAGTATTTAAGTTATTAGAAGTTAAACTATTTTTAATAGTATTTAGTTTAGTTTTACTTTCTAAACTTTTTCTAATAGGAGAACTATTACTACTTAAGCTATTATTTTCTTCTCGAGTAAGATTAATTAAAATACTACTATTCTCGTCTATAATACTACTAGAAGAGGTCGAGTTTATAATAATAGATTCTGGAATAGAATTTTCGTTTTTATTTTTCTTTTCTAAAGTAGTATTTCGTTTAGACTTATTACTATATAAACTAGAGCTTCGAGTACTATTAGAACTCGAGTTATAATCTTCTTCTATTATAGTACTAATAGCTTTATCTTCTAATAAATTAAAGTAGTTAAAATATAGCTTACTATATTCTAAGCTTCTAGTAATAGTATCTCTAGTTTTATTACTAAAGTAGTTTACTTCTCTCGCGTAATATCTATTAGCTATACTAGTAGAATGCCCGGCTAATATATCGTCTATATTCGAGCTAGTTTTATTACTAAATCTATTAGTAAACTTATTAGCTTTAGGACTTAGTAGTTCTAAATTATTTACTAGTATTTTTTCTTTTATAATATATATTATTAAATGTCTATAGTCTTTAATAGTTATAGCTTCTTTAAAGTATCGTTTTGTTAGAAGTTTTAAGTTCTCTCTAATACTAGAGGTATTGATATTACTATTACTATAAAAATTATAGAATAGTTTATATTCTAGAGTGTTAATTTTTAGATAGTTAATCCTAAAGTATTCTACTAGAGGTATAGTTAAAGTAATATAGTATACTACTATTCTACTAAGTCGTTTAGGTAGAAATCTTATATTAGAGGTATTAGATAGAGTAGAATCTCTATTTTTATCTATATTAGTAGTATTAATAGTTATTAAACTAGTTTCTTTATCTAGAAATAAGTCTCGTAAGCTACTAAGAGTAGTGTTTCTAAACTTTAATAAAGTAATAGCTAGAGCTCTTAAAGGACTACTAGATAATAAATAGATAGCTAGAGCTAATAAGTTTAAAAAAATCCGAATTTTCTTAAAGTATTCTAGTATATTAGCTTCTAAAGAAGAAGCTTTAGTAAAACTACTATATAATAGAGTATTCTTATTCTTAAATCGTTCTATTAGAATAGTTTTATAATTATTTAAATAAGTAGAACTAGTAAGATCTTCTAAAGCTTTATTATTAGTTTTACTATCTATTATTTTAGTAAGATCTATATCTATTATAGAATCGTCTTTATTATTTGAAAAGTAGAGTATTTCTTTATAAAAGTAGTCTTCTAGTTTAGAAAGTACTTTTAAGAATAAATATCTAAGAGTATTAATATCTACTACTATATTATTAATAGCTATAGTAGTACTATCTATATTAGTTATAGGCTTATAACTACTTATTAGGCTTAGATTATAGTATTTTAATTTAATTCTAAGAGTATAGAATTCTTTAAAGTAGTTATTACTATTAAAAGTTAAACGTTCTTCTATAAAATTAGAAGCTAAATTAGAATCTAAATTACTACTTTTTACTAAATAAGTAAGATAGCCTAAAGTATATAGTCTCGTACTATAAATTAGTTTAGATAGTAGATTTTGTAAAATAGAAGTACTTTTAAATATAATAGTATTCTTATTTTCTAAAGTTTCTATTTTTTAATATCTAAACTAGAAATTATAAAATAAGTTATTAGAGGATTATTAAAGCTACTATTAGTAGTAAAGTCTATATCTAAAGGCATACTAAGTATATTATCTATTACTTCTAGAACTTTAATAATTAATCCTTTAGTAGCTTCTTCTCTATTAATAATATAATAGTCCTCTAATTTTTTAATTTCTATTAAAAGATTTTCTAAACTAGTAGTAATTAAACTATTCTTATCTTCTATAGTAAGAGTCTCTTCTTTATAAATAGTATAAATATAGACTATAAATATACTAATAGATTTAAAGTAGTCCTTTCTACTAGCTATATTTAATTCTTTAAAAGGTTTTACTTCTATATTATTATTATTAGTATAGTAAGTATTAATAGCTATTCTAGTACTTAAAGATAAGTCTTTAATAAGTAGAGTACATTCTAGACCTAGATTTAAAGTAGTATTATATAGAAATTCTAGGAAAGAATCTTTTAGAATAGTATTAAGATTTATAGTATTATAAAGTAGAAATAAATCTTTATTTTCTAAGTATCGGTAGTATTTAGTAGTTCTATTAAAGTAATCTTCGTCTTTATTTATATTAGAGTTATTAGGAAGCTTAGAAATAGTACTAGCTTTAATAGAATTATAAGTATTATTATAATTAGAAATACTACTTTTATTAGAAGAATTACTATTAGTTCTATTAGAAATAAGAGTTTTAGCTTTATTAGAAGAAGTAGTATCTTTTATAATACCTCTAGGTATAAATAAGTACTTAGAATTATGAAAGAAACCTTTAATAATAAGAATAGGAATATTTTCTATTATATTAATATTTTTAAATTAGAACTTTTATAATTATGTTTTTTTATTAAGTGTTTAGATATACTCTTTCTACTAGAATTAATATAATCGCAAAGTCGGCACTTAAAAGCTTCTAAATCTAATTCTAAGTTAGAGTAAAAATAAGTATTATAAGATATATAATTTAAACTAGAATAATTACTATTATTTAAAATATCTTTAGAGCTTAGAAATAGTTCTAGTTTATCTTTAAATTCTTTACTATTATAGTACTTCTTATCTTCTTTAGTATATAAATGTTTCTATAATACTTTATTAGTAAATTAGTTTAAAACATTTTTTAGAATACTTACTCTTAAATGTGTTATTATAGTAGGAGTACTATTAGCTATACTAGTAGAGCACTTAGAGCAAACTAGTAGTTTAATATCTTTATTATAATCTAAAGTAGTATTTTCTAGGGTTTCTATAGTATTAGAGCTAATATCTTTAAAGTCTTTCTTAGTATAAGGCTTATTATTCTCTAGAAGCTTATTAAACTCTTCTAGAGTATAATTACTAAGTCTATTATAGTTACTAGTAGTAGAGGAAGGCATTTTAAAGTAGTTTAAGTAATATACTATAGTAGTATAAAAACAAATAGTTTAGTATTTATATTTAAAGTAGATATAGAAATATAACTATAAGAAAGAAGAAAGTTAGTATAGAATCAAAGTATTATATATTCTTAGACTTTTGTAGAACTCTTACTAAGCTTAGAGAGTTCTCTAAAGCAATAAGAAACTATTTTAGTTTTAATTTATAGTATAACTCTTACTAAACTTAGAGAGTTTTCTAAAACGATTATATCTAAAGTATATAATATACTTAGGAGACTTATAGAATAAAAATTGAAGAGATATATATACTTATATTAGTATATTTAAAGTAAGATAAATTTTAGAGTAATAAGTTAGTAGAAATAAATATATACTTACGATAAAGCTAGGGCTTTAAGTATACTTACTCTATATTCTAACAGTATCTTCGCCGGACCTAGTTAACTAGGGCCGGCAAAAATCTAGTAGTAGGTCCGCTAGAGAGTAATCTTTAAATATACGGCGGACCTACTAGACTTATTATTATTTTAAGACTAGATTTAGATTCCTTAGGGTCGAATTAGCCTAGAAAAGTACTTTCTATAATTTTAGAGCTATTATAATTAATTATTTAGAGTAGGGTTAAGGGTTATTAGTATAGAGTTAGGAGAAAATTAATTTAGAGAGCTAGAGTAGTAAACAATTATATCTAAAGTATAGAATCTACTTAATAGATATATAGAATAAATCTAGAATATATATATACTCTACTAGAAGTATATTTAAAGTAAGATAAATTTTAGAGTAATAAGTTAGTAGTAACAAATCTATACTTAGGATAAAGCTAAGCTTTTAAGTATACTTACTCTATATTCTTAAATATAACTTGAGATTAGTATTCCTAGACTCTAATATAAAGAGAAAATAAATAATAGGATAGGGTAAAGTCTAAGATAAGAGCTAAGAGTAATATTAAGAATTAGTTAAAAAAGTAGAGTTTTATTATTATATTCTAGGTATATAATAGTAGAGCTATAGCTTAGAGTTAGTAAAAAGCAATTATTATATAATAGTATAGTAATATAAAGTATAAAAGTTAATATAAAGAATAGAGAGTAATAATAAAAACTAATAGCTAGACGTTTAAAAGTTAGAATTTAGTTAGAATATATAGTATTTAGTACTATAATCTATATTTAAAAGGTTAGGATTCTCTTTATTTATATATATAGAAATAACCTAAAGCCTAAGTTAATAAAGGATTAAGATTTGAAATAGTAAAGTCTAATAAATTTAACTTTTATAAGAATATTAGTATACTAGCTAATTTTATATATTATAACTATAATATATAGTAGAAGTAAAAGTAATAGAATAGAGTTAATAAAGTTAAATATATTAATTAGATATAAGTTAAAGGTAGAGTTTAGGAGCAGAGAGTAGTTATAGGTATAAAGTAAAATTTATTATTATACGGAGTATAACCCGTAGTAATAGTAAATATAAAGTAGTTAGAATAGTATAACGCTTAAGTAGAAAGTAGTAAAGTTTAATATATTAGTTAAGAATTTGGGGTTAGGGTTAGGGTTAGGGTTAGGGTTAGGGTTAGGGTTAGGGTTAGGGTTAGGGTTAGGGTTAGGGTTAGGGTTAGGGTTAGGGTTAGGGTTAGGGTTAGGGTTAGGGTTAGGGTTAGGGTTAGGGTTAGGGTTAGGGTTAGGGGTTAGG